>OY992532.1:252622720-253822720 GCA_963921185.1 Dasysyrphus tricinctus
GGTATAATCATTTTTAACTGAGTCAAAATATAGTCTTTTGGTAGTTTCAAAGCTATTATAAGTCTGTCTTGGTCGAGTTCATAAGTCCTATTCTAGCGTTTTCAAGTTTATAAAAGTCTATCCCTAATGTCCTTATTCTTCTCCTGTCAATATGCTTGGATGGAGATTACCTTGTTTAGCAGATGCTATGTTATCTAGAATGCTATCAATTTGCTTTCTAATATTTGAAGTTTTAGTAGTTGGTCTGTAATGATTTGTTTTCTATAATGTCTTTTTGGTTCGAAGCAATACTTTGGTAAGTATAGGATAAAACTTCTCTATCTGTTTCTATTGTTTTTTTAAATTTATTAATAGAGTCATACATTTTTCGTTAATTTGTATTTGATGGTTCAGGTTTTTTATGGCTGCATGATTATTAGTATCAATTGTGCTCATATGTCCGATAATATCTTGTCGGTCGATGTCATCCATTGTCCAAACAACCATTTCTGTCCTGTTCCTATAATATTTATAAGTCCTCTTTTTGTCTTCTTAGTGGAACTATTGCTTGAAGTTTAGATTTTATATTAAAATTTCATTACTTATTTCGGTATTGTTTTCTAATTGTAAAGCTTGTAGATTAACTTCTATCATTCCGATTGTTGAAAATAAATCCCTAGTATCTATTATGTGTAATATGGTCTGGCTATTATTAATTATTTCTACTGATCCTAAATTTAATGTAGTTAGCCCAGGAAAAATGTACTTTTCGCTGCGGAAAAATTCCAAGTGAAGATTTTTGAATGCAATTATCTTTATTTGTGCCTAAGGAATACGCATGCGAAAGTCTACAAACGAAACTGGCTTGCGTTAAAAGTTATTCAAGGTTAAATGTCGAAAATACCGGTTTTCCACGTATAACTTTGAAACGGTACATGGTATTAAAAAGTAATGCATACAAAACTTGTAGATAATATGATTATCTACAAGAAATGTTGAAACACTTTTTTTTCTCTGACTGATGGTTAAGAAGATATCGGCGTTTCAAAAAACGTAAATTGACGAAAATATCCCTTTTTTGCGTATAACTCAGAAATGGTGAGTGTTATTGAAAACATTTATAGGCAAAGTTTGTATACTATGTTACTCTCTATTAAAAAAAAAAATTAAATTTTTTCTAAGAGTAATAATTTTAAAGATATAATTATTTGAAAATTTCGTCAAAAACCTGAAATTCCAGACTTTTGCATTTAAATCTTAAATGACGAAATTTTCATAAAATAATTTATGTTCAGCTTATAGACTATAATGTAATCTACAAAAAATATTAACACTTTTTTTTTCCACACGAGTGACCAGTAACAAGATATTGCTACTTCAAAAAGGTTAAGTATTGAAAATAAGGATTGTTCGCTTACCACTCTTAAACGGTATATGTTAGAAATTTTATTTTTACACAGTTTGTAGGTGATTTACCCTTCTACAAGAAAATAAAAAAAAAAATTTTTTGTTTGGGGTTATTTAAAAGATATAATGTTTTATATAAAATGCACAAAAGTCAAAAATAACTGTATTTGCGATTTTCTCTTAAATGGTGAAGTTTTTGAAAAATAATTTATACTTTTTGTATAAACAATAATATTCTCTATAAGAACTCTTATGAAGACTTTTTCGATATAAGGCCCCAATAAAAAGGTATTGAGACTTCAAAAAGTATCAATTTTCGAAAATGCTGGTTTTTCCGGCCCAAAATGATTCGCCCAGCGACATAAAATAATAATAGGGTTTTTTAGAGAGACATAGTACAAACATTTGTTCATACTGAGGGGGGGTCTATCTCCCCCCAATTAACCGGGGGAGCAATTTTCTGAAAATAGTACTAAAATTAAAAAAAAATTTTAAAACAAATGGCAACACTTAAAATAAAGTACTATATTTTTTTGAGATTTTCAAGTTTGTTCTTTAATTATTTTTTCAAAATAAGTTATTCCTGCCCATAGTTTTCGAAAAAAATACCTTCAAACCCAACATTAAAAAAAAAACTGAAAAAAATTATATAGGTACTGTTCTTTTTTCAAAATATGAAATCAGGAATTATGGTAGTTTCTGTTATACACTTTTCCTATAATTTTTAAATGAACACTGAAAACCAGATGGGCTTATGCCATCTAGTTTTCGAGAAAATTGTAAACTAAGAAAACTATTTTTTTATTATATGTTTTTTTGGTAGTATATCTAGGAAAAATGCATTACCACTTCGGGAAAATTCCAAGTTAAAATTTTTAAGTGCAATTATCTTTAAATTACCATAAAGAATACTCGTGCAAAAGTCTACACACGAATCTGGCTTGCCCTAAAAGTTATTCAAGGTCAAATGCCAGCAGAATCTTCTTTTAGAGCATAACCTTTTTTTTTTGGATAGTATCGAGGAAAAAATTAATTTCCACATGAGGAAAATTCCAAGTAAAATTTCTTAAACGCAACTATCTTAAAATTGCCATAATGAATACTCGTGCAAAAGTCTACACACGTATCTGGCATGCATAAAAAGTTATTCAAGGTCAAACGCCAGCAGAATCTTCTTTTAGAGCACAACCTTTTTTTTGGATAGTATCAAGGAAAAAATGCATTTCCACTTGACGAAAATTCCAATTTAAATTTTTTAGACGCAATTATCTTTAAATTGCCATAATGAATACTCGTGCAAAAGTCTACACACGAATCTGGCTTGCGCTAAAAGTTATTCAAGGAAAAAACGCCAGCAAAATCTTCTTTTAGAGTATAACATTTTTTTTTTGGATAGTATCAAGGAAAAAATTAATTTCCACTTGAGGAAAATTCCAAGTTTAATTTTTTAAACGCAATTATGTTTGACCTTGAATAACTTTTTATGCATGCCAGATTCGTGTGTAGACTTTTCCACAAGTATTCATTATGCCAATTTAAAGATAATTGCGTTTAAAAAAATTAACTTGGAATTTTCCTCATGTGGAAATTAATTTTTTCCTCGATACTATCCAAAAAAAAAAGGTTATGCTCTAAAAGAAGATTCTGCTGGCATTTGACCTTGAATAACTTTTAGGGCAAGCCAGATTCGTGTGTAGACTTTTGCACGAGTATTCTTTATGGTAATTTAAAGATAATTGCACTTAAAAATTTTAACTTGGAATTTTCCCGAAGTGGTAATGCATTTTTCCTAGATATACTACCAAAAAACATATAATAAAAAAATAGTTTTCTTAGTTTACAATTTTCTCGAAAACTAGATGGCATAAAACCATCTGGTTTTCAGTGTTCATTTAAAAATTACAGGAAAAGTGTATAATAGAAACTAACATACTTCCTGATTTCATATTTTGAAAAAAGAACAGTACCTATATAATTTTTTTCAGTTTTTTTTTTAATGTTGGGTTTGAAGGTATTTTTTTCGAAAACTATGGGCAGGAATAACTTATTTTGAAAAAATAATTAAAGAACAAACTTGAAAATCTCAAAAAAATATAGTACTTTATTTTAAGTGTTGCCATTTGTTTTAAAATTTTTTTTTTAAATTTTAGTACTATTTTCAGAAAATTGCTCCCCCCGGTTAATTGGGGGGAGATAGACCCCCCCTCAGTATGAACAAATGTTTGTACTATGTCTCTCTAAAAAACCCTATTATTATTTTATGTCGCTGGGCGAATCATTTTGGGCCGGAAAAACCAGCATTTTCGAAAATTGATACTTTTTGAAGTCTCAATACCTTTTTATTGGGGCCTTATATCGAAAAAGTCTTCATAAGAGTTCTTATAGAGAATATTATTGTTTATACAAAAAGTATAAATTATTTTTCAAAAACTTCACCATTTAAGAGAAAATCGCAAAATACAGTTATTTTAGACTTTTGTGCATTTTATATAAAACATTATATCTTTTAAATAACCCCAAACAAAAAAATTTTTTTTTTATTTTCTTGTAGAAGGGTAAATCACCTACAAACTGTGTAAAAATAAAATTTCTAACATATACCGTTTAAGAGTGGTAAGCGAACAATCCTTATTTTCAATACTTAACCTTTTTGAAGTAGCAATATCTTGTTACTGGTCACTCGTGTGGAAAAAAAAGTGTTAATATTTTTTGTAGATTACATTATAGTCTATAAGCTGAACATAAATTATTTTATGAAAATTTCGTCATTTAAGATTTAAATGCAAAAGTCTGGAATTTCAGGTTTTTGACGAAATTTTTCAAATAATTATATCTTTAAAATTATTACTCTTAGAAAAAATTTAATTTTTTTTTTTAATAGAGAGTAACATAGTATACAAACTTTGCCTATAAATGTTTTCAATAACACTCACCATTTCTGAGTTATACGCAAAAAAGGGATATTTTCGTCAATTTACGTTTTTTGAAACACCGATATCTTCTTAACCATCAGTCAGAGAAAAAAAAGTGTTTTAACATTTCTTGTAGATAATCATATTATCTACAAGTTTTGTATGCATTACTTTTTAATACCATGTACCGTTTCAAAGTTATACGTGGAAAACCGGTATTTTCGACATTTAACCTTGAATAACTTTTAACGCAAGCCAGTTTCGTTTGTAGACTTTCGCATGCATATTCCTTAGGCATAAATGAAGATAATTGCATTCAAAAATCTTCACTTGGAATTTTTCCGCAGATTGGCAATTTATTTGTACATTTTTCCTGGGCTAAGTATATCCCTTATTGGTTTGTATCGGTGTTATTATGAGTGTTGCTTCCGCTATTTGCATTATTATCAGCCAGGAGATCACCTGATACAGCCAAAAGACTACCTGCGAATTGATTTGGTCTTTTAATATTTGTTGGGTCAACATTTTTTAAATTATGTTTTCTATAATATGTTTCATTTTTATGTCTTAAATGTTTATAGTTCCTTATGTAGCCTTCATTGCGTTTTTCATCATAATTTTCCCTAGAAATATTTCTCTTTTTTCTAATTTTTTCCTTTTTAGCTTCTATTTTTGTTCTTAAATTTAACTGATTTGTCTTTTCTGCTGAGTTTGGACTCATACCTAATGTTGAATGATACCTACTATTGTATATCTGAATAGCTTTATGAATTTTTCTATTGGTGGAAATGTCTGTATTTTTAATTGTTAGTAAAATTTCAAGTAATGTAGAGTGGAATCTCTCTATATCTGAGTTTCCAGTAAGCGAATTTGGTTTTGTCATATGCATTTCAATTCCTTCCTTCCTAAAGTATTCTTTAATATTTTCTGAATTAAATTCATTGTCACAGATAATTTTTCTTGGTTTTCCGAATTTACTTAATTGTTCGTCTATGCATTCTTATTTACTTGTCCAATTTTTACTACTTAAATTGTATCCATAAGCTTTTCTCGTAAATTTGTCAATAAATGTCAGGTATGTTAGTTTATTGAAATGATAAACATCCATATGCAAAATTTCGTTTCCTTTAATTGGAGTTTCTGTTAGTCTGAACTTTGGTCTTATTGGCTTTCTGTCATATTTACCTTCTTGACAAGTCTGACAATTCCCTATTACTCTAGAAATTTCTTTTATAAGTTTTGGAAAATATATTTTGTTTTTTAATTTATGATATGTCTCAACTATACCTGAGTGATTACTCTTGTTCTATGTGATATAAGGATATTTGTTTATGGGCCTCTTCAACCTTTTCTAAATCTCTTGCTCTCTGAGTGAGCTTGTAGAATTTTACTTCTTTGTCGTGTCCATACATTTCAATTAAAACTTTTTGTACTTTATTGTATTCAGCATCATCTACTTCTGAATAAACTCCTACTGTTCCTGATTTAATAGTTCTTTTAAATAAATCTTTCCAGTATTTGTCATTTTTCGTCATATCAACCTGAATTATTGTTTTAGTGTGCTGTTTTTTTATTATTTCATTTTGCACAGAATAAGTCAATATTAGCTGAGTTTGGTAAATGTTAACAATTCCCTCTTTGATTTGTATATGGTCTAAAAGTTGTTCATTCGATGAATGTACAGTTTCTGATGTTTCGTTTATTTCCTCTGGGATTCTACTTAAGAAATCTGCTATTTTATTTTCCTTCCCTTTTATATACTCAATGTCAAACTCAAATTCTTGCAACTTAAGAAGTCCTCTTTGGACTCTTTGACTAAACTCCTTTCCATTATATTTTTTATTTAAATATTTTACAGGCATATGGTCAGTGATTATTTTAAATTTCTGACCCCAAAGATATGGTCTAAAATATGTGGTAGCCCATACTATTGCTAAAAATTCCTTATCTGTTGTAGAATAATCTTTTTCATGGTCGTTTAATGTTCGGGAGGCATAACATACTGGCTGCCCTTCTTGAGTTAGAACAGCTCCTAACGCAAAATTACTTGCATCAGTGTATAGGGAAAATTGTTTGTTAAAATCTGGAAATTTGAGTATTGGATGTCTGATAAGATTTTCTTTTAATCGTTCAAATGCTTGAATGTATTCCGGGTCCTTACTATTTATTTTCATATCTTTTTTTAGATATTTAACCATCGGGTACGCTATTTTGGAGTAATCAGCAATAAATTTCCTATAATATCCAGTGCTACCTAAAAATCCTTGTAACTGCTTAATTGTTTGGGGCAGTGAATATTTCTGGATTACTTCTATTTTATTTGGGTTAGGTTTCATTCCCTCTGCAGTAAGGATATGACCTAAGTATTCTGTATTTTTCTTAAGAAAAGAGCATTTACTTAGTTGTATCTTAAGATTGTAGTCAGCTAATTTTTGAAAAATTTTGTCTAACGATGTTATGTGCTCTTCTAATGAGGTCGAAAAAATAAGTATATCATCAAGATAAACTATGCAAATTTTGCCTATGTACTCTCTGAGAACTTCATTCATTAGACGCTGAAATGTCGCTGGGGCGTTTTTCAGCCCAAAGGGCATTCTGGTATATTCATATAGACCGTTTGGTGTAACAAATGCAGTCTTATGTATATCATCAGGATGCACCTTTATTTGATGATATCCCTTGGCTAAATCAAGGGTTGAGAAGTACTGAGACCTTCCTAGCTTATCAAGAATACTTTCGATATTTGGTAATGGATATTTATCGTCTACAGTTATATCATTGAGAGCTCGATAATCGACACATACTCTATACTTAACTTTTCCTTCGCTATCGGGCTTTTTGGCGACCACTACGATTGGTGAAGCGTATCGACTGTTTGATTTTCGTATTATGCCCTGCCTTTCCATATCATTAACTTGGTTTCTTACCTCTTCTTCGTGTTTTTGAGGCAGACGGTACAGTCTAGCATTTATTTGTTGGTCTGTGGATAGTTTTATTTCATGAAATATACTTTCGCAATTAGTAAGCTGATCTCCATCTCTATATAAGAGATTTTTATATTTTTGAAGCAAATCTTGTATTTCTTGTTTCTCGAATACTTTCAAATCTTGTAAATTAACTTCAGTACTACCCTCTAACTCATAACATTCTATGAATGGTTCTACTTCAATGACCATTGGGAGTATAGTTTTGTTTTGTAGAAGTACTTCCTTTTTTATAAAGTTAATGCTTTCGACCATGTTTCCTAGTACATCCATTCCTAACAAGAGACTATATTTTTGTTCTCCTAATGGCTTTCCATATGCTCTAACGAAGACATTTTCTGGGTAGCCAAATTCTGTAGGTACTGGGACCTGATAAATTTTTAATGTTTCTATACTTTGGCTGTTTACGGTAGACAAGTTTAAAGTCAGCTCTTCGAGTACGTTATAGGAACTACAGTCTATCTTACTTGTATTTACTAAACTCATTGTAGACCCTGTATCTAGTAAGCATATGTGTTTCTGGTTTCTCAACGCAAATACTACCTGTGTTTTCCTACCAGAGAGGCTACATTCAGAAAAACCGGAGCTTCTATTGAATGTATTTCTTCTTGAACCACTTCGGAAGATCCTTGATCTATATTATTAATATCCATTGGTTTCACATTCTGTCTATTATGGGTCTGTCTGGAATTGTTATTGTTATAGTTATAGTTATTCCGTGTTCGGTTGCTATTTTGTATGGTATTATTGAGTTGGTTTTGGCTTGTCTGGCCAGAATTATTGTATGTATGTCGTCTCTCTGTGTCGTTTGTTCTTGTAAAATTATAATCAGTACTTTGTTGTTGCTGATTTGTCTGTCTAGAGTTGTTATTAGTATTGTTTCGTAACTGTTGGTTGTTCTGTCGGTATGTCCTTTCTGCGGGCCTAAAATCATGGTTTCTTCTAGTATTATTTCCGTTAGTAAGGACGTTACCTACATCGAACCCTACATAAGAATACAATATACTCTTGACTTTAAGTAGATCATATTCATCCCTAATTTCTCTTGCTAAGTTGCCTGCAGCTAGTTCTCTTATTTTGTTAATTACTAGTGAATATAACATTGTTTTCAGACTATCTTTATTATTCTCATACATAATAATAGTATGAATATCTGTTAGTAAATATTCAATTTTGTTAATTAAATCTAATACCGAACTCACTCTAAGATTGTTGATCCGGCGGGTAACTTCCCCTTGGTCGATGCTTGGCCGGAATGACAGCTTCAGTATATTCTTCGCCTCTTCCCATGTGCTCATGTTGTTGGTAAGTAGCAGTTCCTTTGCCTTACCTATCACCTTACACTGTGAAATAGCAGTCCACATTGCAGCTCTTCTGTCTTCTGGAGTCAAGCTCATGTGATTATCGACAACGTTTATAAATTGAGTCAGCTCTTGCCTGTTGCCGGAAAATTCTTTAATATATGAAATTTCTTTCATAATCACTATGGCTCGACTATCAGCTTGCTGTTGAGAATTCGCCTCTAATCTCAACAAAACTCGTGCCATTGTGTTTAAAAGATTTGTTTGGTCGGTTGCCATTTCGTTTGTATCCTCTATTTGCAAGTTCCTTCTGGAGTCGTGAAGAATTTGTCGCGAAATTTTTAAAAATGTATTTTAATAAAACTCGCACAAAAAAGCACTATTGATTTTTAGTTCGCACTGCACTTGTTTGTTCTTCTTCTTTTTTTTTTTTTTATTTTGTGTTTCTTTGTTGTGACTGATTTGTAGTCTACAACAGTAACTTAATATATTTTTTTTTTTTATAATTCCCGACAAATAGTTGTTGGTACTTTATTCGGGTGGAGGAGGGGTTGTGGACGTTAAACAAAACAATTTAAAAAAAATGTTTGTAACTGATTTGTAGTTACAATTTTTTTTTTTCCGCGTTTACTCGATTCCGTTCCGACTGCGCCAGTTAAAAAAAAGAGTTTTATTTTTAGTGTAGTTCGAACGACGACTTTATTTCTTCGAGGTATCTTAACGACTGTTAGTCTAGATATATCATTAAATTTTGTTCAATCAGATTTATTTCCCTTTGATTATTATTATGCTGATTGAGCAAAATTTAATGTATTATTTTACAATATGAAAATATACTTATATGCTTATTTTGCAATATTATTTTACAATATGAAAATATACTTATATGCTTATTTTGCATTTTACGAATTGATTTATTATTCATATTCGTATTACAAATAAAAGGTTGTTGTACTAATGGTGACGGAGGTCACCATACAAATATGTAACTCTCGCGTGGCCTCAGGGTTAGTGAGAGTACCAAATCTCTAAAAGCATTTTGCTAAAGCTTTAAAAATAAAAAATATGGTGAAATGTACTAAAACTAGAATAGACGATAATGACACTTTTTTTTTTTGTTTATTTGTTAATTGTTCTCTCTCTTTTTGACTGATTTTCTGTTGATTGAATCCATTCGGCTGATAGTGAGAAAATTCAAAGTTAATAGTAGACTGTACTTATTTCAGCAGACAGATTTTTTTCTCAAAATCCTTGGAGGAGTTTTTTGAGAGTTTTTTGTTGGGTTTTTAATATTGGTACAGAAAAATCTACCTTAATTTTTGGATAACAGTTCGTGTTTTACCAAATTAAAAAACGATATCTCCATTTTAAAAATATTGAATGAGTGTTCAAAAAAAAATTTTAAATCTAAAAAATGTGTGTTTTTTTTTTAAATATAAGCTTTTTGAAAGCTTCTAAAAGAAAAAGTCAAAAATTACTCCTCCGTTTTCAAAAAATGTTATAATTTTTCAAAAAAGACCCTCCAAAAGAACCCTTTTTTTGAGTTTGGATTTTCTTGAAAACTGTATGATTGACCTCAATATATTTTGTATGCAGAAGCTTCTTAAAAATATAAATAAATTCTACTTTGTATCAAAATATAATTTTTTTTTGTATTTGATTTTTATTTATTCATCTTCCGAGTTAACTCTAACAGATATAAAAAATTATTAAGTCTAAATTTCAAAACTTTTTTTTTTAATTTTATATCTCAAAAATGGGTTGACAATTTTTTTGGATTTATTATTTTAAAACATGAAGTTATGCATTATTAACAACTAAAGACTAATAAATGCTTTAGTTTTGTATACCAAAATTTTGTCTTAAATTTTTATTAAGAATTTCATTTATGTATACAAAATTAATATTTTAAAAAACGACTCCAAGGATTTTTAAAATTCGTTTCCATACATTCATGCTTGTTCCAATTTTCAGATGGCATTTTTTTACTTCAAAATATTAAAGGAGGTGAATAATTTTACTATCGAATACGATTTTTTCTTAAACAAAAAAAATCTATGTAATTAGTTTTTTTTTTAGTAGGTACATGATACATACTCTCTTCGAAATTTCTTAAAAAGTAATGCCTTTGTTTTAGTGAACCATCACGATACTAGATCAATAATGTTTCACCTAATAGCCTTAAACCATATAAGTAATTTTGTGCAATCCAGTCACTTTGCATTTTAGAAGAGAGTTCTTTACGTACACTTGGGCGTATACTTACTTTTTTAATTTATTGAATTAGGAACCTGGTTCTGTAATTTGCATTGAGTTAGATACTGGCAGTTTGAAAGCTAGATGATTGTTTAAAATTCTATATCACCTTTTCTGTATTTATAAGAAGTCGTCTCGTCCACACCTGGTGTCGAAGTTCGACACCACTCAGAAAATGAAAGCAAGCTATAAAATATTTGAAAATTGAATTTTTTTTAATGTCCACAGTGATTGGCAGTATAAAGTGGCGCTTAGTTTAAGTGGTCCAAAAGTGTTTAATTTTATGATTTGAACACTTCCCACGGTCAGGGATTTCCAACCATATAAAATGTTTTCTAATCGGTCGAATACTTTTTGGGAAAATGGTACCACAAACTATATTTAAGGCTATTTATATACGGAAGTAAAATTATTTTCTTCCCATTTATCTACCATTCGGGTGATTTTGACCTTTTGTGTTATGAGTCATCAATATATATGTATGAACTGGATGTTGCCAAATTCTCATCAGAGATGTTTTTTGCATTTGCATAGTTAAAAGTTGGGAGCAGTACGCCTTCTAGGTCTCAAACGGCTTTTGGACAATAGACATTGAATGATTTTTTATCTTAGGGATCTTGGCAGTTTTAGCTCGAACTCCAAAATAAAATTTTAGCTATGATTAATGAACCAAATTCTACTATTGAAATATTTTGAGAATTAAGTCCTTTTCTGTAGATAAATTTTAAACTCGTTTCTGAATTTTTAACTTCTATCTTTATCAGTTTGTTTGTGTGCGGTAAGCTATTGAAATGGGACGAGAGGAGGATGAGGGGTTGTTGATGCCTATGTGATAAAGAATAATCAAATGTTATGAAAACCATTTTCCATCTTATATTCTCTTTCTCTAATTTTCCATTATTTTTTAACTTTCCAATTCAGGTATCTATATCAAGCATACAGTATAACTTACATTAGATCCATCACTCTTAACATATCAATTTTTAACTCTTACTTTTCTTACCCCATATATTGTCTGCTACATAGGTTTTTAACTCACTTTGTTTTGTTTGTTGGCCTTGGGTTCCTTTTGTTTGGTCGTTCTAAAGAAGTCTTCTATATCTCTATGTAAAGCATTTTATTGCATTCCTCCTGACCTGCTTTTCTTTTATTATAATTTTTTCTTTTTTTTTAATGCCAGGTAAAAGGACAAGACTTTTGTTTAAGTTATTTAAGATACTAAGCGAATTGTTCAGTTAATAGCTTTCAAAGAAAGAAAAAATCTTTTAAAATTTTATGAAGAAAAAAAAAGATTTAAACAAAAATCTTTTGTATTCTGCATTGCATGTATCCTTTTTTGTGTGTTTCTTTTTACATTTTTGATATTATTCAAATGAACACAAAAATCCTTGCTCAAATTTCCTTTGAGATTATATACAACCAGAGGTAAAATAAGTTACATCTTAGATCCATGTATCTTTGTATCTCAAAGAATATTTTTAAATTAAGAATAAAAATACTCTGAAAACCTATCTATGTATATTTGTTTGTCTTCTTTCGGAATATGAACATTTGCAATGAAAACAAAATGTGAAATGCATTTCAGAAAAGAAATTTTAATTTTACAAACCTCAAAATACAAAATGTCACCAAGAGTACACGTTAATATCCTGGAAATTACTTTTACAAACTAATCCATGCATCTGCATGGATGACGATGATGATGAATCAAAGAAAACTAAATATATGCACTCCCTTGTGATTTTTGTGTGACTTATCGTTTGACATTTCTTTTGAAGATTTCAGTTTAATGATGTGTTAATTAATCCTTTGAATATTGAAAAATAAATAGGTCCTTGCGGTATACTTCTATGAACGAGTATATACCAACTTACATAATAAAGAAAACCATAAATCATTTAGAATTTATTGATTTTAATGTTTTTGACATTTTTATCGAACGAACGTTTGAAAATATTTTATGTGCGTGTTAAGTTTGACAATTTTTGTGAAAGTTTTATCTCAAGTTGAATTTAAGAATAAATCTTTTTTGCTGAGAAATGATAATAAATTGATATCCTTGAAACTTGGCGTAAGTATATGTATGTATATAAATAGAACACATAATCAACAAGCCTATTTATTTTTTTTGTATTTTTGCTTGAAAGTCATAGATTTGTTGCTCTTTGCTCTAATATGGATGACAGAAACATATATTGTGCGTATACAATCCCATGAAGAAGATCAATCTCTTTTTATTATGTATATTGTGCGGACTGTTTTGGGTTCTTTCTTAATTTATGAGCTTCGGAGAAATAAGTTGGTGAAATTGGATATTGATACATATGTTTTTTTTTCAATTTTTGCTGCCTATTATTCTTTGAAAAAAAAGGCTTTAAAAAAGTTTTTAAACTTTCATATAATCATTGAAACTAGCTAAAGCTTTACCCTCTGTTTGTGTATAGCTTTTATATTATTTTGCCTAAGGCCATTCCTATAATCTCAATAAATTTTAATTTCCAAACAAAATAATACCATTTCATCTAGATTTGGTCTTTGAAAAAGGAAATACTAAAACATACGATGAAAGCTTAAAATGGCCTAAGAGTTTACTCTCAAACATTTAACGAGCGTCTTTTCAAATTTAAAAGAAAAATTTCCCCGGGCTTAGCAGCAAAAATGTTTGCGACAATATTATGAGCATCTTCATTAAAAATTATACACTGTTTATACCAACACTCAGAGAAAAACGTCAAGTAAATAACAAACACGGGCCATGTTAAATTAATAAGGGTGACTATCCCATAAAAAGTTACAGAAATTTACCTGGTGACTTTTCTTATCATATTCAAGTCGATTTAAGATGATGTCATGCTATTTTAACACAAAATTCTTGTAAAAAGATATTTTGAGAAGTGTAAATTTAAATCGAGGTCGAGTTTTTTAAACTCTTTATGTTATTTTTTTCTATTTTGCCATATATCAGTTTGAACTAGCGTTTTAAATATATTTTTTTTTAATTTTTACCTGTTAAATTAACCCTGGCCTACTGTTTAAGGAGCAATCTGTCAATTCATTTGAACATGACACCAGTGTTAAAAAATATACAGGAGATCAAATGAGTTCCAACTAATTGATTTTTCCAACCAGTGAATTGGCCATGAGACACCAATGCTAAAGTCGGAAAGGAAAACATCTTTGGTGGATTAGTTGGAAAGCACAGCCTCCACGAAACGACAACAGATAACGGCTTCTGACTAATCACCTTTTCTGCAGCTCGTAATACGGTGATAAGTAGCATTAGGTTCTCCAGGCAAAGGATACACACAAAAACCTGACAATCTCCAGATGATTGAGCCACCTAAACCAAATCGAGCACTAGCTAACTGGCGCAAGGCAAGTATCGATCATTTTAGACGTGCAAACTTTCATAGGTGCAAACGTCGACTCTGAATACTTTCTTGCTGTGACAAAGTTCAGAGCCCGACTACTGTCCAACGAAAAGAAAACGAAGACCGCCCAAAGGCAGAAAATCAATATTACCAGCCTTACATCCGAGAAAGCCAGAGACTACAGTGAGCAATTGAGCGGGAAACTCTCTGCCGTACCCCCAGACACAAGCGTCAGAAACTAGTGGAACCAGTATTGTGACATCATTAAGAAGGCAGCCAAGACCACCATAGGCTTTCAACCACCCAGAAAAAAGAACCCGAGGTATGATGATGAATGTACGGTATTAAAGCAGGATACGGAAAATGCACGAAATCAAATGCTGCAATGGAAAACAAGAGCTGCAAGAGAGGAGTACCGTGAAGAGAGAAGGAAAGAGAAAAAACCCTGCACAGAAAGAAAAGAGTTTCCGCAGCCTCTTAGCTCAGGTATCTCGAGGAGTCTAGCACCGCCACCAACACCCGTCAGTCTATAAAACAGCCAAGCAACTGGCATCTGGTTATAGGACCAGGCAAGCTCTTCGAAGAATCAATGGGAACCTACTCACCGAAGTATAGGCAATTGTAGACGTGTTTAAGCTGCATTTCCAGCAACTGGCTGCTGGGCATTATGTAGAGGAAGCGACAGAGGAACAAAGAAGCATGAAACTAGTCAATAAAGATCCAGTCCTAGCGCCCAGTACTGAAGAGGTTAAGAAAGCCATCCACATGCTTAAGAACAACAAATCCGCCGGCTTGGATGACCTACCAGCGGAACTCTTCAAGTATGGAGGAGATGTCCTGGTAGGGTGCATACACCAGCTCATCAACCAAGTGTGGGAGGAGTAAAGTATGCCCAACGACTGATCAAATGGCTCCTTATGTAAAACTTTCAAAAAAGGCGATCCTATGTCTTGCAAGAACTACAGAGGCATATCCCTCCTTAATGTCACGTACAATATCTTATCCAACGTCCTATGTGAGCGTCTAAAACCTTTCTGCAACACTATGATTGGCACGTACCAATGTGGCTTCAGGCCAGGCAGATCAACGATAGACCAAATCTTCACTTTGAGGCAAATCCTGGAATAGATCAACGAATTTCAAGTCGAGACGCACCATCTTTTCATCGACTGCCAAGCCAAATATGATATAATAAGTCACCAAGGGATTCTATTGGCGATGTTGCATCTCGGAATCCTGAAAATACTGATCCAGCTATGCCGCATGACGTTACAAAATATACTGTGCAACGTGCAAATTGGTATAACAGCTCAACCGAGCTATTCCTGACGTGTACAGGGCTCAGACAAGGAGATGCGCTGTCCTGTGATTTCTTCAACCAAGTCCTGGAGCAGATAGTGCGCAAGAGTGGTGTTTACATGGAAGGCACTATCTTCAAACAGGTTTTCTCAACTGCTTGGCTATGCGGACAACATCGACATCATCGGCCGCTCCTAGAGAGCTGTACTTGAAGCATTCACAGCTTTTGATGAACAGGCGAAACGTGTTGGTCTTGAAGTGAATGAGGACAAAACAAGGTATATGCTATCAACAAACAAAGCCTGATTGGTCCATCGCCTAGGACAAAACGTCACTGTTGGTAGCAAAAACTTCGAGTTAATCAAGGAGTTCACCTACCTTGGAACAAATATCATTCCCACGAACGACACCATAGTGGAAATCCGACGAAGAAATACCCTAACGAACAGCTGCTAGTTCGGTTTGGTAAAAAAAATGGGTTAAAAACTCCTTTCTCGAAAGACAAAGTGCACGCTATACAAAACGCTTATTTTAACAGTTCTACTCTACAGCGTCGATTGCTGGACGATAAGGAAAAAAGGGAATTCACACTGGGCAAAATTATACTTCGGCGGATATTTGGTCCTATATGTGAAAGACGGCGATAAGAGGAGAAGATTCAATAGTGAATTTTACGAGCTGTACCTACTAAGATATGTAGATGTTGTCCAAGAGCCAAAACACGTCGACTACACTGGCTCGGCCATACCGAGGGAATGGACAAAAACGCTCCAGCCAATAAAAGTTTAAAATTCTTGCCAAAACTCCACTTCAAGGACCAGGTGGTTACAAACGCAAGAGCGCTTGGTTTCGACGACTGGAGGGAGCGTGCGAGGGATCGAAACCGATGGAAGACCCCAATATCTCAGGCAGAGCCCCTCCATGGTAAGTAAGAATTGGCCTAGTGGATGCGTGCTATCTCCGGGTGTGGAAGGTTCCGAGCTCAAAACTATGGAAGGATCACAAAATATTTTTAAAATAAAATAAATACTTAATAAATTTCGATGCTTACCGAAAAAAAAAATATATACAGGATACAGTGTCGATTCAACAGTCAATCATGTTAAATTAACTAGATTTTCATATACAATTTACCGGACACTCATGTTTAAGTAACTAGATTATCATATAAAATTTACAAAATTACTATTTTAAGGCAGTGTTAAATTCACAAGGTGTTTTGCTGATTTTACCTGCAATATACGTTGATTTTACACGACACAACTACTGTGTTGAAAAATTACTACATGAAAATCAGGTATAATTAACCACAATTTGTTAAATGCATTTTTTTCTGAGTGAAGGAGGTTAGGTACTACTTATTATCTTAAACTCAATTTCTTTTATTCAAAACACATACTTCATTCTAACACCTTATCTTGAGTGTAGGGGAAGTGTTTTCAAAGCACCTAACCGATGTGTACATTTTTAAAATTTAATATTTCCCAAGATTTGTAAATGTTTTTACTTTTTTTTTTCTGTGCTCAGGAAGATAAATTTGTTTTGTGTGAAAATTGAAAAGCAAACACTTTCGAATCGAACGAACTAAGTCATTCTACCACGCGTCCTTATTGGAAAGGATTGAAAGATAAATAAACTTCAGGGTAAAAATGTATAACGTTGTGTGGGTGAGAGATGGAACAGTTATATCGATGATAATGAAAATGGTGGCATAGAAGGTTGAAAGATACCTTTGCCGTTGGCATCCTATAAAAAGCTAGAAAGGTGAGCAAAATATTGAATAAACATGAAAACCAGATAAAAATAAAAAAGAAAAGAAGGAATTGCTTTTAGTTCTGAGAAATTCTTTCCATCTGCATCTCCAGAGACAATAAGCGGGGTTGATTGAATTTGTAAACTATTGTAGATATGCCAGTTGAGAACTTGAAACCCTCTGGAGTAAAGATAAAACAATGGAATTGACAATTTTATAACATTGAGATGAGAATTGTATAAGACCCAGAACGTGTCCCTTTTTTCTTGCTAATTTTTTATTTCATTGTGTACGCACCTATCTCTGGTTTATGGAGGTTATAAAAATGGGCTTATATAATGAACCACCAAAAAGGTATGGCGACAAAAGAAAAATTATTGTCCTTTGAAGTATTTTTTAGCAACACGGGTTTTGCAATCGTTATACGCGATAGCAATGTTGTAGGTTCACGCTTGTTCTATTTAATCTTTTCTTATATAATATATTTATAAAGACAAAAAGGATACCAAAGTTCATTAATTTATTTTAGCATACTTGCACCATACCTTACTCAGCCCATCCTTCCGCAAGATGAAACAGCTAAAAATGAAGATCCTTTAAGAATTATACGCAACCTTGTGAAAGTAGATATACCTTTGAGATTTAATTTAGGCAAACGCAGTCTTAATATGTATATGAAAAAAAGGTGAGTTTGATTAAGTTCTAGGTCAGTTGTTTTAACAAAGGTTAAGTGAAGAAAGAGAAGGACTGATGATGGGTTGATTCTTAATTTTGGTTAGATTAATTAAGGTGCATCTAAATGAGGTTTATTAAAAGAAGAAGAATGTTTGATAGGTAATTTGGACAAATTTCTGACCTTCTTAAGAAAACTGATATGAATTTAATGAAGTCATACAAATTCTCTTGACTTTATTCTTTATCTGTTGTGGTTGAGGAAATATAAAAATCTAACATCAATTACAGCATTATTTCCGCATTGCTCAGTTCAGATATACGTATGTAGCTTACTGTGGATGGAACAAAAATGAATTCATATCGGAATTTTTTTCATAGCACATTCTCAATTGAAATGTTTTCAAGGAAGGAAAAGCTTATTATTTGTCAAGCTGAGATCAAACTACTCATTATTCTAACGACCTAAATTATGTATGTGTCATTAATTCAGTTCATTGTCACATAAATTAAAATAAAGCTGACATTCACGTTGAAGCCTCATTCACAATGTGACGAGAAAATGAGACCAGAGCGTGACGTGATTCGCTGTCATCTCTTTCTAGTTATAAAATAGTTCCCCAATTTACAGTACGGCGAAATTTTGAACGGAGAATTATTTTCGGTAAAACAAAAATAACACAAATTTAACAAAATAATACTCAAAGCAACATATAATCATTTATGTACTTTATCTATTAATTTCAGGTTATCGTATTTTTCCTTAAAAAATTGTGTCATATTATAAGTTACTTGTCAAAAAAGAAAATCGTCGTCTCGTTGCATCTTTTTTTCAATTTTTCGAATCCCTTGGCGTGACTTGACGACGACAAACACTTCATTGTCTATATCCTCGTATACTTTTATTGCTTGAAATTCGTTTGACAGCAACAACGAGATCTCGTCACACTCACGTCTCGTTTCCTCGTCGCATTGTGAATAAGACTTGAGACAGTCAAAGGGAAAGTCGCATGATTCGTATAGAGGTTTTCAACGAACTTCAGTACACACGAGGTCCATTCACGATAGAATATGTCAATTTTCCATACAAAATCTCATCGATTCATGCGACAGTCCTTACGACCGCCTCGACGTGAATAGCTGGCTATAGAAATAGAATAGAAAAATGTCAAATTTCTTGAAAAAAAAAAAATGTGTGAGTACCAGGACTCGCGTGCAAGATGTGCAAACATTCGTTTTCACCTGAAGGTAAGGGATCGGGTCATTACCACGTATGGCAAAAAATAGGAATCTGTAATACAAGCGCTAAGGCTATGTCCTAATTGGACAAAGATCGCGCAACCCAGCGATAAGCTTCGGTCGGTCGCATCGCTTGTTGATAGCGCTACCAAAATGTGTGTGTATCTTCAACACAAAAAGCCATCTACCTGTGAGAGAAAAAACTCATTTTTGCAAAGAAGTACAAAGGGTGTATGGTCAGAATAAATTTGCAAATCGAAATCCAAAAGCAAGGTCGAATTTTGTGTTGTTTTTGTAATACATGCATATACAATCCAGATCAGATCTGGGGGAAAATATAAAGCTAATATATTTTTATTTTTATTGATTTTACCGTCGATAGTGAGTTTGGAAAATTTCCCAGGTTTTGCGACCTTTTTAATCTGATTTGATCGATTTGTAGTAAAGAAATTTGTGCAAGTAATGAATGATAAAAAAAATTGGAAATATTTTTGCTTAAATATTCAATTTTGTGCTAGAATGAAGTTAAATTAAATTTAATTTGAAAAATGTATGCATTTTCGAAGTGCTGATAAAAGTTCTTTTTAAAAATGAAATCACAATTTCTTCTAGATTTTTAATTCCAAATCTATTTCGACTTTTTTCACCCAATTTGTTTGACAGATCAGTCATATTTTTAGCTTTTGTCGTTCCTAAATGAAAAGTAACTCAAAGTAACTTTTTTAAATATGACATTACAACACTTCTTTTTGACACATTAACCACAGCCAATACTAGAGAAAAATAAAAGAATGCGCCACTTGGCAAATCATGTTATGACATTTCAAATCAAGAAATTGCAAATAACACTTAATATCACAAACCAAAATTGTCACTCGCCATTACAGAGATTAACATCAAAAGCAGCATATGGATACAAAATAATGAAATAAAAAATTAAATTTCTAGAAAAAAAGCAACAAAATCTTCACCTGGCAAAATGTATGTCAAATATCTCTGTCAAGATATTTACATCTTGACATCCAATCAAGATATGAAACGGAGTGACTCCATTCGATATTTAATGTCAAGACGAACATTCTGAGAGAAATTATCTACTGTGGAGCGGGGTGTAAGGAATTAACTCCACTTAGCAAATACCAAAACCTACCTAATGGTTTTGGTATTTGCTATTTGAAAGCTACCTTACCTATTCGAGTTTACAGAGTTCTACTTACCTACAACAAACAAAATGGTTCCAAACGGAACCGTGAGCCCATATCCGTTATATCCGATTTTCAATTTTACCCATACCGAGCGCTAAGATGTTTACACATCAAAAATACATACATATATATATGTAAGGCCAGCCATTCACGTTGAGACGGTCGTAGGGACTGTCGCAAGAATCGAATAGATTTTCTATGAAAAATTGACATGTTCTATTGTTAATAAGTCTCGTGCTTACTGAAGTTCGTTTAAAATCTCTACGAACCTTGCGACAGTCTCTACGACTATCTTTACTTGAATGCCCCGCTTAACATTTAATCAAATGAATTATGCCAGTCATTCACGTTGAAACGGTCGTAAGGACTGTCGCGAGAACCGTAGATATTTTTTATGGAAAATTAATAGGTTCTATTGTGAATGACCCTCATGCGTACTGAAGTTCGTTGAAAGTCTCCACGAACTCTGCAACCGTCCCTGCGACGGTATCAACTTGAAGACCCAGCTTTACATATAAAGCGCGTCATTCATGTTGAGACAGTCACAAAGACTGTCATTAAGACTATCGGAACTACGATCGAAAAAAACGCTGCAACTCGTTTGAACGGGTGATGTACAGAAAAATTCTCAGTAGCTGCAGTCCTTATGACCATCTCAACGTGAAAGGCCGGCTTCATCCGTAGACTGAGTAGTTCGGCCACACAGACTGTTTTAAAACTGCCCATTCACTACTATACGACATTACGGTTGGGTCGTAAGGTTCGTTGAGATTTTCAACGAACTTTTACTAGCCATTAGTCCAATATACAGCAAGGACATTCACAGTAGAACCTGTCCTGTACGACTGAAATCCGTCGGACCGTCCTTACGACAGTTTTAATGTGAATGGCCCACTTAAGTCATAGTATATAGAAGTTCTAGTAGTTTGATCTCAGCTTGGTGTCACTGTCTATATAGAGTTCGTGGTTTGAAGCTCAAATATTATTGCGGTACCTTTTTTAACAGCGATTTTAGTTTAATTCCACTCTCCCTTTAGCTATCTGACTCTTTTCAATTTTTTGTTTGGAATACTATCATCCTGGGAAATGTATGGAGAATAGCTTATGTTGGTATCACTCATTTGACAGTGGTATTTTTTTTAATTTTTGTCTTCAGTTATGGTAGCAAGATCAGCCAAATTTTTAAAATCACATTTAAATTAAATTTGATCACCTGTCAAATAAGCGTCCTCTATTGACAAAAATTGTTGTTGTCGTCTTTGTCAGCCAAAGACAAAATGACATTTCGTTTGCCAATTGAGATATTTCCACTTTTCTTCCAAATTTATTGTATTTCATTGACAAACAGTCAAAGGCGTACGCGATGGGGGGCAGAGAGGTGCATCCCCTCCTCCTAGTTAAAATATGTTTCAAACTTTAGGGAATTCGTCTTCTTTTGAATGAATCTTGAAGCTAGATTTCTATACCAAAACTTTTTTTTAATGAGTTTGACCTCCCCCATATCGAAGACAACCAAGCTTGGGGGTTTTGGTTTTCACTTGTCATTTTGTGAAATGACGCAAAAAATATTTTTTGTCAGTTAGTAAATGGGAAGTAAAAACTTAGTATAAGTCGTAACAGTATTGAAATTCGAGTTTGGTCTCAGCTTGGTTTCCGTATCTATAGAACTTTGTTCTGTCTGTCGAACTATATTCACTCGCACTATGCTTGAGCGTCTTCATACCCCCTTAAGAATAATTATGAAAAACCAAAATGACACTATGTCCAGCGCTATAAGCTACTTTCGTACTATAGGCGCAGCTACGAAAAAATACTGTTATTTGATTTACCGTCAAATAATCATTAAATTAAATTGTATAATTTTTGTAACTCCTTTCCTTGTATACCTAATCTATATCAAGCTTAATACAAAAAGTTAACTTTGGAATTTATTGACCATAATCTTATTTTCGGAATTTTCCCTGCTCCAAGACAGTGGCTTACCTTTTACAAAAAAATAATCAACAGGCACCTTCCATATGCCTTGCAATTCCGAAGACAATACGAGTAAGCCCTTAAGTTAAAAGTTTAAACACAACAAAAAAATTCATAATTCCTGCACACAGTGTAACAGTAGCTCATTTGCATATTTAAGTTTGCAGCTTCCAACACAAAACTACCCAACACCCGTCACCATCAGGACTGAAAAGTATACTCGTACATTTATACTTCCCTTTAAAGGCACACAAGAAATTTGCTGCATTATTCATGACGAAGCTGCTTTCGCTTGAACGTATGTTTTTGAGGCAAAATTTAATTTTTCTTCTCCATGCCACTCTGATGCCACTGCCATACCACGAGTTAAGTTTCAGAATGGATTAATCGTGTGTGGAAAACTGTTTTCACATCTGTTTTGTGCGGTATCACAGACAAGGGTGAGTTCATGTGAAAATTTGTGATAATGCTAATTTTGTTGCGGATATACGGGCTAAAGTATATCAAGGGGCTTGAAATTCTTCGACAAGGGAAAATGTTGGAAGGATATTAAATTGATTTTAAAAATCAAGGGCATTTAATATGGATGAAATAAGGATAGACAGCAAGAGAGAGAGACAGAGAGAGACTTCTTGAGTCATCTTTACAAAAGCCTTCTGATGAGCAAACATATCTATGGCGCCGATTCCATTTTAGGCATTAAATGTATGTAAATAAGAAGAGAAGATAAATACAACAATGGGGCCTTTAAAGGTCAATAGTGAGCGATCAACATGATAAATAGCGTTTTTTTTGTTGTTATTTCTACATGTAGTCTTATTTACCATATACAAATAAATAAGGACGAGACAGATGGGTAATAGGTCATTTTTGACATTAAAATGTAATGGAAATTCTTTAGAGTCTGAGTTTATCTCACTATTCTGGTCCTATGTCTCAAACATTTGAATATTTGGACGAATAAAACATTTTATCGGAGCGAAATTCATTAAATAGAAACAGAGTGAAAGCCCATCAAAATATTTTGGTATGGGATTTGGATTATTTTGATAGGTTTTTGTTTTATAGTTCTCGTTTATAACTTCGTTTTGCTGATGAGAAGTTTCAAGGAAATTTAAACAACGAGCCTTTTCTTGTATCCTGTATGTGTATAAGTTTAATTATATGACTGGTGGTTTTGAGGTTTTTTTTATTACATCCTTAAGGGTGCGGATGATTGGGCATGAGTCATGAATAGTAATCTTCAGAACACAGTTTTTGTCTTTATAAGTTGAAATATTTATTTACAAAAAGAGGAAAATAATTCTATTTTATGAATTAAATTCTTGTAGATTCTGCTTTTGATTGTGGCTTAGAAAATTATATTGGAATTTCGTTTATTTCTAAAATAAAAAAATGACGCTAATATTAATCATATATCCTTGCAACTAGTAAAACATTAGTTTATGTGTGATAGTAATTGCTTAATGTTTACAGGCGAGGAATTCCATAATTGAATTCTATGGATGAAAAAAGACGTAATAAGTTTAAATAATTGAATCTATGAGTAACAATGTTGAAAGTTCTGAGGGAGCTGCTGAAGTAAAATGGTGACTTTGAAATTATGATTTTATAGAGAAATATATGGTTTTTAATACTTCTACATATGTTCTTGTAAGGTACACTCTAAAATATTCTTCGTGTACATAGAGATTTTCTTGTGCCCATAAACCAATCTGATAAAAGTACCTGACAGCATCATTGTAATATGACAGTGAATCAAGGGTGGAACTAGCTGAAATCAACATCAACACCAACACCAACATCAATATCAACATCAACATCAACATCAACATCAACATCAACATCAACATCAACATCAACATCAACATCAACATCAACATCAACATCAACATCAACATCAACATCAACATCAACATCAACATCAACATCAACATCAACATCAACATCAACATCAACATCAACATCAACATCAACATCAACATCAACATCAACATCAACATCAACATCAACATCAACATCAACATCAACATCAACATCAACATCAACATCAACATCAACATCAACATCAACATCAACATCAACATCAACATCAACATCAACATCAACATCAACATCAACATCAACATCAACATCAACATCAACATCAACATCAACATCAACATCAACATCAACATCAACATCAACATCAACATCAACATCAACATCAACATCAACATCAACATCAACATCAACATCAACATCAACATCAACATCAACATCAACATCAACATCAACATCAACATCAACATCAACATCAACATCAACATCAACATCAACATCAACATCAACATCAACATCAACATCAACATCAACATCAACATCAACATCAACATCAACATCAACATCAACATCAACATCAACATCAACATCAACATCAACATCAACATCAACATCAACATCAACATCAAGTTGCAACAGAATATCATAACGATAACAATGAAGGAATAAATAGACCACTATTAGGCTTCATGGTCACAAAAAAACGCTCAAACTAAAAAATTTAATACAAAAAGTAACGCAATATACAAAAGCAATGAAGCAATATCAAAAACAAATTAAATAAGTTGAACGGCGCAACTTAGCGTGGAGAAGCAGGGCCTAGTGACTTACAACTCTCAACCATTCATGTGTGCGTATTGTTGGCAGGAATGGAGGAGACCTACATTTATGTCAAGTCCAAACAGCTAGATGAGAAGCACTTATTCATGAGAAGTACACTCTTGGACGATTTGTCAGTTCCTCGCAAGAGGTTTTTAGGTGGCACGGCTGGGAATCGAACCCACACCTTCGGTATGACAGTTCAACGCAGTAACCATTAAAACCACGAGGTACTTACAGCAACATCAATTTTCCTTCCAAAAAGGACTTGAATTTAAATGAAAAAAGTCAAGGAGAGAGATTCAAGGATTGGAAGAGTTTGGCAATGGATAAATTGAAATCAACCTTTAGTCTAGACGAACCTACCCCTTCAGCCTACACACTATATAAAAGTTAATTGCTTATTGTAGATAAGTTTAAAAGGGAAAATAAAAAAGAAAAGGAAAAGATTTTCGAATGATAAGCCGTCCATTTTATAAAGAAAAACTTTGTCATAGATAAACTTATATTTCTGAACGCTCAAATTTGATTTTATTATACACAAACAATAAATTTTTTTAATTGACTGTAATGTTTTCCACGTTTTTCAAGCCTCAAATACCCCATTCTCGTGTTATGAAAAACCCGAAAATAGTCACGCAATAATTGAAATCAACACTCAATCTATTGAAGAAGGTGTTTTCTGCACACATTGAATCAAACTTGCGTGACTTATAAATAATAAAATCTGAAATTGAAAGTGCAAAACACCCAAAATTATTTATAATAAATTTTCACATAGATACAAGAGTGTCTATCTATCTATTCTGGGGATAAAATGTTTGTAGACAATTTGGCGTAACTTAATGTGTGTGAACATTTTCACTCGACAAACACATTCATAGACCCTTCAAATTTGCAGGATTCGATTACTATAATAATTTTTGTGTTGCTATCTCTTCGCATGTTTCTATCATCAAGTTCATAAATCACTTAACAAATTACCTCGTAAATCAACAAAATCACCAGAATGTGAGCATTTTGTTGTTGAAATAATAATAGGAAGTTTTGGTTGTCCTCATTTAAGTGCCATGTGCCAAACTTCAACATATATGTACATAACCAAAAATAATTACACTACACATTCTAATAAATATTGTTCCTTCGAGGCACATGTGGAAATGGTTGTTTTAATGAGAAAACTTTGCACCAAATTGTCTGGCAAGAAAATAGTACTACCACCTGAAGCTATATATATTACCGGAAGTGAGAATCATCTTTATCTATTTTACGAAAGACATTAAGGAACTCTATCCTCAACTAAAATAAACTCTTCGAGTAAATTAATTGTTTGACAAATTGAAGCTATCGAAAATCAATTGAGATAACGTTTATGAAAACCAATACATTTGCTTGAGTGCTTTATTTCTTGTTCTCTTTATGCGTAAAGGACATCTCTTCTTGCCTTTAGTTAACTTGAAATCTTCGAAATTATTTTTTAAAAATTGTTAAAAGTGTAAATTTCAAATATGTTATAAGAATTATATTTTACAAATTTTAAATAGTCCTGTGTGGCGTGCGTGTTGCTGACAGGAAGTATTTTTCCTTTTCCTGTTTCGAATTTCTTAATATTCGACAGAAATAGAAATCGAGTATAAATGTAAGGCTTTTCAATAAATCTTGTTTGCCACGTGCTTACCAGTTTTGCATTTCTAGTGCATTAAACTCCAAATTTTTTTTTTTATGGTTGAATGTTCTTCTCACATCAACAATTGAAGCTTTTTAACTCAACTGAAGTTTAAATGAATGCATATTGCACATTAGGTATGAATAGAAATTGTGGAGGTTTTCATTTTGTTGTCTTCAATTGTCAGACTGACACGCACGGAATAGAAGGATGTTGAAAAGGAAAAAAAAAGAAGAACGTATGAGGATGAAAAATCAATTCTATCATCTGTCATGTTGGGAAAGTATAGTTAAGCTAGTATAGTAAGACATTTAGACAGGCAAAGACTTTGGTATATCCTTTGCCAAAGAAGACAGGCTGATAATGACAGCAGCTGATTAGAGAAAAAAAAGAAGAAGAAATGAATAAGGAAAAGTTTATCTTGAATTATGTACCTAACGAGGACATCATGGTGAAAATATAAAATAATGGATTCAATTGAAGTATTGATTGCTTGTTTCTTAGATACGAGTACGTTGCTTGATAAAGTTAACTGTGCTCTAAGGATTTTGTTTTTTAGAAATACACTAAATGGAAGCTGGGGATAGGATATGTGTACTAGATTTTGTTTTTTGGTAGTTTATTTCATTTTTATATCTCCTTGGAATAATTCATCAAAAATATAAAGAATTTATTTCTAAATGTAAAGGATCCACAATTATTGTGTTGTAAAAGGATCTTATAGAAAGTCTTTCGATTCCATAATTATTTTAACTTTCGTATCGTTCTAATCTCAAGTTAATTGCGTATATGTACATCAGGGTGTCCCAAAAAGGAAGTGGTGGTCTCATTGTCTAAATACATCAAATTCAACGGGGTACGGGTTGCAATATGTTTTTTGAAAGTGGAGCCAGCGTGCCTTGCCTTGTGTGAGTACAGACCACCATAGACTCAGGAGGGGAAACCTAAAACAAATCCTTGAAAAAGAAAGTAACATTTATAAAAACAACAGTAGGTAATATCCTCAATAGACAAAGATTCGAATGCCACCAGACATACAAACGTCAATTTATCAAAGCCAACATTTTTTCTGTGAATGTACATTAGGGTAGGTATGAACAAATAGATAATACGAGCCTTGAACCTGGGTGAGTTTCGGAGGTATTAAGTGCTAAGGGTGTATAAAATGTATCCAAAATTACGTTATTTTATCAAAGCTGATTATTAAAATGTTTGAAGGAGAGTTATGATAAACTTAGTTTGAAGCCTACCAGGCACCTACAGTGGGACCCAATGGCAGCCAGATACCTTTAAAGGTGAACAAAATCGTGAAATTTACGTTATAGTAACAAGTAGCTAAATTGAACAAGAAAAATATCAAAAGAAAGAAAAAGAATGTAATGAATGCAAAAGAGTGCAAATGAAAAAGAATGCAACAATGAAATGCCAAGAATGCAAATGAATGGAAAGAAAGCAAAAAGAATAAAATGCAGGTATGTACATTAGGGGTGTCGGAATTTTTTTTTATTTTTATATTCAAAATGGGTATTGTAAAGGATTTAGAAAGAAGTAATTTTTGTTCTGGGACATTTTCCAAAGTTGAATTTTGAGACCCCGCGGCCGTTTTAAGGTAAAAAACTGCACAATTCGAAAAAGTGGTCAGGAAAACCAATTATATTTGCGTCTTATATCGTCGGCTTAGAGTGTAAACCTGCTAAATCCAATTTTTGTCAAATTTGAGATAAGTATGCAGTTTGAAAGATCGAACGAAGACGCATCGTCTGACATAATTATTTTTGTTAAATTCGGCTTCTTAGCTCGCCAAAACGCTTGATGAGTAAAACAGCTAAGTCCATAACATCCAAATTCACCTGCTAACTCCATAACAATTAAAAATACCATATAAAATTCGAATAACAGGACAGAGAGCGGGGAACCTGATTTTTAAGAAATAATACAGTTTATTATCATGATAGGTACCTATTCTATAAAATAATTTAAAAAAAAGTACAAAAATAGTACCTCCGTTAGTACCCACACCCACATACTTTGTTTCGAAATGTACATTAACATTGTGTTTATTAAATCTCAAGGTAGACACTACCAATGAACCTTTGTGTTAGCGAAAACACTACCTTTTGAAATGAACCCCTATATATAGCATTCGTAAACTTAATTAACAAAATTGCAAATAGGTTTAACCTAAACTCAAATAAGTTTCACCCAAGCGCAAAAAGATTTAACCCAAACGCAAATAGAACTAACCCAATCGCAATTCGATTTAAACAAAACTATACGCAAATAATTTAAACTATTAACAAATCATTTTAAGTAAGACGCAAATTGGTTTAACCCAGATTAAACTTATTGTTCCAGCTGTGTGGTGAAGAAATGGAAGGCTTAACAGTATTGTAAATTCCACTAGCTCTGCGCGTTTTCCCAAGAACTTTCCGAACAAATAAAAGGCCAATCCCCTAATAATAGCTTTTTAACAATTATGGATAATTCCAAAATCCATTAGACCCAAAAAGTAAAACTGGATCAATAATTCAAGGTTAGATTAATTCATTTTACTTTTTGGTTAAAATTATTTGTAAATTGTTTAAATTATTTGCGTATAGTTTAACTATATTTGCGTTTTGCTTAAATCGAATGGGGTTAGTTCTAAAGGGTCCGCCAAATAACTTTTTTTTTTTTGAAAATGCTATAAAAAAAACTACTGAATATTTTCTCAAATTTCTTTTTTTATTTGAAAGTACAATCTTTCCGGTTAATAATGAAAAATAATTTCATTCAAATGGCTGCTTCGCTAAGTCAGCCTGCGATCGACTTAGAGAAGATGCCGATTTTGCCAAAAAAATCATCTTTTCAGATGAAGCTCATTTTGATCTTGGCGGGTATGTAAACAAACAAAATTGTCGCATTTGGGGCACAGAAAACCCGCACGCCATTGAAAAGCCGATACACCCAAAACGAGTCACTGTTTGGTGCGGATTTTGGTCCAGAGGCATAATTGGGCCATTTTTCTTCGAGTGGCCGTTACAGTCAATGGCGATCGTTATCGGACAATGTTGAACGAATTTTTGTTCACAAAAATTGAAGAGAAGGATATTGACAACATTTGGTTTCAACAGGACGGCGCTACGTGCCACACAGCCGAAGCTACACTCCATGTAGTAGTAGCATTTTCAAAAAAAAAAGGTTATTTGGCGGACCCTTTATTTGCGTTTGGGTTAAATCTATTTGCACTTGGGTGAAACTTATTTGTGTGTAGGTTAAACCAGTGGCGTAGCTAGGATATTTGCCGCCTGGGGCAAAACAATAATTTGCAGCCCCTTCGGTCTAACCATAAACAAACAAAATTTTGTCAAACTATTTTTTAAGCTATTTAGTTAAGTTATGGGTACCTTCATACTTAAAGTAGCAGACAAAATTTTGACTAACATTAAGCCGTTCCTATGAACTAATAGTTTTTTCGTTTTATTTTTTTATGTTTTGAAAAAAAGCTACTGTAGGTTTATTTTTTTTTTATTCATTTATCAATTTTGTTAAAAATAATTATATTTTTTCTTGAAAAAAAAACGAAACAACAAATCTTCTGCAAAAATATTCAGGTTACAGCATTTTTTTTACATGTCTACCGCGAAAAAATTTCTGATTTCTGAGAAGTGTCAACCCCTCTAAGCTCTGAACTGAAATTTAAATATACAAAATATAAGCTACAAAAGATTACTTACAGAAAAAAATTTATTTTCTAATATAGATTTAGTTAAATTTCCAATTAAAAAATTTGTTTACCTAATTGGCTTACAACTTCCAACGCACAACGAAGTTAATTTTGCCGTCCCTAACTCCTGGTGCCCGGGGCAGCTGCCCCCTTCGCCCCCCCCCCTAGCTACGCCACTGGGTTAAACCTATTTGCGATTTGGTTAATTTAATTTTCGAATGCTATATATTTTATTTTAACATTATTTATACTCAATAAAGCTATCGATTAGCAAAAATCCTACTCTATTTTTGATTGTTCTGGAAAAACGGCTAAGTCCATTATTTTTTTACATTACCAAAAAAAGAAAACCGGCTAACTTACAAAGATGCAAATAAGTACAAAACTAAGATCCTGCTTGAGTTGTTTTATGTTTAAAAAGGAAGAGTACCAACTAACACACAATCCATGTTTTGGATTTTATTTTCTAGCAACGATAAAAGTTTTTGCGAAGTTTTTTCTTTCTCCTGTAAAATTTCCATTTATGGAGTTAGTAGGTTTACACTCTAAGCCGACGATATGCTCAAAATTACTTATAATGCTTTATTTTGGCTTTCTTTTCTCATTTGTATTGACCAAACATCAATTTAAAAATGCTGTATAGTGTTAAGAAAGCAAGTTTCAACCAATTCGAGCATTCCATTTAGAAAAAATAATCGAAAACATCTAGAAAATCGATCTATTTGTCGGGGGGATTAAATGTAAAAAGTTATGTTATGATATATGGACAAGCTGATTTTAATGCTATTTTCTTACCAACAGGTTACAAAACCAAAAACAAATTATTATAAGTTACTGTGACCTCATATAATATTGGTTTTTCAGACCGCTTTTACGAATTGAGGTTTTTTAACCTAAAAATGGCCGCGGGGTCTCAAAATTCAATTTTTCCAAAAATCCCAGAACAAAAATTACTTCTTTCTAAAACTTTTACAAGATCCACAATACCCATTTTGAATATAAAAATAAAAAAAAATCCGACACCCCTAATGTACATTCCTAAACGATTGCATTCATATAACTGTTATAAAATGAATGAAGGACAAAATGATTCTAATCATTTCAATGTAAAATGAATGGTGATTGCAGAATTTGATGTTGCGGTCTCAAAGTGAATTCAATAAGAAGTGTAATCTTTTTATTGAATTCATAACATAAAAGATTGCATTTTCAAATGATTGCATTCTTTTACCACCTTGCGATATACAATTGTGTAGCAATTTAACAGAATTTCATTTTCCTCAAAAATGGTTCCGCATATTACAAAAAAATCAATAAATTAATTTTAGTAAATACTAAATTTAGCAAACTGTTACTGTTAACTGATGTATGAAAAACCCTAAACAAGATTTTAATTTCAAGATATTGTATGCCAATATTTTCAAAAAATATTTTTTTTAGATTTTTAAGATATGTATATTAATTTTTTTTTAAGCTTGGTACAAAACGGATTTTCTAAATTTTTTGAATATTTTACAAAACTATGTATTTTACTTTGCAATATGAAACAAAATGCACGACTTGGTCACACGTACCTACTTGCTCTTATGTTCAAGACGATGTGGGTTTAAAAGTTAAAACAACTCGTTTAATAGTTTGAGGTGAAAAGAGAAAATGTCATCGGAGTTTTTGATTAAATATGATTATATGGAAAAATAATTAGTATCGTTGTAGCGGTTTTAAAAAAAAATTATTTTTTATATAACAAATTCTTAAAACATATTAGAGGAAAAATTTTGGTATGCAAATCTTAAGTATTTTATTATTGAATATACGACAAAATTTTTTAAACAGTTTGTCAATCCGCTTTCAAGATATCGAAATTGAAACTTCTTTTTTTTTAATTCAAACATTTTTTTTTTTTGGAAATTTTGATATGCTTTATTATTTGAACTTGTTTAAAAATTTGTGTATACAAAAAAAGAATCTAGATCCGTTCAGCCGATAATGAGATAGTAAAATATAAAAATATGTTCTATAGGAGGAGCTATTAATAGTTGCTAAGCTTATTTTTTTTTATTTTCGGTGGTATATTGCACTAATTTAAATATATTAAAAGTTTTATAAGAATCGTAGGAGCCGTTTTTAGGAAAAAAAAATATTTTCCATTAGTGTGGAAGGTCCTATTATTTTTTTATATACAGGGTGTCCTGTAAATAATGGATAACCTTGCAACTGGTTATAGCAGGCCTTATGACCTTTCCAGAAAAAGAAAGTTAGAATCAAAAACATATGAATTTTTTCAATGTTTAAATTTTGATTCTAACTTTTTTATTTATAACTTTAGGGTAAAAAGTGTGTTAACACAAAGTTTTTTTTTTCTAAGACTAACAAAATTTATGTTGCCACGGAAAACTTTTTTTAACTCGTTTTTCAATATGGTGGCCAAATGGTGGGACTTTCAACACCTAAAATCGAGTTTTATACTTGCACCCCCTTACACATCAAAAGAGAAAATCTTTGTCCAACCCAAATTGGGAGGTTATGAAACATTTTAATAGACATTTTGGGAAAATGTTAAAAGATGCTTTATTAGATGATTGACAAATTTTCTTGATTATTTTGTTAATACACAAGCATGTGCAATACCATTTTGGAAAGTGCATTAAATAAACAATTTTTATAAGTAACTGGCCATTCATGTTCCTTTACAATTTTAATTTACAAGAGGTGGTCAAACTTTTTTGAAAATTAATTTTTGTAAGAAATATTTAAAAAAATTATAATAAAAAAAATGCAATAACTGCTATTAAATTTTACCACCCATCAATTACAACAGTTATTCTGAAATATTACAAAAATACAAAAATAGCAAAAATTTTTCATCCATGGTCGTAGCGTTCTCGTATTTGAGGAAAGTAGTACTTGTTAACAATTTTTGTAAAAAACATCATAACATAGTAACCACTGTGAAAATATTTGTTTATATTTTTTTCTGGAAAGGTCATAAGGCCTGCTGTAACCAGTTGCAAGATTATCCATTATTTACAGGACACCCTGTACGTAAATTTTTTTCTTAAATTACTCTTTAAAGCATTAAAAAACCCTTAACTACCGAGCTTCAAGAAATTCGAAAAAATATTTAACATTCTTAAAGATCCAAAAAATGTTTTTGAAAATGTTGGTTAAAAAAACTGTTAATATATTTTTTAGAACCTTCTGTATAAAAAAAAATATTAAAATCATAAGTAGATACCATTTTGATAAAAATTGAAAATTAAAAAAAAATTTCTTTGGGAGGTGCCATTTATAATCATTTTTTGGAAAATGGTTTCCCATCCAAAGGTAGACTTTACTGACTTTTTTTTCATTTTAAATATTATTACTTTAAATAAAAGAAATTAATAGAATTTTTATGCAAAGTTGTGGAGCCATTTTTGAGAAAAATAAGATTTTGTAAAATTGCTTAAGAAAACTTGTATGGCAGATTAATATGTATGGCATTAAGGACGTAGCCGAACAGACAGACATACAAACAAAATTAATAAACCCCTTTTTCTCGTATTCCCGAACTTAGTTGTGCAGAAGTTTTCTTTTAAGAACAAAGTATTGTTTCGTTAATGGATTAATCAAAAAATTTCAAATCTTAAAACTAGTAATATCACATTTCAAGAAGTTTGGAAACTAGTTTTTTTATAGAAAAAATTTAAGAAAAAACATATTTGCTTATCAATTTACCTTTTCGTTCTTGTTTTGATTGGTTATGCTTGTAAAGGTTTGATTTTCTCTAATTTAATTGACAAATAATAAAGTTTCTTAAAATTTTTAATTTATAGAATTAATAATAGAGATTGTCAGAAATAATGTCTTTTTTATTTGGATTATTTTGTGTTATTTAAAAAAACAAATTAAACATTTTATAAAAAGAAAAGGCGCTAGGATTATTTTCACTGGAAATAAATTTTATGTTTAAACAAAACACTACAAAAAAGGAAGTATAATAAATTCAGTATGGCATATAAATCCAAGTTATATACAAGAAACAGTCAGGATAACATCGTCTTGAGATCTCATTTCTAAGTAAATATTTTATTCAAAGGAAAACGAACCTAAGGTTTATTTTTCTACAGGGCTATCAATTGAGGCTTTCAGCAAATCAATTGACATGAGTGCTCTTCCTTGTAAACGTTTTGCTTGAGCATAGATTGATGGAGTCTTATATTCTTTGTGAAGTAAAAGGTTGGGATTTATTTCACTTGATGAAATGTTATAAGGTGAAATTTTAAAATAAATATTATTCGTAGGAACAATATTTACAGAATTAGTTTAAGGTAGCTTTGTTTGCTTATTTTCCTTTATCTGAATATGAAAAATCTTAGCATTGAGTTAAACAGGTCAGAATTGACATGATTTTTTTATTTTCTTTTTTTGAATTTCAAGTGCGAGGTTAGGTATATTTTATATTCATGTTCAAGAAAATTCTACTCTTAGATTAGTAAAAGAGTTATTTTTTCTTTGTATAACGTAGGTACCTATCTAGCAGTCCAAATTGAATGAGAGAATTTTGCAATTTTAACCTGTCATTAAAAAATTTTATTTTTACTTTTGAGAATTTTTTGAAGTAGATTAAGTGGCTGTTTGTAATAATGGTTTGTGTGTTGGGCTGTCATGCCGAAGGCAGGCGCGGATCCAGGATTTCGTTCAGGGGGGGCAATATTCAGGAGTTTCCAAAATTTTGATGAGGTCTACAGAAAATTCGAATACACCTCATCCCGCTATACCCACCTGGGGCCCAATTCCGCAAGAGTGAATGATTTCCGTGTACGCACTCTATTCACGCACAAACCAAGTGTGAATAAATCTGACTGATATTGTACACGCTATCTGTCAATAATTTTAAACTCATTCTTGCTGAATCGCAAAAATCGATGTGCACACGATTTTCTGTGTACACAGAAAACAACTCACTCTTGCGGAATTGGGTCCCTGGTCACACTAGCCAATGTGTGTGAATAAGTTTGAAATTTGAAGAAAGAAAAAACCTCTTCTTTAGCTAGTACAAGATAACTTGTCCAATGGCCTTCCCAGTTAAAGGTCGTTTTCAAAACGTCGTCTGCTTCAAAACTGCATTTGCAGAATGTTCTCAAACGCAAACTGCAAAAGTCTTCTGTTCGAAAAGGAAAATACAAGTGCATAAGCATTTTGTGCGATTTTGCAGTTTGCTAAGGTCACATGTTCGAAAACATCATCTGCGGTGCAATTCTGTAGTGAAAAAATTGAGTTGAAGACAAAAATATTGAGGGGCCAGAGTACGCGAAATGCGCAAGAAAATTGAGTGACTTTGATAAAAAAGATGTTGTGCAAACAGAACGATTGCCTATATTTTGATAATAGCAAATATCAAAAAACTACGGTGGAATTATTTGTTGACTTGACGTTTTTAAAAACGGCCAAAAACAATTATCCTTAGGTGCAGGGGTTCCATCCGCCTTCTCTACGGAAGTGACGGCTTTACTCTTTCTGCTTTAGTTTCCTGTTTTCCTCCGATCTACTTCATCGAATTTGTACTCTTTGCTAGTTTAAAAATGCGGAACACGGAAGTTCCTAAGACACATCCATGAAAGCGACAGAGCTGAACGATTGAACACAGCCTGAAACTAGCTCACCAGAGGAGACGTCAGATATCCGAGAGTCACTTTAGAGAGTTTTCTAGGGAAAGTACTCTCTTAAATGTAAAATCACATTTAAATATTTATCATAAAAAGGACTCCTTTTGGTATGAAATTTTTCAGTTTATTATTTTATTAATTTAATTTCATTTAAATATTTTAATCTTGGCGATCCGAGCATTTGAAACAAAGTTAGAATTTTTTGAAGTTAATTGAATCGACGTACTTTAAAGATTTTTTTGTTTTTCAAAAATTAAAATCAATTTTAAGGTGGAAAATTTAGATAATTGCCCCTGTCACCTCTCCCATTTCATTTAACTATAAAAAAAAAACATTTACAAATTTGAAGAGGAGGGTTGGGGTTTGGGGAACTAACTGAGACATTATTTTGCAAAATTGTGAAATTTTTCATTCACATTTGCATTTTGAAAAGTGAAAATCAAATCGATCTGGGACTCAATCTGCTCTCTATTACGAAATTAAAGACCTTAACTCAGAAGATTAGACATAAAAATCGAAGTTATAAGATTTACAATTGGTCGATTTGAAGGCTATTTGTGCATAGCGGAACTTTTCTCCACTGAACCAGGTCAACAACAACACTCATTGCTGCAACGCTGCTTAACAAATTTAGAAGTATAGACATACATCGTGCAACTCTGCGCTGCATGCTGCTCCTGAGTTTGTCTGCTCCCATAAAAACATGTGTTATTCGCTTTCGCTGCATGATCATTAAGGCTCAGCTAAAAGACGTGAGACACATCGGTTGTTTCATCAAAAAGTATTCAATAATTTCGTGAAATGAATATTTTTTGATTACATTTGATTAAATTCATATTTTATGCTACGTTCGTTCTTGCCCAGGGGGGGGGCAATTGCACCCATTGCATCCCCCCTGTATCCGCGCCTGGCCGAAGGTCTATGTTCGTTCGACTCCCAGCCGCTGCCAAACAGAAATGTTTTTTTACTGAGGTACTGAATCTTGTGAAAAATTGACAAATCCTCCAAGAGTGTGCTTGTCATGAATAGTGCTTTTCATCTAGCCATTCGGACTCAGCAAAAAAATGGAAGTCCCCTCCATTCCTGCCAACAACACACACATAGGAATTGGTTCATTGGTTGAGATTTTTGGTTCTCCAAGTGCTGTTGGGCAACCAAATGTATTTAATTATTTAAGTAGTTATTTTGACGACAAAATAATGGTTTTGTATTCGTTAAATTTTTATCCAACGAAAAATAATTTTTTCCTCACTTTACACATACCAGACCAAATTTCATATTGTATGTTATTTTGCAAAGAATTCCCGAAAAGTTTCCTCAAAGCTATTAAATCGCAATAGTGATGAAGGCACATGTAAGAAAACATCCTTTTCTTGACGTGTTGTATTTGTATAACAACAACAAAATATGTAACTACATTCTCTCCTTATCTTACCCAGTTGTGTGGTCCATTAAACCAACAACAACATGAACTTAAAACTAAGAAAAGGATAATAAATTGCAACCAGTCATTGTTACCAATTGATATAGCGTTGACCCACTTTCCAGTTGAATTAACTGCAGACAAAGTTATTCATAGTCTCGGCGCCGGAATATTCTTTTGACCGTTAACATTATTCGAAGAGCATAACATGAGGGTTATTCATTTCTTAATTTAACCAGTGCACGCAAAGTCAACTATTTTTATATTTATAAAGTATACCACATGTATCGTGCAGAAATGTTATTTAAATTACTCTTAGATGGAAAACAACAAATACACAAAAAAAAATTAAGCGAAACAACTATTATTATGTTTATGTATGTAGCAGGCAGCTACATTGTAGGTAATAGCTGTATAATCTCTCTTGCACGAAGTATTAAAAGTAATGTTTTCCTTAAGTGGCTAATAACTGTACATGTACACCACACCATTTATTTAATTACCTTTTCATCAAAATCTGTCCTAAAACTATGGAAAATTGGGTTTGTGGATGACTAGCTAACACGTCATAAGGATAATTTAACTGAAGAAGTTAAAGTTGTTGGATAATAATAACAAAGCCTTAGGTGTACCTACAGTTCCCTATAATATAAGTTATAAATAGAAAGGAGTGACTAAACAGTTTGCCTTCAAGTGCCAAGAATAATAGCAATTAATAAAGTAAGTTCTTTGAAACAATTATTATAAGATCGCAGACAAAATGTTTACAGAAGTTTCAAGCTGTCAGCTGATTGTGAGACCAATTTGGAAAGCATTAAGTGATGTGGGTTAGTATTTATTGAACTTCGACAGTAAATCGAACATTAAGGTAAAATCTGACTGATGTGTCAAAGAATAAAGAAATAGAACAGATAGGTTCATACGGCGATTTATTTGTATCAGCAAATAACATTTAGCAAGCGTTATTCTGTTTTTGAGTAGGTATTATGAGCCTCATCAATATTAGAAAGCGGGACAACATATTTGTGGCACCTAGTTTCCCGTCTTCAGACTGATTTACAACATTTGCTCACTCATTTCATTTAAGTTTATGAGATATCTTGCTGTAGTGACTCAAAAAAAAAAATAATAATGATTATTCTGAATAACGAATTCTGGAAGAAGGGTTTTGAAGTGTCTTTAATTTTAACATCATTATGTAAATGCTGAACTATGAAATTTTTATAATGAAATTTGTGTAGTTTGTTCTCAGTTTGGTTTTGATGTTTGTGGAATTTAATTTAATTCATCATCGCACTATCTATTTTTCAGAGTTTTTTAGTTGAGAAATACTACTTGGAAGTTTCTGAAAAAATAGCAGTTTTTTTTCCTATTTTTCAAGTGATTTTCAATATTCATATTTTTTATTATCTTGAACAATTTACGGTCATTTTGGTGTACATATATGGTATTTTTTCAAGTAAACCACAAACACAAACTTGAGTACGGCTTAAAAAATATTTTCAACGGAAAATAAACCGAAATATAGTAAGATACCGTTCAATAATTATGCATATCGCCCATCACTATGGCAATTTTGTCTTGATCTTCAAAAAATGAGGTTTCAAATAAAAGATACAAGCTAAAATGAAAATAAAACAACAAGAAAAATACTTTGTTTCAATTTAATTTGAAATGTGGCTGCTGTTATATAGGTTAAAGAGGGTGAAAGATGAAGTTAATAACTATTGTATCACAGAAAACAACACGTGCGTGGCTTATCTTGGCGGACACTTTCTGACGGGATCAAATATTTTTTTTATCGGACTGAAGAGGACTGAAGTTAGCGGATGAAAATCATAATTCTGTTTGTTCCCGAAAATATTAGCTTTTTGAATGCTAATTTGATGCGCAAAATTTTATGAATCGTTTTTGAATTTGAATTGGAAATAAAAAACTATCTATAAAAGCTACAAACTTACTGCAATTACTATTTTGAGCAGTCTATTACTATTCAGGCTTATTATGTGTTTCACGTGAACAACATTCCACCCGGAAAAATTTCACTTTTCGCAGAGACCCTTCATGGATCGGGAGCCGGATAAGGTACGGCAAGGAAGTTTGGGTGAAACTCATAATAGCTTTAAAAATTCCGGGGGACCAAAAATTTTTCGGGTGAAATATTTTCCGGGCGAAACTCATAATGAGGCTGATTATGATTTTCGGATTATCGTCTGCTAAATTCAGTTGTATTTTAGGGGAATTTTGAATATTTGAAAAAGCCGTTACAGCTACAAAATTGGGCTTTGAGCAACAAATTAGCATTTAATTAGCTACAGATTCAGATTTCAAAATCATTTTACTCCGCCAAAAAGTAAAAGCCACGACAATTCGTAGAGAATCAGGACCTAGTGACTTTCAACACTCAGCCGTTCCTGTCTACAATTTTTTGCCGTGTCCGAACGGCTAGATGAGAAGCACTTATTCAAGACATCAGATACTCTATATCAGTGTTTCCCAACCTTTCTTATTCTGTACCCAACCAAAGCTTTTCCAAAACTCTTATGCTCCCCCAACAATATATTCAAACAATTTCTTGGCACTCAAAAAAACTGAAATATTCACTTAAAAACTTGAATGATTACAAATTTATGAAGAAGTCACCATAATCAGAAGTTTTTTACTTGCGATTATAGGTACTATAAGGCAAGTTTTGGATTCGTGCAAAAAAAAATTTTTTAGATAACAATCAAACATGATATTACGATGATAGAGGACACGAAAAAAGTGGGTGGCACAATTCTGTCTGTCTGTCTGTCTGTCTGTCTGTCTGTCTGTCTGTTCGACTACAGCCTAAACGGCTTGATCGATTTTCTTCAAACTTGGTAAATAGTGGTTTTTGGTGATTCTGCCGACACGTTTTTTTCATTTTTTTTTTAGAACCAAAAATAACGGTACCTGCCATACGATTTTTTTTAGCAATTTTACATAATCGTATTTTTCTCAAAAACGGCTCGACAACTTTTCTTAAAAAAAATTCAATAAATTTATTTTAGTAAAGGCTTTGTTTAAGTGGAAAACCATTTTTCAAAAATGGTTTTAACTGGTACCTCCCAAAGAACCATTTTTTTAATTTTTGATTTTCTTCAAAACGGTAAGACCAATTTTAATTATTTTTTTTATACAGAAGCTTCCAAAAAATATAAATAGTTTTGTGAACCAAAATTTTTGAAAAAATATTTTTTGGATTTTTAAAAAATGTTTCAAATTTTTTTTTAGAAAATCAAATATTTCGAAAATGACAAGATCGATTTTTTTGAAACTCGATATTTAAGAGTTTTTTAGTACTTTATAAAGTATTTTTAGAAAAAAATTTACATTTATGAAAAAAATAACGGTACCTTCCATACAAAAGTTAAAAAACCACAAAAGAAAATATTTTTTTGCTTAAAAACGGCTGCAACGATTTTGATAAAACTTTTTCTATATACTAAAATTAGTATGATCTACTACAAAAAAATATAAAATTTTACACTTAGAAACTATTAACAGTACCTGTCATAGAACGTATTTTTTTATTTTGAATTTTCTCGTTATCAGCTAAACGGATTTGGATGAATTTTTTATATACGAATTTCAGATAAGACTGAATAATATTGCATATCAAAATTTTCAAAAAAAAAGTTTTTGGATTTTTAAGAAAAGTTTCAAATTTTTTTTTTGAAAATTCGATATCTCAAAAACGGGTTGACAATTTTTTTTCAAATTTTGTTTTTATATACACATAAATATTTACTTAAGATTTGCATACCCACATTTTTTCTTAAAAATGTTTTAAGAATTGTATATATAAAAAATTAATTTTTTAAAAAACCGCTCCAACGATTTTAAATTTTGTTTCCCATACAATCATATTCAATCAAGAATTAAGATGGCATTCTTCTTTTTCACCTCAAACTGTCACAGGAGTTGTTTTAGCCAATTTCAATGTCGTATTTCATGCTTCTCTACATTTTTCTCTAATAATTTCCTTGTTTTTATATACAATTTTCTTTATCCCACAGTGTCTTGAACATAAGAGCAAGTACGTGCGACCCAGTCGTGCATTTTATTTCTTTTAAATCCGGCTATAAATTAAAAAAGAAAAATATTTAAGTCCCTCATGGTCTTCATTTTGTTTTTTACAAAATAGCAGGAAAAAAAGTTCATAATTTGGCACAATTGAACGTTTGAGTTTGAACAAGACAAGATGGAGCCCGAACTCTTTTCGAAAATAAATGAGTGCGAAAGTGAGATCTGTTTTTGTCATTCGCACTCATTTGGATTGGAATCTTAAATGGTTGGAATGCATCAGTAATGGGAAAGCACCCCCCTATAAAATCAAATTGCCCAATTGTGGAGCGCGGGCCCCACGTTGGGAAACACTGCTCTATATGTAGTATTTTTCAGTTCTTCGCAAGAGGCAGTACCTCGGAAATAAACATTAAACAGCTAAAAATTGAACCAAGAACTTCGGCACGACATGACCAGTGCTGCCATATCGTTCACAATGAATTATCATACAATGCGCTGATTTCTATCATACCAGAGTAAAAATTATCATACGCAAAATAAAAAAAAAATGTCCCTTAAAAAAAAAAATAATTATTAATTATTAAATTTATTAACATTTATGTAAGTACATATAAAGAACGCATTTTTTTGTATCTAAATTAAATATATACCGAGTAGCAATTATGATGTTTGCTATGCTTTGATTGTTTAATGAATTCCTCATAGCCTATTAGTTGGGGCGTTAGTGCCCGATATGAGGGCAAACCTTTCATTTCGACCTGACGGGTTGAGTCTTAATACACTAATAGTTCATAAAGTGTGTGTCAATGCTGTTCGAATTTGGTAATATCTTACTTGTTTCACTAAAAATTCTATAACTTTTTTAAGATAGTCGTATCGAGTGCATTCTGATTTTGTAAGATTGGATATTAAAGAATACCCTTAAAATAAGTGTCATATGCTTATATTATACCAAGATGAATATTTAAGTTTCTTAATCTTTCATATTCCCCCTCCCCAGCACTTTGAAAGTGGCTTTTGAAAAAAAACCAAAGTAGGTTTTCAATCAACTTCGGATGAAATGTAGTAGATTGTGAAACTCTGTCGACAGCATCTTTAAATTTTATTAATTAGAATATTTTTCTTACTTTTCAAATTTTCTTTCCCGAAACGACTTTTTTCATCCCTTCGTACAAGGGAAGGGGTGGCAGAAAAACAATTATGTGGTCCTATGGCTTCAAGAGTGCTGAAACCAACAGGATGTCTCGGGTCAACGCCCAACCCTTGGTTTTCGATTTATAAGCAACATTTTGGGATATAAACTGGTAAGTGGCAACTCTTCTCTTGTCCTTCTGACAATGTTGACACCCTCCCAACACTTCTTTAAAGTAAAGTTAGGATATGAACTCTTTGTATACTAAAGTTCAACCCGTCAGGTCAAAATGAAAGGTTGGTCTCCTTAACAGCCCCACTTTATTGAATAGACCTTTTAAAAGGAACAATTACGTGCAAGAGTATTTATTATTCAATATGCTTGTTTGGCCTTTATTATTATTTATGTAATGGTCACACTGGCCACTTTTCAATATTTTTGATATAACTCGAAAACTAAGCTTAATTTGGCAATTTTACTCATAACACTTTTTGTTCAAAATTAAATTTTCTATCGAAATGGATAGTTTGGAGAATTTCTTAAAAAATTTAAGCAGGAAAAGAAACAAAAACCAACGTCCAACATACAAAATATCGAAAAATAAAAGATTTTTAAATTTTTTCCTTTTTTCGGAGCGAAGATATGTTCAAGACATGTTTAAACAGAGTAAAGTAGAGTCTTAAGGCCTTAATATAAAATGTTAAAGCAACATGTTATTTGAAAACTGACAGAGATATAGCCATTCAAACTTCAGCCAAATGTAACAATAATTATCATATTTTGCGTATGATAGTGAATTTCAAACATACATCATAGAGGACCACAAATTATATTACATGTAGCATAATTATTCTACGGTTGACAACGCTACAGGCTGCGGCGAACGGCACATTTATTTACACAATGCCATACGAAATAAAATGCACGACTAGGTCGCACGTACTTGCTCTTATGTTCAAGACACTGAGTTTAAGAAAATTGTATAAAGGTAAAATCATGGAAATTATGAGAGAAAATTGTAGAGAAGCATGAAATACGACATTTAAATTAGCTAAAACAACTCTTTTGACAGATTGAGGTAAAAAAAAGAATGCCATCTTAATTCTTGATTGAATATGATTGTATAGAAACAAAATTTTAAATCGTGGGAGCGGTTTCTTAAAAAAAATATTTTTTATATATAAAATTCTTAAAAGATTTTTAAGAATGAATTTCGGTATGCAAATCTGAAGTATATATTTATGTGTATATTAACACAAAAATTGAAAAAAAAATTCTCAACCCGTTTTTAAGATATCGAATTTTCAAAAAAAAAAATTTGAAACTTTTTTTAAAAATCCCAAAACTTTTTTTTTGAAAATTTTGATATGCAATATAACTTAATCCTATCTGAAATTTGTATATAAAAAATTCATCTTAGTCCGCAGAGCCGATAACGAGAAAACTCAAAATAAAAAAAAAACGTTTTATGACAGGTACTATTAACAGTTGCTAAGTGTAAAATTTTATAATTTTTGATAGTAGATCATACTAATTTTAGTATATAAAAAGTTTAAACAAAATCGTAGGAGTCGTTCTTAAGCAACAAAATATTTTCCTTTGCGGTTTTTTAACTTTTGTATGGAAGGTACCGTTATTTTTTCATAAATGTAAAATTTTTTCTAAAAATATTTTAGAGAGTACTTCAAAAGTCTTTCAAAAAAACCTATCATAACGTTTTCATATTTGATTTTTCAGTTTCTCTGATTTTTAGTCGAAACATGTGTCAAATTTTTTTTATATGAACTTTGACACAACTTTGGACTAAAATGCGCTGAAATGCACAGAAAATCACAGAAATTCAAAGTAAAGGAACAGACCTAAACCCTGTTCCTTGGTTTAGTCCCAAAGAGTTTCAAACAGTTTCAGACCGCCAGATTTGGTGCGGACCAGTACAATTTTTCAAGTATGGAATGACTTCGGACTAAATCTGGCGGTCTCAAACTGTTTGAAAGTCAGCACGGAACACACCTCTAATGTCTTGTTGAAAAGAGTTCAATGGACAACGAAAATGAAAGCGTCTGCATGAGTTAAGAAGTGCCGAAAATGTATTGTAAGGCTGATGGCTGCATTCAGAAGAAGTTTAAGAAAAAGAGTAGATTTATGTTTAGACTTGATGTCTTTTAAATTTGGATAGCGAAATTTTGTATTTAAGTCTAAGTCAAATATCACAATTATCATACATTTTGCGTATGATAATGAATTTCAATCATACATCATACAGGACCACAAATTATGCTACATGTAGCATAATTATTCTACGGTTAGCAGCACTGGACATGACAGTCGAAAGCACTATGCCACGAGGCAGTACAAAAGCCAAGATAAGGGACGTCTAAAGAACACATTATCTCATTTTCGACACAGAGCGAATTAATGATCTGGGCAATATATTTATGTGTAAAATAAGATTGTAGACTTCTTCAACTAATGTGCTACAACTATAACTGTCAATTTCATTCGTCAAACAGCTTACTACATAATGAGGAAAAGTATCTAGCAGTCTTTTTTTTATTTATGAATTTGTATGAGATTCCTTGTTTCGCATCAGCATCAGCAGCGTAATCGGCTTTAACCTCAATTGTTTTTTTGGGAAAACGTTTGAGTGTTTTGATCTTTCAAAGAAGAGGACACGCACATATAGCAAAAACCTTTTCAAATCGTATGCTTCACATACATACATACATAAGTTAAGTGTCAAACTAAAGGTCAAGAGTTTCTTCAAATCTATCGAGAGTTTTGAATTCTTTTTATTCTATTTAAAAATCGGTACAATTTTTTCTTAAACTCCTTTTCTTTTCATTTTGAGAAAATATTTATTTTCTACTAATACCTTTCTTGTGAGTTTATAAATCAAACATTTTCTTTCTTTCTATTACAATAGTATTATCTTGAGACTTTTCCATGGGCGATTATATCTGTAGGTAAACATTTAATAGTTATAATATTCAATTCAATTCCATATTCTGTTCAAATAAAACTCAAATTCTTAGAACTCAAAACTTTAAGCAATGAAAAATTCTCTTAGAGCATAGAAAAAATGTTTTGGTTTCGATTGCAACTATTCAATTCAATTCAATTCAATTCAATTCAATTCAATTCAATATTTTCTTTATTCTCAGTATATGTTAGTAAATTAACAATTCATCAATAAATCCATAAATAATACAGAGAATAGTTAGTGACATCTTTTATATTAATAAATAATTGAGATGATGCCACTTTATTAAAAGAATAAATACATTGTGTGGGGTGTACAAAGTATACTATAAAAGTGTAATAAAAACTGAAGCAAACAATTTCATGCATAATAGAAAAACAAAACAAAATTTAATAAATGAAAGCAAAAAAAAAAAAAAAGAAAGGAAGAAAAACATGAGATATTTTTTTTTTATTTTAACTAACTTATAAAGAAAAAGAAAACGGATTTTATTTATAATTGATAAAATAAAAACATACCATGTATAATTTTTTTTTTCTAATATTTTTTTATTTATTATTAAAGCATATAGCGTAACAAATTTTCGATTTCCCTGTGTTCAAAATCAAGAAGCCACTGTCTTATTTTTCCTATGAAAACGAAAAAACTTCTTTCCATCCGAATTTCAATAGGAAGTGCATTAAAGATTTTACATGACACGATGGAGAAAAAGTTTCTCAAAGATGTAGTGCGAAAGTAAGGAATACTAACAATAAACCTGGAGTTGCTGCGAAGATTTCGGAAATCAGAAATTGGGTTTTGCTGATAACCGCCTCTCAAAAAAAATATTTTTAAAACCTTAAAGTAATACAATTGCCGAACAGGAAGAATTTTTGAAAGTCTAAATAGGTGCATCGTGTGTGCTAAACGATTGGTCTTAAAAACTTTTCTTATAGCTGACTTTTGAATTACTAGAATCGGTTGAAGTTTACTCATGTAAGCTCCACCCCAACAACTTATGCCATATTGTAATTTCGACTGGAATAAAGCATAGTAAACGGTTTTAAGTATATTTAAGGAACAATATTTACCAAGTCGGTAAAAACAACAGGTAGTTGAAAGAAGATATTTTCTTAAGTTTTGAAGATGCTTAGACCAGTTCAAATTATGATCTATAGTAATGCCAAGGTATTGAAAGCAATCTACAGCTTCAATTTTAAAACAGCTCACGCTACAATCAGTGTTATTATTAAATGATTGGGTGTAGTGAACAAGACACCTATTATTCGGTAATATGTGTTTGCGGCAATCATAAGAATGAAATATTATATCTAAATCTGGAAATTTATGTCCCGAGAGGCTGAAATACATTACTTTTGTTTTATTACTTACAAAAAGTTGGTGATCTGCAAACCAGCATCTAAGCAAGAAAACATCGTGATTTAAGTCTGCTATTAAGTTTAATGGGCTAGACGAACAGTAAGCGATTCCCAGGTCATCCGCAAATGCTCGAGGATTACCAACAAAAGGAAGAGAAAATAAGGAATTTATATAAACAAAAACCAAGTACAGACCCTTGGGGTACACCTAGATTGCTGATTTTTATATTGCTAACACTTTTGCCGATTTTAACATACTGTGAGCGGTTTTTGAGGTAAGATTCTAACCAATTATAGATAAAACTCCGAAAACCAGTTTTACATAGCTTATCCAAAAGGATATTATGATTGACCATGTCAAAGGCCTTCGTAATATCGACGAAAAGTCCAGCACAACAACTCCTGTCATCTAAACCCTTTTGCAAAATACAACAAAAGTCTAAAAGAGCATCTTCTGTTGATAGACCGGATCTAAAACCAAACTGCTTGGGGCTAAAGAAATGTATTTCATTTAAAAAATTCAATATTCTTGACTTGATGGATTTTTCAAAAATTTTTGATATTGAAGACAGCAAAGATATTGGTCTATAATTTGATTTTTCAGTTTTGTCTCCCTTTTTAAACAAAGGAATAATAACAGCACATTTAAGGTCTTCTGGGAAAATACCGGACATGACGCTGAAATTAAAAAGGGAAGCCAGAATATCCACTATGTTAGGACCAATTAGTTTTAAAGTAGAGTTCGAAATTTCATCGAAACCCTTAGAGTTTGAATTTTCCAGAGTATTTATTATTTTCAGTAACTCCAAACCTGTAATTGGTTCGAAAAAGAAGCTATCTCTGTTGCCGTCTTGTGTAATAAACTCGTCACATAAGTTATGGGATACTGGAAGATTAATGGACGCGGAGTTTGGCTAACAGTGGCAAAGTAATTACTAAATTCGTTGGCTACATCTTCAGAATTTGAAAAACAAATGTCACCACTTCTCAGCATGATTGTATCTGACCTGGCGAGTGTGTTGCCGTACATGATAGAATTAATAACCCGCCATTCTTTTCTTAGATTCCCTTGCGCAGTTCTTATTTTTAAATGGAAATAACTATCCCGAGCGTTCTTAAGTTCTCTACGAATTTGCTTGCTTAATTGATTAAAACGGGTTTTTAAATTACTATTAGATGGATGTTTCCTACATTTAATACTTAATTTATTCTTAAGATTTATTTTCTTTACTAAAGAACGGTTAATCCAAGGTTTAAGATTGATTTCTGATTTTTGTTGTCTAACAGTATAACTAGAGTAGTTTATATGCTTTTTTAGTATCATAAGGAACGATTCATATGCTTTTGAAGCACAGTCTACATTTAACACACTTTCCCAGTTTTCGAAACGCAGCTTAGAATTCAGTTTATTGTAGTCTATTTTCGTTATAACGGAGTTTGCGTTGTTTAGGGGCTTCATGCATTTTATACTTTCGATTAGAATGCCTGTCATGCAATAGTCTGTAATACTTATATCTAAATTTATTCCAACAACATGGTGTAGTTGAATAGTTTCAAATCGACCAAATACATGATCGAGGCAAGTGCCTGAAGTTGGCATAGTTGGGTCATTCACAAATGAAGTTAAGCCATTTTCTGCCATGCAAGCTTGGTATGTGTCAGAAACAGAATTATTAACAAGTATATCTATATTCATATCTCCCAAAATTATTAAATTTTTACAATGTTCATCTCCTAACAAGATAGGCAGATCATCTACAAATAAGTAAGGTGATGAAGACTGAAGTCTGTACACGCACAAAAATGTAAACAGTTCACCTTGAATAATACAGCGCACTTTAATAATGTCAGCACCCATAAACTCAGTAATCTCAACCTCGCATTCATAAACATCTTTAATAAAAACTCCCACTCCACCGGCAGAATACGTATCATTTGTTCTAGCATAAAACTTGTAATTAGGGATATTATAATACGAAACTTCATGTGAGTAAATCCAAATTTCAGACACAAATATAATTTCCGGTAAATTAACAAAGGCTTCAAGATGGCCCATTAACAAATCGAAATTTTGACGCAAGCTGCGAATATTTTGATGCACAATGCAAAACGATTTATTATCCGAATTAAATCTAAATAAGTTATCATAAATACTTCTAATAGTTCTTGTAGTGAGATTGACGTACATAAAATCAAAATTCTCTTGCATGTTATTGCTTTTGTAAGGCTACTATTGATCATATCTTTGAAGTCGATGACAATGGCCTGTCATCGACATATAATCACAAGACGTAAGATTGGTAAGATTGAATAAATCAGTTATAGTCTAAGAGCTGGTTGCAAATTTTTGGGTTGAACGCATAACCAAACAAAATTCACATCTGGGTCGCACGTACTTGCTCTTATGTTCAAGACGCTAGGAGCTTAAGAACTTTTAAAATATGGAAGTTAATATAGAAAAAATATATAAAATGTATGAAAAAAGCTTTTAAACTGTATAATCAACTAGTAAAATAGCTTGGCGTTTGAGCTCAAGCAAGCATTTAATAACTTGAAAAAATAGGAAATAACTACATACATATATATGTAAAAAAAATTTAATCGTAAGAGCATTTTTTGAATATTCAAAAAATAGTTTTTCGTAGCGTTTTGAAGAATGTCAAGAATTAAAAAAAAGGTTCTTTTGGTGGTACCATTTTATTAAAAGTAATAAATGGATTTTTTTAAGAGAAGTTGTGGAGCCATTTTTGAAAAAGAAAACGATTATGTAAGATTCCTAAGAAAAATTGTGTGGCAGTAACCGTTCACCAAAAACCACTATGTACCAAATTTGAAGAAAATTGATCCAACCGCTTATTCAGTAGATGCACAGACAGACAGAATTGTGCCTTCCACTTTTTGGTCTTCTCTATCATCGTAATGACATGTTTGATTGTTATCCCGAAGTTTATTTTTTCTTGAATCCAAAACTTGCCCTATAGTACCTATGTATGTATGTATATCACAAGTAAAACATATTTAATGATTACAGATTAAAATATGGTGGATTTACTTCGCAAGTTTTTTCTTCACTCCTCACTTAATCACAAATTTAAAATGTATGAAAACTTGACCAGTGAACCCACCAAATTTTAATTCATTAAATACGAAATTTCTTTCATAATTTTCAGTTGTTTCGATATAACTCTATTTAAAATATTTAATATTAAGCTTCATGAGCTTAAGACTTGGCATGTAGGTATTTCAGATCTCATTCGATTTTTAGGCTGACTTTTTACGCACAGGTTTCTTGTGCATACTTGACATTTTTTAATATTAATGTTTTTGTTGTGATTTCACTCTTTTTTGCAAAGATTTTATTTTGCCAGGTAAAAATCAAGCCCTCCCCTACCGCTCTCCATAGTTTCATAATTCTACGACAGCCGAAAGTGCTCCATATAAAAATAGCAATTCTGAGAAAGTGGGTGGATGCTACGCCCCTTGAATTGAAAATCACAATTTTTCCACCAATTTTCATCGTTCTACAACAATCGGAAGTGCAGTATATAATTGATAATAATTTTTAAAAAGTGGGTAGATAGCACGCCCTTTAAGCTGAAAATTATAAATTTCTGACTTTTATCTTGGTATGCACGTCAAACCCTATCGCTCTACCAATTTTCATCGTTCTATAACAATAGGAAGTGCTCCATATAGTTAATAAGAATTTTGGAGAAAGTGAGTGGATGCCACGCCCCCTGAATAGAAAATTCCAGATTATCGATTTTTTCCTTTGTATGCACCACAAGGCATACCGTCGTTAGAAATTTCAAGTTTCTACTGTCAGTGTCGGGAAGTGCTCCATAATTTTGATGATCTGTCAGTGAGTCAGTCAGTTACGGGTTTTATAGGACTTCAAGTCCTATATCTCGAGCATTTCTAATGCTAAAGTGTTGAAATTTGGTGAGCTATCTGTGTTTGATTAGTTCAGCAAATACTGCGAATTTGAAATTTCTGACTTGATTGGTACTGAAGTTAGAACGGGGTTGAAAATCACCTCAGTTTGTTCCAGTAAAAATGGTGTAGGGCTGTAAACTTGGCTGGGCACTAGCGTGCCCTTTGATTTTCAATCGCATTTATGCACATACTCCTAGATATATTTTGGCAACAAATTTTAAGTAATGATGGTCTTGTTACAAATAGGTGATTCCAATTTAAATTTCTTTTCTAAAATAAAAAAAAGACTTCTTTTTCGCATCTTTTCCTCAATAGTTTCCCTGTATTAATAAACCATTAGCATTCATCTTTATTACTAAACAACGCATCTTTTTTAACCACGAAATCAATCTTGAATTATAAAATATTTAATTTAACTATTGTTTTATTTTCTTGCTTGATCTAAATATATCTACATTCCAAGAACCAATTTCTTTCAGCTTTGATTTGTATTATTTGTTTTCTTTTAACTTTCATTACGTAACATTGAGCTTGTTTTCTAAGAAACATTGTCATCCCTTCTTGCTTTTTATTACAAATCTAAACATTTTCTCTTGCTGCAGTTAATGTCCTCAAGCGTTCTTTTTGCAAACTCCGTTACCACGAGATGTAAATTCTTCTTGGGTTAAAAATCCTTTTCCAAGACATTTATTTACATTTTTATTTTTAACTTAATCGTTTGTGTATGAAAATGCATCTTGGATATAAACGAGTCCTTCTGCAACTGTCTTTTATGTGAAAAGCCCCTTCACATTGGTATTTCTTCCAAAGGACGACGACGTACATAGAAGAAGAATATTTGCAATAAATTGACTTCAATTTGCATAGATCTCTTGAATCTGTTGGACATATGCATGTTAGTGCTACTTTCATTCAATAGCCGTTCTATATAAGAATTCTGAATAAAAGAGAGGTTTTCAGTACTTTGAATTCTAATTTTAGTTCACAACTTCAATTATTGCTTAATACAATTCAATAGGGTGTATCGAGTGATTGTTGGAAAAAGGAATAAACATCTCGGAACACATCTTGTTTCAGCAATTTAACAATTATTCCAAAGTTAGACATATATATATAATCATAGCAAAAAATACTGTTGTATTACAGTACTAATTCACTTTTTTAATACCCCAGGGACAAAACATTTGAGAAACCTTGTGTTTTTTATAAAATATGTTCAACATTATTATGTAGGTATATAATCTATGTTAAGCTTTGGAGAGATAAATGAATTAAGAGCATTATTGCTTCCATTTTGTTTGGTATGCGAAAAGAATAATTTTCCAATCAGATGTTATCATTTATTAATCAAGTGAAAAATCCTTTGATGCACTAATTGATATTAAAACAGTTCATCCATATTAAGTTCTATTAACAGGCAGCTTTGTGGTAAGCGGGCTATTTTCACTCATATACAAAGTTCAAGTACTAGCAAATCGATGTGTTGGCCTCTAAACCATAACCAATAACCATCATTCGGTTGACGTGGTTCATCAGATTAACATCAAATAAATTTGCTTTCAAAACCAAAAATAAATTTGATTATTTTTAGATGTAGTGAAATATTTTAAAATGGCAAAAAACGTGGGTATAGAGGGTTAGATATATACAATAAAGTTTCAATTTGTACGTAATAGAGTGCAATTAGTGGGTTTTTCCACTTAATTAATTTCAAATAATTTTTAAAATAAGGTGAATATTATCCATCAAGAATTATTTTAAGGGTGAATTTTTGACTAGTGTGAGTTAATTCATTTGGGAGTTAGTTCCTAGTGCCGACTAAGTAACCTTATTTAATTTTTATGATTTTGAAGAAAATTAAAAATAATATTCTTCTATTTTAGTGGGCGAAACGCAATATATGGAGTAGAGCTCTCTTAAAATTCTTTATTTGAACTTATTTAATTTTGTAATCTTAAAAACTATAAATCAGTTTTACTGCTGCAAACTTTCGTGCAAGTGGGCATTATCTACTCCTTTTTAAACGATAAAAAGTCCAGTTTTCACTTTGTTGGTTTTAAATGGCAAATATTTAAGCTTTCTCGTCGAAAAGTGTTTAATGGCAAAAGATGCAATTGCATGACCTTTTTAGTAGCTGTACCTCTTATAAGTATTTATTTACTTTTCAAATCCAACCAAGGTTGCACGGAGATATAAAAAGAATCTGCAGCAGTAATGCAATGTATTTTTTTTCTTTCTATTTTTTGTAATTTATTTCTTTTTTTATTTCAAGTAAAAGAACCACTTTTCGTGTAACAAGATAACTGCGTACAAGATGATGTCCTTATTGTATGATAGGGATATTGCTTACTTACTTTCGAAAAGCTGTACGTATACTTGAAAATGAATTGGATTTTTGCAATCTCTTGTTATTTGAGAGTTGAAACGTACGACGAGAGTTTTTGCTTATTTATTTTTATCTTAAAGTTTTAAATTTTTCTTTTGAAAAAATGTATATGTATGTTATGTATTATCCATTCATTCATTATGTATATATATATTTTGGTAGGCATATAATTAAAATCAAATCACTCTACTTAAAGTGTGGATTATGATTTGAGTGACTTATGGAAATAGAAAGGAAGATAGAAAATAATGATTTTATATCTTTTATATCTGGAAACACACTAGCCGAAGCTGAAAACATTTGTAAAAACATTTCCGATACACCGAACATAATCACTGCAGAGGAGATGAGACAGATTTCAGCTAATGACGATGTTGTTACGATTTTGGCCGAATTTAAAAGCAAAAAAAATGCATTCCAAGTTCTCAGGAACGTAAAAAAGCTTAAGGGAACCGGCGTCTCGATAAGTCGCGATTACCCCCCGAAGACACGGCAAAAGCGTAGCAGACTCCTTCAATTACGAAAGCACATCCAAGCCAAACAGCTCCGTGTAAAAATGTTGCTGCGCGATGATAAATTGAAAATAGACGATGTATCAGTGGAATGGAACGAAGATCACCAAAAGTTTGTAGCCGACCCGGAAAATGGCCTGAAAACGATAATCCAAAAGCATAATCTTCATGTAAATTTCTTCGAAAATATTAATTGTTTACAAAAATATCCAAATACACAATCGAATGCCAATTTCACAAATCAACGACAAACGTCAAGCGAAGTTGGTTGCGGTTCATCAACATCAAGGGCTGCTGGGAATACATCTGAGAGTAGTTTGCATCTAGGGTTGAATACCCAAGCACATTACAATGTTAATTTAAGTAATTAGAAAAAAGCCGTCTGTCAGAATTATGAATTAGTAAAAATAAATATTTTAAGTTATAATGTTGGAGGTTTAAATAATAAGATAGAAATTTTGGATTTTAGAAACTTTATAAATCAATATGAAATATTTGTATTAATAGAAACACATGTAACTGAGGAACATTTTAACAAATTTGAATCTAGTTTCAGTGATTATAAATTAATGTGGTTAAAAGCAAGTAAAGTAAATAGAAAAGGTCGAGCAAGTGGAGGAATACTCATGGGCTTCAAAAAAAACTTAAAAACATCAACTGTCGGTATAAGATTGTAGGAGACATGTGTATTATGGAAATCAAAGTGGATCATAAGGAACTGAATTTAATCCCGGTGTACTTAAATTGTAATAACTGGGAAAGTTGTTTTATGAAGCTCGAAGACAGCCTGTTTAGCAGCGGTTTATTCAACATCATGCTTATCGGTGACTTTAATGCACGAACAGGAGATTCGGAAACCGAAAATAGGCTGACTGATAGGAGCCGTTGTTCTAGAGATGGCGTAATTAATAGAGAAGGAAGAAGAGTAATTGATCTCTGTAACTCATTTGGATTAAGCATTTGTAATGGTACCACAGATGGAGATGAATCAGGTGATTTCACGTTTATAGGCCCACAAGGAAACTCTGTGATCGACTATGCAATGGTGTCGGGAGACTGGAATGATCTATTAGATGAATTCGAAGTTATAACTGCAATACATTCTGATCATTTACCGATTCAAGTCACCTTAAACCTAAACCAGAGACAACCCGAAGAGTCAGCTACACGATTAAAATATAAGTGGAAAAATGCGTATGCTAGCAGTTATGCAGTGGCTTTAAATAGCGCTCTCCTTCTACGAGAAGGAAATGCTTCACTCCAGGTTCCTAACTTGTCTGATCTTGATGAAACTGTTGAAAGAGCGATACCAGTACAATGTAAAACAAGTAATATCAACACTAACCACTACAAAGAAAAATGGTTCGATAAAGACTGTATGGATGCACGCAGAAGATCGTTTGCCTGGCTTAGATTGTTTAGAAGATACCCCGACAACATCTATTTCAAAGAACAATATCTAACCGCTAATAAAACCTACAAAGAATTACTAAAGAGTAAAAGACAAACTTACTCAAGGAAAATTGCTCGAGACCTTGCAGGCTGTAGAAATACAGCTGACTTCTGGAAGATTGTTCGCGAAATTAACAAAAAATCAAACAAACAAGTCGCCCCACCAATCAATATTGATAGCTTAGAAGAACATTTTCGAATGCTGACGGAAGATAATTTTTCCTCATCTTTTCAGTATGCCGTCCCTTATCAACAGAACGATAAGCTTGATTCACCATTTTCTTGTTTAGAAGTTCAAACGGTGTTGAATGAGCTACAAAACAACAAATCACCAGGATCAAACGGAATTCCTCAAGAGTACTACAAATTCAGCACAATTCTCTTCGTAGAATACCTAACTATAGCCTTAAACCACGCATATGAGAGCGCTAGTATACCTAGCTGTTTCAAAGAAGCTATCATCTGTCCAATTTTCAAAAAAGGCGACAATAGAGTATCTGCTAATTACAGAGGTATATCATTGCTGAATTCATCGATGAAAGTCCTAGCAAAACTACTGTACAAACGTCTTTATAATTGGGTAGAGGAAAATAACTTGCTGAGTGAATCACAAGCTGGTTTTCGAGAAAATTACTCTACAATTGACCAAATTTACTCGCTTACCAATATAGCTGAGGTATTTATGGGATCAAAAAAGAAACTTTACGCTTTTTTTATAGACTTCAAAGCCGCATTCGATACTATAGACAGAAAAGCACTGATGTTGAAGCTCTATAATAAAGGAATTTCGACAAAGTTTGGAAACATTTTGGAACGGTTATACGACTCAACTACTTCTGCAGTGACCCTTGGAAGCGAAGTATCTGATCAGTTTCTAGTAGAGATAGGGCTGAGGCAAGGCTGCTGCCTAAGCCCTTTACTTTTTGCTTTGTTTATTGATGACATCGAAGAAATTCTACAAGGAGGAGCTCGAGTTTCACCAGACCTTCTAGTAAAAGTGCTAATGTTCGCAGATGATATCGTTGTGCTTGCTGAGTCAACTGGAAGTCTCCAATTAATGATAAATCGATTGTTTGAGTACTGCAATAAATGGAGACTACAGGTGAACCTCGACAAGTCAAAAGTTATGATTTTTCGCAGCGGAGGAGGTCGAAATTGTCGCAGCGAAAATTGGAAGTTTGGAGAGCATAACATTGAAATCGTTAGTGAATATAACTATCTTGGTATGCGGATTTGTAGAAATCTTAACCTTAAGAACCACATGACAGATAAATTAGCTAAGGCGAAAAATGCGTTAAATGCGACTTGGAGAAGTGTGATGCACAGCAGAGATGTTCAATATGAAGCGAAATATCAAATTTTCAAAACCACGGCCAAAGCAATAATGTTCTACGCTGCACAAGTTTGGGGACACAAAGAATTCGAAGAAGTGGAGCAGGTTCTTAGATACTTTTTAAAGCGCACGTTGAAACTACCCAACAGTACGGCTAACCATATCCTTTTGCTGGAAACAGGTCTTTCGCCGTTGTTTATTTCAACTCTTAAAATGCAGGTTGACTATGTACTTAAGACTATTAAAATGGATGACAGACGATTGCCTAAGCAAATTACAATGCTGGTGATCAGGAAGAAAATTTCTTGGTTTGAGTCTTGGAGTAATTTAGCCGAGTACTGTGGACTCTCACTCTCTCTTGAAGATGAATCGATTGACACGTGGAAAAGCCAACTCTACAACCTAATCAGCTTAGTGGATGAAGAAAAACGTGAAGATTTTATTTGGAAAGCCAGAAGCTCGTTTCACAGAAACATTTATGGGCAGCTTGACTATAACTTAGCAGCTAATAATTATTTCAGGGAGGAGTTTTCAACCGACCTCATGTCACTTGTTTTAAAAACACGAGGAGAATTACTCCCCCTGAATCATATACCTCACAGGAGCGATTTACAAGAAACCTGCGACTTGTGCAACCTTAGGGAAAGAGAGAACGTGTTTCATTTTGTGGGTAGATGTCCTATGCTTGTAGAAACTAGGCGAAGTGTTTTTGGAAAGAACTATCTGAATGAGACTGAAATTGTCGATATCCTTAATGGAGGATCTGACTGGGAGAATTTGTACAAATACGTTAAAATAGCATTGAGTTATAGAACACGAATTTTCAATGAACTCTTCTAAAACAAATTATAATACATACATAAAAAAAAAAAAAAAAACATTGTTAAAATTACATTTTTATTTAAGTATTATTTGCTGACTGGCAGACGGCGTAGGCCATGTCATATAATGAAAGCTAGACAAAACTATTGAAAATTTCATGAAATAAAAATCATTTAAAACTTAACTTAAACTTAATGATTTTATAATTCATATTTTTGTCATGCATCATGACTGCGTGGACTCACAGGAGCGATAAGAAGTGAGAAGGAATTAAATGGGTACGAAAGTAGGTCACACGAAGGTACTTTGCTTTAATATAAAAAGTGGCTTTGAATTTAAACAATTTGTCTAATATATAAAATATCTACAAACATTAGGGTGGTCCTTATTTGTATGGAGAAAAAAAAAACAGTTTGTGTTTACCGAGCACCATTTTTTCGTAACGTTCTTCAAAATTCGTTCTGCTCTCAAAAATTATTTTTTTTTATTGCAATATAGTTTGGGAACCCTAATTTTTTGGCTTTATAGCCCTCTTAGAAGATCTATTTTTCTCTTGTTCTCGTACCACGAAGCAACTTAAGTAACTTACTACTTTCCTTAATGACATCCCCTAAGCAAAACAGAGGTATATCACAATTCCCAATAGTTTCTGCAAAGTTGCTGTGGGTGAGTACAAGCAATCAAATCATCCGGCAAATTGGAGCAAAATGCAGTGGTAATATTGCAATCGGAAAATTAATTCGCTAACACAATTCGCTTTTACACCCAAGATATTTGGCATTTTATTTTTGTGAGATATTCTCAAAAAATGTGCACCGCGTGAAAAGCCAGGAGCCTTACAAAATACCGCAAACCAAAATTTTGAAAAATGAACTCTTGCATATTTTTATAATATCAAAATTCTCATTCCCAAATCTCCCAAGTTATGAACCTCACGCAGGATTTTAATTGCTGCAATCCAATTAAGTTTAGCGAGACTTTATTCTGTGAGAATTGCAAGACTGCATGATTTTGAAGCGAGATTTTAATTTTGAAGATTTTTTACCCAAGCAGAAAGGTCAATAGATCGTGATTAAAGTCAACTATAGTTTCAGTTATCGGTTAGTGATGTATGTCTTTTTCAAGGCCACTCAAGGTAATTAAAAAAATTTTTGGTACCGCATTTATGTTATTAAAAAAAATAACAAGTACCTACCAATGAAAGTCACTAAATCCACTTGATAGCCATTAGTAATCAGTTAGAGCCAGTAATTGGTCAGTCATAGATTTTTTTAGTGTTTTTTCAAAGCTTTTTTTAATATACTTTTCATTGATTTATATAATTTTAATGTTATTTGGTTCACCATGGCGTACACGTTATATATTGTTCATATGATTTGAGAAATCTTTTAAATAAAATTAAATTCACGACTACATTGTACGAAATTGCTCTTGTGATTCTAGTGGTATGGTTTTTGGTTTTTGGCACCTAATTTATGGGTATTCGCTAAAAACCGTCCACCTAAAATCCAAAAGGCCACTGAATCACTATGAGAGTTCAACTGAATAATACCGTGGTATGGAACATTTTCATTTGAAATTCCTAAAAGAAATCCATGGCTTACCAATTGCTGAAACTAGCTGACTTTTTATGACCATTAAGCAACCTTTAAAAGGGCATACATACGGGGTAACGAGATTCCAGGTCATCTGACCTTTTAGGTTTATCAAATTGGTAACTTTTACTTATGTCAATAATCGATTTAATTTTTGATTAGAAAGAATTTGTAAAAAAAAAATATTTTTTTATTTAATTTTGTGTTCAGATACCTATTATGACAAAATCATCAAACCAATTTAAAATTTTTTTTTTCCCTAAAATTCAATTGAAAATAAAGTTTAATTCTTTTATTCCTTAAAACAACTTACTGCTTTATTATTTACTAAAATAAACTGAACGAAAATGCAGTTTTTGCAATTATCCTTAAAAGAAAATTCACTGGAGGAAGATTTTTTTTGTAACGTCTTTTTCGTGAGCTGTGGATTTTTCACTAGGAGTTTTTTGCATTGTGTCCTTATACGCACAAATGCTCGTAGACGAATTTCGGCCTTTGAATAGTGTAACCATTTTTAAGTGATGCAATTCATATATTTATTATGTTATTTATTTTTAACTCTTCTTTATTTATTTTTTTTTATTTTAATTTTACATTTATTTATAACTCCGAAAGGCCCCTCTTGTTTCCGCCAATGGCAAAAACCTTATAGAAGAAAGATTTATCACAAACTTTGCATCAGGATCTACGGAAGTTGCCTCAATACAGGTGTCATCATGATAATATGAAATGGCTTCGATCACGACTAGAGATTCATGTCTTTTTGCAAAAAATGAAAGACTCATCTATAACTTGACTTAAACTAAACTTCACTCTTGGCATATTAAAAACATATTAAAAACTATAAAACTCAGTACATCTCGTTTTGAATGTAACTTAGAGCCGAGAATTTGATTTGTCATAAAAACCGACCAAAAATAAATTTTCAAGCTAATCACTGGCTATTTAAAGTTTGATTTTCAGATTTAATGAAGTGCATTTTCAACTCTGTTACCTACGTTTGCTTGGAACAAACAAATAAAAAGCACAACTAGGTCTCACGTTCCTAATTAAATCGTTAATAGCCTATTGAATAGACCGGAAAATGAGAGGCATAAAGGAACAATTACGTGCAAGGGTTTTTATTATTGAATATGTTTGTTTGGCCCATAAGCATGCTTAAAACCAAAAATGCTACTAAATTCACCCATGCGTTTCTGAGAGAATGGTCACACTGGCCACTTTTCAGTATTTTTGGTATAACTCGAAAACTAAGCGGAATTTGAAAATTTTACATCTAATACTTTTTGTTCAAAATTAAATTTTCTATTGGAATGGATAGTTCAAAAAATTTTACGAAAAAATTTAAGCAGGAAAAGTTAACAAAAACCAACTTAAAAAAAATCAAAAAATCAAGGATATCTAAATTTTTTAATAAATTGTGCATAACTTTTTTTGAAGCAAAGATAGGGTCAAGACCTGCATAGACAAAACAAAGTAGAGACTAAAGGCCTTAATATGGCATGTTCAAAATTTAATATTTGTTCAAAATTGACAGAGATATTCCCATTCAAACCTTATCATTTCTTATAATTTTTCTCAGTTTTGGCCCGAAAGTCCCTTTTTCGGTACAATATGGCAAATTTCACTTTCGTAAAAATGTTCGAAATCAAAATTTTGATATAATATGACATAAGAACTATAGAGAATTTATAAAAAGGATGTAAGTTCGCAATTTCGTTTTTCGGCTATTTTTAAATGCGTTCAGACCTACAGACCGAACGGCTGATCCGATTATCATAAGATTTGGTATTAGGTGCTAGGAACGTTAAATTTGTCATAAAGTACCAAAAAATAGGCTTTCGGGCAAAAACTGCGGAAAATGATAAGAAATGGTAAAGTTTGAATGGCTATATCTCTGTCAATTTTTAAATAATATGGCTTTTTTAACATGTCATATTAAAGCCGTAAGACTCAAGCTTACTTTGTTCATGAATGTCTTGAGCGTATCTTTGCTCCGAAAAAAGTTATGCACAATTTAAAAAAAAATTTAAAAATCTTTGATTTTTCGATTTTTTGTATGTTGGTTTTTGTTTACTTTTCCTGCTTAAATTTTTTCGTAAAATTTTTTGAACTATCCATTCCAATAGAAAATTTAATTTTGAACAAAAAGTTATACCAAAAATACTGAAAAGTGGCCAGTGTGACCATTCTCTCAGAAACGCATGGGTGAATTTAGTAGCATTTTTGGTTTTAAGCATGCTTATGGGCCAAACAAACATATTCAATAATAAAAACCCTTGCACGTAATTGTTCCTTTTTAAAAGGTCTATTCAATAGGCTATAAGTGGCTTTGAAATTAAGAACTTTTAATAATATTCAAGTAATTATAGAAACATTTTTAGATTTTTTTATCGAAATCGTTAGAGACGTTTTTGAGATACATAATCTTTTTCTTAATGGTTGTATAGCAAATATTATTTAGCTTAAAAAAAATTCAAATTTTCCCTCTAGGGAATTATAAAAATAACTTAAGTTCAGAATCTGAAGAAAAATGCTTCAGTGGTTAAGACTGTATGTCGAGGTATAGATACAGACAAACAAAAAAGACAGTCAGACTGAATTGTGGGAACCACTTTTCTTCGCATTCTCTATCATCTTAATATCATATTTGATTGTTATCTAGAATTTTTTCTGCACGAATCCAAAACTTGCCTTATAACTTTTACCACAATTAAAAATTTCAAGCATAGTGGGTGCATTTTCATATCTTTTAGCTGCGCTTCCTAGGACGAAAGAACTAAAAGCATAAACATCATCCTCAAGGCAGTCGCCTCCCCATAGCTCTAGGCAATACGGCAAATCAAAATGCCTGGGTTACCCCTCGCCTAGCAAAAAAAATAGTTTACTCCCACCTGAAAATGTTCTGCGAACGTCTATGCTTTCAAGAGAAAATAACGCAGTACAAGAAAATTATGCAGTCTCATTAGAGCTGGCAACTAAATGAGACAACACGACCATTTGCAGGTTTTTTTTTTCTCGCCCTGATCACCTCCGAGTATTTACAAAAAAGTTCAATTTATATTTGAAAAAATGCTGTTTTTGTTGCATCTTTATCTTGTTTCCAATACCTTTTCTAGAATGTTGAGACTCCGGGAAATGTCGGTCCAAAAAAAAGCATCTTGTCTTGGATGCTTTAAGGTTATTGTTGAAAAGTGAAAAATCTCGGTCTCGTCATAGACCAAAAGACGGGACCGAGATTTTTCACTTGTGATCGGCCTTAACTCTCACAGGAGTTTAAACTTTAAGCTCACTGCGGCATTTTTTCGCTTGGGTATAAGAAAAAGTAGGGTAATGTTTGAAGATGTCAATGAACAGAAAAGGCGCTCAAAACCTTTTAAAATAAGGACCACCCAAGACCCAAATATACATAATATACGTAATGTACCTCTCATGTAAGGTCTTAAAAAAATAAAAGGAATTGAAAGATCGTTTTATAAATTGCGTTGTTGTTTTAAAGTTGAGAGCAAGGAAGGGTCACACAAACATTGACTTTGGAATTTTTAAAGTGTAGCTCTAATTTTTATATAGATATTTCAAAGTGAGGAATATTATTTAAACCTATCAACTATAATTTATTTCAGTAATTGCTCAACCACAGATTTTTTTGAATAAATTATTATTTTTTTCTAGGTCACAATACAAGGTTTATAAGAAATCTTCATACAAAAGTACTGAAACTAGTTGACCTTTTATGACAGTTTAGTTTATTGTTAAACATTCTTGCAGTGCACCAATCTGTTTTTTTTTTTTACAAACCGTCATATCTTAAGTGCTTTTACTAACCAGTAGCAATGATATAAAAGAATGCAAAATATCATATTAAAGATAATGAAAACTGGCCCTTAAAAAAAGCCAAAAAATTAAATACGTTTTTTTCTTGTTAACATAGCAGTTCAAACAAGGAAACCTTTCGCGTTTCAAATTATTCACTCCAGCTTGTAAAGTGTTTTTTTTTACTCATAAATACTAAATTTTCACTGGAAAATAATTCACAAAAGCAAGAATTGTTAAAATATGAATTCACTTTTCAATTCAAAAATTGCTTTCGAACTTTGGAGAGTTTCGTTTGTTTTCTCTATAAAATATTCTTATTCTTCAATGTCCTACCTTTTTTGCTGAATAATAAAGTATTTTCAAAATTTAATATGAGAACATCAACCTCTTTTCGACCTTCCTACAGTAATGTTAAATAAAAATTCTTTCTCAAATTTAAATTTAGACGACATTGATGTAGATCCTTGTTCTGAAAGTTGCCATATTCCATGCATACCTTATGCACAGCACATCATGCAAACATTGTCCTTAAAACATTGAAGTTTAAACGGATAGGTATACGTTTCCGCTTCACCTAGATAATTATACACCATGGAATGTTGAACTGAATACTGAATTCTGCAAATTCAGAGTATTTCAAACAATAGTTTGTAGATATGCCTTTGGCCACAGATTTCGTGCTTTGATGCATGTGAATAATTACACACATCAGTTGGTATGATTATTGTATAATGAAAGTGAATGCACTGTGCCTACTGTGTATTTGTTGTAAATGCCTTGAATACGTAGCTAAAAAACTCATATATAGTACAACCATCAAGCAACTTACTTACGAGTACAAGTACCTTGGTTACTAATGCATTGTTGAATGCGAATATCAAATAACATGTGGGGAAAATAATTTTAGAATGATTAAAATTTTGCAGCTGAACAATTTCCTCAAAATCTATGGGCTCTATAGGTGTTTGTATTTTGCTATGAAAAATACGAGGAACGACTTCTTTGATTGGAACTGAGTATCACACTTTAGTTGGAGTAAAATTTTAAATGTATTCGGACATACAAAATATTTAGAAACCTTGATTCTTGTAGTTGAAGTTGCCTTGGTAAATCAGGCAACGGGTCAAGATTTAATGTTATTGTATTCTTCCATTTTAGAAAATTATTATTATTTTAAAAAATTGCGATTTTAATACTTTGCTGGCTGCAAATGTTTCAAAAATAATGTAAGTATGTAGAAGGTGTATCAAAATATTTGAGTTTTCAATTTCCTATACACTAACTACAAAAATTGGTACGTTTATTACACTTACAACAATTTTGCAATGCCAATTGTTTTAAATAAAATTTATTCATGTACAAAATTAAACTATAAGGCACCACTTATGGATGCGTCTTGAAGAATTTGTCTACAAAAGCAAAATGCATTTTTATTCATATTGATTTTGTTTGCTAATGCTAGTGAACCGAGTATCCAAAAAGTACAGTAGAGAAAATCCATTCAAGTCAAGCGTAAATATGTAGATGCGTACACTGGCGTAGACTTGCGTTAACATGGTAGATTTGCGTAGACCTGTGAGACTTGCGTTGACCTGCGTAGACCTGTGCGTAGATCTGCGTAGACTTACGTAGGCCTGCGTAGACCTACGTAAAGATATATAGACCTGCGTAGACTTGCGTAGACCTCCATAGACCAGCGTAGAAATTCGTAAACCTGCATAAACGTGCGTAGACCTGCGTAGAGATGTGTAAACCTGCGTAGACTTGCGTAGACCTGCGTAGGCTATCTTAGACCTACGAAGACCTGCGTAGAGTCTTGCATGGGCCTGATGCGCAAACCTGCGTAGATTTGCATACATGTACGTACACATGCGTAGACTTGCATAAACATGCTTTTACTTGGAATTTGTAAATTTTTTACAAAAATCATTGGAGACTTTCCCGAGAAAACAAGATATAAGAAAATAATGGACGTGGCAGCGGATGGATTTCACTAAAGTCACTTCCACCAGAACAACGTGTGAAAATTTCCTCCGAATCGTTGGAGTCATTTCCCAAAACCAAGCTTAAGAAAATTGGGGTACCTTGAGTGATTTTTCTAAAGCCATTGCTTAGCTAAACTTTCTCCCTAGTAAGTGGAATAAATTGTGCAAATTTTATCCAAATCGTTAGAGCCGATTCCAAGAAACCAATTAAAAGTATAAATAATTTTTAGTGTGCCGATGCCGATACCAAACGATACCACATAAATTCCCCAGTATTTCAGTACAAGATACGGTTTCGTATCAGATTCCTTGAAGCTGGTATCATAAGTATCTTTTCGGTTTCCGATACCGATGCCAAACGAGGCTTTTCTGTTTCTGGTATCGTGGCCAGATCTATTCAAGATCCCTTTTTGTATGAACTTTAGCAGGACGACTCTCTCAAAAATGAAAATAAACGATTCAAAAACAGGTTGTTGTTGAGAAACAAATTAATTGCTAGCTAATATGTTACACAAAATTACCTACTTTGTCGGTTTTGAAAAATGGGTCTCTTCCTATCTTCATATGCACTTAGCAGGGTAACCTTAAACCTAAAGAACGATTCAATCTTTCAATCTTTGTTTTACTCTGGATTCGCAAAAGAGTCCTTCTAACTTCATAAACATTGTTTAATCAACTCGGTATAGACTAGGTATCTTGTCGCATTCCAATTTCACTTCTAGTATCAATCGAGAGATATTCAGCTTTGGACCACCAAAAAGAACAATACGTATTGAAATCAGCGTTGCCAGTTTTTTTTTTGAAAGTGCCATTGCCAACAAAAGGAAGTGCCATTTTTGGCAACTGGTTGCCACCAACGAAAAAAGTAATAAAAAAATTCTTTTGACTTTTTGATTTGATCTTTTTGCGAAAAGATAAGATAAGAAAAGGTAAGATTTCAAGACGAAAGATGTTATAGTTTGGGAGATTCTTTTCACCTTCATTCTCCTGTCAAACGTCATATCGAAATTGGACAGTTTCACTCAGTTTTTTTCTGATACTATTCAAAATAATGCCCAGATGACACTCCAAGTGCTATTCTGGATTTTAAAATCAAATCTTTCTGATTGCAATGGAAACATAATTTATTTAAAATGGAAAATATTCTGACAGATGACTATAGCCCTGATTTTTAGTACATTTTTATCTTCGCTTAAAAAAAGTAGCATGTTAAATACAACAACAATTTGGTATAACTCCGTATTTTGTTGTATTTAACATGCTCTTTTTTTTAAGCGAAGAAAAAAATTCACTTAAAAACTGGGCTAATGAGTAGAGGGTTGCTTTTGTCGGCTGCATTCCAGGTTCATCCAAATTTATCGCTTTCTTACTTCATTTACATTAGGGCTGGCCACGAAACCAGAAAAGTCTCGATCTCGTTTGTTATTGGTATCGGAACACTGAGGTGATATCGAGACGATTGTAATTGTAGGAAAAGTTTAAGGCAGGTACTGGTTTTAGTTAAACCGCCCATTGTTTCATTTTTGGAAACGACAGCAATGATTAAGATGAAATTTACAGACTTGGTTCTGGAGATAGTGACTTAGGTGAAATCTATCCACTGCCACGCCTATTTTTTCTTATATCGTCACCTGCCGATGTGGGAAGCGACCACCATTTGGTTGTGATGAGTCTCAAACTACGAACCGCTGCCGTACAAAAACCAGCGTAGAATGCAGCAACGAGCTCAAAATTAATTACTAATGCTTTAAATGACCCCAACATATGTCGAAACTATGTCACCACCCTTAACGACAGAGCCTCGTCATTAAACGGAATCGAGCATTCAACAATTGATGAGATGTGGGGTGAAATTAAAAGTGTTTTTATGGAGGCTGGATCCGAAACTGTACCCAAGCGAACGAGACGTAGAGACTCTTGGATATCCCAAGACACCTGGGATAAGATTGAACTTCGCAAATCGTTGAAAATCCAAATAAATGCCGAAGCTGATATTCAACGAAAGGCTGACTTGCGAAGAGAGTACCGCATTGCACATAAGATGGTCTATCGTTGTGTGAGACGTGACAAGAGGGTGAGGTTAGATGGGCTCGCAGATAATGCGGAAATCGCTGCCAGAAGAGGAGATATCCGGGAATTGTACCAAATAGCCAAAGATATGTGATCGGGAAAAGAAGCAACACCAATCATCCTGTAATGGATGTGGATGGCACACTTTTAGTATCAATTGAGGATCAGCTTAGTAGATGGAAGGACCATTTTTGTGCCCTGCTAAATAAGGATTCAGTTGAGCAGAGTGCTGAAGTGCCCCAACTAAACGAGATGCGCAGGTCCTTTAGGGGTATTGACATCGAACCCCCGTCAGAATCGGAAATCCTTACATCAATAAATCTCCTCAAAAACAACAAGGCAGCTGGACTGGACGGAATACCAGCTGAATTCCTGAAAGCCGATCCCGTAACAGCGGCTAGTATTTTACATCCGTTGATACAAAGCATTTGGGAAAACGAATGCTATCCCAGGGATTGGAAGGATGGTGTGATTGTTAAGTTGCCAAAGAAAGGTGACTTAAAGAATTGCAACAATTGGCGTGGTATCACTGTTTTGTCCGTTTTCCCAAAACTAATGGCAACCATCATTCTCGAGCGAATAAAGGATAGAATCGAATCTACACTCAAGAGGCATCAAGCTGGCTTCCGCAGTGGTCGATCGTGTGTCGACCATATCAACACCCTGCGTATCGCCTACAACAACGCAAGGTGTTTTGTTTTGCACAATGGGCAGCTATCCGACTCCTTCATAGTGCAACAGGGTGTGAGACAAGGGGATGTTTTATCGCCAATTCTCTTCCTGCTGGCGATGGACGACGTATTGACGGCCAGTGTTGGTACCGCTGGGCGACAGGGCATTCAGTGGAGACCGTTCGAAAGGCTCAGTCATTTAGACTATGCCGATGACATATGTCTACTGGCAAATAACATCAGTGGGCTGAACGGGATGTGCCAAACGCTGCAAGTGAAGGGAGAGTCAGTGGTCTAAGAATAAACAGCAAATAGACAAAAATAATGCTCACAGGCCACTCCACGCGTATTATTCTACAGGAGACGCCATTTGAAGTAGTGGAACAGTTCAACTACCTTGGCAGTATTGTTTCTGCAAACGGTGGTACGGATCTGGACGTTAAAAGTAGAATGAATAAAGCTCGTGCTGCCTTCGGTACCCTGGCCCCAATTTGGAAATCCAGTCAAATCTCCTTACGCACTAAGTTGAGATTCTTCGAATCCAATGTCAAATCCGTGCTGTTATATGCTTGTGAAACCTGGAAAGTCACGTCTACTATTTCGAGGAAAATGCAGGCTTTTGTGAATCGCTGTCTTCGCCACATCTTAAAGATTCGCTGGCCACAAATAATATCAAATGAGGAATTGTGGCGCAGGACAAGTCAAGAGCGGCTGGACGTCGACATAAGAAAGCGTAAATGGCGTTGGATTGGTCACACACTGAGGAAACCAAACGATGAAATTGCAAAGCAGTCCTTTGAATGGAATCTTCAGGGTGCACACGGCGGGTTGGAAGACCAAGAACAACATGGAAATCAACTGTCTTAGCGGAAGCAGAATCCCAGAGAAAGACGTGGCCACAGCTAAAGTACCTTGCAGCAGAAAGTGAAGGATGGAGACGTTTTGTTGACGCCCTATGCCCCAGCCGGGGTTACAGGACACGATGATGATCGTCACCTGATTGCAAGAACTAGGTAACTCAATTTTATAAATTTTGGAGATAATAACGTTAATAGATACCTATTGCTATTTGAGAACGTGAAAAAGATTAATTTGTATGTTTCTTACACTTTTAAAATGTCCTTTATTTGTATACAGCATACAAAATTTGGCAAAAAGTCTTGAAAGTGTATAAAATAAAACCGTTTTTGCTGAGATATTGTAAAAGTAGAAAATTGAGTTACCTAGTTCTTGTAATCAGGGGACAATATGTATCTTGTTTTCACGCAAACGGCTCAATCAATTTTTCTAGCAACTTTACAAAGAAATTATACTGTTATCGACACCAATAGCTTTGTTTTTTAGCACGAGACAAGAGTTAGCTATACGAGACCGATACCAAGACGATACCCAAATACCGAGAAAATACTTGCGAAAGTATTGTTTGGTTCGGTATAGTGGCCAGCCCTAATTACTATTGATAATTGATACATATATGAACTCGAATATTTTTTTGTTTTTTTCTTTTTTTTAAAGGGAAGCTTACCTGATTCAGACTCAGGCCTCGTGGGCATGGCGGGACCAACGTGTGTCGTCTGTTCTATATGTTGAGGAAACATTAACTTTTACTCCGAAAAGATGCCGATAAGATGTCATTGGCGTGCTCCCAACTTTTTACAAATAAAACACATGTATGTAAAAAATTTCGATGGCAATATCATTATATTTAACTATATTATTATTTATATATATTTTTACTTAAGCTCTATCGTATTGTAACAGAATAAATAATTTATTTTTATTTTTTTTCTTATAAATCTTGCATTAAACTTTTAAAAATAAATGTCTTTATTTAAAACTTTAAAAAATCATTAACTTTTAATAAAAAAAAAAAAAAATATTTCAAAAACCTTTAGTATATACATTTTTGAAACATAACAAAAGCAAATTGGAAAAAATCATTTAACAATGACTTTTTTAACTCTGGTATTTAATTATGTACCTATGCATAAATATGATTCTTAGCTATTTTTATTTTGATAATAATGTCATGTTTTCTTTTTACTGTTTAAAGCTTAGAATAACCAATTTTTGTTAACGAAGCTTGGTACATCATTTTTATTTCAGTAGTATTTTTGTTTGGTGTGTGTGTAGGTAGGTACTAATCAATTTATTTAAAACATTATTTTAAGGCAAAAATATTTTAAGTTTTAATTTTTATAATAAAAATTACATTTAATGTTATTTCTTATACAAATCACATATATCACTTCTGTCTCTTACACAATTGCTTATTCTTAAATATCGTTTCTTTTTACATAAATTTTGTTTCTATATTTTTTTTTTATTTTAATTAGATTTATATTTACATAAAAATAACATTTTTATAATATTCTCTTTGTTTTTACAATTTTGTTTATTGTTACTATTTGGTAAAGTTAGCAAGGTAAAGGTTTTAAAGTATAACTCGTATTTTAAAGAAAAGGACACAACCGTCAAATTGTGATTTAATTTCGAAAAGAGATTATTCATTGCTTCTTCATTTTTTTTTTTGAAAATGATTGAAAAATACTTAAATACACCTAACCTACCTAATAAAGTGAATCCACGTGCGGCGGATAATCTTAAAAAAAAACTCATAAAATTGAAAAATACTTCACGAAAAAAGGAAAATGAAAAATGTTCTTAATTATCATTTCCATTTCAAATCCTGCTTTTAAGGATACCTATTCAAAGTATATTATCGAAAAAAAAAATGATGACTTTCCCTTCTGTTCAGGAGATTTTCAAGAGTGATTGCTTATTTCCATCGATTTGATGATTATTTTCACAGATTTTTGTTCCTCTCTTTGAAATACAATAATTGTTCCAGAAAATGAAAGTCTTCGCTATACTGGCATTCGTTATCCCCTCTGGTGGTAAAATTTGGATTTAGATGGTTTAAGTGGCTAAGTTTTGTGGTTGGCTTTATTGCTTTGCAGACACTTCTTAGGAGAGTTTTTTTTTTTTTGTTCTTGTTAATTTATTACAAAAAACAGGCTAAATGTGGGTAAAATGATTTTAATTAACGAACGGGGGCTTTACAGGAATGAAACCCCATTAGCAAATGAGATTTTGTTCTTTGTTTTAGTATTTTGTAGAATGGTTAATGGATGGAACTCGGTTCTAATAATGATTTAAGTTAAATGGATGTAAAGAGCGAGTTTACAAAGGCGATTTTAAGGTTATGCGGAATTTATTGATGAGATTTTTGTTTAAGACTTTTAATGAATTATGGGATTTTAGATTTTTGTTAATGAATGGGAAATAATTGAAAATTGGACAAAAAACATTTTGGTGTGGGTGCGAAGGTTAATTTGAAGAAACTTAAAAGTATTTATTGAAACTTGGTGAATAATTCAGTAAAAACTGCCCCTTAAATCTTATATTAAAAATGTAGTTAATGTTTAATCAAAGGGCGTTTTAAAAAAAAAGTTCAGGAACTGCATTTAATGCAGAGTGACTTGCTTGGTGTTCTGTTTATTAGATGTGACAATAAGCTAGAGCGTCAATAGCCTTTTTAAGTGAGAAGAGTTTATGTTCCTTGTCGATGTCCGTATTGTCGGTTTCTGTCCTTAATGTCAAAATCCCAAATAATAAAAATGGAGAATCCCGAATGCCCAAAATCCCGAGTTAGTTATTTTTGGATTCAAGAAAAAGGATATAGGTGTTAATTTATTTGTGAGTCTTAGCTGAAGACTATAAAACTCGATTTAAGGTCAGACGAGTGCGTCAAAAATTTGCAGTTTTAAAATATTTCAAATTTTTAAATTGAAATATAAATAGTTATATTAAAAATATAAATATAAACGCTTCTCTTAGTTTATACTTTTTTGGATACTTTAGAATTTAATCTACTTTGAATGGCTCTTTCAAAAAGAAAACATTTACGGAAACGAAATGATTTATTTCGATAACAATAGAACTGTGACTAATTCAGTCAATATTCATGTTGTGAATATTAAGCTTCACCCGAACATTGAATTTCTCTGTCACTTTCGTCAAAAAGAGCCACTATGCGACGCACCAGAAGTTTCTGCTCAAATCCGGCCTGATTTCAGTAGTAGGTTCTGCTTCTTTTAGTGAAGTTGAGAATCTCCTAAAGGTTCCTATCCATTTGAGAGTAAACTCTTTCGACTGAGTAATATTCTTTAGATTTTGATATCGAGAGTTAAAATTTGTAGAATTAATTTCCTGAGAGTACTTTCACAACCTTATCCACTTGATAGCTATGAATATTTCTTCTTCTAGTTTTCGGCTGAAAATTGTAAAGCGAAATATATTCCTACCAGCAAACGCTTGAAGCTTTTTTGTTCTTAAAAATGTGAAACATACATAATGGATTAAGCGCTAAGCCATGAATAGTCTATCATTGCCAATTTAGTACGGGGTCTACTCTTACAATAGAGATTCAAATTGAGCACCTTGCTCACTCAACAATTCTGATAATTTTGCCGTTTGACATCTAGTGAAGTTGAACTTATCCATTGGACTCACTTTACTCAAAAAGGATACAAAATTATGGGAAGCCATACGAGTACGTGAGGGTATATTGGCACACTACTTAGATTTCTGGTATCCGGTTTGAAATTTTTATTTTTATTGCAAAATGATTTATCAGTTTACTTTCAAAAGTTTTCTTTAAAGCTGCAAATTACTGATATTTCTGTTTCCTCAAATGTACATTGTTCCGGTATGTTGACTCTCCACAGCTACTCGCAAACTACATCCTGTGTTGGAATTTTGCGAGTTCAACTCTGATTATGATCAAAACATGTGTCTACTTGTGAGTAGCTCTCAAAATGTTAAATTTTCGGGAGTGATAATTCAATTACCTGCGAACTACTCACAAGACTGTGTCCACATGAGAATTTGCTCTCGAGAGCTACTTAAAGGCTGCCTGTATCAATTTTACTCTCAAATTAACAAAGACCTAGGGTCGTTTCCGTTTGAGAGTACTTTCACTAAAAAAAACTCTCGATAGTCTCAAATTAACAAAGACCTAGGGTCGTTTCCGTTTGAGAGTACTTTCACTAAAAAAAACTCTCGATAGTGAATCCCGTATAGAAGAGCTGTGTATATCGTTAATTTCAAATGATTGAATCATTCAAGAATTGATCACTAATATGATACGATCATTTCAATCAATCGATCTTTCGATCATTTTCATTTCAGTGAAGTTAAAATAATAAATTGGGTGGCGCAACAGCTCGTGGAGAACCGGGGCCTAGTGACTATTAACTCTCAACCATTCCTGTCCTTTGTGCGTATTGTTGGTCGGAATGGAGGGGCCCAACTGTTTTTTGCCGAGTCCGATGTTAGAGGCTAGATGAGAAGCACTTATTCATGACAAGTACATATACTCTTGGAGGCTTTGTCAGTTTGGATAAAACAAAATTTTAAATAAATAAATACTGTACCGATTTTTATCGAATCCAAAACAATACAATTTGGATGGATTACAAAAGTTCAAAAACAGTATGAAATTTTCACAGTTTTTTACTGCTCCGGAAAAGGTGATTTCATGTCAATTGGTTCACTTTTGGATCGAAATATACTTTTTATGTAAAAATATAATTCAGACGCTATCTGTCAAGTCATCAATGGTCAAATTCCAATGACGGATGGATACGATGTCGATGGATTGTAAAACCTCTGGGTAGCTGTCTACCCCTCTCTGAGCTAAATTAATTACTGTGTTCACTTGCAGGTTGTACTCTTGAGAGCTGGTTTAGAGTTGCACACAATCTTTTTACTCTCAACGCACCTTTAGAGTATGATGAAGTTCTTAGCTTTTCGAATTCAGCAGAAAAAGTTAAATAAATTTCTTCCTTAAACACTCATACAGAAATGGCTTAGAGTTTAAGTTACGTGCCCATGTTTTCTTTGAGCTGTGGTAATACAAAATGATGTAAACTAATTCATTTTAAGCATTTACACCCCTTAAGAAGCACCCATTGCAAGGAACATTCCTTGTCGATCACAACTGACTCGCTTGGCCCCATTGCATATAGTGAGGAGTCTTACGCCTACCTACTTATTATGAAAAAAAAAAATATATACAAAATAGAAATTACCTTATGGAAATCAATTCGGATCCTATGTACATATCTATATTCACCAATATTTTCTCAGCAACGAGGATAAATTATATTAAAATCTCCCTTTTGCCGCTAAAGTGTCGCCGAATTAAAGTGTGCAAGCACACAAGCCGTATTTCAGAAAGCCGACGTCATCTGTCCATTCTTCGCATCCCAATCACAGTTCAAAGAGGTCTCCGAAGCCAGTACCGTTGTGGTTGTACCCATGCCAGACCGTTGAATATCCCTTGCGGGATAGTACACACATGGACCCGGTGATGGTGCTCGGTTTCGTTTGATCTTAACCGTCCCCGAGGCGCCAGTTGTCAGTCTCACACTATTCAGTGTTGATCCATTTCGTGTCATACTACGTTGAGTTCCATGCCGAGAGAATCGGCCTGAAGATCTGGTCGTACCATCCCCATTCGATATGGAACTTTCGTAGTGTATCAGATCGGGTTGGTCGCGACTGAGACGTCGTTTGAAAAATATCAAAAGAAAAATCCGCTTAAATTTCTCTCCGAATATCACATAGATAATGAAGTTGGCACTGCTGTTGATCGTCACCAAGAGATTTGATATTTTTATCAGTTTATCATTGACGGAGCTGTAAAATGCTTCTTGGATATTATTGTACAGGGCAAGGAAATTCAACAGGAAGAACACAACCACAACGCAGAGCAACATTGTTGCAAGTCCGATCTCACGCCTTTCGGTGCGACTCAAACGCTGTCGCTCACGATTCGCCAGCTTAATCTGCCGATATATCAGGCAATTTAGGATGGCTAGATTGAGGAACGGTATGAAATAGTTCACTACCAGATAGCACCAGTGTACATAAATATTTATGTAGTCTGTGTATTGTCGTAGTTTCGATGGTCGAACGCAGTATATCACATCACCGGTGCCTGGTCGCGTGTACGCCAACACAACAACCTCCCAAAACCTCGGCAGGTTATAGAAGACCGCAAAGACGATACAACCTATAAAGTAGATCTTCGCCCGGCCATATGTACATATCGCCCGGGCCTTAAGCGGATGACACACGGCGACGTAGCGTTCTAGCGTCACAGTGAATGTCATGTACACACTGGCCGTTTGCATGGCCATGGCGATGGGGAATACACACGGTGAGATGTTGGGATGGATGTAATAGTAGTAATAGAATAGGTAACCGGTATAAGGGTATATCGAGGGTATTCCGAAGAGGAGCATGGACGTAATAATTAGAAGCGTATCACACCGTGCCAGACCTATGAGTAGATAATTAATACTAGAACGCATTTGGGGTCGTGAGAGAATCACCATGGACAGAATATTTCCCAATATACCCAGGATCCCGACTACGTTGAGAATGACGCCACATATCCAGAACTCAAGCCTGCTGAGTTCCGCGTCCGGATTGTACATCTCAATGCACACGTCATCATAACTACTGTGATTCAACGAGTTATTCAAGTGCGTAAGATTAGTCAGTTCGGATGTTGCAGTTGTGGTGGATTCAACACCTGTCACCGAGTCGACATACTCAACCGTTAACCTACTAACCTCATCAAAAGGGTACAAACTGCTTATATTATAGTCAATCATCAGCTTGGAGTGATTGTTGCAACACGTATACCTTTGGTATATGCGGTTTTGCGTATATTCTTAAATTATTCAAATCAAAAAACAGACACCTCGTGTACTCAATTAGGACGTTTAAATTAAAACCTACAAAGACTTATTCTACTTGTTAGGACATAAAAACTAATAAGAAGCTGCTCCACGGAGCAGTAGGTCTTCATTTTGCACTTGATCCTCTTGAACAGCTTAGATGGAGGAACAATGTGCATAAGAGTTGTTCTAATAGATGTTTATTATTCGGTGGTGATGTTTGTGATGGTGAGTGGGGGGTGTTAGTTGCTGCTGCTCCTGCTATTTATGTATATTGGTGGTCTTCTCTAGAATAGAGGTTTCGCTACCAGTCCGCTTCTAGATTGTACTATCTGGTGTCGGCGATAAATTCATTTGCATTCCAGGTGTTCATTTTGTAAATATTGTCAGTGCTTGGTAGCTTGTTGTAGTCTCATGATAACCTCAGGTGTATAGTTATCGATGTTAGACTTTTTGCTGGTATAGTTTCAGTCGGGGGGCTATTATTGTTATGCATTCATTGTTGGTTACACCGTTTGACTTTTTCGTTGACGATGGCTTTGGTGGGATCTGTTGCCGTGGATTTTAGATTCTGAAAGAAAATAAAAAGTGGTTTTTATAACGTCTGTAAAATGCCTTTATAGATTAGAAAATGGTTTGACTATAAATTCATTCGAAAAACAACATTCTTGGAAGGTTTATTTGTATAATTTAAATATAAAACTTAAATACATCAGTATTCCTCGGTTAATTGCATCTGCTTTAATGATTTTTCCGCTTAATTGATCTTAAAAAAAAACAGCAGGGTACAATAGAAAACATGTAAATGTTTCGGTTAATTCAACTCCGCGGTTAACTGATATAAAAAAATCAAACAAAATGGCCGGACGGAGAACAATGTACATGTGGTCAGGGCTACCTTTCTATATTTTGAGAAAGAGCCAATATAAAAAGAGCATTTAAACAAAAAAAGAGCCACCACCGCAAACGCAGCAAACGTTCCCCAAATAAAAAAAAATGTTCAAGACACTGCGGATTTAAGAAAATTGTATATAAAACATGGAAATTATGAGAGAAAAATGTAAAGAAGCATGAAATACTTACGACATTAAAATTGGCTAAAACAACTCTTTTGACAGTTTGAGGTGAAAAACAAGAATGCCATCTTAATTCTTGATTGAATATGATTGTAAGGAAAAAAAATTTTTAAATCGTTGGTGCGGTTTTTTCAAAAATTTGTTTTTATATATAAAGTTCTTAAAACATTTTTAAGAACAAATTTTGGTATACAAATCTAAAGTATATATTTATGTGTATATAAAAAGAAAATTTGAAAAAAAATTGTCAACCCATTTTTGAAATATCGAATCTTCAAGAAAAAATTTTGAAACATTTTTTTTAAATCGAAAAACTTTTTTTTTTTTAATTTTGATACGCAATATTATTTAATGTTATCTGAAATTTGTATATACAAAAATTCATCTAAATCCGTTTAGCCGATAACGAGAAAATTTAAAATAAAAAAATACGTTCTATGACAGGTACTATTAAAAGTTGCTAAGTGTAAAATTTTATAATTTTTGGTAGTAGATCGTACTAATTTTGGTATATAGAAAAAGTTTTATCAAAATCGACGGAGTCGTTTTTCATAAAAAAAATATTTTTATTGGCGGTTTTTTAACTTTTGTATGGAAGGTACCCGTTATTTTTTCAGAAATTTAAATTTTTTTCTAAAAATATTTTTGACAGTAGGTACTAAAAAACTCTTAAGTATCGAGTTTTAAATAAATTGATCATGTCGTTTTCGAAATATTTGATTTTCCAAAAAAAAATTTGAAACATTTTTTAAAAATCCAAAAAATATTTATTCAAAAATTTTGGTACAAAAAACTAATTATATTTTTTGGAAGCTTCTGTATAAAAAAATTATTGAAATTAGTCGTACCGTTTTGAAGAAAATCAAAAATTAAAAAATAGTTCTTTGGGAGGTACCATCAATAACCATTTTTGAAAAATGGTTTTCCACCCAAAGGTAGCCCTTACTAAAATAAAGGTATTGCATTTTGTTCAAGAAAAGTTGTCGAGTCGTTTTTGAGAAAAAAGCGATTATGTAAAATTGATAAGAAAGTTGTATGGCAGGTATCATAGACTAACTAATAATAAAGACAGGCCGCTTCATATAAAGAAAAAGGACCCGATTTGAGATTGCCTCCACCTAGATTGCCTCCACTTCATACATGTTTTGTACTTGGCGAGAAAAGCTTTTGCTTCATATGAAGCTTTCAAGTTGCATCGAACTGAAATTCATTTCACCACTATCGCAAGTGTACCTGTTTTTGTTGTTGGTTTTTGGGTATTTTGTCTGTTTTTTTTTTTTTTTTTGCAATTAATGAATGTTGTGAAGCAGTGGTGGTAGTTTTTTTGTCTTCATAATTAGCTCTAAACTTAAATTTTGCTTGTGTGTGTGTACACTTCAGGTAGGTATATTTATTTCATTCTTGTCGATCTTGGCAAGAATTTTCGTTTTTGGGTTTTGTTTTGGTAGGTTTGAAGGAAAAATTTGTTCTTTTGAGGATTTCTCTGTCTCTGTTTTCACGTTTGGGGGTGGATGTTGAGAATATATGACTGTTCTGAAGCAATGGTAGACTTGGTGGCGGTTGTTTCATTTATCATTTTTTGTGCGCTTGCTTGTGTACTCTTGCATATAGGTATGTACATACATTCATAAATATAATCTCGATCTTCTAGTAATGACATAAGGATTTTCGTTTTTGGTGGTTTCGAGGATTTCTATACAGCATTATGAAGGAATATTTTTTATTTTATGCATTTATTTATTCAGTACCGAAATAAAAAAAATGTTAAGAAATACAGGTGAATAACATACCTTATTTGTTTAATTGCAAAATTAAACTTACCGAGTCGAGGAGTATGTTCGCAAATGATGTGTATAACATTTCTTTAAATCGAGTAAACTTATTGTAAAGTTAAAATGCTATTTTTTTACATATTTAAAGCATAAATAAAGATTCATTATTTCTATACATTCATGTGTTTTTCTTAAAGTTTCTAGGGAAATGCGCCCGAAAATAGCCACATTTTCACTCTAAACGAATTTCCACTTCTCATACTTAGTAATTTATCATGTTCACTTCAATCATTATAGTTTTCTAAAAATATAATCCTTGTTATATTATCATTCATTTCATACCTTAAAAAAGAATTACTGAAGTTATAAACCATTTCCGTAGACCTTATTCGTGATATTCCAAATACTGTATTTGTACCTAGTTTGCAAAATTTTGGGTTGAGTAATTTTCAAAAATCGATATAACATCATGTGGTTAACCAAGAAATATGTCTGATACACCAAAATAACCTGTTATTAATCAAAATTATTTTTAAATACAAATTTTTAAAATCGTAGCGTTTCTCGACTTATATACACTAGTCAACAAAATTAAAGGAACAAATATTTTTTCTATTTTTGTTAGCGTTTTTTGAAGAGCTGTATCTTTGTGACGAGTGGTCGTATTGAGTTGAAATAAAAAGCATTTTACAGCTTTATGTTTTTGTTTCGAGATTTGCTTGCAAACAAAACTTTTTGAAGTACCGTTATTGCGTAATGGCAAAAAATGAGACGAGACAACAAAATTTTTTTTTTTTATTTTTCTTGAAGGTCCTCATTTCTATGGATAAATTTTTTTGAGTCAATTAAATGTCATGATCTGATACCTTGCTTATTCAGCTTCAATTCAATTTTTTTGTTGTTGTCGTACGATTTTTTTTGACATGGTTTATCTGACTTTGAATGAAAAAAGATACTTTTAGCCTTGATTACCAATATCTCAGCAAATAATGATGCTATAAGAAATTCAAAGACAGTTTTGGAAATTTGAGAAAGCGTTTTACAAGATTTTTTTAAGATTTTGTAGAAATTATTTTTTTTTACCGTTCACCGTTAGTTTAAAAAAAGTACTAAAAACCGACGTTTTGTGGTCTTTTCGTAAATCTTTTTTTTTTTCTTTGCAAATATTGATTGCATGGCCTGCGTTGGTATGCAAATTTATAGACTTTTAAATCATTAATATTCTCGTAAATTTTCAAATTGATTCATCGAACCGTTTTTCCTCACCAAAACTTCAAAGTCTTACAAACCAGGTAAAGGAACAAATTGTGTTGTTCCTAAACAATGCGTAGTCGTCATCAAAATGACAAGAAAACCGTAATTCCAGTGGATTTTTTTCACAGTTTTGCATTAGTTAGATACTATTTTGAATTAAAATGAAATAAAAAGTACATTTTTCCAAAAAAAAAAAAAAAATTAAAAAGATCAAGTTTTTTTGTTTGAAAATTTTTTGAAATTAATTTTTTTTTTTTTGGAAAAATGTTCTTTTTATTTCATTTTAATTCAAAATAGTATCTAACTAATGCAAAACTGTGAAAAAAATCCACTGGAATTACGGTTTTCTTGTCATTTTGATGACGACTACGCATTGTTTAGGAACAACACAATTTGTTCCTTTACCTGGTTTGTAAGACTTTGAAGTTTTGGTGAGGAAAAACGGTTCGATGAATCAATTTGAAAATTTACGAGAATATTAATGATTTAAAAGTCTATAAATTTGCATACCAACGCAGGCCATGCAATCAATATTTGCAAAGAAAAAAAAAAAGATTTACGAAAAGACCACAAAACGTCGGTTTTTAGTACTTTTTTTAAACTAACGGTGAACGGTAAAAAAAAAATAATTTCTACAAAATCTTAAAAAAATCTTGTAAAACGCTTTCTCAAATTTCCAAAACTGTCTTTGAATTTCTTATAGCATCATTATTTGCTGAGATATTGGTAATCAAGGCTAAAAGTATCTTTTTTCATTCAAAGTCAGATAAACCATGTCAAAAAAAATCGTACGACAACAACAAAAAAATTGAATTGAAGCTGAATAAGCAAGGTATCAGATCATGACATTTAATTGACTCAAAAAAATTTATCCATAGAAATGAGGACCTTCAAGAAAAATAAAAAAAAAAAATTTTGTTGTCTCGTCTCATTTTTTGCCATTACGCAATAACGGTACTTCAAAAAGTTTTGTTTGCAAGCAAATCTCGAAACAAAAACATAAAGCTGTAAAATGCTTTTTATTTCAACTCAATACGACCTCTCGTCACAAAGATACAGCTCTTCAAAAAACGCTAACAAAAATAGAAAAAATATTTGTTCCTTTAATTTTGTTGACTAGTGTATATAAGTCGAGAAACGCTACGATTTTAAAAATTTGTATTTAAAAATAATTTTGATTAATAACAGGTTATTTTGGTGTATCAGACATATTTCTTGGTTAACCACATGATGTTATATCGATTTTTGAAAATTACTCAACCCAAAATTTTGCAAACTAGGTACAAATACAGTATTTGGAATATCACGAATAAGGTCTACGGAAATGGTTTATAACTTCAGTAATTCTTTTTTAAGGTATGAAATGAATGATAATATAACAAGGATTATATTTTTAGAAAACTATAATGATTGAAGTGAACATGATAAATTACTAAGTATGAGAAGTGGAAATTCGTTTAGAGTGAAAATGTGGCTATTTTCGGGCGCATTTCCCTAGAAACTTTAAGAAAAACACATGAATGTATAGAAATAATGAATCTTTATTTATGCTTTAAATATGTAAAAAAATAGCATTTTAACTTTACAATAAGTTTACTCGATTTAAAGAAATGTTATACACATCATTTGCGAACATACTCCTCGACTCGGTAAGTTTAATTTTGCAATTAAACAAATAAGGTATGTTATTCACCTGTATTTCTTAACATTTTTTTTATTTCGGTACTGAATAAATAAATGCATAAAATAAAAAATATTCCTTCATAATGCTGTATAGAAATCCTCGAAACCACCAAAAACGAAAATCCTTATGTCATTACTAGAAGATCGAGATTATATTTATGAATGTATGTACATACCTATATGCAAGAGTACACAAGCAAGCGCACAAAAAATGATAAATGAAACAACCGCCACCAAGTCTACCATTGCTTCAGAACAGTCATATATTCTCAACATCCACCCCCAAACGTGAAAACAGAGACAGAGAAATCCTCAAAAGAACAAATTTTTCCTTCAAACCTACCAAAACAAAACCCAAAAACGAAAATTCTTGCCAAGATCGACAAGAATGAAATAAATATACCTACCTGAAGTGTACACACACACAAGCAAAATTTAAGTTTAGAGCTAACTATGAAGACAAAAAAACTACCACCACTGCTTCACAACATTCATTAATTGCAAAAAAAAAAAAAAAACAGACAAAATACCCAAAAACCAACAACAAAAACAGGTACACTTGCGATAGTGGTGAAATGAATTTCAGTTCGATGCAACTTGAAAGCTTCATATGAAGCAAAAGCTTTTCTCGCCAAGTACAAAACATGTATGAAGTGGAGGCAATCTAGGTGGAGGCAATCTCAAATCGGGTCCTTTTTCTTTATATGAAGCGGCCTGTCTTTATTATTAGTTAGTCTATGCAGGTATCTACCGTTATGTTTTTTTCTAAAAAAAAAAAAATGAAAAAAACGTGTAGGCAGAATCACCAAAAATCACTATGTACCAAGTTTGAAGAAAATCGATCGAGCTGTTTAGGCTGTAGACGAGCAGACAGACAGACAGACAGAATTGTGCCACCCACTTTTTTGGTGTTCTCTATCTTCGTTATCATGTTTGATTGTTATCTCAAATTTTTTTTTGTGCACGAATCCAAGACTTGTCTTATAGTACCTATGTATATCGCAAGTAAAAAATGCCAAAATATAATTTGCAATTTTGAAAAATAAAAAAAACTTGAAAAAACGGTTGTACAAAAATTACATACTAACTTTGATGTCCAATTTTGTAGCTCTTTGTTAACAATTAAATTAAAAGCTGAAAGATTCGATTGGCATGTTTCTACTTTAAGCAAGTTTATAAATTTATTTTTCATTAAAAACAATTTTGAAAAAATATTCCGGCACACACGCTACTCGCTACTATGCGGGAGAGTAAAAATGTGTGCTGTAAAATTGTATAAGTTCATCAATGGTCACGTGAAACAGAACAACAAACATAACTAGTGCGACGAGGATGTAGAATCATTGCATAGCTATCAATGTCAATGTATATCGAAGACATAGTAAGTATAAAGTTCAGAAAAATCAGATTGAAGAAGGCTTTACCTACTCTTAACTTTAACAATTCCTTACTCCTTCCTAGTTTATACATGAATGTAGCCTGACATTTATGTAAAATCCTAACCTCAAAAATTCGACGATTCGAGCCAAAAATAAGTTTTTTTGATGGTCGGTCGGTTAAAAATGTAGGTTGGAATAAAAATACTTGCATTTGCTCATTTAAGTAGATGATGGTTGGCGTTCAACCAAGCTGACAAGTTCTATCGATTTTTTGATCTTTCAATAAGTTAAAAATCAGGATTGCGACGCGAGTATAGTAGACTTTTGGCCAATTTCATAAACTAACACTAAAATTGTTTTTATCTAAACTGCTTCTAAATTTTATCAGACATTAAAAATTTTTCAGTTTCACCAATGTAGAAAAGGGATATTTTAATTCGACTGAGTTTGCTCACATCCTTGGATTCAAAAAAAAGTGGTTGTTTCCCTCGCACATGCGAAGTCTATGAGAAAAGTGAAAGAGTATTATGGATGAGGGACAATTATTCTGACAGCAAAATATCAGCTGTTGTTGACTGGAATGGCTTAACAAAAAAGACTTTTAAAATTTAATGAGACAAAAACGAGCTTTTAGTTTATAAGGGCTATTAAAATCTTCCTAAGTAGGTATAAAAGCATTTGGTAAAACCAAAAAACATGATTTAAAGGCTAAAAGGCTTTTTAAATAATTGAAAGTCTTTCGTGAAATCGGCCATTAAACCGGATGAAAATAAATGTTGGTTCGGCCGTTTTATTGAAATGGGGCGGAAACAGAATGATGAAACCCAATGCAGTCATTCTAGTGTTATAAGTTGTTACATATTATTAAAAACTGGAATTAACTCCGCATGATGGAAAGTTAAAAGTTCAAATTTTTCACACAAAACTTAAATCAATAATAACCACTATCATCTAGTCTTCACAATAATTATAATAATAAAATCACAAATATTGAAAAATATTGTTCGTCCTTTTAGAGAAATTATTCTGTACAAAAATGCTGCATAATAAAAATAAGTACTCGCACACATATATAAAGAGGTTTCACATTATCACAAAGTTTGATACCTTTTTAAAAAAACTAAATACAAATGGTCATAAGGTGTCAGTTACAAGTTCCACTAGTTGATTTTTCTTGTGAATTTTTAAAGTTTTTTTTTCGAAGTCATAATCTCTTAAAGAACTTCATTCATGCAATTATTTTTTGTCTGGCCAATTACTGAAACCATTGTTGAACTTTTATGACTATATAGCTACTAACCTTTCCGATGGCATTCTTGTTTTTTGAATTTACCACAAGCACAAATGAAGTGCTAAGATCCCGGAGCAATCACACGTGAGGAGGATAAATAATTTCCCGTACACCACAAGAAAGAAACCAAATTAATCTTCTGAGATAGACAGGCTGCTTTTAATAATGCTCGACTCATTACTAAGAATATCTTAATTAGCTACAGTGCTCCCCGAACGTTCAGAGAATAATTTTTCATTAGCTATTCCTATATTGGCACTCAAGGGATATACATAATATGAGAGAGTAGACAATTTCCATAGGGCTTAAATGGTTTTAAGGGTTAATTTAAGAGTTTATCTGAGAGAACTTTAACTCTTATGTATGTATATGTAAGTCTCTTCAAACTTTTGGGCATTTTTCTCTAAAATTAACTTAAACAAACAAAAATGCTTACAAAATATATTTATGTCATTTATTTTATGTCAATATTGTTATAGTTATTGATTTTTAATTGACAGCCACAAAACCACAATTTGATAGAAAGTCGTTGATATTATTGTCTTAAACATATGTAAACTCGTTTCCATTTCTAGGTATTTTCTTTTTAATTTTAAAAACTAACTGACACAACTAACATAAATAAGACTTAGGTTCCTACCGGTATATTCTTAAGATTAAACTTAAGGCTAACAGAGAAAGGGTGATAGACGTAGACTTCTGATAAAAAAAACACATACCTATACAATTAGGGATACTGTGAGGTTGTAAAGGGATAATTTAAGCTTATCTTTGCTAAATTGGAAGTCTTGTAAGTTTCATATGCTATTATAGTAAAATGTGGCATACGGGTTATAGAATCGTTGATGGTTTTCCTCAAGGGCGTACGCATAGCGTGGAAGGGGGGGGGGGGGGGGGGGGGGGGGGCACTGAGGTGTAAAATAAAATAAAATAAAATAAAATAAAATAAAATAAAATAAAATAAAATAAAATACAGTGGACTCTCGTTAACTTGAACATACGATAACTTGAACAATCCAATAACTTGAACATGCTATTTTTCCCTTGTAGGTATTCTATAACTTGAACAGGCAATTTTCAAGGCTCGGTAACTTGAATTTTTACTTGCGATTATAGGTACTATAAGGCAAGTTTTGGATTCGTGCAACAAAAATTTTTGAGATAACAATCAAACATGATATTACGATGATAGAGAACACCAAAAAAGTGGGGTGGCAACATTCTGTCTGTCTGTCTGTCTGTCTGTCTGTTCGTCTACAGCCTTAACGGCTCGATCGATTTTCTTCAAACTTGGTACTTAGTGGTTTTTGGTGATTCTGCCCACACGTTTTTTTCATTTTTTTTTTAGAACCAAAAATAACGGTACCTGTCATACATTTTTTTTTTTTGGCAAATTTACATAATCGTATTTTTCTCAAAAACGGCTCGACAACTTTTCTTAAAAAAAATTCAATAAATTTATTTTAGTAAAGGCTTCCTTTGGGTGAAAAACCATTTTTCAAAAATGGTTATTAATGGTACCTCCCAAAGATCCATTTTTTTGATTTTTGATTTTCTTCAAAACGGTACGACCGATTTCAATTATTTTTTTTACACAGAAGCTTCCAAAAAATGTAAATAGTTTTGAGTACCAAAATTTTTAAAAAAATGTTTATTGGATTTTTAAAAAATGTTTAAAATTTTTTTTTTGAAAATCAAATATTTCGAAAACGACATGATCAATTTGTTTGAAACTCGATATTGAAGAGTTTTTTAGTACTTTCTAAAATATTTTTAGAAAAAATTTTACATTTATGAAAAAATAACGGTACCTTTCATACAAAAGTTAAAAAACCGCAAAGGAAAATATTTTTTTGCTTAAAAACGGCTCCTACGATTTTGATTAAACTTTTTGTATATACTAAAATTAGTACGATCTACTACCAAAAATTATAAAATTTTACACTTTGCAACTATTAATAGAACCTGTCATAGAACGTATTTTTTTATTTTGAATTTTCTCGTTATCAGCTGAACAGATTTAGATGATTTTTCTTATATACAAATTTCAGATAAAATAAAATAATATTGCATATCGAAATTTTCAAAAAAAAAGTTTTTGGACTTTTAAAAAAAGTTTCAAACTTTTTTTTTGAAAATTCGATATTTCAAAAATGGGTTGACAATTTTTTTTCAAATTTTGTTTTTATATACACATAAATATATAGCTTAAATCTGCATACCAAAATTTGTTCTTAAAAATGTTTTTAGAATTTTATATATAAAAATTAATTTAAAAAAAAACCGCTCCAACGACTTTAAATTTTTTTTTCCCATACAATCATATTCCATCATGAATTAAGATGGCATACTTTTTTTTCACCTCAAACTGTCAAAAGAGTTGTTTTAGCTAATTTAAATGTCGTATTTCATGCTTCTCTACATTTTTCTCTCATAATTTCCATGTTTGTATATACAATTTTCTTAAACTCGGAGTGTCTTGAACATAAGAGCAAGTTTGTGCGACCCAGTCGTGCATTTTATTTCATTAACAACTCTATAGGTTGAACAGTTATATTTGCAATCTCTGTAACTTGAACAGAAATTAAAAAAAAATTTATTTTGATTAACTTGAATTTCCTTTGAAGTTTCTATTGTGTCTTTGTGCTTAAGATCTTCTTCCATTTTCAAGTGAATTTTATAAAAGGAAGTGCGTGGTGTTTAAATGTGTAATAAATTACAAAATAGGCTTAAAAAAGAAAATAAACTAGAATTTTGACACTCAAGCTAAGGGCAGACACAAATAAAAGTGCCAAGTTAGGTTAAAAATCCAGTAACTTGAACAATCCATTAACTTGAACAGACGTGGTTTCGTATGTGTTCAAGTTAGCGAGATTCCACTGTAAAATAAAATAAAATAAAATAAAATAAAATAAAATAAAATAAAATAAAATTAAATTAAATTAAAATAAAATAAATAAAATAAAATAAAATAAAATAAAATAAAATAAAATAAAATAAAATAAAATAAAATAAAATAAAATAAAATAAAATAAAATAAAATAAAATAAAATAAAATAAAAATAAAATAAATAAATAAAATAAAATAAAATAAAATAAAATAAAATAAAATAAAAAATAATTAACATAAAATAAAATAAATAAATAAAATAAAATAAATAAAATAAAATAAAATAAAATAAATAAAATAAAATAAACAAAATAAAATAAAATAAAATAAAATAAAATAAAATAAAATAAAATAAATAAAATAAAATAAAATAAAAAAAATAAAATAAAATAAAATAAATAAAATAAATAAAATAAAATAAAATAAAATAAAATAAAATAAAATAAAATAAATTAACATAAAATAAAATAAATAAAATAAAAATAAAATAAAATAAAATAAAATAAAATAAAATAAAATAAAATAAAATAAAATAAAATAAAACAGAAATAAAATAAATAAAATAAAATAAAATAAAATAAAATAAAATAAAATTAAAATAAAATAAAATAAAATAAAATAAAATAAAATAAAATAAAATAAAATAAAATAAAATAAAATAAAATAAAATAAAATAAAATAAAATAAAATAAAATAAAATAAAATAAAATAAAATAAAATAAAATAAAATAAAATAAAATAAAATAAATAAAATAAAATAAAAAAAATTAACCAAATACAAACAAATATGAAGTTTGAGGTACAAAAAAAAATGTCATCTTAATTCTTGATCAAATATCATTGCACGGAAAAAATTGTTTCAAAAATCGTTGAGAGCTTCTTAAAACGTTCTTAAGCAAAAATTTTCTAATGTTTATCTCAAACTGTTTTTGAATATCGAATTAAGAAAAACTTTAATTTTTCTTATATGTATTAATATTGTTTTTTTTTTGAAACGCAGTATTTGACTAATTGAAATTTGTTAATAAAAAAAGTAACAAACACCACTTCAAAGTCCAGTCATATTGTTTTTTTTAAGGTGTAAATTGTGGGGTTGTTTTGATTTTTTCCCTGCTTTATGTTTTCGGGGGTGCTGAATCTGATCTGAGGTTTGCTACTTAAATTTCGTGACACAACATGGGCAAAATGCAAGAAGTTATGCAAAAATACATTTTTCGGAGTTCTTCACTTATGACTTGAAAACTATCAACCATACGTAAATTTTATCACAGTTCAACTAAAAGTATATACAAAAAAATTTCAGCATTTTTACTGTTTCCGAAAATCCACTCTCCACTAAACTTTGTCTGACAAAATTTGAATTTTGACTTGAACTTGAATGAAGATATACTTTTCTGATGATTTTTGATTTACCGAATTTGAATCAGGCCCCAAAATTGCTGCAGCACATCACGTTTTTAAGATATTTGAATCTAAGTTTTATCAAGGAAAAATGCGATTTTCATGTAAATTTGGGGTTATAGTATTTCTCGAGTTCATCATCATCAAGTCCTGTAACCCCGGTTGGGGCATAGGGCGCCAACAAATCGTTTCCATCCTCTCGGTCTGCAGATAGATATTTTAACTGTGGCCACGTCTTTCTCTGGGAGTCTGCTTCTGCTAGAACTGTTGATTTCCATGTTGTTCTTGGTCTTCCAACCCGCCGTGCACCCTGAGGATTCCATTCAAAAGACTGCTTTGCAATTTCATCGTTTTGGTTTCCTCAGTGTGTGACCAATCCATTGCCATTTACGCTTTCTTATGTCAACGTCCAGCCGCTCCTGGCTTGTCCTGCGCCACAATTCCTCGTTTGATATAATTTGTGGCCAGCGAATTTTTAGAATATGGCGTAGACAACGGTTCACAAAAGCCTGCAATTTCTTTGAGATGGTAGTCGTGACTTTCCAGGTTTCTTTCCAGGTTTCTCGAGTTAATGTTTCTCAATTAAATTTGTATGGTCATTCTGAAATATGAACACTTTTCTTCGAAATTCTTTTTGAATCATTCAAATACCTATATAAACAACTTTGAGAAGTCATTAATTAGTTTTTATGCCTTTGCCTTAAAAAAATATGCCAAATTCAGAAAATTCAGATGGGGATTTCTTAGAGAGAAATAGGAATGGGCTATGGCAGAAAAAAAAACTTGAACAAAAATTGGGAAATTGTATATGTATACTTTCAATTGCACTTGGTTTTGTTTGCGAAAACCAACTGAGTCATTAGCAAAAAACTACAAAAAAAAAATGCAATTTTGTACCACTTTTTGCTAATTTTGCAAGTTGCGTATCGAAATTCTTTTCGCAAACCTCAGTTTCAGATTCAGCACCCTTAAAAACATAAAAACTACCCCCACAATTTGCTTGCTAAGAGCTTTTTTGAGCACAAATTGACTAGACTATCAGCTTATGATGAGAAATTTCAAAATAAAAAAAACAATCTATGTGAGGTACCAACTTTTAATAGTTGCTAGGTATGAATTTTCATACCGCAATGATTTATTATGTAAACTCAAAAAAATATATCAAAATCGCTGGAGCAGTTTTTGAGAAAAATTAGATGGATTTTGAAAATTTTGTGTTTTTTTTTTTAACATTTGTATGGGAGGTACCGTTATTTTTTCATAAAAGTAAAATATTTTTTAAAACATTCTTAAGAGTGTTTTTAAAAACTTTTATGCAGGCACCGACTTTAAAAAAATTTGATTATGTCGTTTTCAAAATTGTTTTGTTAACAACACCTGCTACTTAAAATTTTTAAGAAGCTTCTGCTCAGAAAAAATATTAAAATCAGTTATAATGTTTTCAATAAAAATAGAAAAAATGGTTCTTTGGGAGGAACCATTAAAACTATTTTTTGACAAATAGTTTTCCACTCAAAGGTATAGCCTTAATTAAAAGTAATTTATTCAATTTTGTTTAAGAAAGTCGTTTTTGAGAAAAATACGAATATGTGTAAAGTTATTTGAAAGTATAATGCATATAAAATACTGTTATTTTTGGTTCTTAAAAAAATCAAAAATTATGTGGGGAGGATTTACAAAAAAAAACACTATGTTCTAGGTTTTAAGAAAATCGGTTCAGCCATTTATGTAGGAGCTCAACGGACAGCCTGAAAGTCCGAATAGTGGGACCCAATTTTTTCATCGAAATATTTGCATAGGCTTACCTTTCATATTTTTTTAAAAGTAAAACTTCCTTAGCAGCGACACGAGAGTAAATTTTACTAAATTAATTCTATCTCTGGACCAAGGCAACATAACATGATAATTCAAAAGGAATAACACGACCAACTCCTTACCAAATAAATAGCTTGTTGTTTTATCTTAGTTGTATGAACATTTTTTATTAAATACGAATTTACGTATAACTGTATTGCTAATGATTATGCTTGAAATAAGTCAAACAAAAAACAAACAAAATATAAATCAGATTGCATTTCATTATTTTATTTCATAAATTATGTATATCTTGTGTGAAAGAACACTAATCAAAGATGAAAGACAAAATCTAGATTAAAACAAACACTGCATAAATTCAGGACGTGTTATACTGAGTTCAACCATAACATCTAATTTTGTTCTCATTATTTCATAGAAATGAGTTTTTGCTTAATCAGGACGAAAACGTGTCTATCCCCTACAAAAAAAAAATAATAAAAGTGTTCCATTTTTCAGATAAAGCAAGTGCTATATTAAAATATCCTTCTCGGTGGCGGTTCGGTGGTGAAAAGGTTATCTCAACAATAGAGGTGGATTCTTTTTGTTTTACTTTTATTATTTTAGCCCAGTTAACAAAATATGGTTCACCCCCACAAAATTTGAATTGGTAAGTCGGTTGGTATAGGTAGGTGAAGGAGTACAAGGAGGTTATAACTGTGTGGGTGCAGTTGCACTTGGTTTATTGATTTTGTTTGTTTGTTTCTTTATTTCCATCATTGGAATCCTAAAGGATGCAGGGTTCATGGGTAGTTGTTGTTGTTTATGTTTTTCTATCGCAAATCCTTGAAATTAGTTTTTCCTTTGAGATTATATTTGTTTTCTCGAAGTTCTATTGAATTTCAAAGCGGATCAAGGTAAGCGGTATAAAACGTAGGTATAAGACTTTGATTTGAAGTCGTTTATTGACTCGAGATTTGCAGAGGGGAAATTATTTTTTTTTTTTTCATGAAATCATGGCAATGCAGACCTATTTTATTCATTGATTTATAATGCCACTTTTGCTTTTATGGTTGAAGCTGTATAGACTTTATTATTTTATATTACCAATGTTTTTTGTTTATTTCATGGTTTTTATTTTATAAGCAAGTACCAATACACATTTCATCGCGCTTAATACTGAATTATTTCAAAATACCGCGTGTGTTATTTTCATAAATTAAATAAACAGGAGTGTCATGAAAATTGTTGATTTTCAATTTTTGTTTTTATTTCATATTTATGTACCATCACGGTTGATTGATGGGGATTTCCTTTTATTGGCAACAAAGTGTAGGAACCGCTGTTTACAAGGACACGTTTATCAAAATGTGAAAATGTGATGACTTTCAAAATAATTGAAAATGTTGAATTTGATAATCGCGATTCTCAATATGTACCTACCTGTACCTATATGTTTGTATTGTATGTTAAAAACTTTTGACATTTTGTAAGCCAAAGTTATGGGAATCCACCCTTAAAAAATCAATTTAGATTATTTTCTATTTTTAAAGCAATCGGAAAAAAGAGAGAGAGATCTGCCACAAATTTGAACACGGAAGATAAAAAACGATGTTAAAATAAACACACAACAGGAATAAAAATGACAAAAGTAAAACTTACGTGTTGTATTTTCAAAATCATCCAGCTAAATTTAAGTGAGTTTTTTCCAGGGAAAATTTACTAATTTTCCTTTGGGGAAAAAATGGCGATACCTATGTAATTTTTTCTTAGGAATTTTTTCCTTCTTTTCGAAAATTGTTTACGATTGGAGAATATCACAATGAGGGAAAAAATCCAGGGGAAAATTTATTTGCGATAAGGCTGAATATTTCAATTAATTTTTTGTACGAAGGAGTTTTTTTGAATGTTGTCCTTCACCTATTTCGATAACGAACTCAGAATTTCCTTGAAATGTATTGAGTATACAAATTCTAATCTGCTATTTTTTGACTCAAATACAATACAGAAAAATCAATTCAAAATCGATCCAGCCATTGACATTAGTTCGGAACAAAACTGTTGAACAGTGAACACCACCAAAAAATATACATTTCGGTTACAAACAGCCCGGAACAGCCTATGTGAATAAATCTATCAGCTCCAGGAAGTGAGGTTAGCAATCTTGTGTCTATTGTCTAAATTCCAAATGGTTTAACGTACCTAATCCTTTTTTTTATCTGCAATACTAAGCTCTAAACATATTTGTAAGGTCTTATAAGAACAGTATTTTTGATGCTCCAGATACTGATTATGACATTCCTTTTGTATCAACTATGTATACATAGAACCAAAGGGTGGCCACCCACATAGTTTCGTTCTTTCAAAGGAATTTAATTACTAGAAACAAAAGAAAACATTTATTTGAACGTACGTATTAACCGTTAAGTGGCGAGCTATCTACTCGTATTTTTCATACAAACTCTGTTTTTGATGCTTTTTTTGTTTGTTTTCGTAAAAGTATTAATTTACGGTGGTAATTCTAGTTACCCACATTTTTCTCTAGAAAAGCATATAATTAATCTTCTTTTTTTTTTGTGGGTGGTGTAAAGCACACACATTTGTATGGAAAATAAAGACTTTACCTACTTTAGGGTTATTTTTTGGTTCGTTTGAATGGTATGGTTTGGATTGTGGGACTCTTTTGGTATGTTTAGAGGTATAACCCTCACCTGAGTGAACGTTTTCTTTTTCTTCTTTATTTTCTTTGAGGTTTACTTTTCAGTGTGTTATCAAAAAGCCATTTATTTTTAGACTTTATAACTTTTAAGTTAATGTTTTAATTAAACAAGGAAAAGCAGGAGTATAAAGAATAACAAATAATTCGTAGTAATCATCCTACTTTCGGTGTTAAGTCTTTGTATACTTGTATACAAAAAATACATGATACAAATAAAAATACAAATATAAATACAAATACAAATACAAATACAAATACAAATACAAATACAAATACAAATACAAATACAAATACAAAAACAAATACAAATACAAATACAAATACAAATACAAATACAAATACAAATACAAATACAAAAACAAATACAAATACAAATACAAATACAAATACAAATACAAATACAAATACAAATACAAATACAAATACAAATACAAATACAAATACAAATACAAATACAAATACAAATACAAATACAAATACAAATACAAATACAAATACAAATACAAATACAAATACAAATACAAATACAAATACAAATACAAATACAAATACAAATACAAATACAAATACAAATACAAATACAAATACAAATACAAATTCAAATACAAATACAAATACAAATACAAATACAAATACAAATACAAATACAAATACAAATACAAATACAAATACAAATACAAATACAAAAACAAATACAAATACAAATACAAATACAAATACAAATACAAATACAAATACAAATACAAATACAAATACAAATACAAATACAAATACAAATACAAATACAAATACAAATACAAATACAAATACAAATACAAATACAAATACAAATACAAATACAAATACAAATACAAACACAAATACAAATACAAATACAAATACAAATACAAATACAAATACAAATACAAATACAAATACAAATACAAATACAAATACAAATACAAATACAAATACAAATACAAATACAAATACAAATACAAATACAAATACAAATACAAATACAAATACAAATACAAATACAAATACAAATACAAATACAAATACAAATACAAATACAAATACAAATACAAATACAAATACAAATACAAATACAAATACAAATACAAATACAAATACAAATACAAATACAAATACAAATACAAATACAAATACAAATACAAATACAAATACAAATACAAATACAAATACAAATACAAATACAAATACAAATACAAATACAAATACAAATACAAATACAAATACAAATACAAATACAAATACAAATACAAATACAAATACAAATACAAATACAAATACAAATACAAATACAAATACAAATACAAATACAAATACAAATACAAATACAAATACAAATACAAATACAAATACAAATACAAATACAAATACAAATACAAATACAAATACAAATACAAATACAAATACAAATACAAATACAAATACAAATGCAAATGCCTAAAATCTCTGAATCCTGAATGGGCAGGATTCTGAATGCATTCCAGATAAAATCTCGAATATATTAACTTTTTCGTATTATTACAGTACTTTCAAAGAAACCCAACTGCTATGAACAAAAGTCAAGAACAGTAAGATAACAAAAAAAAAATGTCAACCCACTTTGAATATCAAAATCAACAAGTATCTATGTATGTATCTACCAATAAGCACAAAAAAGCTCAATTTTAAAGCTTGAACCTAAGTACAGTTTAGCCATTTGGGTTTTAGCTATTCGGTATTTTGTCCTTTCGAGATGTTATCATTCGGGATTTTGGCATAATTGGGATTTCGTACTAGACCCATTTGACGGATTTACAAATAAAAACACATTTTTTTAAGTTTTCACCAAATTAAAAAAATATGAAAACTGTCCAAACATTCATATTAATAGATGCAAACACAGAAGTTGGGATTGTAAATAAAAAATCACTAAAGTCAATCTATCTGCCTGCGTGTTTGTCAAGCTATCACTGACTGTTAATTTAATATCCTTTCCAACAAAATGACAAGAAACTATTTTAACTAGTATTATCCCTGGAGGTCAAAAACATTTTTATGGATAACGAACGCGTAAAGCGAATATTTTTTGATACTGACTTTGTGACAAGTTCAAATTGTATTGTTTTTCAAAACAACACAAAACCAACAACAATTTTTCGCGTAGTTTAGCAAGCAAGGACAACAGGGAAATATAACTTGACAAGGGTTTACATTTGCAGAAGTTGTTTTACCCCGCACAACCCACATTTCAATTTGGATTCATAAGAGTAAACGGGCACGTCACCACATTGCACACGGGAATGCGATTGCACTGTGAGTTTTTCAAATAAGCAAAATACAACAATGGTTGACGGTTGACCCCGGTGTTTACATACATATATTGCTGTGAACATTGATTATAAATGAAAAACAAGCCATATACATACATCCCCGCAGCCCACATACCCTTCTTTTACACTAACTTGTAAGGGAGGCAATTTGTTTTCCACTCAGCTGGAAAAAAAAGTTATATTAAATTTTCTATTTTTTTTTTGTTTTACTCGCAACTCGGTAAGTGTCGAATGACATAGAAATGCTTTTGATTGTTTCGAGTGTGAAAATTCATTTTTCTGGTTTAAATGTTTGATGTGATGTCAAGAGGGGAGGGCAAATTGAACCACTATCAAATGTACATTGAATAATTGAAGAATAAATCAACAAGGTTTGTTTTGTTTTTGGGTGCGAAAATAAAAGTAAATAATAATGGATTTGTGATCCCGCAGTGGGACTAAGTTTTGAAATTTGATACTTGAAAAACTTTTGACATGTTTTGAAAATAATAATGCTTTGATGTTTAGTTTAAATTATTATTTTGTTTTTCACTTTAGAAACTTTATTCAAATGATAAAACCTGATAATAAAGAGGGTCAATCTCTGCCATAGAAAGATTCGATAAAAGCAATGCATGTCATGGGAGATGGGAACTTTAGTTGTTATGTTAAAAACAAGGAATTTATTTCTATTTGCACTTAGTACTTCGTCCCCTTGTCCATTTGCAATCAGATGACGATTTACAAAGGTATTACAGGATGGAACTTCAAAAACTAATTTACGTTGGACAAATCATTTTAAGCAGCTCTTTTAGGGCAAATATTTGTTTTATGTTAAAACCAAATTTCAAGGCATTCTTAAAAGCTGTGTTAACTTGGGCTGCAAAAGTACACAATTTATATCAATTTGGTTTTGTAAAAATGGACAATTTTTGATTTTGTAAAAATCATCTTTAATATTCCAAATGTAAAAATATCATAAAAATTGAAATAAAAATTTCAAAATATTTTTAGAGACAGTCAACAAAATTTTAAAGGTGGTGAATAATGTTCAAAAAGAGACTAATTTAAAGTATAAATCAAATTTGAAGAAAATAGATTTTTGGGATGTCAGCATCATTTTCTTTTTTGGAAAACTATTGGCTGCTAGGATTGTCAAAAATGTTTAAAAGGTACAAAAACTTAAAACTAAAACACGGGCTTTCACAATTTTGATTAAATTTCCTCCATGTGATGCACTAAGGAATTGCAATATTTAATAGTGAATTTTAAGTATTTGGCGATAATACGAGCTTCTAACAGAAAAAGAATGTTGAAGTTTTTTTTAAAATTTTAATTCGACGCTGCTAGAGAGTGTCTTGACTCCTACTGTACTTGAGAGCGTAAACGATTTTATTCGACGGATCTTCTTTCGCACTATCGTGTTCTCAAGTTCTAAAAGATTTGTGTGTACACAAATCCGCTGGTCCAGATTGTATGCCTCCCATTGTCCTAAAGAATTGCTCCTCAACTTTGTCAAGGCCACTGCGTAAGCTTTTCCATCTGTCATATTCTACTGGTCTCTTTCTGAGTGGATGGAAAACAACATTTGTCCAACCAGTCATTAAAATAGGCGAATCTTTTGCATTGCTTCCTCTATAACTATAGCCCAATTGCACTTACTTCCCTTCTTTTCAAGGTCATGGGTATGCTGACTAATCATCTTTTCAATAAATATCTAGAAGAACGGAAGCTTCTTAATGACCAGCAGTACGGCTCTCGTAGCAATAGGTCCACAGGTGATCTGATGGTATATCTCACCGAGCAGTAGAAAAAATCTGTACATTGTTTTGTAGAAAGTAAGATTATTGGATTTGATTAGTTTGACATCAAGCTCTATAGTCTCTTATCTAAAATGCATTAATTTGGTATCGATGAATCTCTTCTATGTTGGATTGGAAATTACCTTTCGGACCTTTTGGATGGTAACAAGTCTGATATTCATAAAATAAATGCTGCTGTGCCCCAGGGCTCCGTTTTGTCTCCGACTATCTTCATAATTTTTATAAATAATTTTTTGTCTGAAATTTCAAGTCCATTTAATTATTTTGCAGATGACTGTACCCTCAGCTATTCATATTCGTTTCAAGATTCACTTCCTTGTTCTTCGGATGTGAAACTTGAACGGCAGCGTATGATAAGCTCATTAAATTCTGATCTCGTCAGCATTTCCCAGAGATGAATAAAAAATCATGTAGAATTTAATGCTTCGAAGGCTCAATACTGTCTTCTGTCGTTAAAGCGAAATTCACCCCATAGGGGGTGAATGAGTGACACTTGCATTGAAGAAACTGAACAGCCTTCAGTTCTTGGTATGTGCATTACAAACCACCTCCTGTGGAATTATCATATATTTGAAGTCGTTTAGGTTCGAAAATGCAAGAAATTTGTCTCCCTTTCTGATCTGGCTGTAATCTACAAAGCCTCCAAAGCTTGAGTACAATTCACATATCTGGCCAAGTGCTCCTAATAGTGGGGCTGTAAGTGAGACCAACCTTTCATTTTGACCTGACGGGTTGAGCCTTAGATACAAATTGTTCATGTCCTAACTTTACTTTAAAGAAGTGTTGCCAAGGTGGCAACACTGTCAGAAGGACAAGAGAAGGGTTTCCACTTGCCAGTTTAAATCCCGAAATGTTGCTTATAAATCGAAAACCAAGGGTCGGACGATGACCCGACAGCTGCCGTTGGCTTCAGCACCTTTGAAACCATAGGACTACATTATTGATGTTTTTCCAACCCTCCCCTTGCACGAAGTTGATGCAAAAAAGTCGTTTTCGGAAAGAAAATTAGAAAAGCCAATAAAAGTTAGAAAAATATTTTTTTTAACTAAATTTTAACTAAAAAGATGGTGTCGACGCAGAATTTCACAATCAACTACATTACATCCAAAGTTGATTGAAGACCTCCTATGGATTTTTATAAAGCCACTTTCAAAGTGCTGGGGACGCGGGAAATGAAAGATTAATAAACTTAAATATTAATCTTGGTATAATATAAGCATATGACACATGTTGTAAGGGTATTTTTACTTGCGATTATAGGTACTATAAGGCAAGTTTTGGATTCGTGCAAAAAAAAAATTTTGAGATAACAATCAAACATGATATTACGATGATAGAGAACACCAAAAAAGTGGGTGGCACAATTCTGTCTGTCTGTCTGTTCGTCTACAGCCTAAATGGCTTGATCGATTTTGTTCAAACTTGGTACATAGTGGTTTTTGGTGATTATGCCCACACGTTTTTTTTCATTTTTTTACCAAAAATAACGGTACCTGCCATACAATTTTTTTTAACAATTTTACAAAACCAGTTTTTTCTCAAAAACGGCTTGACAACTTTTCTTAAAAAAAATTCAGTAAATTTATTTTAGTAAAGTCTTCCTTTGGGTGGAAAACCATTTTTCAAAAATGGTTATTAATGGCACCTTCCAAAGAACCATTTTTTTAATTTTTGATTTTCTTCAAAACGATACGACTGATTTCAATTATTTTTTTTTATACAGAAGCTTCCAAAAAATATAAACAGTTTTGCGTACCAAAATTTTTGAAAAAATATTTTTTGGATTTTTAAAAAATGTTTCAATTTTTTTTTTGAAAATCAAATGTTTCGAAAACGACATGATCGATTTTTTGAAACTCGATATTTAAGAGTTTTTTACTATTTTCTACAATATTTTTAGAAAAAATTTACATTTATGAAAAAATAACGGTACCTTCCATACAAAAGTTAAAAAACCACAAAGGAAAATATTTTTTTGCTTAAGAACGACTCCTACGATTTTGATTAAACTTTATTAAAATACTAAAAATAGTACGATCTAATACCAAAAATTATAAAATTTCACACTTGGCAATTATTAATAGCACCTGTCATGGAACGTATTTTTTTTATTTTGAATTTTCTCGTTTTTGGCTAAGCGGATTAAAATGATTTTTTTTATATACAAATTTCAGATAAGATCAAATAATATTGCATTTCAAAATTTTCAAAAAAAAAGTTTTTGGATTTTTAAAAAATGCTTCAACTTTTTTTTTTTTGAAAATTCGATATCTCAAAAACGGGTTGACAATTTTTTTTTAAATTTTGTTTTTATATACACATAAATATATACTTTAGATTTTCATACCAAAATTTGTTCTTAAAAATGTTATAAGAATTTTATATATAAAAAATTAATTTTTTAAGAAACCGCTCCATTGATTTTAAATTTTTTTTTCCTATACAATCATATTCAATCAAGAATTAAGATGGCATTCTTTTTTTCCACCTCAAACTGTCAAAAGAGTTGTTTTAGCCAATTTCAATGTCGTATTTCATGCTTCTCTTCATTTTTCTCTCATAGTTTCCATGTTTTTATATACAATTTTCTTAAACCCGCAGTGTCTTGAACATAAGAGCAAGTACGTGCGACCCAGTCGTGCATTTTATTTAATTTCTCATGAGATGCACCTGAATATATTATTCACGGGTGTACGGGGAGAGGGAGGAGCTCATGCCCCTCTATGCGTCTTTGAGATATTTTTAGCTAAACTAGTTCCTTACATCCTTAATGCTAAGAAATATTGAGCTCAGAACTACAAACGCTCGTATCTACAGGTTCGGTCAACCCCGTGGATTTTAGTTTTGTGTCCAATCCATCAGTATTATTGTTACGATGCCGATGGCCAGAAATTTTGGGGCAATATTTTGAACTTAATTCTGGGAATATCTTACGAAGGATCTAGTCAATCTATACCTTAACCACAACAAAATAGAAAAATCAGTAACGCAACAACATCATCGAAGCATCGTAGATAAAATGACAACGACTGTTAAGAGGTCCTTGGAGTTTAAAGTAACAGACAAACAAAATAATAAAACAGTTAGTACAATACATTTTCAACTATGAACAAAAGTAATTTAAAACCATAATGGTATGTGTTTCTCTTTCTATACAGTACCGTAGGCATTCTTGTGGCATAAATTCAAAATGTAAATTCAAAAATAAAAACACCACTTAAAGGCATCTCATACAAGTAAGGATAATTATTCAAAATCAAATTATGTATATTTAATGCAGAAGCACATTCTCAAGGATCAAAATTTTCATTTTTAAATTCAATATCAACACAAAAATGTCATCTTTTGTCTGTGATAATATTTTATATTCTATTTAATTCAATTTTTTGCCATTCTACAAAATTCATAAGCAAAATTGTCAACAAATTTAATTTTCATAATATGCCACGTACTTACATAAATTCCAAGAAATTTAACTATCTGCAATTTTGTTTTGTAAACAAAATTAATTTTCTATGTAAAATTAGCTTGAAGAGAATTAAAGTCACACAAAGGTTGATGTATCGATAATTTCTAGAAATCAGTTACAACTAGTTTTGGGTGTACAAAAATTGCTTTTAAACTTCATTCATTAAAAAATTTCAAGAAACCGCAATTAAAATCCTTGATTTTACAAAAACAAAAAAATTCTTTCAATGTACATTTATGTTCTAGGAATTGTATATTTTGAAAGGTTACACAGCAGCAGCAGTTTATTTATTGAAAAAAAAAATCAAATTAACTTCGACTCAGTTGATACGTTTCCTTATACGAAACAAGCACAAATTGACTTGGGATGCTTTAATATTTCTAGGGGTGGTAAATACCTATAGAATTTGGGAATACACAACAAATCCAAGAGAGAGAATGTGGTGTAATGATGAAAGTATTTACACAGGGTGTCCTATAAATAATAACCTTGCAATTGCTAATAGCAGGCCTTAAGAAAATAAAATATAAGAAAACTATTTTCTATGTGGTTCCTATGTTATGATTTTTGTTTTCAAAAATTGTTATTAAGTACGACTTTCCGTGAAAACGTGAACACTATGACAAAGGATGAAAAATTTTTATTACTGTGTTTTTTTTAACTTTTTGTTTTTTTTTGTGGTAAAATTTAATATTAATTCTTGCATTATTTTTTATAACTTTAAAAAAATTTCGAGTACAAATATTTACATATTTTGAAAAAAGTTGTTCCACCTCTAAAAATAAAATTTGTATGAAAACATAAATGGCCAATTACTTATAAAAGTTGTATTTTTTATTGTTTTGCTTTGAAAGAAGATGGTATGATCTTGAGCCAAATAGTATACCCTGGTAGACACGGAGTCTCGAAAGGCAGAGTTTCGAAGGTTAAAGTTTCTAAAGTACAAAATTTCGAAAATATAAAGTATCGAAAGAAAGAGTTTCGAAAACGAAGTAACGAAAGGAGATAGTTTCAAAAAGTGAAAGTTTCACAAGACCAAGCATCGAAAGACAAAGTTGCAGAAAAAAAGCTTTGAAATCCTCGGCACTTCGTTGTTCTTTAAGTGATTTCATCGAAATTGACGCATGTGATAGCTGATACAGAATTAAAAAAGAATACATATATTTTGGGTGCTCCAAAAATATGTAAACATATTACAAATTCCTTGTACCTTGAGAATTTTTTTTAATGAAATTGATAAAAGTGATAGTTGCTACAGAATTATTCATTTACTTTAAATTCTGACATTCACATTTTCAAATCCTTTTTGCAAAGACTGCAATCTTTGCGAATGCAGTGTATAAATCTCTCATTGAATTCAACAAAAAGATTGCATTCTTTACATTCTTTTTTATAAATGCGACTTCAAAAAATCTAGTCACCATTCTTTTTTCGTTAAAAAGTTTGCAATCTTTTTTGTTTTCAATCTTTTGTCACTATCAACTGACTGCAATCTTTTCAGACTTCATGCATTCTATGCCTTCGTTTTGCATTTTTAAGAAGTCTTTTGAATTCTTTTGCATCGTTAGAATTTTTTGCATTCTTTTGAAGTCTTTAATTCTTTTGAATTATTTGAATTCATTGCAGTTTTTTTTTGTTTTGCCCTCTTTTATACTAAATCTTAGAGCGCACGTCAGTATTATGGAAGGCAAGACACAAAAGACTGCAATGAATTCAAGGAATTCGAAAGAATTCAAAAGACTTCAAAAGAATGCAAATTACTTCAAAAGAGTTGTTTAGGACTTCAAAAAAATGCAAACAAATTCGAAGGATACAAGAATGCAAAAAGAATACAAAGAATGCATGAAGTCTCAAAAGATTGCATTCAGTTGATAGTGACAAAAGATTGTAAAAAAAAATTGAAATTATGTTAGCACAAGAAAAATGGCGACTGCATTTTTTGAAGTCGCATTCTAAAAAAAGAATGTAAAGAATGCAATCTTTTACTTGAAGTCCTAAAGATTGCGTTCGTAAAAGATTGCCATCTTTTACAACTTTGCCCTTTCGCATCTGAGTAGAGAGTAGCCTCCACTCGAAATAACCGTGCCTGTGTGAAAATAAAGGCCATGTTTATACACACACATTTGCATTTTCTAAATGAGAAAAGCTTAAAATAAACAAACAACTATTTGCATAACCACAGTCAACATCTGATTTTGAACAACCCATGTAAATAAATTAATAATTCTATCTGGGCTATAACCATTGTCAATTTCATTGAAATCGCTCAGACATATTTTTTGAAATGCCCTGTTGAAAATATTATTTTCTTATTTAATTCTGTATCAGCCATTACTTATGTCAGTTTCATTAAAATCGCTCAAGGATCATCGAAGTTCCAAGGATTTCGAAATATTTTTTTTTTAAACTTGTTTTTTTCGAAACTCTGTTACTATTTCGTAGACGAGATGTTACACATTACACGACGTGTAACTATTAGGGTATTGGCGGATGAAATTGACATCAAATTACCCATTGATATTTTTGTTTCAATTAATAGTCTCATCTCATTTGGTGTTTATGATTGTTTGAGGCCTGGTTTAAACAGAAAACTGCTGAGCTTCTATATTTCAAAATCTTATCTTTAAGGAACATTTTTCCTATAAATCTTATCAAATCGAAAATATCTTAAGACAAAAACAAATCATTCAATATATTTATGGAATGCAATGATGATATGGTTTTCTGAGACGTGACATCAATTTCATTCAATTATTTTGATTGCCTTATAATAAAATACATGCAGACTAAATCTCCAAACTCAAGACATCTGTCCACGCAATCAATGGAATTTTCACATTGCCTTCAGCACAATCAATATCAATGTTGAACAAATATTTGTATGTTCTCAGCATTGTCAAAAGATTCTTATCACAGAAATAATGCCACAAACCACACGTTTCGATAAAAAAACAACCTGTCACGTCAATCCCCCATAAGTAGGTGTCTTTATTGCAATGAAAAGACAAAAAAATTCAACAAAATTCTTTCTCTATATCAGCTTCATATATTTCCAATCCAATTTTTGTCAAAAAAAAAAGATTTTTTTTATCAGATTTACGAAAATAAAATGAAGACACTTTTCAGTCTATGTTAAATACTTCACGTTCCAATGTTTACTCATAAAATATCGATCAAGCAACAGCTGGTTCCTTCCTACTTTACAAATGCAGATAATTATTTATTTGATATAATAATAATTTTCATCTGCCTCATGTTGGTCTTTATTAACAATTCAGGGTAGTCATTTGGTATTGTTTTAAAATTTGTATCATTTATATAGGAAGGAAGTTCAAGCCATTTTAACATAATATGTACACAATATTATACGGACGTGTGTTTAAATTTAATATCCGGCATTAAGGTGGCATATTGCAGGAAATAATAATAATAATTTAATGATGATTCAATATTTGAGTATAAAATAAATATTTTTCCTGAATATGTATATGTATAATGTACAAACATATTCATTTTGATTAAACAACACCAGCTGAGCTTTGACAAGCTTCGCAATCGATATTTTTGTAATAAAAAAATAAACTTTTAATTCAATATTTTGCTTTATTTTATATTAGGGGTATTCATGCAACTGCGTAAAACACTAGATAAGTTTACGATTTGGTTAATTTTATCTTTTGGTTAATGAACTGTCAAATTTTGTATGGGAAATGGTTTACGCAATTTGGTTAATTTTATCCAAGGATTTAGCTGCGGAAAATTAACCAAATATTTGGTTAAACTTATCCAAACGTCATTGTGACTTTTAGAGATTGAATTAGGCGTGTTTGTGACTTTTAGAATTAGGCGTGTTTAGAAAGATGATACAAATGATATCTCGGAGAACTAAAAAAATAATTATTGCATTGCAATTAGTTGGTGATAAAAGTTGTGAATTAAAACGTAGTTTACACAAAAAAAAAATCATTAGATACAAGGTCTACATTTACTCAACGATTAAAGGCTCTACCCAACCAACGCGAAATTATAGCGAAGCATTCGCAAAGACAGTTTTTTGTTGTTTTTTAGTATTGATATCATTCACTTTAATTTCGTGTTGGTTTGGGAGAAAAGTACATTATGGGCGTGACATATGATTTGTTTGTATTCGTTAATTTTCATGCGCCCACTGCCATGAGCTTGCGACTAATATACTTCTACCTTACAACGCGACTATTGTCATGTATATTATGGTAGAACTATGATAATTGTTGGTAGTTTACTGAAGTGGTCGGCTGAAAATGAGCGAATACATGAAAAACATACTCATCTCACGGGAGTGAAACTGATATTTGGTGAAGTTGGAACGAAAAAAACAGAGGGACGATTCATTTTACTTAAGTGGAATATTCTACACTTCTTCTTTTGACTGTTTGGAAAGCAACTTTTCGAGGGTTTTTAACCCATTGATTTTGACAGGCAAAAGTTTCGTTGTCGTTCCGAATATTTCGCATTGGTTTGAGAAAGCCTAAATAGTTCTAGCTTTACATTTTGTTTTATCCTTCCGAGTTTCCGACTTCTCGTGGGTTCGGGAGAGCTTCTCTATTTAAAAATTACTACGTTTACAATAAGGATCGGGAGCTCCAGGTTATTTGTCACTTGAGTTGAGTTTAAATGGTATTTAGATTCCAGCTAAATGAATGGCATTGATGTATTTATTTCAATGCAAAACAAATATAATTGAATTAACAGGAGTACTTACTACACGTATCTATTAAAACAAATATATATTTGTACACATACATGCAAATAAACAGACCATAATGCATTATCTGTAAAACCAACTCCTCGATCCATGCCGAACGCGCCCAAATATTTGACGTTTAACGAACAGCTGATTCAATTACACAGCATTTAACCAAATTAATAAAAAGGTCGTTCATGCAAACTTTTGCGTAAACTTATCATTTTACACAATTTGTAAACTTACGACGTTGCATGAATACCCTTATTAATTTATTTATTCAAAATTGTTATGTACATATTATGAACATACACTTATACATTATACTCCGTCTCACTTGATAAGATACCGTTACTTTTTTGTTTTAATTTCACAACATTTTTCAAACCCTTCGCTAATACGGGAAAAACCCATCACACAATGAATGAAGCCCGCCATTTTGAATAAGACTTTGAAAAGCGTGAATTCGATATTCGCGGTCACACAGTTATTTTTTTTTCTTCTACAACTTTTGCTTACAAAAGTTGATACCTCTTGTATTATGTTATTGACAAAAACTGTCGAAATTTTGAAGTAAAAACTTGTTTTTAACGTTTATTTAGCCTCATGTCGTTCTGATCGAAAATATAGGTAATTATGTAAAGGGTCCGCCATCTAACGTTTTGTTTTTAACTAGTGCTTATTTCGTGAATAGTAACACTTAGCTCATGTCTGATTCGACAGATAATTAGTTTTATCCTTCCGCTGAACGAATATGGTTGTGTATACGCTTGAACAATGCTGGGAAATGCCGATTTTGCCAATTTTGCCGATTTTGCCAAAAAAATCATCTTTTCAGATGAAGCTCATTTTGATCTTGGCGGGTATGTAAACAAGCAAAATTGTCGCATTTGGGGCACAGAAAGCCCGCACGCATACATTGAAAAGCCGATACACCCAAACCGAGTCACTTTTTGGTGCGAATTTTTGGTCCAGAGGCATAATTGGGCCATTTTTCTTCGAGTGGCCGTTACAGTCAATGGCGATCGTTATCGGGCCATGTTGAACGAATTTTTGTTCACAAAAATTGAAGAAGAGGATATTGGCAACATTTGGTTTCAACAAGACGGCGCTACGTGCAACACAGCCGAAGCTACACTCCATGTAGTAGTAGCATTTTCAAATAAAAAAGTTATTTGGCGGACCCTTAGATAGTTTTTTAACACTTTATTTCCTATTTTTTGGTATATTTAATAATTATGTGGGAAAAAAAATGTCAGAAATACAACCTGACAAAATTTCTTATATCGGGAAAAAAACAATAGGTACTCTTTAAGAAACAAAAACAAAGTTCGACGCACAATTTTTTGAAGATATTTCGAATTATTTAATTTTATTTTACTTGACTACTGTTAGAAACTTTAATGTCATTTAAAACAATACAAAATTTGTTTGTTTTTTATAAATAACTTTTGGTTTTAGGGTAGCAATAGCTTTAAGGAATGGGTACTACCTCCTGATTGGCGAACTTTTTCAAGAAGCCTGCTGCGTAGAGATTCATAGAGTGCTGTAAAATAATCTAGAGAAATTTCGATTTATGGCTTCAATAATCTCTTCCGTTTCATCATATTGCTTCCTCTTTCGTAAGCTTTTTTTTGAAAGCAAACCCCATACGATTTCCATGATGTAAAGTGTCAAGGTCCAGTAGCCGCCACCATGCAAAAAGGTTTACATTTTGTTTCTAATTCCAGCCTCATGTTGTGCGTGCGGTATGTATCGGTGCATTGTCTTGTTAGGAAGTCCATCGCTATTCTCCAAATATCTCAGAAGACTGCTGAAAAGCTCTGTCCAGCATCAATTTGTAAGTGATTGACGTCGTTTTGGAGCTTTGGAAATGCAGCTCATTACTCCCCATATTATTACACCACCTTTGAAGATGTATTTCTTCTCATGGAAAAGCAGCTGTATCTATCAGGTTTGTTCAGGTCAGAGGTCAGGTTTTCATTAGAAAAACGACGCGACGCCACTCTTTAATTCCTACTTAGAAAATTTTGAGCTCGTCTGGCAAGGACTTTCAACCGCAAAACTTGTCTGGAACTATTTTTTTTTCATGTTCAAGAAGGAATACGCTAACATGTGTTCAAAACCCGACTTTGTAAGAGCAAGTGTGTTGATTTTGGCAATTATTCTAAATTTGTATTTGAAAAATAAAATTAAAAAATTAAAAAACTAAAAATTTAAATAATTTGTTTAAGTTTTAAATTTTATTAGCTATTTATTAAAATATTTCACAACATTTGAATTATTATTTAAATTATTATTTGCACAATAAGCCCGAAGATGGTTATTTAAACCGAAACGCGTCGCTTAGTAAATAATAATTCAAATGTTGTGAAATATTTTAATAAATAGCTAATAAAATTTAAAACTTAAACAAATTATTTAAATTTTTAGTTTTTTAATTTTTTAATTTTATTTTTCAAATACAAATTCATAAACACAACATGGAGGCTAAACACCAAATTAATTATTCTAAGTTTTGAAAAAAATTAGATGGCAACCCTAAAACTGAAAAATTTGAAACTTGACTTTTATTTTTGACTCAACTGGTCATGACTCCCTAATGCACCTAGTTTGAGTGTATAATCTAACAAGTCCATCAAAATAGCCAAAAATGCCATTTATAAAGCTTTAAAAACTTACATCAGCCTTGTTTGAACGACTATTTCTCGGTCCATTTTCATCCAAACGGTTTTTTTTTGAAATTTATTTTAAAGAAAATTTAATTATCTTTCTTTTATATGATACAATGCCTATACCTATCTCTGCTGGTAAGAAAGTTATAAGCAAATACGTAAAAAAAGCCAAAAAATGCGATTTTTCACATTTTTTTGCAATGATTTTTTTAAAAATTAGCTAACTAAAAATTTTTTAAATTTTTTTTCAAAAATCCATTTTGATGGTGAATTTTATTCTCTACAAAAAAGGTTTTGAGAATTATCTCGAAATTTTGCTTCGTTTTCGAGTAATATGCAAAAAACCAAAAAGGGTGCTTTTGCACCCCCCTCTAAAAAATGTACCCTCCAATTTAATAGCACTCCGCGGTTTTCTCATCTTCAATGACCCCTTTGATGATTTTTACAATAAAATTCCATGAACGTCTTACTTCCTTATTGCCCTGTTTTTTAGGACATAATCAAAAGCCTAATAGCGCTCAATAAACAAAAGTCAGTACACGTGCACTTTAAAGTAAATAGATTACCCGACTGTCTTAATACCGCTTGTGTTCCATTTGAAAATGAGGCATAGTGTCTGAGAATGACTCTAGACGCGAAATTAAAATGGAAGCCAAACGTTAAAAAGAAATGCGAAGAATTATAACTACAACTCTGGGGTTGTACCTACGATACAAATTTAAACGTTTGAAAAAAAATTGTTTTGCTCTTTTGTACCACCAGGTTATATAAGAAATGAAGATCTTCACAGGGATCTCGGGATTCAGGATGAAATAAAGAATTTCGCGTGAAAACGGCTATTAGAACACAATTATTGACATTCTTGACGAGTCGTTTAGTACGCGCCGCGAGCGCCGTTGCGAAGATCAAAACCTTCTGATTTGGTGCGGTGAACAGAAACCCGCTTTAAAATCGCAGAATAAAAAGGAACTTTAGCCGGAAAGTTACCTGCAACACGTTTCTAAACTTCGTTAAAAATAAATTCTTAGATAAGTTTCAACTTAGTTGCAATCGAGAATGGGTGTGGTTTTAGTGCAGTAAGAATCTCACACACCTATGAGCACATGTTTTTCGGTCCTCTTAGAGGCTTGTGGAGGCACCTACCCACGCCAAAAAAAAATCAAGGCGAATATGCGATCTACAAGCTTTAACTCCAGTTCCTGCGTTAATTTTACTTACGGAGAGCCTTGAATTAGAAGCACCTCTCAGTATCGCCCACCTTTCCTGACATGTTGTTACTTCTCTGCCTCGTCTTTTGTGGTTTTATCCATACTTTTTCTGGGTTCTTAAGATAGCTGGGTGCAACAGGTGTGCCTCTTCCAATCTCGCTGGCTATGAAACTGATGGATTTTTACTTGTTCTCGGTAAGCTCAAATTTGGCCAATTTCCTTTGGTTAATGTCTTTCCTTTACCAATAGTTGTAGAATCTATGAAGTTATTTCTTGAAATAGCAATGCATTTGATTTAAAACATTCTAACAGGTAGAATCAGCTACTTTTGGTTATCAAGTGACGTGAGACAAAAATTTTATTACTTTTTTGGGAAAATTGTAATAAAAGTTGCGTTTATCAACTTCTACCTAAGCGTCGAACTTGTCGAGTTGTAGAAGCTGAGTAAGGTCAATGATTCTCGAGATAACCTCTCCAGATGAGTCCTGAAACCAAAGGGCGCTCCCCCAAAACTCCTTCCTCCCTCCCTCCCTCACCCCTCCCCCTCGGCGGTACGGCGAGATGCTGTCCAACGTGTTTCCCCCCCCCCACCTGAGGTACGGCGGTGATGCTGTACGACACTCCCTTCTCGGCGGTACGGCGATGATGCTGTCCAATGAGTTACCTCCCTCGTAGGTACGGCGATGAAGCTGTCCGACGATTCCTATCATATAATTCCTTTCTAGGCGGTACGGCGATGATGCTGTCTGTCGTCTCCTTTTCCCTCACCGGTACGGCGAAAAAGCTGTTCGGTGTTCCTTCCCTCATTCCTTCTCGGCAGAACGGCGATGAGGCTGTCTGTTGCTCCCCACATCATCATATCCTTCCTCTCCCCAAATCTCCTATATTGGGCTGGATCAAGGTGTTATACGACCCGTGCCGATGATCAGCCTGGCTGAGGGCCCAATTCAAATACTAGCTCAGTCGCTAACGGAGTATTCGGACAGATGGCAATCTTCGAATTAACTAGCCTTCTCTGCATATACGGATCTCTGTGCAGAGTGACCACCCCTTCTCCGATACTCGTGGGAATCAAATGAATTTTTCAAATGATGTTAGTGGTAAGTCCGGTTCTTCTTCAAGTTCGGCCGGCAGTGCGACTGTAAAGTCGTCTGCTGTACCTCCTGTCTTGCCTGTTGGTGGCGAAACCGTGAGAAATCATGGTCTAGTTGCTGGCAACAAGAACAGTGAGAGTAAGGTAGAAATACCCAATTTCAGTGGTGGAGGGATCGTGAAGCATGGCCCTTCCACCACTACGGAGAGTAAACCTCCCCAAACTTCGCACCCTCACTTTAGTGGTGGAAGGATCGTGAAGCATGGCCCTTCCACCTCTAACGTGAGTGTAGCTCACACGGGTCCCAGTGGGGGTAGGCGTAAGCTTACACCTGGTGGGTCCTTTTACAAGGATAAGCGGAATGCTGAGAGGATCCTGAAGATCTTTGGTGCGAGACCGAAGGTTGGAGGTGACTCAAAGCATGAAGCAAAAGTAAGGTGGGCTAAGAGCTTCTTAGCTAAACACCAGACCAGCGGCGACTCCACGTCAAAGCGACAACGGTCTATTGAAGGTACCATGCCTTACGCTAAAAGGACAAAAGTGCAAAACACCAGCACTCCCCTCAAACCCCCAATCAAATCTTTTAGAGATGTTCTAAAAGATAAAATCGTAGTTGCGGTTATTGATAGAAGCGATATAGATGGTACGATATCTTCTGATCATTGGCAGATGGTGAAATTGAAGCTCTCGGCTGGCTTCTTAAGTCTTATGAGGGACAACCCGGGACCTCCTCCAATCACTAGTGATGGCGGTTGGCACCAGGGCCATGTCAAGCTCATCGCCTGCGATGATCAGAGATCGTGCGATCTCTATAAGCTGGCTATCAGCAGGATAGGAGAAGTCTGGCCAGGTGCGAAGCTTGAGGTAATTGCTAAGGAGGACATCCCTTGCAGGCCAAGAGCACGTACCTGGATCCCGGCTGAACCCTCCTGTATGGATGAAATACTCCAGATAATCCAGCTTTCGAATCCATCCCTTCCCACTCACAACTGGAAAGTCGCGAAACTGGAGGAACAAAAAGGCCTTTACAGAGGCGCAATCATTGTGATTAATAAAGAATCCCTTGTTCCTCTGGCGCAGACTAAAGGTGTGATTAGGTTCGGGTTTGAGACAATGAACCTTAGGGTCTATAAAAAAGATGAGGTAGATGCAGCTTGCGCTCCTCCACACCCCCAAGAAGACGAAGCTGTGGTCGGGGACCCTGGTGTGTCCATCACCTTCCCGTGTTTGGAAGATGATGCATCCAGGGCATCTTCGGCTCCAGTGGAGTCCTCTCCTAACGTCGACAGCCTTTCCGACATGGAAACTGAAGACTATTTAAACAGTGTTCTTTTAAGTGAGGACGAGCTTTTAAGTTCGTCCTCTGACTTGGAAGAACCTGATAATACCGTGGTGGAGGCTGATCTGCCTAATTGTAGCCAAAATGCTGCAGTTAGTTCAGATTAACCTCCAACACTCCATCAAGGCGTCAGCCTCACTTCTTCTCCGAATATCCAGCAACGGAGAGGATATCGTCCTGATCCAAGAACCTTGGATTGTGAAATCCATCGTAAAGGGACTCAGGACTCCTGGATACTACCTACTGTATGCGTCCGGTAAAGGTGAACCTAGATCCTGCATACTAGTAAAAAGTAGCATTAATGTATATTTACTACCTAATTTCAGCGATCGAGATATTACGGCTGCAAGACTGGAGACGACCAAAGGCACACTTTGGATAGCATCGGCGTATCTCGGCCATGACCACCTTGGCCCTCTCCCAGGTAAAACCCTGGAGAATTTTATCGCTGAAGCAGAAAGGCGAAATATCAGCCTCATTATTGGGAGTGATGTCAATGCCCATCACACAGTATGGGGTAGTACTGATATTAACGATAGAGGTGAGTCTCTTTTCGATTTTATCCTAAATACTAACCTTATAGTAAGTAACGTAGGCAATGAACCAACTTTCGTTACCAGAAACAGACAAGAAGTTTTAGACTTAACTCTTGTCTCCGACAACATCTATCAGATGATTTTAAACTGGAAAGTTTCTAGTGATCACTCGTTCTCTGATCATAGATACATTCAATTCAGCTTGAACGATGAACCTCCTGGCCAGTTAACTTTTCGTAATCATAGGAAAACAGACTGGCCTAAGTACAGAGAAACACTTAAGAGACTTATTAAACCTGACATTTTAAGTGTTCCATCCAACAAAAACGATCTTGACAGCAAAGTCAATGATCTTACTTTAGCCCTAAACAAATCATTAGAAACCTCCTGTCCTCTTATTCTAATAAGGGGTAAAAGGAAGCCACATTGGTGGACTTCGGGGCTCGAACCGCTCAGAAAAAACTGTAGGAAACTTTTCAATCGAGCTAAAAGTACTAGAGTAATGTCCGATTGGGATTCCTATAAAGAATCACTAAAATTATATAAAAAAGAATTGAGGAAAACCAAACGATCTTCTTGGAGGACATTCTGTGGCAATATAGAAGAAGCCTCAGAAGCATCAAGATTAAGAAAAATCCTCTCCACAAATCCAGTTATGCCTAGCTGCCTTCAAAATGCTGATGGCTCCTGGACCAACTCTTGCGAAGAATCGCTCAATTTGCTACTGGATACTCATTTTCCAGGCAGCTCACAGACTGTTAATAGCACTGCCCTTTACAGGACAAGCGAAAAACTAACATTTCCACAAGGTCTGATTACAAGGGAAAAATTACAATGGGCACTCAATAGCTTCAAACCATACAAGTCGGCGGGGCCAGATGGCATCATTCCGGCTGAACTACAGATGAACTTAGAAGTAATTCTGCCGATTCTGGAAGTCATCTTCAATGGTTGCTTAAATCTGGTCCATATTCCGCTTCTATGGAGAGAAGTCAAAGTTGTGTTTATACCCAAAGCCGGTAAATGTTCCCACGTAAACCCTAAAGATTTACGACCTATTAGCCTATCATCTTTCCTTCTAAAAACTTTTGAACGACTGATTGATATCGAACTAAGGTCAAGCATTGATACGAGACTATTGTCTACAGCTCAACATGCCTATTGCAAAGGGAAGTCAGTGGAGACAGCTCTCCACACACTAGTTCGTACCATCGAATATTCCCTCCATTATAAAGAATATACAATGGTTGCCTTCCTAGATATAGAAGGTGCTTTTAATAACGTTGATACATCTGCAATCATATCTGCACTGGTTTCTCTGAATGTGGATGGGTCGCTTGGTGAACTGATTAATCAGATGCTTACAAGCAGGGTTATCAATTCAAAACTGGGCGGCTTTTCGGCAAGAAGATCTGTCAGTAGAGGTACACCGCAAGGCGGGGTGCTTTCTCCCCTTCTTTGGAATTTGGTAGTTAATGAACTGCTGAATACCTTAGAGGCAGAGAGCTACAGAGTGATTGCCTATGCGGATGACGTTGCTATAGCAGTATCAGGAAAACATCCTAACATTTTAAGAGATCTTCTACAAAACGCTCTAAACAAGCTAACACGATGGGCAGATCGATGCGGACTTGGAGTTAACCCCCATAAAACAGATCTTGTCCTCTTCTCCAGGAAATACAAAATTCCGCAAACAGACCCCCCTATTATTAATGGTGTTCCACTAAAATTCTCAGACGAAGCTAAATACTTGGGTCTCATCTTAGATAAGAAGTTAAGTTGGAAACCTAACATACAAGAAAGAGTGAAAAAAGCCACAGTGGCACTTTTCTCCTGCAAAAAAGCCGTAGGTAGTAAATGGGGCCTCCAACCTCGAATCACTCACTGGCTATACATTTCGGTAATTAGACCGATTCTAACTTACGGCGTGGCAGTATGGTGGACTGCCTTGGATAAAGCGACACATCGCGACAAACTAAGCAAAGTCCAAAGAACAGCATGTCTATGTACTACTGGAGCACTTCGGTCGACTCCTTCCGCTGCATTAGACACTCTTCTCCATCTGACACCTCTCGATATTTTCAGCAAACAAACGGCTGCGAGCACAGCCATTCGCCTCAAAGCCTCTTCACAGTGGATCAATAATGAGATTGGTCACTCCGCTATTCTGAATTCATTCGGAACACTTCCTAGTAACACTGACTACACAATCCCACAATTGAATTTCGATAAAAATTTTGAAGTGACCATACCTTCCAGATCCACCTGGGAGGATGTGGAATTCTTAGAAGATCAATCAATTCACTTCTACACTGACGGATCGAAGACCAAAGATGGGGTTGGTGGGGGAGTGTACTCTGAAAGACTAAATTTAAGTCTCTCATTCCGTCTTCCTAATCACTGTAGCGTATTCCAGGCGGAACTTCTAGCGATAAAAGAAGTACTGTCTTGGCTCAAAGAAAACGTGATATCATGCTCGGATATCCGCATCTTCTCTGATAGTCAAGCCGCCATTAAATCCCTGGACTCTGTCCGTACAAACTCTATAACAGCCCTCAATTGTCGATCATCTCTGTTGGAGATGGCGAAACAGTTTAATATTCACCTTTGTTGGGTGCCGGGTCATAGTGACATTCCAGGTAATTGTAAAGCTGATGAACTCGCTAGAAGTGGAACATTACTACCCATTTTACCTGAAAAGGTAAACATTGGTATACCCATCGCTACGTGTAAGCTTTTACTGAAGCAAGATGCGTTGAAGAGAACAAACACAAGGTGGGAAAACATCACTACTTGTTTGGCGACAAAACAAGTATGGCCAAACCTTGACCTCAAACGCTCCAAGTGTTTAATATCTCTAAATAGAATGCATATTAGCTCTATTGTAGGTGTCATAACAGGACACTGTTTAATAGGCAGGCACGCAGCGCGGCTTGGCGTACCTTCAAACGATTTCTGCAGAAGCTGCATGGACGAGGAGGAAGAGGAAACGATTCCTCACCTTCTCTGCACATGCCCTGCTCTTTCCCTCAGACGTAGGCTCCATTTAGGAGTTTACTTCTTTAACGATCCTAGTGATCTGGCAAACACAGACATTTATAGTCTCACACGCTTCGTCAGGAGCTCAAAGTGGTTTTAGCGAGTAAGGAAAGAGTTTTTAAGATTCATGTGGTATCACAACGGACCAATTCTGGTCTAAGTGTGTCAGTACTTAGTACTGACAGCCACTTCTACCTAACCTAACCTAACCTTTATCAAATTAATCCCTATTTTGTGCAATTGGTTTTTCCCAGATTAGCGAAGGGTTTGAAAAATAATGTAAAATTAAAACAAAAAACTGCGTGTTTTTAATCAAATGAGGTGGAATGTTCATCCATCATTATCATTTCGATAGCAAATATTTTCAACCTGGTCCATATACCTACAATATGTTAATATGATGATTTTTTAACGCATATCCTGTTCACACAAATTACACCCACGTACGAAGCAGGGATTTCGTAAATACACAATCCACACAATAATTTGAGAAGACAAGTTGAAAGGAATAATATTATTAGTAAATAAAATAAATTTGATGGCGTGATAGGTCGAGGAGAACCAGAGTCGAGTGTTTTACAACTCTCAACCACTTCTGTTAGTTGCAGCAGGACTGAAGAGGACTTTCACTTCGAAAAAATTCCGACAAAGCTGAATTTTGGCGCAGAGCTTTGTTATGACGTCTTAAGCATTTTCTAAAAATTACAGTTATTTGTAAGTATCTCAACAAATATAACTTTTTTTCAAAAAATTAATAAATTCATATTGTTGCACATAAAATTTTACACAAAAAATATTGTGACAGTTTTTTTCATATGAGCAACAGATTTTGAGAAAAACTGGCACAAACCTACTCATTACCTATTTTACCCAAGCAGGATGATGAAAAAAATTTACTACAGTAAAAAGCTCTTATTTTGTATGTAGAGTCTTATGAGCAATAATATATTAATATTTTGAAAAAAATTATATTTGATGAGATATTTACAAATAACTGTAATTTAACCCTTTTACAGTACAAAATCACAAGTGTTACTTTGACACGCTATAACTTCAATACTAATTAACCTACTGAGTTGGTTAATAGCTCATTTTTTAGATAATTTTATTGGCTAAATGTTATTTTTCATGATTTTGTTGTAAAATGAAATTCCATCAAGTTGTTGAATCAAATCCTTTTCCTTTTCAAGATGGCAGCCTTCACCTTCACCTTTTCCAAAAAAACTGGTAGTTTTCCAGAAATTAAGAAAAAAACTGAATTTTACGGCCCAAACTTTTTAGGAAATGCTTAAGACATCAAAACAAAGTTCTCCACCTAAATTCAGCTTTATCGGAGTTTTTTCGAAGTTTTTTTTTCGAAGTTTTGCCATTTTCTTATTTTCCTGGGCTAATACTTAGAGACAAATTGGTCTGCTCTCTTCTCCGCAAGAGGTAGTGTCTCTGAAAGAAAAAAACATTTTCCAATGGAATTCATTCACACTCCTTATTAAGGTCCATTAGAAACTCCAAAAGTTTGAAATGGCTTTAACACTGGTTAACATGGAATGCTATTATCGTCAATATAGCCACATGAAAATGTTAAACTGCTTTTAAATGTCAAATCAAATGAAAGTGTCAAAAAGTTTATGCATTTAATAACCACGGAGTAGTCTTTTTAATTGCGAGTATGTAGGTACATAAATCGATAAACACAATTTTGTTATAATGAAGCAAATTATAATTTCCGTTGAATAGCACTTCAACTTTTCGACAGCACATGCGAGGTGGCATAATCCATTGATCAACATAACCTTTAATTAATCAATCAATATCAAATATATCCGTGGGAGTAGGTGTGTAGGTATATAACACTTGACATGGTGGGTGAAATCAACTGTTTATTATTATTAAAGATATAAGGCCTTCCGTAAAATAATTGGCAATAATTGATAAACTATAATGAAGGGTTACTACAGAAATTCCATAGCAATCAATATCAAAATAAGTTTCTGAGTATCGAAAACAAAACACAAGCATGACAATAAAACACATAACGGCTTTGGGCGTTTGTTGCTCTTAAAATGTTATATAATAATTTCAGGAAAACTAATCCTTCATGCACCAATGGATGTAGAAGAAGCTGCCTAAGTTATATCACATCACAAAAAATAAATTGAATTACTGCAAATTACCCTCCATCAGCTTAATCCTAGGGAAACGCTATCATTAAAGGTGCCCTACCCAAACCAAAACCAGAAGAAGATACAAGTAGATACTTTCTTCCAAACTTAAATGCAGCTAAAGCTTCTCTGTCATAAAAAAACAAGAAATCCTAGCTATTTCGATTCATCCTTCATAATATTTCCTGCTGCTGGCATCATAGTTAAATAAAAATAAAATAAACCCTTTATTCCGACACCATGACCGCATACACTTTCCTCGTAATATTGGTGTCATTAATTTAATGCCCAGAGCTCTGTGTATACACCAGAAGATCTCTCTTTTTTTTTGCTGCACGGTTGGTAAGAAAAATAATTTTATTTTTGCTTAGCCCCTTTCATCAGACTAACATTTTTGTACCTTTTTATAATAAGAAGTTAGACCCGCGTTGACTCTGTGTGACCTACATTGGCTTTTCCTTTCATAATTTAATTAAATATTAAGCAGAAATGACAAAAACGTGTCACCATGCAACCAGTTGTAGCAGCAGGTATAGCTTCTCTCTCGTAATCGAGTTTGGTTTTTATTATAAATAACAACATTTTGCACGAGAAACCCTGTACATATGCAATGAAAAGATACATTTCTTCGCTTAACTACTTATACACATTTACACAAATGCAAGATTTTGTCCATTCATAGGATTTCCTCGATGCTAAAAGGGAAAAACACATTTTTGTATTAGTTTAAGTCAGCAATTTTCCATGAGGTTTATAATTCGGTCTATGAATATATGTATAATGTATAAGGAACATTTCCACGTCCGTATTTCGAAAAAAATGGCCCCAAACAGTCTATCTCTACGATTCTACAAAGCAACATGACGCTCCCCAAATGGTCGATACACCAACCAAATCGACCATGTGCTAATCGACGGAAGACATGCCTCTAACATCTAAGACGTTCGTTCTTTTTGAGTGGTAAATAATGACGATTCTGACCATTTCCTTGTTGCGGAAAGGTTTAGAGCTCGACTGTCCAATGAGGAGAAATACAACTACGGACCGCTCTTATGCCTAGTACACTGCTGAAGTGAAACGAAAATAAACTGAGCTCTGGAAACGCTCGAACATGGTGCGAGTGAACATGGTTTGAGTACTATGTTCGAGTTGATTTTATTTGTCTGTGGGCTGGTTCGCGTATCAATTATTTGGTGTCACTAAACAAAAATTTGGTCTCACCAAAATCAAAAAGAGTTTGATTTTTATCGATGTTCGAGCGTGGGGTTATTTGTTCGTCATACGAGATTCGACTGTTTGCGGACCGGCTCCGAATGTTTACTCAAATTTTTGTGGCGTGTGTTTCCATATTTTCTGAATTATTTTTTTTTTACTCTTTGCTGTGATGTGCGCTAGTTTTTGCTCTTGTTTTCAGTTCTTCAGTCTTCTATGGTGTTAAGCCTCCAATCAGTAATTTTTTTTATTTAGTTTTTGCTCATTCGGCTTCTTTCCAAAAAATCGCTTCAATTTTTTCCAAATAAAAATTCAACAGAAAAAAAAGGTTCAAATGACAAGTTTTCATCAGCAGTAATAGGCATGTTCGGGAAAATGAGATTTCATAGCCCTCAGCTAATTTTGCTCCGTCAAAAAAGGAGCAAGTAAATCAAATTTTTTTTTCCTCAGTAAGTTGACAACAAAACTGAGAAATTTTGCTGTGGAATTCTGTTCACAAGACAGAGATTGCTGAAGGCTTTGAGATTTAATTTTCCTGAACATGCCTAATGTTCCGAACAAGAGTCTTCAGTGAGCATCTGAACAAGAAGCTCTCCGCTGTGCATTCACCTGCCACAGACACCAACAGCCCAACATCCAGTGGGCCATTATCACGATATCATCAAAGGGGTAGCCGAAATCACTACAGGTTACCATAACCACCCCTGAAAAAGAACCCGTAAGATGAATGTGTAGAACTGAAAAAAGTAACAGAAGTTGCACATGCAAATATGCTGCAGCGTAAGATCAGAAGCAGCGAGAAAACAGTATCGAGCAAGGAAAAGAAAGGAGAAGAAGACCCTGTGTAGAAAGAAGAGGTTGTACAAAGCCTCCCAGCTGAAGCAGATCGTAGAGTCTCGCGATCGAAACAACACCCAGAAGATTTATTAAAAAGTCAAGCAACTGGGTTCTGGCTTTTAAACCGGAACGTAGGCTCTTCGAAACAGCAAAGGTGATCTAGTCACCGAAGCACAGGGAATAATAGATGTATTCAAGCAGCATTTCCAGCAGCTGCTGGATGGGCTCCAGGTTGAGTCAGAAACAGGACGAGAAGCAAATCCAACTCCAGTCCATGAAGACCCAGTACCAGCACACAGTATAGAAGAGGTAGACTCTTAGCTGTAAGGAAGCTCAAAAACAACAAGGCCACTGGATGTGATAGTCTTAAGCACGGAAGGATGTGTGTGGAAAAGGTGCTGCATCGACTCAATAAACAAATTCTGGACAGAAAGAGGTATGTCTGATGATTGGTCTATCAGCTCCAATTTCCCATCTAAAAAAAGCTGATCCTATATCCTACAAGAGGCATATCTAAGATAAAACTAGAACAAAATCTTATCCAACGTCATAAGCTGTTCTGCAACTCTATAATCGGCAAGAACCAGTGTGTCTTCTGGCCAGGCAGATTGACTATAGACCAGATATTCACTCAGGTAAATCCTGGAAAAGATCAAGGCATTTCAAGTCGAGACACACCTCATATTCATAGACTTCAAAGCCACATATGATAGCATTCATCGCCAGGAGCTCTATATGGCGATAGCTGAACTTGGGATCCCGGGAACACTGGTTCACTTGTGTGACGTGACAATGGAAAATACGCGATACAATGTCTAACTAGGTAAAAGCTCTTCCGAACTTTTCTGAAGGGTTTCGGCAAAGAGATGCGCTATCATGTGATTTCTTCAATGTGGTTCGGGAGCAAATAGTGCACACAGGGCAGGCCTTAATACTGAATACACTATTTTCAAGAGATCTGTCCTACTTCTAGGGTATGCCAATGACATCGACATCATCCGCCGCCCGTTCACAACATACCGTAATAGAGGCAGTTGAAGAATAGGTGAAACTTGTTGATCAGTGATAATGGCAACAACTTTAAAGTAGTAAAAGAAGTTTATCTATCTCGGTGTATTAGTGGAGATCTGACGAAGAATTACCCTAGCGTACTTGTGCTCCTTCGGTTTGGCGCAACAGATGGGTTCAAAGCTCCTCACACGAATGACGAACTGCAAGTTCTATAAATCCTTTATACTGCCATTCCTGCCTTATGGCGCTGAGTGTTGGGCGATAAGCAGAAAGGGAGTGCTGATACTGATTAATTCTTCGACTGATATTTCGTCTGAAAACTCTATGAGCTGTATCAAGATGTGGATGAAGTCTAGAAAATCAAAAAACTTCAACAACGTTGGTTCGGCGTCGGCCACATCTAGTGAATGGATAATAATGCTCCAGCTAGAAGAGGCTTTGTAGTTCAGCTCCCGGGCTCGAAAGAACACAGAAGACCGAAACTCTGGTTAGAAGACCAAGTTGTCGTAGATGCCAGATTGCTTGATCAAGAATCTAGATGACAAAAAACAGTGTGCTCTGGTTTATAGACGATGGAAGGCTATCGTGTCTCAGGCTGCGACCCTTCATAGATTTGGAGTGGATAAGTAAGTTAAGTTATAGAAAATCCAGCCCTGAATATTTTTCCATCCTACCTAAGTGTTGATAAGCTAACTAAATAAAATTTCCGTACAGCTGTTAAATATAATTGCTTTACTCTTCCTAAATACCCTTAAGCCAAGACCAATCATGGCAAAAATGTTTACCCTTCAAGTGCAACTGTAAAAGTAGCAGTAGAAGAAGACACCTAAGTACTTGCAAATTTAATGTGTTTCCGCATTTTCAAGGAGTTCGAGTTGAGTTTAACACCATCCATAATTACATTAGATTCCGTAACCAATTCAAAGGCGTATTATATAAGTAAATCATACTCTATATGTAATATCTCGAAAACGTGCAAGCACAAGGAAATGCAGGACAATTGAGCTTGCAATTTGCAATAAATTTGTGCATAGATATGTAAACTTAATAGAGAAAAACAAAGAAATAAAATGAAGTTCGTACTGGAAAGTCCTTGAAACTAAAGTAAAGGAGAGCATAAAATATAATAAATCATCATCATCATTTTCATCATCATCATCGTCTTGTCTTGTTTGCCCGAAGTGATTCTGCAAAAACTTTATTGCTGAAACAGTGCTGAAAGAGAAGCTGATGATAGCTCATTTCAGAGAGGGACAACTACACAACTTAGACATGATAGCACAACAACAAAAAAAGTTAGTGTGTAAAACATTTTCGGGTGAAACAGGACAATTTGTTCGGGCTATAGTGACATTTTGATTGACACTGACATAAAATAACTTTTCTCTTTTCATTCTTCATGAACATCAGGCGCAATGAGGAATATATGTAAGAATATGATGTTCTATGGTCTCGTTCTAAATAGTAAATCGTCTTTCATCCCCTTTCCCCACTTCTATCACAAAATCTACATAAAGTGCTATCATCAGCTAATGACAAAAGAAAATGGCATTGTGTGACATTTCAAGGTTACAAACTCGTCTTTTATGCGAGAGTCCTTGTTCTCGTGGGAAGCTGCTGAGTAAAATTTATATACATTCTGTATTTAAACAACAAATGGGAATTTTCTTTTGAATTTGTGTGATAAAAATAATTATAAGATTTGGTTTAAGAATTCCTACATTCTGTGACTTAATGATGAACACTTTAATACCCCCTGATTAACTACTCAGACGGTCGGGCTTAAGAAAACTGTTTGAAATTGCCACTTGAGGTATTAAAACAAAGAAGATTAAAAATAGAATTATTAAATGTATTCAGAGAAAGGATTTTACTGGTGCATATATATGTATAATGAAAGCCTGCTTGTTATAGAGAAAGCAATTAGAAGAGTAATTTTGGTACTCAGCCTCAGTTAAAATTTGCCCAAGTTACGACCATTAAAGTATTTATGCATTATCCATTTGCTGGAGAAGCAATTGCTTATATAATACATGTATAAGTCTATGCTTACAAAAGGTCCTTATGTTGAAGTTAATAAACCGTAACAGAATGTTCTTGTCACATCTTGACTCTCTAATAAACTGAATATTAATGGGAGTCGGAGGTTATGCAATTAATTACATCTGATTTCATAATTGTTTGGAAAATGCGTAGTTTGTAATTTTTAACAGTAGATCGTTTTTATTTCTGCCTTTGCTTAAAATGTAGCCTTTTATGAAGTAAATAATATAATGAGAGAAAGTGGATCTACAACGCAACGCAATATCAGTTGGAAGTAGTGAGAGTACAGTATAGCTGCTGTAAGTATGTTGGCATTGCTATTAATACAGAAAATAAAAAGCTTAAGTTAAGGCATGGGTAAACATGGATGAATGACGTTTGACCCCTAGTGGAGTATAATGTCGAGAAAGTATTCAACAGCTTATGGATAGAAGCCCTTATTCACAAGCTACATCTATTACATTTAACTCTGCCGCTAATCAAAATTCTTTTTTCATTTCTTTTTTTCAGAAATTTGTTCGTTCAACTGGACAACTGTAAAATTAAAGACCATGAGAGCCGGGGTCACTCAGAAATTGAAACTTGGACCCTTTCCCTACAACTTTAAGACATCTGAGTCTGACCAACATGCCGCAACTGGATGTGAGAACCTTCTGTATGCAGATGACTCACCACCTACGCCACGTCAACGTCACCGTTACTCGCCATCCGGAAAGAAGAGGTTTACAGACTCTTTGAATTCTACAGGAAATGGGGCATCTGGATCAACACTTCTAAATCGGAACATGTCTGCTTCAGGAGACCCTCAACAGGCAGAGGTAGCCGCACTGCAGCGAAGTGCAGATACATTGTTCTGAAACTCCCAGAAATGGAACGTTAAGTATCTGGGAATCTACTTCAATGAGTTGCTTAGGTCAACCCGCACTCAAGAAGTGTGCTCAAAAGAGCCAGCTGGGCCTTCCGCCATTTACATCCCCTCATGAGAAAAAGAACCGGACTAAGTCAACAGACGAAAATACTGATGTACAAGCAACTCCTGCGGCCAGTCTTGACCTATTGCTTCCCAGTGTGGTTCTCAATTTCCAAGACGGCCATGAAGGAACTCCAAGTGTTTGAAAAGAAAATATTTAGAATCTGCACCGGACTACACTTCAACCGGCAGCGACGGAAACACTACAGGAATGAACTCCTCTCTACAGAAGCGAACATAATCCCTCTGGGCAGGTACCTAGTGCTCTTTGCAAAGAAGCTAGTAGAGAGCATCCACTGTTACCCAAATCAGTTGATGAGAAGGATGGCCAACGAGCAACGAAAACGCGAGTCGAGGTACCTCAGGTTGATGGAAGCCCTGGACGACAACATTATCACCATAGACGACGAGGAAACAGTTTCCTTCTACGCCAATCTCCGATGCATGTGTCCACTTACTACGGTTGACTCTAAAAATTATTAAATGTTAAAGTACGTATCCATTTGAGAGCAAAAAGACTCGGAGCTGCTCTTAAGCAGCTATCGAGAGTAAAACACGCAAATGGACACAGTTTTGAAAATAAGCTCACAGAGGAGTAGACAGCTATCCGAGAGTCATTCTCTATAGCTTTGAAGTGAAAGTTCTCTCAAATGGAAAAAATCAACTTCTTATTAGTTACTCCCAAAACTGTCTCCACTTGTGAGCCTAGAGCTGCTTGAGAGCTACTCGCAACATTTTTACTCTCAAATAAAGCCACACCTTAAAAGCTAGCTTTTTAGAAAAAAAGTTTCGAGCACTCCTTAAGTAGCTCTCCAATGCCAAATCTCAAATAGACAAGGTTTTGAGTAGTAGCTAGTGGTGAGTTGACTCGAAATAAGACAATCTAGGTGTCATGTATTTAATTTTGTATTACATCTGATCTAGATTGGATGTGCATAAGAACTATATACATCAGACATTACATTAGATCCGGTAGTTTTGATTTTTTTCTGAGTTGTTTATGATAATGGCCTAGTAAATAATTCTAGTTTTCGACCTCAAAATTTTCAGGCTTTTTTCAGTAGGCCGCTTTTCAAAATGTATCAAAACGACTTTATAAATTTCCAAGATATTTGTTGAGCTTACGGCCAATTTATTCACAGAGTCGTAACGTTAGTACCGGTATTAGTCCTAAAGTTAATACTCAAATCATTATTTCTTATTTCTTCAAACACACAAGTATGAATAAATGAGTGATATTAATTTGAGTATCAACTTTAGGACTAGGACCGGTACTAACGTTAGAACTCTGTGAAGAAATTGGCTGTTAGTATTAGTAGTCCGGTAAGGAAACCGAATCCCGTGCGTGTTTTGGCGGAGACCTTTCTTTTTTGTTTGGAAATTGTTTTTGAGATAATAAGGATGAAATTTATCCTGGAAGTCATTTTTGTAATCCTGACGCTTGAACACCATTTTTAAAAAAGGCGCCCAACCTGTACTCCGGTCAGGAAACCCAAGTCCTGGCCTCCCTATATATTTTATATTTGGAATTTATTTTTGACATGCTAAGGATGAAATTTAGCTTGGGAATCATTTTTTTAAATCCCTTCGTTTGGGCGCCATTTTGAAAATTAATTGTAGCCCAATCTGGGGCAAATGGAAAAAGAAACTCGTAAATTACTTGGAAAATTTCCATGACTAAAAATAACGGTTGATGCCTTAAAAGATAGGTATTGAATACACGCATCTTCGGGTAAAACATAAGTGTTGCCCCTTTGCTGGAACATATTTTTTTTTATGTCAATGGGCGGAACCTCCACTTTTTTGGTACATTTTAACAATTTGAACATGAAAAAAGATGACAAATGCGTGTCGGGAAAATAGCGGGATATGCCTCAAAAGATACGTGTTGAGTAGTCTCACCTTCGGGTAAAATATCAGTGTTACCACTTTTCGGGAACAGCTTTTTTTTATTAAAAGTTTGGAATCCCGATTATTTTGTAAATTTAATGTTTTCAACAAATGGGTGGAGGAAAAATTATGAGACATTTCTTAAAAGATAGGTGTTGAGTAGATCAGGTAAAATTTCAGTGTTGCCACTTTAGGCAACAAACTTTTTTTTTGTCAAAGTTTGGGACTTTCATTTTTTTTTTTGTAGTTTTTAATTTTTTGAATACAAAAAAAAATGTGGAAACGCCTCCAGACTCCAAAGTGGCTTGAAAAAGTTTTAGAAGGAAGATTTGGTAAACAAAAATTTTATCCGAGGTCATTTACTAGTGACTCCTAAGCCCATAATTTTCACATACAAGTTATTTTATGGGATTTTCGTTCTTTTCACGTTTTATTGTTTTTAATGATATGGCAAGGTACTATAAATCTCACAGACATTATGTGATTAAGTATTGCATTCAATTTAAAGTTTTTACCTTTAGGTTTGAAATATGAAATTCTCATATCCTTCATCTTTCAAATTTGAGTTAAAATCTAATATTTGCCAAATGTCAAACAAAATCACTTTCCCCATCCCCATACACCATGAGCAAATATAAGAACCTGATTTATACCAACGAAATGATTAATGAATGACAAATCGTTTTAGCTTAGTAAAATTGAAAACAGAATGTATTGACAAATGAGTCTTTCATCTAATGTTGATTTCAAGAAATATTATATTCCTTTCAGTTGAAACCACCACCCTTTACCCAATACCTTGACATCGAATCCCTAATTTATTTTGTTTCCTTTATTTTCACTTAATTTTGTAAATAATTGTCTTTCTACTAAGCCGTTGCGTTACCTCCCCAAAAGAAAAGATAAACGACATATAATTTACAAAATAAATCATTCAAGGAAGTCGATTGAATTTATTTTTGAAAGCATTTCAAACATTAATTTTCTACAAATAGCAGGTAAAGTGTGTATGAAGGTTTAAGGTAGGCTCTAAATATAAGCTTGGGAAAAATGGTTGGTTACTTGATATATTATGGGCTTATATATTTAGAAAAGGAAACCAAATAAATCAAAATCAAAGACAAAGACAAAGCTGAACCAAGCTATTCAATTACATACCTTCTTTAATTTTAAGCATTACATATTTTATTGTCAAAGAAAAAGTCATTTTGTAAGAAAATACATATATTTATAGAGTTTTAATGATGGTACATAATATTGTATCTTACATACTCGTAGATACATATGTATGTATGTATATTTTGTTTTTATACCGTAAAGAAAGAACCGGTTAAAACAAAAAAATTATGAAGAAAAAATAACTTGATTTGTAAGAACTTTCTCTGTACAATTTCTTTGTTCATTGCTAGTTTCTTCTTGTCCTTTTAAGAACTCCAAACATGAATACGAGGCTACAAGCGATAATGATAAGAGAAGTGCTTTGGGATGTGGTAAGTCAACCAAAGTCAACAGTTTGTTACGACAATGTTTTCTGTTTTTAACTCCGAAAAGCTCATAAGAGTAGCTCTGCGAAGGGACATACATAAAGTGTACCTTAGTGGCAAATCGGTTCCAACCTATTTATTTCAACTTTTATGTTGAAGACGCTTCCTAACATACACACCATAATCCTCAATAGTTCCTTCTGTTTTTTATCTAAATTTCCAGGTTTTCAAAATTGTATTTATTAAAGCATTCAAGCGTATAAACACGATTTTGCCACATGTTAAAGGTTGTAAATTTGTATCATGAAAAACCTACCACCGATACCAACATACTATTCTTCAGAGGAAAAAAACGACAACCTCAAATATTGAGAGAAAATTAAATGAACATCACGATTTATTTAATAAACTTCAATTTCATTTCAAATGTTATAAACCTACATACACTCCTGGTATTTATGTAACACATTGTGTTGACTTCTATATCAAACTCAAAAAGATAGCTTTTCCATCACTATGATTTCAGCACTATATAAAATCGATTACATATCCTTTCTCCTGTTACCAATTCATGTGGATTGACATTCTCTTCTTATATGAGCAGATTCCTTTCAATATATTTAAAACTTAAATGTGGAAACAAAACCGAAATAACAAAAACAAAAAATACCTAGAAACAAATCACCGTAGAATAAAATAGTTGACTGTGTCAACCCTTTTTTTGTTTTTGTTTTTTTGCTGCTAGGGAACGTGGAAGGAAAGTATTTCAATTTCCATGACCTTGGCGGTTAAGAGTTAAGAAAGACCATGCCATGATGCTTTCTTCTATTCCCTTTTATCTCATGGGTATTAAAAAGACAGAACACGATGATGAAAATGAACTCAAGAGAGAAAAATGTCGAAAGCTAAAAGTAGTGTTAAATGGCAAAGGTTGTAAGCATTAATTTTTGGAAGCTCTTCCATCATCATGTAACCTACTATATGTAGTTAGTTCTAGTTCAGTTAAATTACTAAAATGTCCTCAGGGGTTGTTGAGAATGGAATTTATAAAATCTTTTGAATTGAAATCTTCAAAATTTGAGCTAAGAAATATTTTAATTAGATTTCTACATTAACATTTCTCACGGGAGCTGATTAAGTAAAAATTGTTCACTTTTGCTTTCTTGCTAGATGTTTTGCTAGGTAGTTGTTGCCGAAGAAAGGAAAAAAACATTAGAAAAAAGGTCATCAGAATGGAACAAGTCGAAGACCTTCAGCATCTGGGGGAGTTTATTTAACCAAGACCCTTTCAATACCTGTGGTGGTGGATGGAGTTTAGTGAAGCGATTTAACTTAGCCGGCTGAACACAATAATTATCATAGTTAAGCTATTTCTGTAGCTCGTAGCACTGTCAAGGTTAAGAGGTAAGACAGAAGACTGTACATAATGGTGTAGTAGTACTAAAAGTTCAACTTGGGATACAGCTACAGCTACATTCAATGTGTTCAGCCAGTTACCTTAAAAAAAGACAAAATTTACTTTAAAATATGAATTTGCTTCAAAGCTCTCCTAAACCAACGCGTAACATTCAAAATTAATTCGATATATGAGTATGAGAGCAACTACTTTGACAAAATGTGACCTCACTTTAATAGAAAAAACCAAATACCGTGCCAAATTTTACAACATGGTAATTTTCAGAAAAAGTTTTGATAGCATCAAAACTGTCAGTAAGCTACCGCCAGCATCGAGCAAAAAGGACAAGAGCCACAGCACTGCCAGCTCTCCATTCAAAGAGTGGTGGTGGCTGGTGGGCTAGATTTAAGGAACGAGCGTTTTGTTTTGTATTTGAATGTTTATATTTTTTTTGTTTGAATTTTTTGCGTAGTTAACAAAAATAAAAAGAAACGACTGGGTCGCACGTACTTGCTCTTATGTTCAAGACACTGCGGGTTTAAGAAAATTGTATATAAGAACATGGAAATGGAAAATACGACATTTATATTGACTAAAACAACTGTTTTGACAGTTTGAGGTGACAAAAAAAGAATGCCATCTTAATTCTTGATTGAATATGATTGTTTGGGAAAAAAATTTTAATCGTTGGAGCGGTTTTTTAAAATAATAATTTTGTATAAATACAATTCTTAAAACATTTTTAAGAACAAATTTTGGTATGCAAATCTAAAGTACCTATGTATTGATGTGTATATAAAAACAAAATTTGAAAAAAAAAATTGTCAACCCGTTTTTGAGTTATCGAATTTTCAAAAAAAAAATTTTAAACTTTTTTTAAAAATCCAAAAACTTTTTTTTTAATTTTGATATGCAATATTATTGAATCTTATCTGAAATTTGTATATAAAAAAAAATTATCTATACGTTAGCCGATAACGAGAAAATTCAAAATAAAAAAATACGTTCTATGATAGGTACTATTAATAGTTGCTAAGTGTAAAATTTTATAATTTTTGGTAGTAGATCGTACTAATTTTAGCATATGAAAAAGTTTAATCAAAATCGTAGCAGCCGTTTTTAAGCAAACAAATATTTTCCTTTGCGATTTTTTAACTATTGTATCGAAAGTACCGTTATTTTTTCATAAATGTAAAATTTTTTCTAAAAATATTTTAGAGAGTACTTAAAAACTCTTAAATATCGAGATTCAAGAAAATCGATCATGTCATTTTCACAATATTTGATTTTCCAAAAAAAAATTTGAAACTTTTTTTTAAAAATCTAAAACATATTTTTCAAAAATTTTGGTACACAAAACTATTTATATTTTTTCGAAGCTTCTGTATAAAAAAATGATTGAAAAGTTTAAAAAAATGGTTCTTTGGGAGGTACCATTAATAACCATTTTTTAAAAATGGTTTTCTATCCAAAGGTAGCCTTTACTTAAATAAATGTATTGAATTTTTTTAAGAAAAGTTGCGAGCCGTTTTTGAGAAAAATACAATTATTTAAAATTGCTAAAAAAAAAATTGTATGGCAGGTACCGTTATTTTTGGTTTAAGAAAAGTGAAAAAACGTGTGGGCATAATCACCAAAAACCACTATATACCAAGTTTGAAGAAAATCGATCGAGCAGTTTAGGCTGTAGACGAACAGACAGACAGATAGACAGACAAAATTGTGTCACCCACTTTTTTGGTGTTATCATCATCATCATGTTTGATTGTTATCTCAAATTTTTTTCTTGCACGAATCCAAAACTTGCCTTATAGTACCTATATCGCAAGTAAAAAATGGTTGCTCAGGTTTGAGTCAGAGCTCATTCTAAATGTGAATAAAGAGTTTTATCACTTCATTGCGTTGTTAAATAATTGGAATGTTAATTCTGTCCTTCATTAATTACACAGGTTTTCAAATATTAGCTCACTTTTTGATACGACAAACGAATTATATGTATTTATAGGCATACTTTTGGGTGTTGAGCTCAAATCCATCCTCAATTTTTCCCTATCAGCTCGGGCTTTCAAGATATTCCTCGGACAATTAAAAAATAATCGTTTTTCCCCATTTTTGAGGCAATGTAAATAAATCTAAGAGTGCAATTCCATGGTAACTCACGTTACATTTGGCAGAGTTTCTTTTTTTTAATGAAATGACGATGTGAAGCAGTAATAAGCAATAAGTGGTCTACAACCCAATATTAACCACTTTTCTTATAATTTTGTATCAACATTTTGGTTATTTTTCCAATTAATATGAATACTGTTATTTTTTGGAGTGCTATTTCTTTAGATTCAAGATAATTTTTCTGTTTTCTTTCTTATTTCATAAAATCGAACAATTTCTTGTCGTTATATGGTTTTATAATTAATGTGGTTTAGTAAATTTTAATAGTTTAAAACGATTAACAAGCGTCATGTATTTTTTTTTTTCATTGAATTATTTAGGTGTGACTTTCTTACTGTTATTATTTTGACCGCAGCTGTATGTAGTTTTTGTAAAAAATAATAATTTTTGAATTTAAAAACTATTTAATTTTTTTTTTTGAAAATCAAATGTTTTGAAAACTGCATGGTCGAATTTTTTCAAACTTGGTATTTAAGGGTTTTTAACAATCTCTGAAATATGTAAAACAATTTTACTTTTATAAAAAAAATAACGGTTGGTATCTTATAAATCTTTTAAAAAATGTTAAAAAACCGTTAAGGCTAGTATTTTTTTTTAATGACTCCAACGATTCTTATAAAATTTTTTTGTGTACTTACATTAATGCGATCTACTACCAACAATTATAAAAGTTATCATTTAGCACCTATTAATAGTACCTCTCATAGAACTCTTTTTTTTAAGTGTTTTTAATTTAATTTTAGATTATTTTTTGTTATAAACGAATTTCAAAAAAATATATTTTATAAAAGAAATTTGTTGAAATTTTAGAAACATTTAATTTGTTTTTCTTTTTTAAACTCGAAACTTTAACCTCCAAGAGTATACTTGTAATGAAAAAGTGCTTCTCATTTAGCCGTTCGGACTCGGCGAAAAACTGTAGGTCCCCTCCATTCCTGCCAACAAACACGCACACAGGAATGGTTGTGAGTTGTAAGTCACTAGGCCCTGGTTCTCCACGAGCTGTTGCGCCACCCAATTTATTTTTTATTTAATTTATTTTAAACTCGAAAACGGGTTGCATTTTTTATTTTTTTTATATGAACATAAATAATGAAGAATTGCATACCAAAATTTTTCCTTATAAATATTTTAGGAATAATATAGTATATACCTTATTATTTTTTTTTTTTTTAAATTATTTTTTTATTTTTTTTTTCATACAACTATTAGATGATCAATAATTCAGATGACAGTATTCTCTCTTCCATCACTTGCTATACATTAAGCTTTTCTGATTTTTCAATCCACCAATATAAAACAAAACCAAAAAAAAGGAATACCTTTTAATCAAAAAAAAATTCTAGTGACGTAATGTGTCGAGTTACATCTTTTCGCCTGTATGTCTATCTTCACCAAGATAGTCCATCAGCATCAATCAATTCATCCACAGCCTAGAAGACGTGTATAAGTGGATATCTACCTCATCCCACTTTGTGTGCATTACAAAGGAGCTAGCCTTATGAATCTAGGAAACAGTACGGCTACTAAAGAGGATTGTTGATTAATGTCGTGGTCCACCATATGGTCCACCACCATATAAAATTAATTATCAGCACAAAAATTGCGTTTCCGGTGAAAGCTTTGAAAAATTAACCAAATTGTTCAAATATCGATTTAATTATTTATTTTAAAACACTTGAAATATCTCCGAACTCACATCAAATATTGTAAAAGCCTTAATATCTAAAAGAACCCATACAATTATATAAATTGCTTTAATAATAAATTTACTCTCGATTTTTCGAAATGCGAAAAAAAAAATAATAAAAGCACATTGCATTACTAATTATACTTTCTCTCTCGTTTATTTTAGCCATATCGTTATTACCATCAAGAAGTGCGATCTTACGACTGCAACAAATAAACTATTAAGTAAATAAATATATATTTGCTGTTTATTTACATTTTTTGTTGTTTCAAGAAATCTATAAAAATATATCCTTCTAGCTAAAATTACATTTGTCATAAAAGATAAAACACTGAAAGGTAAAAGACCTCATTGCGACCATTTCGTAATAAACAAATGATTCAATAATTTTATTTCCTTCACGCAAGTCCTTCTTGTTTAACCCCATTTTCAGGTACACGCTCCTTATAAAATTTTAATTTTGATAAAAAAGAAAAAAAAAATATTGCCATAATTGCACATTAATGTAGATACATTGTACAATTAAAGTGTAGGTATCTTCATAGGTATTGGCAATCTCTTTGGTAATCATAAGACATATATTTTTCTGTTTAATCTCTTAACGTTGTGTACCAATCCTGTGAAATTTTGTTCACAGTTAAGCCCGGTTAAATGCAATAACTAAACTGTTTGAGGTCAAATTTTCCATTCACAATATTTAATTCAAAAGGGAATATCAACTTTAAATTTAAAGGGGAGCAATTAAAATTGTGCTAAGATCAGTTTACTGTTACAACACTCAACATTAAATACTTAGGTGCTACTTTTCCCCCGCGTAAACTTTCATATAAATGAATATGTTGAACTTAATTTGTTCAAACAGCTCGTTAATGACTCAACCGGTTTTGTTCTAAGATCGTGTACTTCAAAGAAATATTACGTCTCAAAGTCTCACAAGAAGCTTCGTTTATATACACAAAAATAAGAAAAGAAATCAATAGGTATTGCAGTAATTTTCGCTTAAATACCATTATATCTACCATCCTTCTTTCAGAGGTTAAGAAAAGAAAGAAGGCAAATGCATCTAACTGGGTATTCCTGTATTTTTAATTCATCTTTTTATTCAATCTCTCTCTCATTTGGAATATCAAAACAAGAATAATTTTGTATCTTTTATTGTTGTGGTAATGTTTTTGGCAGCCAAATGAAAAGAGTGACAAGAAAATAAGATTTGGCAAAATTTCAGAAAAAAAATGAAAACAATAATTATATGAAAAGTATTGTATGTTTAAAAATCTTGATTTTTGCAAGTATATCTTGTTTTAAAATTTCTTGTTCATATAATAATAAGAACATGGTTTGTTTAGTATAATGTATAAAGATAAGTGCAGATATGTATTTGGATAATTATATTTTTTATAACAAACAAATTGATTTTCGTTGATAGATTTATGATTTTCTAAAATCGATATAAATACATTTGATTAGATGAATGAATTCAAAAAATTAATGGATTGAAAAATAATTTCACTAAGGAACTGTTCAGACGCTATTTTAAAATTTTAAGTGCCTGGATGATTGATTTTTACAACAAGAAGAAATATCAATTGACTGATTTCAAGGAGAATCCATACTTTATCTTTCAATAACTATTCAGTTCAATATTATAAGCATATTTAACATTTAAGACTTAACAAATTTGTTTACATTTCATTTTCTCCATTTTTATGTAAATTTATGAATTTACATTTGAAACGACAAACGATATGATATTCTTCTCTTCAGTAATAGCTTTTCACTAAAAAAAAAAAACGAGAATTACACATATATACAAAATAAATATGGTGTGTGCCAAATTGTACTCTTTTAGATTTTTGACTTAAATATAAACTGGATATGTAATTTCTTTTGAGGAAAAACTCGATAACATTTATGTTTTTAAAAAACCAGTTTGAACACCAATTTTAACATAATTTTATTTTTTACAATGCATAAAACGGCCTTTTTTTTCCGGGACATTATCCTTTTTTAATTATGGAAAAAAGGTCTGAGGAAAGGGCAATATTTTTTCCGGATTATTTTTTTTTATTATGGAAATATGCCCGGAAAATTTGTCTGGGGTTTTTCGCTTCTGGCATTTTTTCACTTTTTTAAAATGAAAAAAAAAATACAAAAATTATAGGAAAAAATCCCTGAAACTCAACATATTATGTCAGATGTTTCCATTTTTTCCTTGGAAAAAACAGCAGAGTTTGTACAACGAGCTTTCTGGGATTTTTTCCAAAACAAAATCCGGGGTATTTTTGGTCCTACAAACATTTATGTGTTTGTTGTCATTTCACTCCTTTTTGCAAAAGATTTATTTTTCCAGGTGAAAATACCAAACAAAGTTTCATAATTCTACCTTCTACGACAACCAAAAGTGCTCCATATAAATAATAGCAATTCTGAGAAAGTGGGTGGATGCCACGCCCCCTGAATAAAAAATTGCAGAATTTTGTTATTTTCCTTTGTTTACAGTACAAGCCCTACCGTTGTTTGAAATTTCAAGTTTTTACGATGTCGGGAAGAGGAAGTGCTCCATAATTTTGATGTCAATGAGTCAGTCAGTCAGTTATGGTTCTTGCGATTTTTGAAGTCCTATATCTAGGGTATCACTAATGCTAAAGATTTTAAATTTGGTGAGCCATCTGTGTTTGATCAGTTCAGCAAATACTGCGAATTTGAAGTTTCTGATTTTATTAGTACTGAAGTTAGAGGGGGTTGAAAATAGCCTTAGTTTTTTCCTTTGCCCTTTGATTGCAAGAAATTATTGAACTAAAGTTCAACAAGGATTTAAATCCCACGGTAGGTACTGACATTAAGACTGTTTATGTAACCTCACTTCTCAATACTAGTGAGAAAAATAACTTCCCCAAAGAATTTAACTTATGCCATAAAAGTCGAATATTAAAGTCTGATAATCAACTAAAATATGTACATGCTTAGGAAAAACACTTTTGCAAACTATGTGGCATAAGTAGAAAATTTTATCTTGATCTCGAATGAACAGACATTGTAGTAAATAGCCACATACTCTATGTAAGTCAGAAATATATATACATATAAGAGCATTTTACATTTAGTATCAACAGAAACACTGAACACAAAATTACAGCTGGCGGATAGTCTGATAAAACAGGGATTCGTTCTTTAAAATCCTAAAACAAAAACAATTCTTTTAATAGTTTGAGATCTAAAAATGGTATGTCATCTGAATTCTTAAATCAATATGAATTTATGCGAAAAAAATTGAAATTCGTTCGTAGGGTTTTTTATAAAAATTATTTCGTATGTATTAAATTCAAAACATTTTAAAAGAAAAATTTTGGAGAACAAACTATGTTTTTATTAATATGCAGATAACAATTGCATTTTCAAAAAAATGCCCACCCGATTTGAATTAAAAAAAAATATTTTGAATTTATTTTTTAAAGTTTTTGTTTAAAAAAAAAATATTTGAATCGGATGAGCCAATAATGAAATAGTTTGAAATCAAAAAGAGTGTTTTAGGAGAGGTACTGTTAATAACGACAAAGTGTTTAACTTGCGATATGCCTATACATACATGGGTAGATATGGCAAATTATGCATTCGTCAAAAAAATTGAACTCGAGATTGATCGAAATTGTTATTACGATAATAGAGAAGACGAAAAAAATAGGTCTCACAATTCTGTCTGTCTATCCGTTGAGCTACAGCCTAAATAACTGGGTCGATGTTCTTTCAAACCGCTTTTTAATTTTATTTATTAAATATAATGGTAGGTACCTGCCCTACAATTTTCTTAACAATTTTACATAATCATATTTTAATCAAAAATGGCTCCACAACTTTTCTTAAAAAAAAAATCAATAAACTCCTTTTAGTAAAGGCTACCTTTGGGTGGGAAGCCATTTTTCCCAAAAATTGTTAAGAAGAAATTTTTGGATTTAAAAAAAAATTTAAAAATAATTTTTTGAAAATCAAATATCAAAGTATTTCGAAAATGACATGATATTTTTTTTTGGAAATTCGATACTCAAGCGTTTTAAAAACATTGTAAAACATTTTTAGAAAAAAATTTACTTTAACTAAAAGTTAGAACCGTCAACGAAAATATTTTTTTCTCAAAAACGACTCCCTCTATTTTGATAAAACTTTTCCCTTATGTTAGAATTAATTACACTTTGCAACTACCTCCCATAGATTTTTTATTTTGAATTTTCTCATTACCAGGTGCACGGATTTAGATAATTTTTTTTTTGAATACAAATTTCAAATAAGTTCAAATAATATCGCATATCAAAATTTTCAAAAAAAGAAATTTTTGAATTTTTAAAAATGTTTCAAATAATTTTCTTGAAAATACGATATCTCAAAAACGAGTTGACAACTTTTCATGAAATTTTATTTTCATTTGCACATAAGAAAAATTCTTAAGATTTGTCCTTAAAAATGTTTTCAGTATTCGATAAGAACCGCTCCATTGATTAAATTTTTTTTTTTGCATTCAATCAGGTATAAAGATGGCGTTGTTTTTCACCTCAAACTATCAACGGAATCGTATTTCATGTTTTTATATATATATTTTTCTCATATTTCCATGATTTTATTTTCAATTTTGTTAAACCCTCAGCCTTTTGCACCGAAAAGCAAGTACGTGTGACGGTGTCACTCAGTTGTTTATTTTATTTTATTAACTTTCCGATACGCTTAGGGCTTGAAATTTTTAACAAACGTTGCTGTCATCTAATTCTTAGCTTTATTTGAAATTCCAATTTTTAATAATGGTGAAGCTGGTACTGAATGGACAAACAAATAGGCAGATAAGAAAGCTTGTCAATAAAAACGTGCTAAGAAATTATTTGAGCTACAAAGTCTTATAAATAAGTTATCACAAAAATTAATTGATTCTGCCAAAAACCTTCTCCTAAAATAAGGAAGTGTACTTAGAAGTCTTAAAAACTAGATGTCTTATCTTATTTTTTTGCCAAAGTCAACGAAAATCAATCCTAGCCGTTTTCAGGACCTGGATTCAAATTTGAAATGATTTGAATTATAAAAGTAACTTTTTTTTTGGTTGAAGATTTGTATGCTACTCTTTTGTATTTATGTTGATGCGATCTCCTTATTTTGAGTTATCAGTAAGACTCCCCTGTCATCTTTTTATCAAACTTTTTCAACCAATACCTAATTGTTCTTTATAAATTTAAGGATATCAACACACTTTTGAACAAATAAATGAAACAATATTGGAGCCAGCAATATGAAGATGAACTGAAAATCCTCGGATTATATTCCTATCTTCCTGCAGTAATTTTCTCTTGCCAAATAAGTAGGTATGATACAACCTTAAGAGAATAACGAAATAAACATCTGAGGAAAACTTACTTCGGACGTGCTTTGACGAGAAAATGTTATTAATATGTTTGTGTATCCCAAAAAGGACTTGCAAATCCTTGGAAAAATAAGAAAAACAAACAAACAAAAAATATAAAAATAAAAAAATAACACGAAATTGCCATGCATCTAGCCAATTAGGGACTTCTTTGAAAGAAGTGTGGAATACAAAAATAAAGCCAATTGAAGATGTTGTATTTTTTTTATTTTGTTTTGTTAAATTAAAGAATACTGAAAAATTCACTTTTGTATTAGCAAAGGTAGTTTTCATTTGTAATTTCCCAGAAGTCCTGCTTACCTTCATTATTAAAACAAAAATGTTAGTTTTTGTACAGGTGCCTTATTGTTGAGTAACTTTAATTTTATTTTTATTCATTTACCTGGAATTAATTTAAATATAATGAAGCTATACTCTTTCTGTAATTGAATCTTTGTAAGCTGTTACCTACCTACCATAACGTAATAATACTTTATGAGGTCAAGTTTTCCAACTTAAAGCAGTTAAATTTTACAAATTGAAATTACAAAACTTCATAAATGGTTTGCTTAAAGGTTCTACATGGAATATATATCTCAGACAATAAATAAGTACCTTATTGAATAAATAAAGCTCCTAATTTGATTTTGTTTTCTTCGGAATATGTATGTATGTATAGTCCTTTTTATTTTACAAATGTACAGTTCATCATTTACTAGATTTTAAGGGTTAGGAACATTAGTTCTTTGAATGCTTTTGAATTCCCCAAATAAAATTTTGTAATTATTTTAACACAAATTAACCAAAGGAAACCTGCAAGGATATTGTGTTGTTTCTTATTTGCGTTTTATTTATTTTTGGTAAAAATTAATATGAATCAACAAAAATTTTGAACTTCTGTTGTATTACGTAAGATCCCTTTATTCAAAAGATAAATAGAAAAATTTTACTCGATTTTGTGTGATTTCCAAAATCAGTTGGTTTGGAGTTTGGTAGTTGCTTTGTCATGCTTCTTAAAAAATTAGGGCTGGCCACGATACCAGAAAAGTTTCGGTATCGTCTGGTATCGGTATCGGAAACGGAAACCATACCAAGACCAAACCCGCTTCAAAACACCCAAAACGATACCGAGACCAAACCGAGACCATACCGAACCTTAAGTACCGAAATTTACCGAGACTCTCGGTGGTATCGTTTGGTATCGAAAATATGGATTTTTGAATATTAGCATTGGTTTATAACTTTTTGTTCTTGGTGTCTCGTAAACGGCTCTAAAGATTTGCATGATATTCTCAAAGTTACTTATTTTTAGCTAGAGGAAGATTAAGGAATCGATTTTAGTAAAATGCACCCACTGCCACTCCTATTTTTAATTATATCTTGGTTTCTCGGGAACTGTTTATACGATTGGGATGACATTTTTTAATTTTCGTAAACGATTTGGAAGAAATGTTAGGAGTTAGTTCTTATTAACACTGAATGCGACCGAGACCGATACCGATACCGATACCAAACTTAGTCATACGATACCAAGACGAGACTTAGTAATACGAGACCGAGACCGATACCGAGACGATACCGACATTTTTCAATTTAAGCGATACCGAGACGATACCAATAAAAGTCTCGTTTGGTTTGGTATCGTGGTCAGCCCTAAAAAAAATTAAATTTCAAATATTTTTATTGATCATCCACAGGGCTGGACAAGCTATACGTGCAAGCGGTGCAAATGCACAGGGCGCTGAGCCCAATGGGCGCCTTGAGCAAGTATCAAAAAGAAGCCCAAACCACTACCTGACTATTTTTTAATCTTCAATTCTTTTTAATAGCTCAGACAAATATTTGGCGTTTTTCTTTTTTGGCTCTGAGTAATCCATTTTAAACTATATGTTTTTTTTTTTTTTGTCTGTCAAATCACTAAAAAATAGTGAAATTGGCTTCGCTCAGCGTTTTGCTTGATTCGCTCGGCCATTTAACCCTGAGCTAATTGAGTAAGCTCTGAGCTAGCTCCGATGGAAAAAAGAAACACACTTTTTATGCTCTGACATGTCTGAGCTAAGAAAGAAACATAGAATTTTTGTTTGACAGTTCCGTTATCTACTTTGAGTTATAAAAGATAAACAACATTTGATATCCATTCTTATTCTGAATTTAAGGACAGATATGTATTAAATAGAGGCCATGAGAGCCATAGTGGGCTAACTGCAATTTATTCGAAATTGAGTTTATTACGAAAATTGAATCTGTGTTACTTCTGCATTTCATAAATTTTGCTCTTATTGAAAATAATGAAAAATGCACTAAGGCCGCTATGGCACTCACAGCCTCATATATCCACTATTCCAAAAATCAAAAATAAATCAATGCCTATTTTCCAACCAACGTTAACCAACGTTGAAAAACTTGATCAAAAAATCTTGGCAAAGTGCACAATTTTGTTCACCTGTTGGGGATACCTCATTTGCCTCTTGGGGATACTTCGTTAAGAAACGTCTGTACCTTGAGTAGTGAGAAAATGACTTCTTCCACCAATATAACTGTAATTGAAGGGCGCTTATGATGAAGCATGCGCAGGGTGCTAATTAAGCTGGGGCCGGCCCTGATCATCCATATTGTGAGTTGCAACTTTCAACTATCCCACTATCACTCCCAAAATCTGCTGTCAGCTCTTGTACTATTAACTCAGATACCTTTTTTCAAACTGTCAAAAATTATGATTTTATTTCCCCTTACCGTATGTAAGCAACATATCGTCGGCTCAAAGGTAAAACTCACACTAACATATTACACTTTTGAAAGAAAATTAATTGAAACATAATTTTTAAGTTGAAAAGTCACGCTACGAAAATGTTTAAATAAAGTTCCCGGGAATACCTTTCAATGTCATGGATTACAAAAATGCATTTCATTCTCATTTTTTTCTTGAACATTTTTGTCTGCACTTAGTGAGTTTTACCTTTGAACCGACGACGATATGCAAGGTTTCATTTTAAAATAGTGTCGATTAAAACGCAGCTGAAAAAGGTGAAAGGAGATGCACATGCAAATATGCTGCAGCGAAAAACAAGAGCAGCGACAGTGGAGTATCGAGCAAACAGAAGTGAGGATATGAGGACCCTGCATTGAAAGAAGAGGGAATGCGCAGTATCTCAGCTGAAATAAATCGAAGAGTCTTGCGATCGAAACAACACCCTGAAGTTTTATAAAAAAGCAAAGCAACTGGCTGCTGGGTTAAAAACCGGAACTTAGGCTCTTCGATACAGCGAAGGTAACCTACTCAACGAAGCATAGATGTGCAAGGTGCATTTCCAGCAGCTACTGAATGGGCATCAGGTAAAATTGGTATCCGGTGTGGCTTCACCAGGTAGATCGATCATAGACCAAATAAATCCTGGAAAACACCAACGAACTTCAAGTCTTCATCGACTTCAAAGCCGCATATGATAGTATTCATCGTCAGGAGCTCTATATAGTGATGGGTGAACTTGGAATCCCGTGGAAAGTGACATTGGAAAATACCCAATGCAATGCGTCACTAAAAGTTCTTCCGAATTTTTTTCAAACATTTGCTTGGTTTCGGCCAGGAGATGCGCTATCATGTGGTATCTACATTGTCGTTCTGAAGAAAATAGTGCGCAAGGCAGGCGTTAACACTGAAGGCACTATTTTCAACAGATCTTTCCAACTCCTAGGGTATGCCGATGATATCGAAATCACCGGCCGCTCCATACAAGCTGTTATAGAGGCTTTCACGGCAGTTGAAAAACAGACAAAACTTGTTGGTCTTTAAGTAAACGAGGAGAAGACCAAATCATATTGAAAAAAAAAAACAATAAAAGATCTGTCAACCAGCTAAGCTAGGAAAAAACCACACTGTTGATAGCAACAACTTTAAGTACATAGCTAAGGAGTTCACCTACTTCAGAGTAAGCACTTATCCCACGAACGACTTAGTGCAGATCTGATGAAGAATTACCTTATAGCAATCCTGTGATACTTTGGTTTGGCGAAACAGATGGATTAAAAACTCCTCACACGAAAGACGAAGTGCGCGCTCTATAAAACCCTTATATTTCCAGTCCTGCTTTAGGGCGCCGAGTGTTTGACAATACGGGGCTTCTTCGAAAGAAAATTCTTCGACGGATATTTGGTCTATGAGGGAAAATGGAGGAGAAGATACAACCGTGGACTCTATGAGCTGTATCAAGATATGGATGAAGTCCAGAAAATCAAAACACGTCGACTACATTCGCTTGATCACATAGAGCAAATATACAATCATGCCCCAGCCAAGAAAAGCTTTGAGTCCCAGCCCCCAGGTTTGGAAGAACGAAGAAGACCAAAAGGCCAGAAAGCTGGTTCTAGATGACAGGAAGTAGTGTGTTTGGGATCGTAGAGCATAGAAGGCTGCCGTGTCTCAGACTGAGATGCTTCATGGATTGAGAGCCGTAAAAGTAAAAAAGAGCAATTGTTTCACGAGCTGTGTAGAACGCCGCTTGCACTGCCCTGCTAAAAAATAATCCATTCTGACAACTTTGGCATTAATTTCAGGCAAAAGAGGCCTTGAATTAAATGGTTTTGGAGAGCAACAATTCTTTAATTCATCTTGAAATAGAAACACCTTGGTTTTCAGTCAGTTTTTAATGTACAGCAGCGAACAGAGTTGGGGTCTTTATATCGCAATTACCTGCCCGAAACGTTCAATTTTATGGATTAAATATTCAATAGCTAAGCAAGATGGCTGGTGCCTAAAGACAATAAAAATTACTTTTACGGAAAGTTTTTGCGGTATCTTTACCATTTTGTAGTAAAATTTCACTGATTCAGCAGGTTGTGCAAATATTAATCGATAAATCAAGAGGCATAGGGACATAAGGCCCAAGGACATAACGCCCAATTTTTATTTCTGGGGCTTTTGTCCCACTTGAGTGGGTCATAAGGCCGAAATTGAATTTTGGACTTGAGTCCCACCCAAGTGAGACCCAAGACTCAAATATTTTTACAAAAAATGGGACATAAATCCTAAATTTTTTAGAGCCACAGAAGAATAGAGTATTCGATAATTTAGTGCTTTTCAAGAAGTCTTTAAATTCAGATTCTTTAAATGCAAAAGAAACTCTGCATACACCCACCTCGCACCCACCCCAAGTCCTGTAGTGTTCCCAAGCAGGGGGGTTGCAGGAGGGCTTGCAGGAGGGCTCATACATTTCCCACTGTTTATTCACCGTAATTCTGGGTGCTAGCACTGATCTTATTTTCACTTGCCTTGCCTTACATAAATGCAGTACTGGCACCTAGCATTGCGGCGAATAAACAGTAAGGTATGTTTTGGGAGGCAAGAAAAGAATTGGGTGGCGCAACAGCTCATGGAGAACCAGGGCCTAGTGACTTACAACTCACAACCATTCCTGTGTGCGTGTTTGTTGGCAGGAATGGAGGGGACCTACAGTTTTTTGCCAAGTCCGAACGGCTAAATGAGAAGCACTTTTTCATGACTAGTATACTCTTGGAGGATTTGTCAGTTCCTCGCAAGAGGCTGTACCTCGAATAAAACATTTTTGTTTTTAGGTGGCACGGCTGGGAATCGAACCCACACCTTCGGCATGACAGTCCTACGCACTAACTATCAAGCCACGAGGTTTGGGGAGGCAAGCTGCCCACTAAATTCGCCTGCTGGGACACACTATAGAATTTGGGGTGGGTGCGAGGTTGGATGAATGCGAAGTCTCTTTTGCATTTTAAGAATCTGGTTCAGAGAAACTTTGAATTTATCCTATATACTTATCAATTTTATTGAATGGGTGTTCCTTCCATTTGGTGGTTCTTATATTTAGTGGGACATTACCCCCAACATTTTTATTTTGGGCTTGAGTCTCACTTGGGTGGGACTTAAGCCCCAAATTCAATTGCGGCTTTATGACCCACTCAAGTGGGACATAAGCCCCAAAATAACAAATTGAGCGTTATGTCCCTGGCCCTTTGTCCCAGTGCCAAATCGATAATCACTTAGGATTTACTTATTCAAAATTTGAGTGTAATGTTGACAGTAAGGAAATGGCGTAAAATTTTAAATGAAACCTCTTGTTGGAATGGAAGACCCCTTTCTCACCCAACGTTTTGAATTTGAGCGTTCGTTTAACTTAAAAGTATTTTCTGAGCAATGATTATAAGGACGTAACCCTTGACTTTCTAAAAGTTAAAAGAAAAATCATATTAATTTCATATTTGGTCTTGTGAACATATATATAGAAATTTGGTTTCATTGTTTAACTGGAAAATCTCAAAAATCAAAACAAATTGAGGAACTTTGAGATCAAATTCGAATTAAAGACATCCAAATTCCCAAGAAAAGTATGTTCAGATTATTTCTTATGAATTTTTGTAAACTTAAACTATTTGAAAATAAAACCGTAGTACAATTCCAACATACCTTCATGCCTTCTGATTGGGCTTTGAGGTGTACCAACAAAACTTGTCTACTGTTGTTATTTTTTTTTTTTAGAATAAAACAAAATTATTTTGAATTCAATTTCATGGAGAAGTACATCACGCAGTGAACTTTCTTACATTCTAAATGAGAATTCTCATCCTTCAACTAATTGATTTCAATTCATTCTTTCCGAAACGATTTAAAGCAAGCAAAGTTATTCTATTTCTGTAGGTACTACGGACTCCGTTGAAGAGAAAATCCAATCTTATGGTTGCTGGTGGTCTTATTCTTCAAGGAAAAATGAACAATTTTATTCAAACAAAATTGAAATTCACTTCTCGTTTTATTTTTTCCAATTTTCTTATTTTACTTCTTACTTTTAATGTGAATTTCAGTTGAATTTGATTTCATTTAAAAAACCAACATCCTTTCCACCCACCCATAGTTAACTTATTGCATTTATTCGAAAGGAGTTGGAAAAATGTTTTTGTTTATTTTTGTTTTCCTGTATATTTTCATCAAAAACGTAGATATACTATAGATAAAACCATGAAGCTTTTTTTGAATTTCAATCAATTACTACTATCTACCTTCTCCAGAATGCATATTTAACCGCTTTTGAATGTGTGTAACTCTTATTGTTGAAATGATATTTATTACCCTTGATAACAACACGAACCTTGAAACTCAATTTACGGCTAGGTGGCCAGCCATATTGCTTCTGCCAACACCAACTGTGTTATAAAGCAGAAAATAGTGCACTTCATTATGCAATTTTACCGAGCAACATGCATAATTGGATTTAAACAAATATATATCCTTGCAACAAAAGTGTTGATTTTTATCTTCTGTCCATAACACCCTCTACATGCGTCGGTGGCGTCGTCATCCCGTCGCGTCGACGGACGTCGTCGCCTTTGTGGTTTTGTAATGTACATGCAGGAGTGAACTGACTATTTATAGCTTCAACTTGCTTGCAACCAGGTAATCTGAAGCTTGATTGTACTATCTGGATATGGATATAATGCGGATATTTACACGAAAACATGGGAAACCTTACCTTCTCTTGGAATACTGATAATACAAAATTCATAAAATAGAGCATTTTCCCTAACACTTCCACGCCATGGAATATTAAATGAAAGGACGTACAAATAAAAATACTTTATGGCGGTCTAAACCTTTTAAAAGTGAAGGCTTAAATTAAAATCCTCGTATAAAGGTATTTTAGAGTTCCAGGACGGTAAATGAGATTACAATAAACTTTCCACCTGTGTATAATTACCACCTTTTGATTGAAAATACATATGGTACTTTACTCGTAAGGTATATGTTTGTATGTGGATATTAATAGAACAACACAAAAATATGGAAAAAGCATTCAATACTACTTACTCGATAAAAGGGATTTAGAAAGGTTGCGATAAAAATTAATTAAAAGGAAAACCTGAATAATTCTAGAGTGATAATTAATTTAAAGAAAAAAAACATATGCATTCAGGTGTGAGAGTAATACAAAATAAATACATACCTCGTATTTGATGTGATCTTTCAAAATTCAATTTAACTGATTTCATTAATCCATTAGTTAAACCTTCTAAAACAGAAATTCGGGGAAAAATCAAAACAAAATTAGTTGGAAAATGTCAAAGCTATTTAAATAACTCATGAACAGATTGTTTCAAAAAAGCTTGTCAATTAAGAGTGCCTATACATACTTTTAGACTCATTTATATTTGTGTTTATTGAAAACGATTTAGTTGAAAAAAATAAATAAGCTTATGTTATGTACAATTCAGTATTAACAATTAAATTGCATAATACATTTTTAGTCAAGTGAATACATTTTAAAGTAAAATTATCTGTTTTTTTTTTCATCCACTTGATGATTTGATCCGGAGCAATTTTAATACATACCTGCATACAAAAGCGACACTTACGTAATCCTGTTTAACATCTGGATCGAAATTAATCACTAAACTCTAGCAAACAAAATTTACTACCCTTAAAGCATGTATCATATGGTTAGGTTGTACCAAAACAAATATTTTAGTTTGTTAGACCTCCAAGTTCTTCCCGTTTGCACTTTTTCAAATGCATCTACATAAAAAGCCAGTACGGGGATTTTGGGGAACTTTGGATATGTTATAGAAGTTGCAATTCTGCGTTGATTCCAATTTTAATATTTCATGAATTAATTTTTTCAACCTCGGAACCCATTTTTACTGGCCTAAGTCTGTGGATTTTGAAAAGAACCAAAATTGTTGTAACGGGTGATTTTTTAGCTGGTTTGGGTTTGGCAACACTGGTTTTGACAGCTGACGTGTGTTTAGTACCTTGTGTCACTATCAAACAGCTTCAGTTTGGTTTGCAATTTAACCATGGATCGTCTTACAAATGAACAACGCTTGCAAATTATTGAATTTTACTATCAAAATTCGTGCTCGGTTCGAAATGTTCATCGCGCGCTGCTTCCATTTTATGGTCGGCATTCTCGACCTTCTGAGCAGTCTATTCGGAAGATTGTGACCAAATTTCGCACCAAATTTACTTTGTTGGACATTAAACCACCAACACGTTAACGTACTGTGCGTAGTGAAGAAAATATTGCGGCCGTATCAGCTAGTGTGACAGAAGACCGCGAAATGTCGATTCGGCGCCGTTCCCAGCAGTTAGGCCTTTGTTACAGCACTACGTGGAAAATTTTGCGGAAGGATTTGGGCGTAAAGCCTTTTAAGATACAGCTGGTGCAAGAACTAAAGCCAGCCGACCTACCACAACGCCGAATTTTTGGTGAATGGGCTCTTGGAAAGCTGGCTGAGGATCCGCTTTTTTATCGAAAAATTGTGTTCAGCGATGAGGCTCATTTTTGGTTGAATGGGTACGTAAATAAGCATAATTGCCGCATTTGGAGTGAAGATCAGCCAGAAGCATTGCAACAGCTACCAATGCATCCCGAAAAAGCCACTGTTTGGTGCGGTTTATGGGCCGGCGGCATTATCGGGCCATATTTCTTCAAAGAAGATGCGAATCGCAGCGTTACTGTCAATGGTGAACGCTACCGAGCGATGATAACAAACTTTTTTTTGCCCGAAATGGAAGTTCTTGACTTGCATGATATGTGGTTTCAACAAGACGGTGCCACATGCCACACAGCACGCGAAACAATGGCGCAATTGCGAGGCGAGTTTGGTGAACAGTTAATTTCACGTTTCGGGCCGGTCAATTGGCCGCCTAGATCGTGCGATTTGACACCATTAGATTATTTTTTGTGGGGGTATGTCAAGGCTAATGTCTATAGGGACAAGCCCGCTTCGATTGACGCACTGGAAGCCAACATCCATGCATTCATTCGTGAGATACCAGCCGATATGTGTGAAAGAGTATGCCAAAATTGGACTCAGTGGATGGGCTACCTGAGACGCAGCCGCGGTCAACATTTGCATGAAATTATCTTTAAACATTAAATTGCAAGGTTCAAACTATCGATTCAAATAAATATTTCATTCATTTTTTCGAATTTTTTGTGTTTTTTTTTTTTTTAAAGTTCTAAACCTCTTAAAAAATCACCCTTTATAACAGCTTACCATTCTAGATGAGCTGAGACAATAATTCGATTTCTTCAGAAAGGAAATCATAAAAAATGCTTAAAGCCAAATTTTAAGCAAATCACTTCAATTGTTTAGAAAATAGGTTGATGTTCAGTTGACGCACAGACTTATCGACTGACGTCATGTTCATAGTGTTTGAATTGATAAGAAACTGTAATTTTTACTTTTTATCGGCATTAAGCCTACCATGAATATTAAATAAAAACGATCTTAAGATTTGACTGATACATAAAGCCTACCATTAGCATATTCAAAAAAGTGCGTATACGCACTAGTGTACCCTCAATTATTGTTAATGAACTTAAGATTTGACTCATAGTCCCCTATTACACTAGATTTTTTGCGCCTGACTCTTTTCGAACATAATGAGTGCGATAGAGAAAAAAGATGAGACGTAAGACCAGATGCCCTGTGAGTCGTGAGCCATGGTTTCCGCCACTCATTTTGACGTTTTTTAGCACTATTCGTATTTTGGTATTTTTCGTATACCGACAGTACAAACCGTAGCAGTGAATCTCGCAATAAAGGAGAACTGTCAATTTAGCATCGAGCGTTGAGAATCACAGTGTTATAGCTCGTGCCTTACAGGATGATTTTCAAAGAGAAATTCGAAACAAGAGTCATGCAAAGAATCATCGTATAATTGGGGACATACAGATACAATTGTTGAAAAATAGGTATAACTTAAATTTCAATATGCTTAAATGTTAATGTCACAACTCAAAAAGTCATAAGTTAGAGTAAGAATGTTATTCGAGTTCGCAAGATGCAAATTTTTGTTCGAGCAAAATGGCGTGTCCCTATCTACAAAGCTCGCTGCTAGAAAGCAGAAGTGTCATTATTACATCGAAGTTGTATAGAAAATTTAGCCAAATTTTGACTTTCTTTTGTAAGAAATTTCAAAAATATGAATTCTAGAACAGGGTTCCACGTTATGAACATAATGACAAGGGTGTTTCTTTAAGAAAAAAATGAATTTAAAAGCATGAGATCAATTCATTTAATTTTGTTTAAGTATTTGAAAGTATCTAAACATTGCAATGGTTTTAAGGAAGATTACATTTTTGTATGTGCATGTGCATGTACATTTGGGTGTCCATTATTTACCAAAATCATTTTTTAAAGGGATGACTAAAGGACGAAAATCAACAAAAAAATTAAGAATAGCTGCAGTAATTCGTGAGAAAAAAAAGTAAAACGTGAAAAGAGCGAAAATCCCATACAAATTTTATATGGGAAAAGTATGGGCTTAGAGCCACGACCTGGGACAAAATTTTGTTTTGCCAATTTTTTTTTTTTTGGCATAAATGATTTTGGGAAATAATGGACACCGTTATGTACATAATATTAATGTAGGTGCATATCAGGCACGAGGCGTGACTTTTTCGGAAGCGGAAGCACACAACTTAAAACTCAAAAAATAAAAGTCCTTTAATTTAGAATTTATATCATACCGCTTTTTTGCGCCTAATAATATTATAAAGAGTAGGTATAAAAAATGTATTTTCTCTAGCCGAAATAATTAATTTGAAACACTCTTTGCTATGCATTTGCAGATACTCATAAGCATTAAGCAAAACGCCAAAGCAATCACAAACAAAACAATTCGCCCAAAAAACTTAATCAAATCGAAAAAAAACACCAATCAATGCATTTCTTATGGATGAAACACTATATACGATTTGCATTCACACACACACAATCACAACACCGAAGATCCAAATTATAAAACTAAAACTACCCCTTTTTCAATAGGAATGTGCGGCAGGAAACGACTCAATACTTCTTTAGTTTTGCTATTGAATTTTCATAATGAACTCACTCAACTCATTCTTCACACGTTGGGCAAACAGAAAGAAATCATCAGATTTTACTTTGAATTTTGGACGGAATTTGAGTTAAGAAGGTAAAATCAGAGAATGCCAAGCTGTTGCGCATTCTAGAGCAAAAACTCTCGTATAGTATTTTATAATGGAGAATGGAGTGATGTTACGCATTCTCAAATGGCTTGGCTTGGCGTATAATGGAAATTTGTGGGTTTGGTTAGATGATGTGCGGATTTAAGCGTTGTTCTCGTGAGTGATTTTATTAAAAGATAATAATCATTTCCCTTGATATGTAATACCTAATATCGGGAAATAATTAATTAATATAAGATATAATTTATTAATATTAGATATCAAGAAAATGTAAATCGTTGACATACTATAATAATAGGTCAATGATGTAAATGTATTTAATGTATCTACAATTTGAATTTTGAAATATTAAAATTCTTTGCTATGAGCATTTTGTGAACTGTCTTACGGAAGCACTCATTCCACTCAATATATGAACGCTTCGTCACTGGTGCATATGTAGGTATATGTGTAAAATTTTTAAAACATTTTTTGTGAAAACAAAGCCTAATTATATTTTTATATCAAAATCGATGTTTAGATAATTTAATAAAACATTAGCAAGCAAAGTTAACAAAGACGAACCAAAAACTATTGAAAAATCAAGCATTTTCAATATTTTTAATAAATTGCGCATAACTTTTTGTGGTGCAAAGATACTTTCAAAACATACATCCTTGGCGGTGGTGAAGAACCAGGTAACTTAAACACAAACAAAAACTTGGAAGGTCGGGGTCAATGTTCAATAACATTAAAAAGATGTGACTTATGTCAAAACACATCATATACTTTCAAATAAGGAAAGTATTAGATGAAGTCAAAATTTTGTTAAATACTGTTATCTATTTATTTATTGAAAAATAAAAATTCACTTCAGGTATCTCGACTTACCTGGTTCTTCACGAAGGCCATGGACATCTACTCATACAAAATACATAGAGTGAGACGCAAGACATTATTATGGCATACACAAAACTTTATTTTTATTCAAAACGAAAGTGATATAACCATTTCAGTACCAAAAAGTAGGATTTCAAAAACTGGGAAAAATGTATTAAAATGACTCTTTGAACTTTTCATATTATAGCCTTGAGCCTTTATTTTAATTTGCTTAAATATATGTCTTGAGCATATTTATGCCCCGAAAAAATGTATGCGGTATTTAGTAAAAAATTTGATTTTTTGATGTTGGTTTCTGTAAACTTCTCCTGCAACAAGTTTTCTATAAAATTTTGTAATCATTTTAAGGGTTTAAGAAAATTGTATATAAAAACATGAAAGTTATGAGAGAAAAATGTAGAGAAGCATGAAATACGACATTTAAATTGGCTAACGCAACTCCTGTGACAATTTGAGGTGAAAAAAGAATGCCTTCTTGATTCTTTATTGAATATGATTAAATGGGAATAAAATTTAAAATTGTTGGAGCGGATATTTTAAAAAAATAATTTTTTATATATAAAATTCTTAAAACATTTGTTGGTATGCAAATTTAAAGTATGTATTTATGTATATGGGTCAATATTTCAAAATATTAATATTTCAGTCTCCTTCATTTTTGAACCGAAGTATAAAATTTTATTATAAGTTTGTTAATTGGATGGCTTGAAACAAACGGGTTCTAATATTCGCTCTAGAAAAAAAAAAGTAAAAAAGAAAATATTATACCCGCTATCTCCATTCAAACACCCAAAATGTCATTCCCCTGACGTGTCCCCAGTCCTACTTACCACACTGCCTGAATTTTAGCAACGACACTGAAAACGATACAAATAATCTAATGATGCAGTTTTTTTTAATAATATATGCATCCTAACTAAAAAATAGTTAAATGATTTTTAGTTGCTTTATTTTTTTAAATAGGAGCTATAAAGTAAGTGTCCCCCATAAATTGATCATTTCTATCCCACCAATGGAAATTAAAAAAAAATATATATAAGCTCAAAATAGAAAACTGATTTTTTTGTTGTTTTACGGTACAGAATTGTTCTTTATGAAAATTGAAGTAAGAGTTTCAAAAAAACTTTGTTGTCTTTTTTATTTCAAGTTAAGGCAACGATTTTGTTTCTCGTCAAGCGGAAATGTCATTCCTCTAACGCGTGTTTTTTACTAAACCGTGTAGTATAAAAATTAAAAAGTTTTACTCGTCTGTGTCTTTTACAAGGGCCTACGTGAAAAATAATATAAAACATCTAATTTTCTAATAACCTCCATTTAATTCTCATAAAACACCCTTCGGAGTCATTCCCCCAACATCATTTTCTGTGTCATTCCCCTGACTTTCAAGTTTTCATTATAATGATTGATTGCGTTTTGGTAACTCTAGAAGAATCAATAATATTACATTTAAACATATTTACAGTATTTTTAGTAGTTTTGAATTTTTTCACATTTTCTCGGTCAAAATATCATAAAATAATAAAATTATTGCCATTAAATGTTTAGTCTCGCCAAATCCTTGAACCACAAGAGCAAGTTCGTGCACCATAGTCGTGGATGCTATTTTTCATGTTAGTATTTGTTCTCTTTTTTCTTTACACTCCTGAAACCATTCGCAAAATTGAATATCTATCTAATCAAGGGAGTAAATATAAATGTTTGTCATTCCCCTGATACAAGTATCATTTCCCTGACTTAAGAAACCGTTAGATTTGATCAAATGTTATGACTCCTTGCTTTAAAGTGGTTATTATAGAGTTATTAAGAAATATAATTGTTCGTCTACCAAAATAGATTCTTTTGAGCGAAGGTCCACTTTGGAGTGAAAAATATTAATGTTTTGAAATATTGACCCATATATAAAAACAAAATTTGAAAAAAAAATTGTGAACCCATTTTTGAGATATCAAATTTTCAAAAAAAATTTTTAAATTTTTTTAAAACCCAAAAACTTTTTTTTTGAAAATTTTGATATGCAACATTATTAAATCTTATCTGAAATTTGTATATAAGAAAACTAATCTTAATCCGTTTAGCCGATAACGAGAAAATTCCAAATAAAAAAATACATTCTGTGACAGGTACTATTAATAATTACTAAGTGCTAAATTTTGTAATTTTTGGTAGTAGATCGTTCTAATTTTAGTATATGAAAAAAGTTTAACCAAAATTGTAGGAGTCGTTTTTAAGCAATAAAAAATATTTTCCTTTGCGGCTTCTAACTTTTGTATGGAAGGTACCGCTAATTTTTCATAAATGTAAATTTTTTTTCTAAAAATATTGTAGAGAGTACTAAAAAACTCTTAAATATTGAGTTTGAAAAAAATCGATCATGTGGTTTTCGAAATATTTGATTTTCAAAAAAAAAAATTGAAACATTTTTCAAAAATCCAAAAAATATTTTTTCAAATATGTTGGTAGGTACACAAAACTATTTTTATTTTTTGGAAGCTTCTGTGTAAAAAATAATTGAAATCGGTTGTACCGTTTTGAAGAAAATCAAATGATTCTTTGGGAGGTACCATTAATAACAATTTCTGAAAAATGGTTTTCCACCAAAAGGAAGAAATAAATTTATTGAATTTTTCTCAAGAAAAGTTTTCGAGCTGTTTTTGAGAAAGACACAACTATGTAAAATTGCTTAAAACAATTGTATGGTAGGTAACGTTATTTTTGGTTGTAAGAAAAAAATGAAAAAAGCGTGTGGGCATAATCACCTAAAACCACTATATACCAAGTTTGAAGATAATCGATCGAGCCGTTTAGCCTGTAGATGAACAGACAGACAGACAGACAGAATTGTGCCACCCTCTTTTTTGGTGTTCTCTATCATCGTCATATCATATGTTTGATTGTTATCTCGACTTTTTTTTTGCACGAATCCAAAACTTACCTTATAGTACCTGTATCGTAAGTAAAAATGTTGTATACAGAAATAAAGATAATTAAATTTCCTTTGAAAAAGGTTGTAATATACTTTTTTTTGTACGATGAACCATCATTAAGATATTAGCTAAAACGTATTTTTCAAAATGGTGGCTGACACACAACACTTACAAACTCGCCATTTTTTTCTCACGCTCAGATACAATCCATCTATCAATTCCAATCAACAAATTTGATCATTATGACTGGCATATGTACATCATTATGAAAAATAATACCTACATATAATCTTTATGTGAATTTTTGGTACAAATATTAAATTTTGAATACTCACATTCAGTGAAAAAAGAACTATGATAGTTATTTGGCAGTATCTTGAAAAAGTTCTTACGAGGATTTTTTATTCCATGTTGTTTTATTTTTGGTTTTTCGGTAGCAATAAAATACAAATAAAACCAATTGTTTTATTTAAGATAACAAGGTTTTTGCAAGGAGATATATGTACATATTATGTATGTAGTAGGGTGGCACTTTTGTTTTAATTTGTTAACTTTTTTCGACCCCCTTCTTCCCTTAAAGTGATCAAGGTGCATTCTGTGCTATTTTTTTGAAATCGGCTTACGTTAACACGTGCCGGCAAGCACTTGAAATTTTTCATACAAAATACATGGTGATTTCTCAGTCTCAGAAAGTGGATGAAAAATCTTAAGGCTTGGGCCTTGGCACATATATAAAGTAACATAAGGAGTAAACAAAAAATTATTTTCAATTTTCTTGAACAATATTAACCCCGTTTAAAATAACAACAAATACCCAAAGACAGCTATACTAACTTTTGTTTTTAACGGGGTGAATATTGTTCAAAATAAAAATTGAAAATAATTTGTTTGTATGTACCAAGTTTCAAAATTTTCCATCCACTTTTATACTTTTTCCAAAATTTTTAGTAAAAATACTGAGAAATCTCCATGTATTTTGTATGGGAAATTTCAAGTGCTTGCCGGCACGTGTTTACGTTAACCGATTTCCAAAAAAATTTACACAGATTCTTTTTTTAAATACCTTGATAACTTTTAGGTGGAGGGGAGGGGGGAGAGAAACTAAAATATTTAAATTCAGCGCCAGCTTTATATGTAGTATTCTTAAGTGAAATTGAGTTTTTATTTTTTTTTGGCTGGCTGGTATAATGATTAAAATTATAAACAATTATAGGCCCAGAGGCCATATATTAAAATACATCTTATGTTTTATTTTTTTATCACACACTTTTCTGACTTACAATTAAGATGAACGAAAGATAAGAAAAGGCACGCGACAGTCCGAGATTTTTAAAAGCGCAGAGTGAAAAACATAATGGAACGATGTTATCGGCTCGAGGTATAGTCGGTGACTGCAGTAAGATTTTATAACCATCTTAGTTTCCTTGAGAACGGCTCCAAAGAATTGAATGAAAATTTTCAGAGTATTTCCAGACATTTTTTTTTTTGCGAGAAATAATTCTTGGTGAACACCACTTCCGTATTTAATTTTTATTTTAGACTTTTTCGTCAACGATTTATCTGAGATAGAGAGTAGTGATTAAAGTTAATATTTTTAAATGTGTGCATAAAATCATATTAGAAGGTAAAGTTACCTGTAGTCGTTTTGACATGAGATGAGATATGAAAAATTGTTTTTAGTAACTTAAAGAAGTGACGCTTTTATGGTTTTCTCTAATTGAATTATTTGGGGTTGGTGAGAGTATAGGAACCAGCTTCGTTTTTCTTGATACCACACAAAAATGGTTGCGTGCGGTTTCCAGAAAAGGCTTTCAGTCAGAATGTGAGATTTTACTAGTCTTAGAAAATTCTAAGAGCTAAGAATTGTTTGATTCGCAAAAGAAATGACAAGACAGTTAGAGCGTTAAGTTTGGCTCTCCCGTTTAAATGAAAAATATATTATTTAAATACAACGGCGACGCATAACATTTGCGTTTTGCAAAGCCATCAGATATAACTGGTGGGGCCCATTGCCCTCTTCCCTGACTCTGGAAAATACCACGCAACCCACATACTTTTAATCTCTTACAATGGACTATTAACTATAATATATATTTGGATTTTTTTCTAGCTTATGATTTCAAGCCTTGCTACTCAATATATCAGCGATCAAAAATCTCTTGCTCACAGACGAAATCTTAAAAACAATGTTGAAAAAAAATTTAAAAATGTTTACGAAAAATTCTAGTTTAGAATAATAAAATATTGAAAAATATTTATAAAAATATAATAATTTAAAATACGTGACAAATACGAGATAAAAAGTGAAATACGGGACGTAGATAAATGTCGCATTTTTTCCGGGGCAGGCTGCTGAAATACAGGACTGGACTATGTCCCAGGAAATAAGGGACGGATAGTCACCTTAGTCTGGGAGCTCGCGACAGTAAAAAATGGTCAATCTGCTCGTCGTTCAAATTGTAATGCAGCCTTGAATTAAGTATGTATGTATGTCCTCAAAATGGAGCGCTTACAGCGCACCTCGAGACCTTTTGATGTGGGGAGCGTTTGCAACATGCAAAAAAAAAACATTATGTGCTCATCATTCATCTTTTGTATTTTTGTTAATTAGCATCCAATCTCGGGACAATACACCGCTTACACGCCCCAAAAGGTATGCAATTTTGTTTTTCGAATTAAGATCAATGGGGCCAATATTAACATTAACCTTGCACTTCGTCCTGATGGGTTGAGCTTTGATACACTAGTAGTACCTGTCCTAACTTTACTCTTAAAAAGTATTTCTACGATGGCAACACTAGCAGTAGGACGAGTGGAAGGTTGCCTTCTTACCCAGGTAAAAACATTGGAATTCTTCCTATGTTGTACTGAAAATCGAGAACTAGACTTTGGATGGTGATGCGAGGGCACTCGTTGTATTCATCACAATTTAAGACAAAGAATCACATCATTAATTTACCCCCCTTTCTACCCATGCGTGGTAGGGGTGGGAAACAGCCTTGGCGTAGAAGTGCGTAATTTAGTCCTAAAAAATACTAAAAATATATAGGTACCGGTTATTTTGCATAAGGTGTGACTAAAAACCAGAGCGTGTATGTTGTGCCCAAATAAGAAAAAAGTCGTATGGGAGGGGGTTTATTTCCCTTTTTTTAAAGGAGGGGAAGTTTTATAAAAAAAAGTACTTATAATCTAAAAGAAGAAATTAAAAACAACGGCACACTTGCAATGCCATGCTATAGGTATAGATAGTTTAAAACCCAAAGCAATTCTGTAAATACTTTTTTAAAACAAAATTTATGTTTAAAATTTTGATTTGACCTTTCTTTTTAGTTTTATATAATTAAGTTCAAGTTTTTTTTACTTTAAAAGCACGATAACTGTTTTCAGTGCTTGTATCGTCTTAATTTTTGATGCAGCGTTAAAAAATACTTAAGAGTCGTATGTTATAATTTCATAACAATAAAAAGAAAATACCTTGGAGAATAAATATTTTCGAAAACACTTTTGATTCCTGGTTTTGAAAACTTTTTCAAATACTTTTACGAAATTCGATTTTTGAAAAGGGGTTTTTTGGGGACAGTTCCACGCCATTTCCTCCTTCTAAAAAAACACTCTTCCACTACAGATAGTCTTATGGGTTCCTTTGATTCTTGGTTTATTATTAATCTTATGACAAATGAAACATAATAATGATATTTAAATTTCTCCAAACACCAAACTTTCACCTTCAAAGTAGTAAATTAATTTCTGATTTTCTCAAAAACTACAAGACATTTTAGTACAGCATGCCGCGGTTTTTATTTATTTTCTTTCGTGTGTCTTATTGCCATTTCAGAATGTAAAATAAGCCCGGTGTTTTTTTCCGTTATATTTTGGGAAATAACGCCCACGGTTTTATTGCCCTGTACCTAGAAATACTTATTAAGAGTATAGTTATGACAGGTTCTATTAGTGTATCAAAGTTCAACCCATCAGGATGAAGTGCAAGGTTAATGTTAATAATGGCCCCATAGATCGAGATTCGAAAAGCAAAATTGCATACCTTTCGGAGCGTGTAAGCGGTATACTGTCCCGATGAACGAGTGTAAGCGTTACTTTTTTGACATTGTTGGACGCTAAATAACAAACATGCAAAAGATCAACGACGAGCACATTGTTAATTTTTATGTTTTTTTGCATGTTATAAACGCTCTGATCAAGCGTTGTCCCGCTACTTAGTTGTAAGCGGTAACTTTTGGTGATGTTCACTTATAAATTGAATTATTTAGAATGTCCTGATCGACGAGCAAATAATGCATTGAAAACTATCACGAGCTCCCGGACTATTAACTTTAGGAGACAAAAATCAATTGCAGAACAATGATAACAATTTTGTTGACCAAGTATAGAATTAGGTGTGAATACATCAAATAAAAAAAATGCAATTTTTGCTAAGCTGCTCCTGGAACCACAGATGTTATTTTTAAAATCTAAAAAAAAAATCTGGATATATGATTGGATAACTCGGAAAACTGTATTCCAAGAATCCTTTAAAAATAAAAAAAAAAACACATAACTTAATCCCAATAATATTCTTCAGTATATTTTGAATTACTTTAACTATAAGTAAAGTATGTCTGAAGTCCTATAGTGCTTTATTTTAATTGTCTCAATTGAATTTACTTAAAAAAAATATTAAATTATTTTGAATACATTTTATAGGATTTGTTTAAAAACAGCTGACATTGCATTTTAATTTTATATTCAAGAAATTCTTTTTATGAAGGCAATATAACAGAGTAGGTATTTAAAATTTAAAACACTTGGTTTTTTAAGAACTTGATTTATATCATTAAATAAAAATAAAAATAAAAATTAAAAACAAAAACAGATATTTATAAACCTATAATTCTGGAGGAACTTGTGCCTATTTATAAAGAAAAGAAACATCTAAATCTGCGATGATCAACAAAACAAATTTTCGATCTTTAAAAATCTTCTACCTCATCCATTTAATTAGTCATCATCCACAAATAGACAAAAAAAATGGGACAAAACAAACCCGGCAGGCTGGCAGACAAAGACAAAAACCAGAATCCCTTAATAACGTCAATAAAAGAAAAGCCTTTTCTTAATTTCCATTACCATTAAAAGCGTGTCAGAAGTACTAGATATAAACCCTCTCTCCACTCTCTCTATATATGTATGTATAATGCATAAAAATCACCTGCCATATCTTTCTTTAAGCAAAATGTTGTGCAAAATTTTCTTCTTCTTCAAAGATATTTCAAATTTAATTGCCTCTCACAACCACATACAAATGCGCATCCGATGGTGATGAGAAAAAAAAATATAATAAATTTAAAAATTAAACAAATTGCACAACAAATAAAATACATAAGTCAACAACACAATAATTTTTGTATAGAAAATTTTAAGCGCAGAAAAAAAAATTGATGTGCTCGAAAAAAAATTTCGGGTTATTCGTTCTATGTCAGCTAAAAATAAATTTTAAAACTGTCACCCCCTTTCAAAACAGAAACAAAAAAATCTTCCTGAAAATACTCAATCCAACACTCGTATACAGAGTGTGAGAAAAATTAATTTTAACTTTCTAATTAGCTTATGATTTTCTTGGCGTACATACATGTTAATTTAAATAAAAAAAAAAATATACAAAAATACTTAAAAACTGTTCCTGAAGTTCCTAAAGCTTTCCTGTTTCGTTTTATTTTTTTTCTTGTTTTTTTATTGCAAATAAATTTACCTTGAACATCAAAACAATGTTTGTGTTTTCAATTTGCGGCTACCACCAAGAGCTCTCGAAATGCTCGACTCTTTCCGTTGATGTTATCTGAATTGATATCCAATGTGTGTGTGTTTTTTTTTTCTCTGCTTTAAACATAAAATTATCAGCTTTTCTATTTTTATTCTATATTTAATTTTTTTCTGTTTCAAATACACAAAATACCTCACTTGATAAGATTAATTATCACAATAGGAATTCTTTTTTATTTTTTTTTATTATAATATTTTTTTTTTTATAAATAAACTTAATGACTTTTTTTTTGTATCACAATTTTTTTATTTTATTTTATTTTTGCTTCTTGAGAATATTTTTGATTTTTTTTTTCAACTTAACACTTTGCAACTTCACCTTTAATCATTTACATTTATTTTTTTTTTTATTTTTGTGTAATATTTTTTTTTTTAATTTAAAATTAATTTTTTAACTTTTGATTTTTTTTGATTTTTTTTTTTGAATGCATTTTCGTATTCCTTTTCACGAGATAAAATTTTATTTTTCAAAGCAAAATATTTTTTGAAGGTCGAAATTGTGGCACGGTGTATAAGTAAAAATGCGATAGATTAGCCTACGACAAGAATAGAGGAACCGTCAACGCGTCGTCGTTGTCGTAGTCGTATAAAGTCGAGGATAGGCAATGTGAACCAGCAGCACGTCGGATGCCAACTGAAGATTGAAATTGAAATAGAGTGTTGTGGCCAATTTGAAAAAGTATCTCAAGCGAAAGTTTGTTGACAGTGCCAGACCAAGAACCCAGAAAGATAGAAAATCCGGTCATGGAGCTCCAACATGGCAGAGGAGCCCACGCAAAATGACAGAGAAATTTTGTTTGCTAAGGGGTGGTTTATGTTTTAGCACACGTGCACAGCTGATATAATTGAGCGAAGGGTTGGAGAGGGCGGCCTTGTCTTAGTGGGTTATTGCATGATATTTTATGGTAGAACAGTCATGAATTAGGTTTGGCGCCAAAATAACCCAAATGAATAGATGCGGAAGCTTCCATTCATAAATTTGGCTATTTTGTTATAACAGTTTTGTTCATGGCTTTGCTAGAAGGGATGGTTTTTTGGCGCATGTCCATTATTTGGATGGGGAAGTTTCTTACGATATAAGAATTTTAGCACTTGGTGGATAGGTAGGTAGAGGTACTGTCTGAGAGAAATAAAAATGTTGGTAGAAATGTGTTTGCCTTCGACAAAGCGCCGCCATTGAGAAAGACACAAAGATATAATTTTTATATCTGAAAGAGACTTAAGCGATGCGGTCAGTAAACCTGAAGCGTAATTGGCAGCAGTTTGACTTCGCTCAAACCACACAAAAAGAAAGATGCGGCTGAATTCCTTAATTCATTCACATCCGAACGCGACGGGCGGGAAGATGCAATCTTTTAGCTATAGGTACTTAGTTATCGCTTGCGATAGCTAAGCTATAGCTATAATAACATAATGGAATAGTAATTGTGGCGTTGGCGGTGGCGTTGTGGCGGGGTATGGCGCTTACAAGTGCAACGTTGTGTCTCTTTTTTGGTTGGAATATTATATTGCCTTATGAATGCAAAAATGGCTGAATAGTCTGCTGGTAGCTATAGTTGATGAATTTTGTTTGATGTACAACTCGGGACAATTCAATTTTAGATGGGTAGCGCAGTTAGCAGTAAAGTGGGCACAAATTACAAAATTGAGTTTTTGAAAGATTGCTTTGTCGTGATGGTGTGGCATTTGAAGTGGTGCCATGCCATTTATGCAAATTTTACTGCAGATGAATGCATACCGTGCAGATTGTACGATGAAGACATCCAATTTGCTTTGAATAGTCAGCCTGATAAAGTGCGTTTGGTATATTGTGGATAAGCTTCTTTGAGTTTTGTTGTTTGTTTGAGAAAAGTCATTGCTTTTTTAATTTGATGATCAATTTGATGGAAAGCGAAGTTTTAAGTTATGTCTTATCTATTTTTTGTGATCGAATAAGATTAAATATTTGACGTTTTCATTCTTTTTTTATCGAACCGTGGACTACGATTCTTTGACAGTTTTTTTTTTCACCATCAACCTAAGTATTTTTTTTTAAAGAAATCAACCAACTTGAATGTTCAAACTCTGTTATTAGTGAACTTAAGTTGGACATCACTCAACTTAAAACTTCACTTGGTATATCAAATGCCAATACTAAGCTGTTTGTCTTGTAATCTGTACCTACGTTCTGTAACTCTCGCATCGATAAAATTAGTCGAGAAACGTTGAAAAATGGAACAAAACTCATGCATTTTGTTTCAATTTTCATCGTTTCTCGCCCAGTTTTTTCGATGTGAGAGTTACAGAACGTAGGCACTGAACTCTTCAAACTCTTCAAAGAAGGTACACGTGGTCAAAAACGCACAAGAAGACCACGCCCAGTTCGTCGAAGAAGTATACTCTCCAAGGGCCGGTTTTTATAGTTCTAGCTAGGCTAGGGCACTCGCAAAGGAAGTGAATGGAGCCCTCCTCTACCCTCTACATAAGTCCGATGAGCTAATGCCCATTCTGCTCATGTGGATTCCCATTGAGTTGTGACCTGTTAGGACGCCAACCATGAGAAATAATTGAGGCCTGCTTAACTTGAATATAAGTATTCAGCGTCGATAGTGGCCCGAATTGTGGCACATAGTTGGTAGAGGCAAGGATCTCGGTGTTGATGCACTCGAGAATCTTAACCTCCACTGCTCGTTGGTTAGCACTAACTTGGAGCTTCCCTCATTAACAACGACCACTTTGAGACTCTGGCTAACAATGTCTGCTATAGGTTACCTGCGCTGTGGGACGTTTTAAATTTTGTGTTGGAAGAAGTTTTAGGGGGCGTCGAACCATTATGCCTCATCCTCTTCTTTTGACCACTTGGTCCAGTTTTTTCGACCCTCGAGTGCCTTGGGCCATTCAATGGCCTCATTTTAGGGTTACCGGCAGTCGATATGAAGGAAGAGGCATTCAAAGCTGGGGGTTTGTCAATTTATTTCTTGTCGTTTGACTTAGAGATGATTGTATTCTTACTTTTGGTGTCCAACTTAGCAAGCAGTGTTTGGGCCCAGTCCATAGGCTTCCAGTCCCTAAGACTCAGCTTCTTAGGATCACCCTTGCCATACCTACGCATGGCTCTCTTGGCGTTTCCAATCCTTTTTAGCTCTGTATTAAGATCACCTCCCTTGTTCTGCTTTTCAGGACCCACCACTTGTCCTTCGTCGTATCTGGCCCATCGATTGACGGACATCGACCTTTGGATAAGGCTGCCATCACGGTTTTGGAAGACCTTGGGCCATACGCCCACACTTCGGTTAGGTCACTCGCCCCAGACCCTTTATAAGGAGTTGAAGTAGTCCTGGCTCCCGGCAGCGTCAAGTGCTTCGCCACAGACTCGCCTTGAGGGGTGCCTTCATCTGTCCTACCGCAGACGTGTGTGAAGTTGGCATAACATTTTTGAGCTAGGCCAATGGGACCATGGCAGGAATTTGCAGTTTTTTTGCATTTTTTATGCATTTCTATTCCTGATTTTGCAGTTCACCAAATAGTGTAATCGACTGTACTGCTAACTTCACTGTGAAGTTAGCAGTGCCTATGCTTTTCTCAGCAACCGTGCTAGCTAGGAATCTGAAATAAGGCTCTGAATTTGCAGTTTAATTTGCAGTTCCACAAAAGGAAAAAACCAAATTTCTAAATCCTTACATAAAAAAAAATTCATACTGTACTGCTAACTTCACTGTGAAGTTAGCATAAAAGTCCTTTTCTCAGCAACGGTGATACTTAGAAATTTGCAGTTAGGCTCCAAATTTGCAGTTTAATTTGCAGTTCAAGAAAAATTAATGTCCAAATTTTTAGGTCCAAATTTGAAAAAAAAATCGAATAAATTCCTTTTTCACTGTTAACGTCACTGTGAAGTTAGCAGTACATACCCTTTTCTCAGCAACTGAGCCACCTAGAAAATTGCAGTTTAAGTCCAAATTTTCAGTTTTTCATGTACTTCAAGAAAAAACTAAGTACAAATTTGTACGTCCAAATTTGACAAAAAAATCGCAAATTATACTTTGCACTGTTAACAACAGTGTGAAGTTAGCATTACATACCCTTTTCTCAGCAACTGTGCTAGGTAGAAAAGTGCAGTTAGGGTCCAAATTTGCAGTTTTTCATTTACTTCACGAAAAAATGCAGTTCAAATTTTGAAGTCAAAATTTGGCATTAAAATCGAAAAATTCAATTTGCACTGTTAACGTCAGTGTGAAGTTAGCAGTACATACCCTTTTCTCAAGAACTGAGCCAGCTACAAAATTGCAGTTAAGGTCCAAATTTGCAGTTTTGTATGCACTTCAAGAAAAAACTAAGTTTAAATTTTTAAGTCAAAATTTGATAAAAAAATCGAAAAATTTACTTTGCACTGTTAACGTCAGTGTGAAGTTAGCAGTACATACCCTTTTCTCAGGAACTGAGCCAGCTAGAAAATTGCAGTTAAGGTCCAAATTTGCAGTTTTTTATGCACTTCAAGAAAAAACTAAGTTCAAATTTGTACGTCCAAATTTGGACTTTTTAATTTGAACTTAGTGTTTTCTTGAAGTGCATGAAAAACTGCAAATTTGGACCTTAACTGCAATTTTGTAGCGGGCTCAGTTCTTGAGAAAAGGGTATGTACTGCTAACTTCACACTGACGTTAACAGTGCAAAGTGAATTTTTCGAATTTTTTGTCAAATTTTGACTTAAAAATTTGAACTTAGTTTTTTCTTGAAGTACATGAAAAACTGCAAATTTGGACCTAAACTGCAATTTTCTAGGTGGCTCAGTTGCTGAGAAAAGGGTATGTACTGCTAACTTCACAGTGACGTTAACAGTGAAAAAGGAATTTATTCGATTTTTTTTTCAAATTTGGACCTAAAAATTTGGACATTAATTTTTCTTGAACTGCAAATTAAATTGCAAATTCAGAGCCTTATTTCAGATTCCTAGCTAGCCCGGTTGCTGAGAAAAGCATAGGCACTGCTAACTTCACAGTGAAGTTAGCAGTACATCCGATTACACCCACTATTTGGTGAACTGCAAAATCAGGAATAGAAATGCATAAAAAATGCAAAAAAACTGCAAATTCCTGCCATGGTCCCATTGGCCTAGTTCAAAAATGCTATGCTAACTTCACACACGTCTACCGCAGGGCCACAGTGACGTCTGCGTCTGAGCTGTCTGAACTGGCAAAGGATTGATAGTCGTCATCATTAAGGATGCGGTTTTTCTCATCAGACGCTATCTCCTCTTCACCAGTTCTAACAGCCCCGTCCTCTGAGTTAGTAAAATCTATGGGGTATTCAGAAAATACCCCATCAATCTTACGGGCACCACTGCTGCAGGCAGGAATATTTTCTACAGCTGGATTGCCGGAAGAACGAACGTAACCCCCCCCCCCCACCACATCAAGGTGAAAACTACGGGGGGGGGGGGGGAGAAAGTACTTACTCTGAACGATATCTACTGCACACGGCCGACAAGATCAAAAAACTTTAAGTTCAGAATTTGAAGAAAATCACTCTAGTGAAGAACAGACGGAATTTCGAAACCATAAAATCTATTAGTCCAGTCAGGAAACACGCGTTTGACATCTGGAGGCATTTCCACAACTTTTTGTACATATGTTCTTAATATTAGAAAGTACCCAAAATGTGGAGGTTCCGCCCATTGACATAAAAAAATGTATGTTCCCAAAAAGTGACAGCACTGATATTTTATCCGAAGATGCGTCTACTCAACACCTATCTTTTAAGACATCAACCGTTATTTTAGCAATGGAAATTTTCCAAGTAATTTACAATTTTCAAAATGACGTCCAAATGATAGGTTTATAAAAATGATTCCCATGACCCATGCTAAATTTCATCCTTAGAATGTCAAAAATAAATATTTCCCAACAAAAAGTGCCAGCATTTGGGTTTTTGGAAAGGAGTACAGGTTGGGTGCCAAAATGGCAGCCAGGCCACAGGATTACAAAAATAAATTCCGGGCTAAATTGCTTACTTATCTTCTAAAAAACAAATTCCAAACATACAAAAAATCCGTGCCAAAAAACCCACGGGATTCGGTTTCCCGACCAGACTATAAAGTCCCTACACAATATCTGTGACAAGTAAGAAATCAAATCCACAAATAACTCTGAATCCAATTATTCACTATTAATCTTGTGTTTTGTGATAAGTTTTTATTCTTTTGTTTTTGCACAAAGTTCCATTAACCCAATTTTGTTTTCATTTCTGATGGTTTTCTTCCGGAACGACACAACTTATGTGCATAAACAGTGAAATATCAAAAGTTCATGGTGATAAATAGCTTTACAATTCCTACGCAGACCTTAGAATAGCAATCTTAGGAATTCTTAAAAAAAAAACAAAAAATTATGTTTTCAACATACTAAATTAACACCTACACTCCACAATACTTTCAACCAAAAATCCATACGAAACCAACCAAAAACACTTCCGCACGAATTCCTTTCAATCCAAGAATCTGGGAATCAAAATTTCACAAAGAAACTTTATAACTGGAAGTTTCTTTAAAAATGTTCTCAATTACTTCTGCTAGAGAAAGCAACAGTTTTTTCATTCACCAACGACTACGATCTATGACTATAAGACGACAACGCCAAAGAACCCCAGTGGAGAGTTGATTTGTTATTTCCATTTGTGTATATATTGGTAATATCCTTGGAGAAATCCTTATTTGACGTCATCACTTGCTTTAACATTTACCCTTATCTTTGAAAAACACTTTGAGATTGTGGTTCATTTTAAATAATGACTTTTCACTTGAATAATCTCAAAAGATTAGTGACTTTCAGGTCGAGAGTTCCCAAACCTCAACCACAAATACATCATCTCATCCTCATCATCAAAATAATTATTAGTCCGAATAGAAAAAAGCCCCACTTTGGAATGAAGAATTTATAAATTAATAATTTATTTTTATTGCATATGCAAAGGCGAGAACACAAATACCAAAATTAATTTTTTTTAAGGATTCTAATCACGTTTTGGTTAAGTTTGCTATGGATCCTCTGTTTTGCGATATTAAATGGACTTTATAAAATATTTATAGAGACAGCCAGTATTATGGCGCCGCACCATGCCAGCCGCCTAGACAGAAACCAAAACCTAATTCAATTTATTGAGATTAAATTTGGTTTAATTTGCTGCAAGAAGAAAACAAGAAAAGAATCTTTCTTGACTTCAGAATTCTGTAGTCAACTGCGAAGCTAATAAATAAAGTTCTATGTACCTTCTATGATTTGCTTGAGTGCCCTTTTACATTGCAGACAATGAATTTCACTTTTATCTCATTGGAGCTAAAGAATGTTTTCAACAATCGCAGCTTTGTAATTCAGAAATGGAAATCTAAAATTACGCTACGGGTCTCGAGTACGTATTTAATCCTTAATATTGATTTTAATGATATGTGATGAATTTGAAAAGTACCTATAGACAATATTGGTAATTTGATAGATGATGTAAAGAGTTTATTTCATCACCCTAATGTTGGTATAAGGAAAGTATCGCGCTCTCCTTTCTTCATACAAACGTCAGAATTATCGTTTTGAGGGATCCGTCACATAATGTACCCAAGTATACTGCGTGTCCCCTTATTCATACACGATGATGATTTTCGGGATCATTCTTAGAAAAATATTGTTTCCTATCCTATCCTATTATCCCCCCCTGAGGTGGGGGAAGCACATAGTACAAAATTGTATGTGATTTCGTGGATTTGTAATGATTTTTGTCCATTTTTGGTAAGTTAGTTTTTCAGATATTGACTCCCCATCTCAGTGGGGGAGATAGGATTTTCCCTCAACACAATTTTTTCTTAGAATTATGCCAGAAATCATCCCCCAAAAATCAAGCATAAATTAGGGGACACTATGATTTCTTAGTGTGTCCTATCACCTTTTTGGAAACGTCATCTGCCTTTACAGAATTTTTTCAAACGCAAACGGCAAAAATCCTCTATTCGAAAAGGCAAATACAAGCTTTTTGGTAGTAGATCGTACTAATTTTAGTACATGTATGAAAAAAGTTTAATCAAAATCGTAGGAGTCGTTTTTAAGCAAACGAATATTTGCTTTTGCGGGTTTTTAAACTTTTTATGGAAGGTACCGTTATTTTTTCATAAATGTAAATTTTTTTCTAAAAATATATTAGAAAGTAGCTACTAAAAAAACTCTTAAATATCGAGTTTCAAAAAAATCGATCTTGTCGTTTTCGAAATATTTGATTTTCCAAAAAAAATTTTGAAAAATTTTTTAAATCCAAAAAATATTTTTCAAAAATTTTGGTACACAAAACTATTTATATTTTTTGGAAGCTTCTGTATAAAACAAATAATTGAAATCGGTTGTAACGTTTTGAAGGGAATCAAAAATGAAAAAAAAATGGTTCTTTTAAAGAAAATAATTTTTTTAAAGAAAAGTTGTCGAGCCGTTTTTGAGAAAAATACAGTTATTTTTGGTTCTAAGAAAATGAAAAAAGCGTGTGGGCATATTCACCAAAAACCACTTTATACCTAGTTTGAAGAAAATCGATAAGGCCGTTTAGGCTGTAGACGAACAGACAGACAGAATTGTGCCACCTACTTTTTTGGTGTTCTCTATCATCGTAATATCATGTTCAATTGTTATCTTTTTTTTGTTGTACGAATCCAAAACTTGCCTTATAGTATTATAGTATTGCAAGTAAAAAAGTACACTGAACAAAAAATTCCCATATTTTGAGTACCCTTTGAGATAGCCCATTTTTATTTCTGGTTTCAGAGCATTCATATAAAGTGGGCAATACACCGTTTAAGGATTATCCTATGTTTACCGGACACCTTCCATAAATTAAAGTTTCTGTATAAGAAAAGTACTTTTAAGGTGAAGACCTTTATTGACTGGACTTAACATTAGCTGCGTTTTATTATCGCTCATAACATAACCCATATGGTTCACCTCGTGAAAATAAAACGATGCGGGTTAGTGTGAAAACAGTGCGGTATATTAGTGTCTTTTTTTCTTATGCTTATTTATTTTTTCATGTCAAGCCTGTCTGTCTCTTTTCCTCTCTATTCATTACACTGCTGACAAATCGCTGACATAATTCACAATGGTAGATAGCCCTCTGCCGGTCAGAGGGAAAACCTGTATCTGCGTTATTGAAATTAACCTCGATAGAAACCTGGATCCCATGTTGTTTTTGTAATACGTGTTAAAAGATAACCTCGACCCAGACCCGGAGATAATACAACGCAGCTACTATTTTTCAAAATTGTGAAATTTTTCATTCACATTTGCTTTTAAAAAAATGAAAATCAAATCAATAAGGGACTCAATCTGCTCTCTTGTATGAAATAATTTGACTATTTTTATTTTCATATAAACGGTTATGCAGTAATGTAGCTGTAATGCTAAGATCGGACATTTAAAATCGAAGTTATAAGCTTTCCAATCGCTCACTTTGAAGTATATTTGCGCGTATCGGTACTTTTTTTTCATTGAACCTGGTCAGCCAGCGGCCAACGAACAACCACTGATTGTGATTTCTGCAAAGCTGCGCAGCAAATTTAGAAATATAGACATCGCTCAGCTCTGGGCTATACATGCAACTTTTGAATTTGTCTGATTCCATAAAACCTGTTTTATTCACTTTCGCTGTAAAAAATTATATAGCTATTAAGATGAGGCTCAGCTGGGAGAGAAGAGATACATACCTACATCGTTTGTTTCACCAAAAAAAGAAATAATATGCGAAATGAAAAATCAGGACAATGGAAACATGAAGTCCTCTTTTGGCTGCCAAGAATTAATTTTAAATAATTATTATTTTTGACTACATTTTATTAAATTCGTATTTTATGCTTCTCTTGTTCTTGCTCAGGGGGTGGGCAATTGCACCCATTGCTTCCTGTATGCGTGTCTGCCCACCGCCAAAATTGATTTAGCATTGTTCCATTGTATAAACACTCTATAGTTTTTTCATGCAACACGAATTTGTAGGATGACATTTAGTCGATAGGCTTGCTGTGATCGCCTTACCGAGATCTCTTTACAAAAATTAGGATTACATTTGGACACTAAATGGCCACGAGCTTTTTGGCTTCATGAGAATACTATAGAGTTTATATACAATGCCTATTCTAAATCATTTTGAGTTCCGCCAAAGTAGAAGTTTCGCAAAAAATTGGCTCTCGGAGACATTCGAAAAAATACTTAAAATAAAATGCACGACTGGATCGCACGTACTTGCTCTTATGTTCAAGTTGAGTGGGACTTATGGCTGATTTACAATGCAGCGTTGGGCGTTGCGTTGAAAGATTTGCCTGTCAACGCAAAAGTTCAGGCATAGGAATATCTGTTTAGTGTTTACAATGACGCGTTGAGCATTATGTTACGATTTTGCATCCATTAGTAGGTACACAGCCATAATGGCTGCGTTCGCGTCCGCGATTTGTACGTTACATTTAACAAGCGCTACGGCCGCGTCGAGATAAATCGAACAAAAAAATTCAAACTTTTTTCAACACAAGATGGCCACATACCTAAATTGAAATCGAAATGTCAAAGCGCACGCGAAAGTTGAATAATCTCTACTTTCGCGTTGAAGCCGCTTACGTTACGTTGGTTTGTGTACCTACTAATGGAAGCAAGATCGTAATGGCTGTTTTACAATGACGCGTTCGCGTTCGCGATGCGTACGTTACATTTAACAAGCGCTACGGCCGCGTCGAGATAAATCGAACAAAAAAATTCAAACTTTTTTCAACACAAGATGGCCACATACCTAAATTGAAATCGAAATGCCGTTTTCTTAAAAATTAATTTTTTATATATAAAATTTTTGTAACATTTTTCAAACAAAATTTTGGCATGCCAATTTTGAGTATATATTAATATAAATTTAAAACTGATATTTCAAAACAATTCATCAACCTGTTTTTGAAATATTGAATTTTCAAAAAAAGTTTTGAATCTTTTTTTAAAAATCCAAAATTTTTTTTCCAAAATTTTGATATACAGCATTATTTATATTTTAACAAAGCTTTTGTTTTTGTACAAAAGCTTTGTTAAAATATCAATCATTGAAATCGGATGAGCGGTTAATGAGAAAACCGAAAAAAAACCGTTATATGGCAGGTACCGTTAATTAATGTTTTTGGTGATTTTTTTTATTACCAAAAAGTACACCATGTCTACAGTAATACACTGATTTTTTTTTATCAAAATCGTTGGAGCCATTTTTGAGATAAATAAGGTTTTTTAAGGAATTTTGTTACCATAGGATATACATAGACAGATTTGAGTTTTCATGGTTCTTTACATTTTGCTGCAGCTGCAGATTATCCATATCTATACATAATTTTGTTTTGGACCAATAAGCTCAGGCAATGGCAACCTGCACTTCCTTATATGAAAACTTAAATGTGCCTAAGCTAGACTCATAAAGCTACGGTTTAAAAAGACATTAACAAAAGTACTTAAATTCAATAAAATCGTTCTTTTTTAGATAAACAGCAAATCGATGATAAGGTTGAAGAATTTGGTGAAAGCAAAGCATAGTCCAATATTTCGATTTTTGTTTTTTTTTTTGTATTCGGAACCTCGCTGTTAAAAGTTATTTTCTTTGTAAGAAACCGTTGCAGATGTCGCCATTTCCATTATTACTGAATATACATAATTTACTGTGGGTTTTCTGTTGAAGACGGATTCAATAAGATCATAGTGAAAGGGGCCATAAATTATAAGATACTTATTATATAATCTATACCTACCTTTCGAGTTAGATGGTTATGTTAACCTTATGACAAGAATTCCATAATTCAAATACTGTTTATTGCAACAATACAAACAGGAAGTTATTGTTATCTTTAAAATTGATTTTATTTCGACGCACTCAAATGATTTTTCAAATCATTAAAAATGTGTAAAACTAAAAAAAAAGTATTTTCAACTATAAAATCAGTTTTTTTTAATAAAAAAAATTTAAATGTTATCTTTATTGTTTTATTATTATAGTTTTCTAAGCATCTCCAATAAGACCATCAATTTGAATCTCATATTTCGAATACACTATATGACAACAATTAGGTATAAAATCTTATTATATTTTATTAATATTATTTTCTAAATTATTTTATAATAAAATGCATTGCTTAAAAATTAATATTAAGTAACAAACAAAAAAATAAAAAAAATTATGGAAGAAAGGAGACATTTTTAAAAATAACGTACACAGGGATGTTAATAAAGGGAAATATACAATTAATTATTTAATAATTTATTGGAAAAAAAAAATTATAAACCGGTACTAGCGGTATTTTGTCAATACTATGTGTTTATATATTTATCATATTATTTATGGCAGCTATTACAAAAAGTGATTGAAATAAAGAAATATTTTAAGGCAACATCGATTGGGTTTCTATTTTTTCTTCCTTTTTATTAATAATAAATTAAAGTTGTGCATTTTTTGGCTTAAGGCATAAATTTATTGGAATCAGTTTAATGCTTGATTGTTAAACACTCGTCTAAGGCACAACAGATGACAACACTCTACTGTGGAATTGAGTCCTTACAGCTCTGTTTTCAATATTTAAACTTATTGCTTATGGTTCAAGTTTATTGCGTACATAACAATCATATGGCAAGGACTCTGATATCGCCTTGATATTAAGGACTTCTTCTTGAAGTTGTGACAATTCTTTTTCGTATTTGTCAATTGATTTGTTTTGTTGATTTCTCATTTCACGGAATTTTTCGATTCGGCTAGTAAGATTTGCCCGGTTGAGATCTGTTTCGACTGCATCAAGGCGACTCTCTAAAAAATTTACAAAGTTACAAAAACAAATAAAATGTTTGAGAAATATTTTATCTACCAAGATCATCCAGATCGTTAGTATTGATATCTGCTAGATCTGCAAGCTCATCATTAATTGAGTTGAGTTCACCAACAGCTTTGCTGATTTTCTTTTGAGCTTCAAGAGTATCGGCCTTAGCTTGTCCAACCTGAAATAAAAATAATTTTGATTAAGCAGCTTTTGAATAAGTTCTATAGCAAAAGTCGAATGTGTATTGATATTATTGGTATCAAGCCTTCGAGTTCCAGGCCATACCTTTCGTTTGGCATCATCCACAAGGCTATCGTCTTTGCTAGACAATTCTTCCAGTTTAGTTATGTCTGTTTCAGTGACCTTTACGCGATGGTTCAATTGATCAGCTTCATCTCGAAGTTTTCGAGCATTTACTTTTGTGTCGTTTGCTTTTCTTCGAATTATTTCGGCATCCTATAAGAATAAAACAAAAAATTAGACTCATTTTGCAGGTTTCCAGCTCTTAGAAGTTATTCCGTGGTAGATTTCCATTTCCACGGAACCAAAAACCATTTCAAATCTAGGCTTACCTTTGAAGCTTGTTCGGCATATTTCTCTTGAGCTTCTTGTGCATTAGTCTTGGCCTCGTTTGCATTCTTATTTGCTCCAGTCAAGGCCTATAACAAAAAATATTTAGTGGGTTTTAGTTCAGACTCTTTACAAAAATTAAAAAATTTTGGGTAAATCAAAAAATGTCCATAATTTATAACCCTAATCTGTGTGCATTTATGCGAAGCTTACTTCATCGGCTTGTTTGATCAAAGCTTCAGCACTTGCAATTTCCGTTTGTATTCCAGGTACAGTTCTAAGTGCCAAAGCAGCCTTCTCCGAGGACTTCTGAACATCAGTTTGGAAACCTTGAAAAGCAGTTTAAGGACTCTATACTTAAAAAGTTTAACAAAGAAAAAAACATACGTGCAAGGGTGTGATAGGTGTTGTTAGCTTCCTTTAACGTATTGTCACCTTGCTCAACGGCATGAGTCGCATTATCAAATGCTGCCTTAGCTCTATTTAAAAGGTTGATTTCATCGAGTTTTTGGACGGTTGCTCTGAAAGTTTTAAGAAACACACAAAAATTATCAACTTGCTCATGATATTTTATAAAATCCTACCGTTCTAATAGAGTCTCGGCTAAATTTTGTTCCTCTTCGAAATTTGCGAAAATTTCTCCATTACTGTTCGAAACATCATTTACCCGTTCTATCAGTTTATTTGCCTGAAAAATTAATAAAACAAATAAAAAAAAGAGCTTAAATATTTTTTTTTTTCAATTCCTCAACAAACATTTTCGTTAGCTTTCATAGCTTTAAGCTTAAGCAGGGCGATATCGATGTCAGGAGTTGTGAGACCATTCACATCGGTCAACAATGTTAAGGCAGCATCGTAAACCTCATTTGCCTTTCGCAAAGCTTCTTTGGTATTTTGAGAAACATGACCTAAATTCGTCTTGACTGTGGCTAGCTCTAATCCAACTTCAGTACGGAGCTCATCTCTGGAAAGATATTGCAATTTATTTTCAAACTTAAGATTCTAGAGCAATTTTAACTTACGTGACTTTTTGTTGTAATGTTATGGCAGCCTTTGCCAAATCATGAGCCTTGGCAATAGCATCATTGGCATCTTTGGCATTTTTCAAGTCAAATTGTGCCTGAGACTCTAAATTATCTGCCAGAGCTCTAGCTTCACGTGAGATGCCACTTATCTGTTGAGATTGTTCTCCGAATTCAACAGACTTGTTCTTGGCCCTTCCCAAGGCTAATGCTCCTTCGTCAGTCAGCAAATTCAGAGCAGTCTGAAAATGTATGTTTAACTTGAAAGTTCACAATAAAACGACCAACCAGCCTTACCTGAAGTTCGTTTTTAGCATCTTCGATGATGCTATGAGCAATGGTGTAGTTCTGTTGGGCTTTTTCAATCTCCGAATTCGCATTGCTTTGCAAATCGTCAGCTGATTTAATATGGTCTCGCACTATATCCAAGCGTTCATGCAAGTCATTCAACCGCTCAAGCAAGGTTTTATCTCCTTCGCCAGCTGTGGACTTAGCATCGGCCAGCAGGATATCAACCTTTTCCTGGACAGCCTGCAGTTTCGACTCAAATTCATCGTCGTTGGTTACTGGTGTTCTGGCAATGTCATCTAGGGTCTGGCTCAGATTTCGCAACTTGGCTCTGTGATCATTGGCAGCATCTTCGACAAGGTTATAGCAAGCCGGACAGTCTACACAACCCTTATGGCGGTCAAACTTATTCTCTTTGCAGCGATCACAGCGTCGTCCTTCCACATTGTCATTACAAGGACACTGTCCATTTTGATCGCACTGGAATCCCTTGGAACCACTCTCATCACACTCGCAGAATTTGCAACCTTCACTGGAGAATCCATAGAAGTACAAGTCACATTGGTCACAGTGTTGTCCAATAACACCCGGCTTGCAGTAACAGTTGCCGGTGAACTTGTCACATGTTGAGTTGTAGCTTCCGATCGGGTCACAGCTGCAACTTTCGCACCCGTTTCCAGAGACGATATTGAAGTATCCTGGCTGACATTCATTGCAGTCATGTCCAATGACATTGGGTTTGCACTGGCAGTTTCCTGTTACTTGATCGCACTGGGAAATTCCTTTCTCGGTTTGTTGGGTTCCACGTGGATAGCAGGAACATTGATCACACTGTCCATGAGGAAGAGCCAACGGATCACCGAAATGTCCCGGCAGACATTCGTCACAGTGCCTTCCAGCTGTGTTGTGAGTACATTTAAGACACTCACCAGTCGTGCGATCACAGTTTCCAACGGCATTTGGATCAACATTTCCATTGCAGTCACAGGCTTTGCAAACCTGTACATCTCCCAGTAGGCCAGTTGGGTCACCGTAAAATCCATCCGAGCACTGTTCACAGCGAGCTCCAAAGTAGCCAACGGGACATTCAATACAAATCACAGTATCACCATTGATCTGGATACAAGCACCATCATCGGGGCAAGGACAACGTTTGCAGTCATATGGCGTTCCTTCCAGAGCATTGCCATAGTATCCCTTGGCACACTGGTCACAAGTGTCACCAGCAGTATTGTGCTGACAGATACACCGACCAGTTTCGGAGTCACAGATATCGGCGTGTTTGTTGCAATCACATGGAATACATGGCATGAATGGTCCTCCCTTGGCTGGACTGTGTCGGTAACCAGGAGCACAAGACTCACAGAACTGCCCCAAATAGCCCTCGGGGCAAGTACACTGTTCAATCCAAGTAGCTTGCTGTCCAGCAGCACCACGATGAGCACTCTGCAACTCAACATCATCCAGAATAGCTTCACCTTGGACGGAATAAGTGGCTCGGATTTTGATAGCTGTGAGATTACTCAATATCGATAGGAATCCTCGAGCTGATTGACTTGGCTGCCACTGGTAATCAGTGTGTTCGTTTAATCGGAATGAGTAGGACTTAGCAGTTTGATCTGGCATGCCATTGCCTTGGGCGAAAATGGGCAGTGAAATTTTGGTTCCAGAACCTTCCAAGACAATATCACTGGCACTGGTACTAGGTCCCACCTGTCCCACCAAAGTCAACTTGAAGCTCAGCATACGATTGTATGAAGCCCGTTGGTCACCAAGAAACCTTTCCGGAGCCATGAAGTAAATGAATTCGTTGCCTTGAGCTGTTGTTCCAACACTCTGGCTATATTGATTGTACTTAATGTCTGCGTTACGATTATAGATATCAACTGCTGTCCAGTGTTCCTTGTGCTTATTGAATTTCGATGCCACCGAAACGACAGAATAACCAGGGGCACTTTGACACTCTGATGTGTGGCCATAACAGAAGCATGGCGTACAACCGAAACGATTGGTAATATCTAAGTTGAAGAAGCCAGGCTTACATTCGTTACAACGCTTGCCCTCGACATTTTCCTTGCAGTGGCAGACACCATTTTCAGCATCACAAGATGGTTTGCTATCGTATGAACCTCTTGGATCACACCCACAAGGCTGACAGCCATGAGAACCAAATTGATAGTAGTTATTGTCACAACGGTCACACTTATCTCCAGTTACTCCAGGCTTACATTGACATTTACCCTCGCTGTTGCACTGAAGGGATCGAGATCCTAGCAAAATAAAATGAATTTTTGAGGAAATAAGGTCATATAAGAGTGGTGGAGAGTCTTACCAACAGAATTACACTGACAATGAACACAATATCCATCTTCACGCATGTAGAAATTCTCCTTACAACGTTCACAGTTAGCTCCGTCACGATTTTCACGGCAATCCAAACAGTGACCACCATGTCCAGTGGTGTTATACAAGTGTTCGTCGAAGAAACATTTGTCAGAGAAATTATTACAGTTACAAGCTAAAACAAAATTAAAGAGTTTTAAGTTTTTATCAGCTTTACAATTATCAATAGATTAAGCCTAAAAGTGGGACCTAACTTTACAAATAATAATATTTTATCTCCCAGAAAAACAAAATGGATCTTCATAGAATTTTCACTTCTTTCCCAAGTCACGAAAATTTTTGTGTCACCAAATCAATAAATTAAGAACTGATGCTCTGTCATTTTTCCTCAGTCCAAAACCCAATATTGGCTTTTTTTGGAGACTTTATACCAAACAATTAAAAACTCTCCAAAGAAAAACCTATAACGTTCAAGATTAATGCCCAGTTCACTACATATGCGAAACCTAATTTGTATATGGTCTCTAACAAGACAAAATAGTGCAACAATAGCCGTGGAGAGTTTCACTAACTGAATATATAAATATAAAACAAAATCGAAGTAACATAGCGGACAAATATTCGTGGAGAGTTACACTAATTGCAAAAATAAAAGCAAAAACTATAGCAAAAATATGAAAGAAACAATCTGAACAAACGAATTTAACTCAAATTTCATTCTGCGTACACAACTATGGGCACGGACAATTAATTCTGAGCAATAAAAGTGTGTAGACTTCTCCAAATAATTCATGAAAATGACAGAGCATCATTTATAATTTAAAAAAATAATCTAAAATAGTTATACCTCTGATACAAAACTAAAAAAAAAATGTTTTTTTAACTCTCACCCCATCAACATCAAAGAAAATAAACCCTCAAAACTTTTGTATTCTATATAAGCCCTAATCCACTCTAAGTTCCACATGAGTTCCTTTACTTAATCCAAAACCAAATTCCTTTGAAAACCGAACTTGATCAAATCCGAAAACCATAATTTTAAATAAAAACAAGAAAGAAAAAAAGGAATTCTTACAAATAACGGAATACCAAGATGAATACGTGTGGATTTTATTTGTTTCGTAATCCCAATATTGACCAAATGCACTCTTCACTAGAATCCACCACAATAAAATCAAACTCAATGCCATCTCGGACAATCGATAACTAAATCCAATCCAATTCAATTGAATTTGCAAAAGTCTTTCATCTTCATCTCATCTCCGAGAACCGATATGTACCTAACCTACCTTGGAAAGCGAATTAAATTCCTAGCCATAATAACTACTATCTTACATAACGGTGGTTGATTCTCTTTTATCATCGACCATCGTATATCTTTTCACAAAAGGAAACCCCATAGTATCCGGTTGCATTGCTGCCTGTTGGACTTTTGGACTGGACTGTTGCATCCATCAAATAACATAGCTATCTATGTATTGTGGCCAAAAGGGCCTTACGCATCAGATGGCATAATGTTCTAGGTATCGATTGGATGCTTGCTTTTCTTGCTTACCCTTGCACTCGTTGACATCTTGTGAGGTGGCCATCTTCCATTTAACGTCATTGAACAATGGCAGACACTTGTCACAGTCCGGTCCGTCGGTGTTGTGACGACATTCGCAGACCAACTTGTGTTCGCCGTGCAAACCGGTGCTTGGGACGCACTTGCTGGCATGACCATTGCACTTGCAACGTGCACCGACAGCAATATCAGAGATGGCATAGAAGTATGACTGCAATACTTGGACGTCGCCGAACACTTCGTCACCGAAGGTGTTTAGACGGTCCAAAGTGATTCTCAAATCAGTTGCGGTTACCCATTGCTGGAAGAGAGAATATAGTGGTTAGTGAAGGGGGTTCTTTATTGGATTTGGAGGCCAACAAAAGTGGGTTTACATTACCTGTATTTCTGAGCTCCTTTCGAAATAAATACCACTTGGTCTGCCCTCAAGGGTGGAGAAAGCAATTTCACCATCCCTCAGCGGAGAGATGTCACTGTAATCGCTCGTGCACCAAGCACGTGCTTCAATTTCTCCAGTTGCAATCGACCGTGAATCGGGAAGTCCATAAGTGTCACGACATGTCGCACTGTAGTACTGGTACGGCACCCAGGGCCCATCTTCGGAGCTTCTCTTATAAATGGCAAACGATTCTGGCCTTGGTGAGCGGAACAGCAAACGGACATAAGTGATATCGAATGCTTTGCCTAGAGTAAACATTGCAATGGATTCATGTGTCAGTTATAAGATGAAAAGAGAAAAAACAAATCTGGGTTAAGATCTCACCTAGATGAAGAGTCAGATTTACATGATTTGGATACTGAATACCCTGTCGCATTGTCTCTGACTGCCACCAAGTTGGATTCTGCGGATCGTGCAAGTCTGTCAGGTACGAGGGGTCATGGTCTCCTGATCTGTGCAATTATATGGAATAAAGCTGTTTGTTATGGTTCTACGCTGATTCATAACGCGTTCATGTGATACTAACCTGCAGAACTCGCAACTCTTTTTGTTCGAGTAGATCGTTTGGATGCAGTATAAATTGTTGTCTGTTTCACCGCATGTGTTTGTCGCTTCGAATTGCAACTGATATGCAGCATTTACGAATTCTGGCATACATTTCTGAGAAGAAAAAAAAATAATAATATAAAAAATATATTTTTGAGACTATCTGCCTAAGTAAAATGGTCAATGGTATGAACATGAATAAAATATTTCAAAGATTGGAATAAAAGTAATTTTATATTAGAAAAATGTTTATGTAGTGGTTTGAACTGAATTTCGATCAAACAAAACAAATTCTTAAAAATCAATTGCTCCACAAAAATAGAAAAATCATATTTTCCTTCTTTGTTTCTAATGAAAATATGAAGTGGTCTATGTACACTAATACATGTACAAATAGGTTAGGATAAGCCTAATCATTAAAAAGATTGGAGTATCTGTCTGTAATTTTGAAACCTATAATTGCATTTTCTGAGCTCAAATGGTGATTTACATGCCAAGCGATACTTTATCGATCAACTCTAAAATGTTTGTCTATTTGATGTCTGCAGTTTGTTTGGGCAAACATTAAACAAAAATAAAAGCGATTTTGAGCAACAAAGAAAAAAGTTTATAATAAAAAAAGAATATTCTTTACAGAATCACTCTGTATCTTTAATTTTTAATTTTAATTTATTGAATTGCAAACAAAATTTAATAAAAGAAAATATGGACCCCTTTTTAAATATCAAGTTTTCAAGAAAAAAAAATATTTTGATGCATTCTACAGTCTTATGTTTTTTGTTTCGAGATTTGTTTGCAAAAAATTTTCTTTAAGGACAGTATTGCAAGAAATGACACGAGACTCAAAATTTTTTTTAAGATCTTCATTTTTATGGATAATTTATTTATTTAATCAGCTTCCATTCCACTATTTTTCTTGTCGTAGAATTTATTTTTGCGTGATTTATCTGACTTTGAATGAACAATTATACTCTAGGCTTGGATTACCAATATCTTAGCAAATAATGACGTCACAAAAATTCGATATTTTTAGAAATTTGAGTAAACATTTCACAAGATTCGTTTTAGGTTTTGTAGAAATTATTTTTTTGTCAACCCTTCACCGTTAGTTAAAAAAAAGTACTAAAAAACGACTTTTTGTGGTCATTCGGTAAATCGTTTGTTTCTCTGCACATTTTTATTGGATGAGTTGCATTAGTGCGCTGATTTCATTACTTTTATAGCATCAACATTACTGTAAATTTTCAAATTGATTTATGAAACCATTTTTCTTCACCAAATTTTCAAAGTTTTTACGCACCAATTAAGGAAACGAATTGTGTTATTCCTAAACATTGCGCAGTCGTCATCAAAATTAATATAAAAACAACAATTCCCGTCGACTTTTTTTACATTTTGCATTGGTTAAATACTTTTCTGACTTATAATGAAATAAAAAAAAAAAATTCCTAAAAGATTTAAAACAAGTAGAAAAAAATTCATACAAAAAATTTGTAGGTACGACAAAAAAAAAAATGAATTGAAGCCAAATAAACAAGATATATGACCAATACATTTGATTTACTCAAACAAAATTATCCATAAAAATGAGGACCTTCAAAAAAAAAAAAAATTAAAAATAAAATAATTTGTCTGCCTCGTGTCATTCCTTGCAAAAACGCAGAATCAAATCTCGATACAAAAAACATAAAGCTGTAGAATACTTCTTGTTTTAACTCAATACAACCACACAAGGATACAGCTCTTCAAAAAACACCAACAAATAAAAAAAAATGTGTTCCTTAATTTTTTTTTACTAGTGTAGCATTCTTGCGGATTAGATTCTCTTTTAACATTCGATGATATACATATGTAGGTATCTACTATATCCTATAAGGCAAGTTATGCATTCGTAAAAAAAAAAAAATTGAGCTTGATATTTTGAAAACTTGTTATTACGATGATAGAAAAACACGAAAAACACGTTTTCTACATTTTTTTAGAACCAAAAACAAAAGTACCTGCCATAATTTATTTTTCAATTTTACATAATCATATTTTACTCAAAAAGCGGCTCCACAACTTTTCTTTAAAAAAAATCAATAAACTGCTTTTAGAAGAGGCTTGTTTTGATCAGGAAACCATTTTTCAAAAAATAGTAGTTATTAATGCTCCTCCCAAGGATTATTTTTTTATATTTTCGATTTCTTTTTCAAAACGGTATGGACTGATTTTAATAAATTGGTTTATTCAGAAGGTTCTAAAATATATAAACAACGTACAAAAATTAAAAAAAAATATTTTTTGGATTTTAAAAATAAACTTCAAAATCAAATATTTCGAAAACGATATGATTGATTTATTTGCGACTGTGTAGTTAAGATTTTCTAATTCTCTTAAATTAAAAAAAATTACTTTAATGAAACAATAACGGTAACTAGGTACCTTCCGTAAGACTTTATCCGTATGCAAAATTTATAAAAATTTACACTTAGCAATTATTAATAGTAGGTACCTCTCATGGAATGTTTTTTTATTTTGAATTTTCTCATTATCGACTGAACGGATTTGGATTAATTTTTATATACAAATTTCAAATAAGCTCAAATAATATTTAGCATATCAAAATTTTCAGAAAAGAAATTTAAAGTTAATTTTTTTTTGCAAATTCGATATCTCAAAAATGGGTTCATGGATATGCACATACATAAATACTCAAGATTTGCCTACCAAAATTTGTCCTAAAGAATACTTTAAGAATTTGAAGAATAAGAATAAGAAAATAATTTTTTTTAAACTGCTCCAACGATTTAAATTTTTTTCCATGTAATCAATTTTCTTAAACCCACAGCCTCTTGAACATGAGAGTAAGTACGTGTGACATTTTATTTACATTTTGATGGAAGGTTCCAAAATGTTTGCATAAAAGTTAAATACTTTTTTTTATATCCTAAAAAGTATTAAAAACGCTGGAACCAAGCTTGAACAAAATTTATATTGATTTTTCAAAAAATAAAAATAGATAAAAAAAAAATCATTTTGCAATAGTAGCCCTGTTTTTTAGTGCTTTTTTATCTTCGCATGAAGAAAAAGTAGCATAACACTCATAATTTCTTTTCACTTTTTTCCATGGAATTAATACTCAGTGAACAAAATTAAATTTTCTATTCATTTTTTATGTTTTAGTGATCACTAAAAATTGTACAGAATTTTCTGCAGTTTTTTATGAAAAAATTCCATACATCTAAGGCCCATTTAGACCCCACTGTACTGAAATTCTTATAAAAATCATATTTTTTTCGAATAAATTAGGTATTAATTTCAATAAAAACAAAGTAACACTAATTTAGCTTCAAGTTGTTGGGAGTTCGGAGAGACATTTGACGCATATGTTATGTACATTATTTGTGTGGCAAAGTCAACTATATCTACCAAATCGCTTTGAAGTCAACAAATTTTTTGATGACTTGATACATGATTTTCTATTTAAATTTCAACCTCACTGTTTTAAAAAATGTTTGCAAATCATTCATACAATAGTTGGAAAAATTATAATTGAATCAGTTATCATAGATATCAAAAAAATTCATGAAAACATCATGGGGTACATATGAACCCCATGTCCGTTTTTATCGACTTTTTCCGTGTTGTAAAGGAGGGCTAAGCGAATATAAAAATGCACTAAAAAATAAGGCAGTTATAAAAACTTTTTGGGAGCTTCTGCATAGGAATATTCATTAAAATCAGATCATTAATTCTATTCATAACCATTTTTTGTAAAATGGTTTTCTTCCAAAGTAAAGGTAGCTTTTATTTAAAGTAATTTCTTGAATTTTTTTTAAGAAAATCTTTGGAACCATTTTTGAGAAAACTAAGATTTTGTTAAAATGCTAAAAAAAGACTAGTATGGCATCAGGTACCGTTATTTTTGATCCTAAGGAATAAAAAAAAAAAAATGTGTGAGGGTAATTCCCAAAAACCACTTTGTACCATGTTTGGAGAAAATTTATGCAGCCGTTTTGGCAATAGCAGAGCAGACAGACAGACAGAATCGTGAAACCCATTTTTTCATCTTCCCTATCATCGTATTGACAAGTTTATCAAAATCTCTAGTTCAATATTTTTATGAATCGAAAATTTATTTTTTAGTTCCTTATAAATAAAAGGCTAAAACAGATGCCCTCCACGAACTCGATTAATTTTTGTCCATGTTTATAATTTATGAAACTGAAACAATATTTTTTTTTGAAAATTACAGGAACTGTCAGTTTTAGTATTTCTAGATACCAATTGTTTGAAATTTTCATGTTTTTTGTTGTGACTGCATCGTGCAGCGATGATCTGCAAGCTTCTTTTGAGTACATTTCTGCTTTTATAAAAACCTGTGTAATTCAGTTTCGCTGCATGGAAAAATCTCTACATCTTTTTAGGTCATTAGTACCTTATTAATAGGATTTAAATAAAATGGTATACAGCTTTATTCAAAAATGCAAACTCTTGTGTTTTAATGAATGATTATAACAACGCAAAAATTAAAAACTGTAAACTAACTAAAGATAATATTTTAAAACAAAATTACTAAATATTTTCCAAAAACTAGATATTTATTATAAAACCATTTAATTATTTAGGCAAATAGAAATGAGAACAAAATCTGGCTATAAATGAGCTAAAACATGAAATAATAGTTTTTGTTTTCTATTTCAATTAATTTCTTTTAGAAAATTTCGCCCCTTACCTAAACAAGCAAAAATAGACTCACCATAAGATTTCTTTCTTGTTTCAACCCAACCTGCACGCTCTATCTAGCCTAGCGCTTCGATGCATTTTATGCAAAACATATTCTTAACGACCGACGATAGTTTCAAATTATCAGAAACTATAAAATATGGCAAAAATTACAACTTCACATAAATTTCTGATTTATTTCGCACCTTAAGCAATTAACCTCCTTTTAATTTAACGCTTTAATGTGCTTGGAATAGTTTGTTAAAAATAACAATACTAAGTGACTATTCATATGTGACTTAACCTTAAAAAAGCTATTTAAGATAAAAGATGTCTCAATATTTCAAGTGAAATAAATAAGTTAAAATTATCATTGCAATATTGCAACCTATTTATGTACCGTTGTATATGTACCATATATTCCATATATATGTCCCAACGTCTTTCTAATTGCAGAATAAGACGCAAGATTTGAAAATCTAAAATAAATCAATATCCACCAGGGTGGAAGGACTCTCGCAAATTTTAACATTCTCAGGAAGGCAGCTTGGAAATACAAAATGATATGAGAAAATTGAGAAGATTAGTGATGCTGTATTCCTTAAATAATTTAGCATGAGATTCAAGTATTTGTGTTGGTGTTAGCCTAAAATAAATAAATAATTATAAATTAATCAAACGAATGTATCAATGTATTGGAAATTGCACGAAACAATTTTATTTTTACATATTGTTGTACTACGAGTAAATTAGTCAACAAAATAAGTAAACTGATACAGAATGTTTGTTTCTAATACTAGAGATGAGGAAGAGAGGATATAAACTGAAATTATATCCAAATGACTATTTGTTGTTTACGTGACTTTAATACCAAAATTTATATGTTCCCAGTTCAAGGAAAAAAAAAAGAAATAAGGAATTTTCGACACTAAATTTGAAAAGGCACTATACACTATCCTAAATCTTGTTGCTGGTGGCTGTAGATGTTTAGTGAAGCTGAACAAAAAAATCTCGATGAAAGAAGGACCAACCAACACCTTCATGGCTTTGGTAATCTTATCCACTTTATTGTACGCTCAATAAAACGCGTCGTACCATAATAGTAGTTGTTTTTGGGTGAGTAAAGTTTATCGAGTGGATTCGGGCATTATCCATTTTCCCAAAAGAAACGGTTGAATTGGTGAGAACATTGTGTGGTGCTTTCGTTTTTATTTTTTTGTTTTCTTATTTATTGGATTAGACGGAGTTTGGTTTTTTTTTGTGCCAAGGATGTGTGTTGGACCATTTCATCAATGACTAGTTCAGGTTTGGGGGCAGTTGGCCAAGTGATTTGGTTCAAATACTATGGGTATATATTTTATTGACTGAAACAGTTTTGTGTGGTGAATTTAATGGACAGTGATTATACAAGGACGATAATATGAAGGCTTTTGGTGTGAAAAGGAAGATTTACAGTTGAACTTGGTGCGATGTCGTCGGAAAAAATTGAGTTTTATGTGAGTAGAAGATAGTCTTTGGTGAATTAATTCCTTGGGTGTTGAGTGTATTTCATGAAGATTGAAGACTTAGATTTTATTGTAGATTATCAGTTCATGATTTAGAACAGAAAGATCTATTGACGATTGTTTACGATTTCGTCTATTTGGCTTATACTACATTTCCACCTGTTTCTAATTTGAGGTTTAATAAGATATACCTCAAATCTTCTAATCTTGAAGATTTACCATACAAGTTTATTTCATAAATCTTGACTATTATTAATTAGGTAATAACATTAAATCTTCCAAGGATAAATACTTTTATAAATCGAACTAACTATTCTTATGTGGGTCTGAAGGATTCATATTGAAGCTCAATTAAGTTCTTCATTGTTTGACACAAATGGGACATTCTATATCACTTCCACTTTATAAAAAAAAATATACACCATTTGCGTTTTGAGAGGTACTGTCATCAAAGTAAATCTTCCTTCAATCTTTTTGTGCGGTGGAAACACCAAATAGATTTATTTAATTTGAACTAAGATAACGTCTGTGAAGTAGGTAGGCATTTTTCACCCACGCAAATGGTACCTTGAGAGGAATTTGCAGATTTTTTGCATTTTTTCTTGCATTTCTATTCTATTCTCCAAATTTGTTCAAAATTGGAAGTCCTCAATTTGAAAAATTTCCCAAATTGAAATTTCCTAGCATGCTTGGTTCCTGAGATACCCGATGTGACTTACTAACTTCCCACTGAAGTCAATTTTGGGAAATTTTTGCACAATGAGGACTTCAAATTTTGAACCTCTAGCCTATATGGCTGAAATACAAAAAAAACTGCAAAATTGGATTGGAACCTTATTGCAAGTTCCTAGCATGCTTGGTTCTTGAAATGCACGATGCTACCTGCTCACTTCACAGTGAAGTTATAAGGTCACTCGATAACACCCTTATAAGAGAGATAAACTTTTGGTGGAAAAATAGCATTAAGCCATTTTTAAATGTTTAATTTATTCAAATATACAGCTAAACAGTACCTCGTGCCATAATGGTTTGTGCGTCGGACTGTCATGCTGATGGTTTGGGTTCGATTCCCAGCCACTACCACCAAAAAACAGAAATATTTTTCCAGTTGAGCAAAAAAATTGAAATTAGGTAATCATTACTAGGTATTGTACCTACTTCAAAGCCTCTTCTTAGTTTGTCAGAAAAAATCTTCTGTAGGCGTATTTGCTTAAACTTTAAACAGAGTAGCTATGATCAGAGCTATCCTATTAAATCATGAAACGCTCTATGAGCACTGCACTGTCATCTAATTAGGAATTTCTTAAATTATTTCCGCACCAGGACGACTAGGCTCATTTACCATTTTAATTGATTTCGGTTCGGTATTGTTTTTTCTTTAATTTCCACCTGTCTAAAGTCTGCTTGGTTGTGTTCAGTACATTTATCCGTTTACTCTATTATTTTATAACACAGAGCTCACAGAGCGCATTGTAACATGCCGGCTCCACTGGGCATGAGCCATGGTTAGACTATGATTTTTTTCAGATTTGTTAAATAATCCCAAAAACTTGATTCATTCTTCAGCATTAAATGCTAATTTCTTTTGCCTCGACGGACATTTGAAGAAAATGAAAAGTAATTTTAGCGAATTTAGCGTAAATAGGAGAAAAAAGTTAGATTTTACAATTTTATAGATTAGATCATAGATTAGATTATAGATTTATGTAGATTAGGGTGGTCGTTACAGTGGGTTTTTTTGAATTTTGATATTTGGATGGGCCTAAATCAGCTCTAAATGAAGAAAAAAGAATTCCCTAATTTTTTCAGATTTTAATTTTCATCCCCTATAGTCGCTGTAGGTAAATTAAATTTCCCCTTTTTTTTTGAAAATTCGCGTAAAATCTGCCGAAAAATTCAAAGCATGTATGTGAGAAGTAGACAAGAAAGAAATTCTATGGGAGGGGGGTAATATCTCCCACCACTTGGACCTCCCGTCCAGTTTAATAAAATAATTGCAATTTTATAAAATAATTGCATAAAATAGAAAAAAATATTAAAAAACAACGGCGGCACTTACAGTAATGTTTTGTAGCTTTTTGGAAAGCCAGAAGTCTATTTTATTAGTTGATTTATTAATTAAAGTTCTTTGAATAGACAATTTCAGCAAAATCTGTTTTCAAACCTATAATAAAAAAAAAATAATAATTTTTCTTTAAAATGTTGAGTTTGAAACAATTTTTTGCCAAAACTGTTCATCAAAAAAACTTAATTTAAAAACAAACCGTAAGATTGGAGATTCCGGCTTTTCAAAAAGCTACAAAACATTACTGTAAGTATTGCCGTTGTTTTTTAATTAATTTTTGTCTATTTAATGCAAATATTTTATTAAATTGCCCCTCCCGTTCAAGCGGGGGGAGATATATCCCCCCTCCTGTAGGATTTTTTTCTTGTCTAGTTTCCACCTACATGCTCTGAATTTTGTTGGCAGATCTTATGCGAATTTTCTAGTATGCAAAAAAAAAGAAAGGGGAAATTTAATTTACCCCTACAGCGACAATAGGGGATGAAAATAAAAATCTGAAAAAATTAGGAATTTTTTTTTTCTTCATTTAGAGCCGATTTGGACCCATCCAGGATGACCTTTTTTTAACGACCGACCTAATGTAGATACTAATGTCACTGTATTGTATTTCATTAACGAGGTCGATCGAGTGCCGAAGTATTTAAAGTACCTACTACTAAATGTCAACGTTTTTCAGGCACCGTTATTCAATGTTAAACTAATTTTATTTAAGCGAGAATAGGTGTTTTCATAAACGTATGCCTAACTAAGAACTACTCTATCCACGTTCTTTAAGTCAGATTTTCGATCAGGCTAACCTAGCTCAACTTCAGTACCTATAGGTTCTGCTTCATTATATCATCAGCCGACATGCGGCGCGGCCTTGGGAATTTTGTGCAGCGATAATTTTTTGGGTGCAGAATTTATGTTGACTGTACCCATTACTTCTGCATTGTGAGTGTGTTCTACAATGCATGTACTAGAGCAGATTTTTGACGTTTAAGAAAACACAATCTTTCATCATGATTTTAACTGTCTACTTTTCAACGTCGACAATTGCGTAAAATATGTCGACAATGATGACAATGTCAATAATGTCAACAAACAATGTCAACAATGACGAGATAACAATCATTTTGTTTTGAATAATTTTGAATGAAAAACAACAACTTGCGTGTGTTACCATCAAGTATATAGGCTGGAGTTATAGCTATTTCACGAGAGCCACCTCGATCATCAGACTCCTGCATTGGGATTGAGTAGGTAGAACATGTGGCTTCAGTGGCGCGGTGTGCAGTGCATCGGCCTCTGAATTGCAAGGTTCATGGTTCGTTCCCAGATGACGGCAAAGCGATTTTCAATTAATACGAGCATAACCAGACTAAGCACCACTAAAGGAGTCTGATGATCGAGGTGGCTCTCGTGAAATAGCTATAACTCCAGCCTATAAACTTGGTGGTAGCACACGCAAGTTGTTGTTGTTCATTCAAAATTATTCAATATAAATTGATACATTGATGTATAACTTGCAGTATGCACTGCACTTGTGTGGATTTCCATTTACACACAAACCCAACTTTAAATCAATTTTTTTTATTTTGGATTATCTTCAAAACGGTAATTTTTATTATTTTTTAGTATTTTTAGAAAAAATAGTTTTTGGATTTTTAAGAAAATGTTTCAATTTGTTTTGTTTTTGAAAATCAAATATTTCTGAAAACGACATAATATATTTTTTTGAAACTCGATACTTAAGAGTTTCTTAATACTATCTATCTTAAATATTTTCAGAAAAAAATTTACCGTTAAGGAAAATGTTGTTGTGTTGATTTTTATTAAACATTTTCCTAGACCAAAATTAGCGTGACCCAGTCATGCATTTTATTCCTCAGCGATTTCACCTACAAAACCTTCATGACGTAGGAAAAAGAGTAGCAGTTTCTTTTCCTTGCCGCTATTGGCAATATTTTCAGCAACGTTCAGCAAACGTTGTTGTCTTCTATCAAAGACTGTTGTAAGAATTTTGGAGAGCGTTTCAGGATAAGAAGACTTCAAATTGAATTAAGCCTTGGGTATTTGGATTTAGATTTTATTTAAATTAAATAATTTTAAAAACTGGAATATTCAAAGACGAAAAAACCTACACAAGCTCATTTTGTAGCAAAAAATTAAAATTAATTTATTTAGTTAATCTAAACAACAAGAGTTACCATCTATTTTGTCTGCGATTAAATGATTTTTTTTCTTCTCTATTATAAGTGAGAAATGGTTCAAAAAACTTGTCACGCGCTGAATCCAAAGAAGGTTCTAAAAAAACATGTAATTTATGGATATTATGCTAATATAATAACATAGTTTAATAGAAAACATTTATACTCCAGAGAGCCATAGACTTGTCCGAGATTTACACAAGCACAAGGTTTGCTATTTAAGGATAAAGTTTCTCCTCTTAAACTTTGACTGCGGGTGTAAATATTTTCGTTTGAAAACCGAAACGGAAGGAAAGTTTGTAAAATTTGTGCATCCAGGAGCATGTGGCGTGGCGAGCTAAGTGTTTTATTTTTATTTTTTATTTTTGTAGTGAAATGTTGTTTGGAAATTTTTGTTCTCATAGTTTGGTTGCAACTTTTTGTCTAGTTCAAAGTTTCAATGATTTATTAAAAATAAATTTGATCATGATTTTAATTTTAAATTATGTTTAATTTCTAAAGGGTATTCATTCAAAATAAATTATTTAGTTTCTAAGACTGTAAGGCCCATTAGTTCAAACGAAACTTTAATATTAACGTTCAACATAAGGGCTTGTGTGATAAGGAAAATAAGTGTTTAAGTTGAATATAAATATTTAAGTTTCGTTTCGGGAAAAATTAATTTAAGAACCACTTGCACTTGCAGCAAACAAAAGGATATTTAAAAATTTACAATTAAATTTCATTAGCGGCTAGTCCGAAAGTTACCAAATTTAGAGATAACTTAAATATCTCGAGAACGATAAGAGGATTACTACATATTTAAACGCAGGTATGTATGTATGTACCATAGACAAAATATTTTGCTATAACGTGATAGCTCTCAAAGATTTTTTTTATAAATCATAGGTTACTGCTGTCAGAAAACTTCAGTACAAGTGTCCCTAAGGCAGGTCTCTTTATTTGAAACAGAATCAGTTTTTTTTGTTTGTTCCTCAAAAGGCAAAGAAACTCTGAAATTCACGAAGGTTTAATATTTTTCGTTTTTCATCCACTAAACACCATAAACAGCGCAACTTTATTAGATCAGCAAAACAATACCTACTTTTTATAATGTGCAATAAATTATCAGAATCGACTTTTCTTGCTTGTGTCCATCCAAATGAAGCATTTGCTGACATTAAAGAATTACACTGATTGACAGCGGGGGAGAATGGCTGATTAATCGTTTGTTACTGAAAATCATTTGAAGGAGTCTCAACTCAAAGGTCTGTGACCGAATGTTATGCTGATGGTGTAGAATATCAACATGTGTAAAGTAATGTAAACATATTTATTGCAATACCAGTGTTTTTGTTAGTCGAGAGGTTGGGCATAAATTTGAGACTTAAGTGAAATAGTGTAACTTAAGTGTCAAAAAAAGTTGGTATAGTGAAGGTTAGGCAAAGTAAGAAATTCTAACAAATTAATTCAATGCATCAAAAAGTTGAATGGTTAATTTCGTTTTAACTTCCTGTAAGCATCATTGAAGCATCAAATTTAAGAAATTAATTGAAACATTTTGCAAAATGAAATGATATTAATTCCTGATTCGAAATCGCAAGTAACTTAGAATTTGTAAGGAATTATTATTCCCCGTATAACCACACTTTTCGCTAAATTTATTATCCTCAATGTACTTACAAGAAAAAAGAAGTCATCACCCATCATAATAAGTGTAAACTGTTTTGAGGTCTTAGATATTTCAAGATAGTCCAGAAGAATTAGGAAAGCAATGGGGCAGATTTGAATGTGACGAATAGGAGATGATATTTTTATGGAAAGCGATCACAAAAAATACAATGAAAATATATACTTCCTCCAGCTCAAAAAGGTGTGGTACATGAAGGAACAATCACTACGGGAAGAAAAACTACAAAATGTCAATAATTCTAAGCAGGTTGTACTTCTATCCGGTATTTAGATTTTCGTAAAAAAAACCAAATCAATGTCAACATCGAACGAAATACTGACAAGAGTTTGGTTTCCATTAGATACTAAATTATGTAATTTTTTTGTACTCATAGAAAAATATTCGAGCAATATGAATATGGACTATTGCATTGACATCAAATAAATCAAAAGCCATAATAGTGCCCAGCCAAGTTCGCGGCATTGAGTTGAGCATTCAATAATGTGGAAAACGATGCAGTTAAGAGAGCCCTTGTAAAGCTGAATATAGAAAACTCAATTATAAATTGGACTATGTGCATATGTTAAAAAACAGGCATATTAAGAACTTGGAGAATCACGTTTAATAGTATCCACATCCAGAGGAATACCCCAGGGTGGGGTGCTTTCTCCGCTTCTTTGGATACTAGTTATAAACGAAATTCTTGTTAAATTAAAATATAGTGAAGTCAGAGTAGTAGCTTATGCAGATGACCTAGTACCTACTGCTTGCGACAGGTAAATCCCCATCCACTATTAGGGAACAAATAGAATATGCCCTGTCAAAGGTCAACACATGGGCAAAGAATTGTAGTCTAATGGTCAATCCATTGAAAACTGAATTGGTTCTCTTCACCAACATAAGGAAAATACCAATGTTTAGATTACCATCAATTGCAGCGACTCTACTCAAAATCTCGGATCAGGCCAAATACTTGGGTGTGATCCTTGATAAGAAACTGCACTGGAGTCTCAACACTAAAGACAGAGCAAAGAAAGCTATGATCGCGTTCTATTCCTGCAATAGGATCTTTGAAAAATCCTGGGGACCCAATCCAAAAATTATCAGATGGATGTACACGGCAATAGTTAGACCGATACTTACCGACGGTAATTTAGTTTGGTGGAACGCGACTGAGAATACAACAAACCTGAAAACCTTGACAAAAGTTCAAAGATTAGCATGCGTAGGTATTACGGGGGCGTTGGAAACCACTCCCACAGCGGCACTGGAAGCGATACTCAACTTGAGACCCCTAGATCTATTCGTGCAAGAATTTGCAGCAAACAGTGCCCTCTGGCTAAGCCAGACTAAATGCTGGAAGCAAAGCACATCGAGCCATACTCAGATTCTGCAGAGATATGTGGGAACTAATGTTTGCACAGACTACACAACACCCCATTTAAACTTCAACAGACCCTTCACTACCTCTTTTCCTAATAGAGAGGAGTGGGAAAACAACCAACCTTTCAGTAATGAATCTACGATAACTGTCTTCACTGATGGTTCGAAGATTAACACTGGAATTGGTGCAGGAATTTTCTCAGAAACTCTGGGACTAGCTAGCTCCTTCAAACTTCTGGACTTTTGCAGTGTCTTCCAAGAAGAGGTCTTGGCAGTGACAAAAGCAGCTATGCAAATATCAATGATGGCGATACCACGAGCTGATATCACCCTCTTTATTGATAGCCAAGCAGCAATAAAAGTAATTTCTGCCACCGAGACATTCGAAGCTTGTGACTTGCTGTCGCGAAGAGCTTAGGGTTCTTGGCATGCAGCATAACATTAGACTCTGCTGGGTTCCCGGTCATAGTGATGTACAGGGAAACGAGAGAGCTGATGAGCTGGCGAGAACGGGTTCGTCGCTTGATTCAAGTCAAGCCGAACAACATATCAAAGTACCAACCTGTAGCATCAAACAGAATATTGGTAACAAAATATTAGAAAAAACCAATGAAAAATGGAATCTGCTTGAAACATGCGCCACAACTAGAAAGTTATGGCCAAATTTCAATAAGCAGAGAACAGACAAAATCATGCAAATGAACAAGAAATATCTCCGTTCCCTTGTCAGCATAATCACCAGATACAACCTACTGAGATACCACAAAAAGAAAATGGGGCTCAGTACTGAAGACTTCTGCAGAGGGTGCAGCGACGAAGAAGCACATGAGGATACCTTACATTTCCTTTACCACTTTCCAGCACTATGTCATTTAAGAAAGAAATACCAAAGAAATCATTTCTATGACGACCTAGCGGAACTTTCTGGAACTTCGGCTAATAGCCTTCTGAATTTCATCAACTGCTAACAGAACACATAGATTTTTTTTTACATTAAGTGGAATACGATTTTCTAGGGTATCACAACGGATCTACATAGATCTAAGTGTGACAGTAACGAGATCAACTGTCAGCCCTTCTACCTAACCTAACCTAAGTTCGCGGCACTTCATCATTTTTACAGGAGCAAACGGAGGCAATTTTTGACAACCCTCTAGTTTCAGTTCGAATAAAGTAATTCAACTTTGCAGCATTTACTGAGCTGATCAAATACAGGCGACAATACTAAAATAGAACTCTTCAATATAAGTGGTGCCTAAAATATGGCACATCGCTTAGATCGTAACTAAATAAGTAGTATAAGTAAGATCCTGAAATTTCGAAAAAAAAGTGAGGGGGCGTGGTATTTACCCACTTTCCCAAAATTGTTATCAATTATACGGGACTCTTTCGATTGTTGGAGAAAGATGAAAATTTCTAGAGTGGTAGGATTTGAAGTGCATACAAAGATAAAAGTAAAAAATCAACAATTTTTCCCTCAGGAAGCGTGGCATACACCCTCATTCTAAAAATGATTATCAATTATATGGTGCACTTACGGCTGCCGTAGAATGGCGAGAATTGTTAGAATCGTCTTGAAGTGCGTACAAAAAGAAAAAACAAAAATTTAATTTTCTGCTAGAGTAATATCCAATCAACTCCAAATTATGACAGAAATTTGGTGTACTGATTAAATTTGGCGAATTTGCTTGGTAAAGGAGAATGGGCAAAAATTTATGGGAATAAGTCCAAATTTCAACTACGAATGAAACCTATGCAGTTGAGAGTAAAAAGTTGCGGCCAAAAATAGAGTACATGTAAGCAAACTGAGAAAATTATAGTATTAGAACTAATTTAAATGATACAAGAAGGGATGAATTTGATGGTTAAAGGAAGCCTACATGGCTCACCTCCAGTGCAATATCGACGTAAGTGCACATTTTTACGAAGCTTAGTTAAGAAAGCCGAAATTTTACAAATTTCCAGTTATATCAGCTGTCAATACGACAATTTTGTATCTCTTGTGGTTTCCAAAATAAAGCCATTTTTGTTGGCCGCAAAAGTTAAATGGACAGTCTTTTGGTGACGCAATTGAAGCTCTTCAACCCCTTCAGAGGCCTAAAAAAAGGGGGTAGATACAAAACTTCGATATAAATCTTGCTCATCAAATGTATCCATCATTAAAAAAATCGAATTCTTAGTAATCTACCTATTTCTCAACATTTAGAAAATTTGCACTTACTTCGTTATTGAACTGGAGGCAGTGGCGTAGCGAGCACTTCGGGGGCCCCGTATCAAACATTTTTTAGGGGCCCCCTTTTTCCAAACATGGGCAAACCCTAGATATAAGAATTTTCCCTACAAAACATACTTGCATCATAGTTCATTTTAATTTTTGATTTTGTACGGTTAAATACGGTTGTACGGTTTGTACGGCTAAGACATAATAGATTTTTTTTTATAAATTGGGTCTCAAAAGCCGGCAATTTTTTCAAAAAATTTAAATTTAAGCTAATGTAGGTACTAAAGAAAGATTACCTATAACACTTTTTTGTATGAGCAATGAGTTTTAAGAAAACGTGCAAAAACGCTCAGTGCTACAAAACGAAAAAGGTATACATAATCAAAGAAAATAAGGGAAGTAGAAATGTCAAGAGGTCAAAAAATAATAGTTAATCTAGAATCTCAACAAAAATATGGTTAAAAAGAGATAAAACAAAATACAAATAAAAAAACGTAAAAGAGCTTCATTATCGCATATTCCAGTTTTAGAACATTTCATCATATTTTTTGTTCTTTAAAAGTTGTAGCAAAATGCTTTTTCAGATTTGATACTCTAACTAACTGAAACCACATAAACGAAAGAAAAATTGTTTCCAATAAGTTTTAGTTTTTAAAATTCTGTTAAACAAAGAATCACTGTTGGCAGAGAATCACCCATATAGACTTCGATAATAGCAGTTCACATAATAATATTGTCTAAAAGTTACTGTTTCGTCAATTTGTTGTAAAACTAAACTTGAATGAGTTATTCGAAAACAAATTCGCAGCTCACACCCTTCTTCGATATAACAGGCTTACCTGTAGGCTTTATAACAAGGAGATTTACTAGAATAAAAATTGCACAAACATTGTATCCATAGATACATGAAATTTTTATAAGTTTTTCAACAAAACTGGTAATGAAGTTCTTGCAGATACCTAAAGTAAGACGGTTAATTGAAGCTCTTCATCAAAATTCAGTTTTATAAGAGTTTTTTCCTTATCTTGCCATTTTTTCGTGTGTGTTCCAATAACAAAAGAGTGGCTGCACTTTTCAGTTGCGGTTGCGTTATAGTTGGTAGGATTTAGACAACGATTACTTGTTTTTAGTACACGCTGAGGACTTTGTCTCGGGGGCCCCTATATCTCGGGGGCCCCGTATCATTGATACGGCTAATACCGCGGTAGCTACGCTACTGACTGGAGGAGCGATGTTTTGACTCATAGTCATATGAATATAAGACAATATAATGGACGTGTGGGGAGATAGATGCATTGAGGTGGAGAAGTAGGTACAATTGGTGTTTGGACCAATTTGCCCATTCTCCTTTCCTCATATCTACATATCTAGGTACTTATTTACTCAGAATATAAAAAGTGTCGAAATGCATTTCGCTCAGGTACAACAATGAGGCTCATCAGTTAGAATATGTGGTTGTGCCTTTCTGAGACACATAATTTTCATTAGGTGGATGGACATCACGACACGTATTAAATAAACAGCACAAGAGCACTGTAAATTATATGTTTTAGTAGAATTTGGTTGGGTCGGTTTAAGTGGTACGACAACATCTAACTGATGAGTCCAGTTGTTGCACCTGAGGGAAACACATTTGGACTAAAGATCATGGTTATCAGGTTTAAAAAAGCGGAATAGCAAAACTTAAAATATAAATCGCCAAATAGCAAATTCCACTCCATACATGACCAAATTCGAAAATCATTTAAATCAAATAAAATCGAACAACTTGTGTCCTTTACACCAAGAAAACTCTTATTTGAATAAGAAACAAAACCAAATCAAGTACATATATACAAGAGGAAGAATATACATTTAAATATTATAATAAATCATAAATCAACCACATAAATAAACAAAACCTTACAATTTAAAATTTAGCGTTTAGTAGTTTATTTTTGATTTAATATTTCGATGGCTCTTTTCAGCAAAGTAATGAATAAGATGTACCTTATGTTTAAGTATAAGTTTGAAAAAATATCAGTTATCGATTTAGAAAATTAATATCGCCAAGAACTTTAAATATCTCCTTTTTTGGGGTACATCGCCCAAGCCGATTTTCTTGTCGTCAAATGAATTTGGAATTATACAGTTTAAAAAAAAACTTTTTTAATCTGAGCCCAATATTGCAATGCAAATGGTTCCATATTATTACTTTCAAGTTGAAGTTCAAAATCCGAAGATTATGAAGTGCAAAGGCAATAGTGGCGTATCCGGTCCCTCCGGTCTCCGGATAACGCTATTTTCATTGGACCAAATGGCATGAAATGACACCATTTGAACCTATGTAGCCTATATACTATTGTATAGTGTCACTTGTTATCCTTGAGATGATTTGGAAAAGGTGTCACAGCCTCAGCCACCCTCCATCCTAGCTCCTAGGTCTCTGCAACAACATATGGTTGTTTCACCAAAGAGATCATTTTGCCTGAACTATTCGATAATATAACTTTAAACATAATCGGAATAAGTATAGGTACTCGCGTGATTTCCTTTCTACTTTTAACAAACTACTTTGGGGTTCATTAACCATAATGAAGACAATAAATTTGTTTTTAATCTAAATTCGTATCCGGTTTAATGTACCTACTTCTCGTCAATTCTCAAAAATAATGTTTAAAGAAACAAAAAAAATTTCTTCATCAGCAAATTTAAAAACTTCATCGTAAGAGTGAACATTAAATTTACCATTAAAATAAGAAACAATCGAAATGGTTGCGAGTCAAAAGTTTTCCGATGAGATCATAAAATTAAATGTACAACTGGGTCGAATGTACTTGATCTTATGTTCAAGAGGTTATGAGAAAGAGAGTTTTAAAAATTATTGTATGTAGACAGGGTAGTTATCAGAGAATTATATTTAAAAGTACATAAGTACGAAATTTGATATTTAAATTCACTATGAATCAATTCCTTAAATATTTTGATATGCGAAAAAAAATGCCATCTGAATTCTTGGCCAAATATGAATGTAATGGACAGAAAAATTAATAATCGTTAAGTGAATCTTTATACCTAGTTATAAAATTCTTAAAACATTTTTAAGAAAAGATTTTGGTATGCAAATCTTAAATATTTATTTATAAACATTTAAAAATAAAATTTCAAATAGAGTTTTCCAGCCGTTTTTAAGATATTGAATTAAAAAAAAAAAAAAAATTGATTTGTTTTAAAATTATAAAAATGTTTTCTGAAATTTTTGATATACAAAATAACTTAAGGCTATTTGATTTGAAATTTGTACACACAAAAATTGATTTTAGTCCAATAGTGAAAAAATTAAAAAAAAAAAGTTGTTTATTATGGGAAGTACCTAATTATAGTTGCTAGCTCCTAGGTGTACATTTTTTAATTTCGCACTGAAATAAGCATACTGGACAAATTTAATCAAAATTGTAGGAGCCTTTTTTTAGAAGAAAAAGATTTTCCTTAATGGCTTCTAACCATTTATGGAGAAGGTAGGTACCATTACTTTTTCATAAAAAATCGCAAAATACCTATCATTTTTCAAAACAAAGACCAATTTATGTTTTCAAAAAACAATTTAGATTAAGCTTTTAAAATCCATAAAGGTAATGCCTTTTTAAAAATGTTTGTACATATTCATATTTTTTTAGAAGCTTCTATGCTTAGAAAAAATTATTAAAGTCAATTATACCGTTTTCGAGACAAACAAAAATGAATGTAGGTATGGAGGAGAGTGACCAATAAGTGCTTTGTACCAAGTTTCAAGGCAAGACAGACAAAATTGCAAAACCTAATTTTTTTCGACTTCCCAATCGTTCGTAATGTCAGGTTTGATCATAACAAGGAGTTCGATTTTTTAACGAATACATAACTTGCCATAATACCTACCTCACAAGAAGAAAAAATAAAACTGGGCGGGGAATGCGGGTAAAACAAACATATACTTAATATATTCTTAAATATTTACTTTTCTATGAATTCAAACACTAGACTTAGATTAGAGTTAAATATTTACCATTCTAAAGTAATTGTAAATTAACAACAATAACATACCTGAGGTCGTCTATATGGATCGTAACATTCCAAAGCTGGCATAAAAGTTGTTTCTTCGTGAGCAGCAGCATCTGAAGGAGCAGGAGCATTGTGTATTAATAAAAACACTAATAGCACACTGGACACAATATATCTCGTTGACCACTTAATCCTTTTCATATTTGGTATTTTTGGCATTTTATTTTTTATTTTTAATATTTTATCTATTTGAACACTTAATTGTCGAGTATCCAAAGAATTTCAATTATTTTGTTTTAATTTTAATTAATTTGTCATAATTGTTGTTGTTATTGTTGATGATGATGATGTTCGGAGGAAATTTGCAAAAAAAAACACCACACTATCACTTAAAAATTATGCAATGAAATTGCGGCACACACTTGCCAACTAAAACAATAAAATAAATTTTTCGGTTTAATTAGCACATTGACTCTCGAAAACGATGCAAGATATTATTTGGCTTAAATCGAATTGTGTATCCAACAAAATGATCTCAGCGAGACGAATGGGATGGTAATTGAATCTACTGATACGCGTTTATATTTATTCCACCATCTGTTTGTACTCTTAAAGTCTTATTGACAAAAAAAAACTTAAATTAAAAAAAAAAGCCGCCACAAGTTAAACCATTAAAGCACATATGCCACTCTCATGGATAATGTAGGGGCATACCGGACTTCAATTACTTCTCTGTCTTTCAATCTTTTGAGGGACAAAAATAGAATTGAAATCATAAACAAATACCTCAAAGTCGAGGATTTCAAGATTAAGATGGTTGGAGTAGATATATATGTAAGTACGTTTGGTGGTATGTAGTTCATTCCATCAGATTGAAAGAGGAAGCGCGAAGAAAATCAGATCGCATAAATGCAAAGATTTTTGAAAATACAAAAAACTCAATCAAACGATTTGTTCCCAAATAATATCTCTTTTTTTTATGATTTTTGTTGTCGAATCCAAGGCCCAACCCAACACACTCCCACCGCAAGAGCAAATTCAATTACTTTGAGATACAAATTCCGTCCGAATCGGATTAATTCAAAGAAACAACGTTGTTAACCCGCCACAGTCGAACGACCAACTTTTGTGTCAGTCTATCGGATTTTTTTTTCCTTACATTTTTATTTTTTTTTTCTTATTTTCTTAGTGCTGATATGAGAAATTCTTGGAATAGGGACACATCCGCTGTACAACAACACAAAACACTACAAGATTATAAAAAAAAAAATATAATACGAATCAAATTAGTTTCCTTAGTCGAAAAGATAAACTTTTGCCCTCTTTCCTGCTTCTATGCCACAGGCACAGCAATAGGTTTTTTGAGATGTTTTTTTTTTCTTGTTGTGGACGAATATATTTTTTAAGATTTCACTTTTGCAGATTAGAATTTCAGGATTTGGTCAGAAAATTGAAAAAAAAAATGTGATAGCCATATGTTGAGAGAACACAACATTTACACACACAAACACACACACAGAGACTTATGTCGAAAAATGCATATGCAATACGTGCGTCGATGCACTTTTGATTTGGCGATCGGTTTTTGGCTATAGATACATTTTGTTTCACTTTTTTCGATCTACTGAGCTACGTTTTTTGATTTTATTTCATAGACGAAAGTAATTATTTTCATCCATTGAACTTTATGGAGGAAATGCTGTTGAATTCTTTATTTCACAAAGTTTTACATAAAGATTGAACATAAAACACTTGAAGATCGTTATCAAAAACAAGATCAGTAAAAATCGGATCGAAATATGTATTTTGTTTTAAAGCATCAGACAGTTTCTATTAATTTCAAAGAAAGAAATAATATTTATAGAGAATTCAGGGAATTTTTCAATATCTATTCTTTCTTTTCAAGAAATTTTTCTTATTACAAACCAAGAAGAATTACAAAATCACAAGTGTAACGAACCACCGCCCGATTCCGTCGCGAGATCAAAACCTACTGTACAAGAGAAGTTATTCAGTACCGATTGGAAGTCCGGCGATAATTATATTTTTTTTTGTAATTTTCTTTTTCTTCACTAGAGTTAGGTAGTGTGGATTCGGTCGTTCCGAATCCGAAAATAGTAATATAAAAAAAACAAACAAAAGATAACCATGTGAAGTCTGAAGTGATCGGACGAATAGGGTTGCCGCCTTGAAAAAAGGAGAAACAGAATGTAAGTTGAATTACATAGTTGAATAGATAGATTGTTTTACACATTATTTTTAATTTTTACCTACAGAATCATACATACATATACTTAAATTTAAAAAAATAACTTGATTTATTTAGAGATATTCAAGAAATAGGAAAGTAATCAACTAAGTTTGCAGAATAATCTCGCTAAAGAGTCTTAAAATTTAGTCCCATATTGTTTCAAACAATTCATATGAGATAATAAGTAAAAAAGAACAAAACAAAATATATCTAGTTACCAACTAAAAAAAAAAATTAAGATATAAATTTCAAATAAAAGATGCATGGGAAAAATGGCGCCCAACCAAATTAATAATTAATACAAAATTTTAAAATTGAATACAAAATGACAGTTTCCGGTAGCAAACAAAGAGTTCTAGTGTTCCTCATACTTTTTACTTGCGATATAGGTACTAGAGGGCAAGTTTTGGATTCGTGCAAAAAAAAATTTCGAGATAACAATCAAACATGACATTACGATGATAGAGAACACGAAAAAAGTGGTGGCAAAATTCTGTCTGTCTTTCTGTCCGTACCTCAGCCGTAGGTTGAACCACTGAAGCGATTTTCTTCAAATTTTGAACTTAAGGTTTTTTTGTAATTCTCCAGAGGGTAAGTTGAAATTTTTTTTTTAGCTCAAAAAATAACGGTAAATGCCATAAAACCGTTAAGGAAAATCTTATTTATCTCAAAAAATATAAATAATACTGTATACCAAAATTTTGGAAAAAACTAATTTTGGATTTTTAAAAAAAGATTCAAAATTTTTTTTTGAAAACTCAATATTTCAAAAACGGGTTAGTGAATTGTTTTTAAATTTCAGTTTTAAATGTATATTAATATATACTCAAAATTGGCATACCAAAATATTTTTTGAAAAATGTTACAAAAATTTTATATATACAAAATTAATTTTTAAGAAAATGGCTGCAACGATTTAAATTTTTTTTTTGCATATATGTATTCATATTTTTTCAAGTAATCAGATGGCATACTCTTTTTTGAGCTCTAAGTTATTTATCAGACTGTTTATACAATTAAAAGAACGATTTAAATGCTTTTAATACTTTTTCTATAATAACTTGAATATTTTCTAAAGTTCTTAAGTCCCACACAACTTGGAAAATAAGAGCAAGTACGTGCGATCCAGTCATGCATTTTGTTTTTTCAATAGTTTTGGCGAATAAAAAAAATGTTTGCTCACTTACGCAGCAAGCTCTTTTTTGAGAAAAAGAGCTTTGATCATGTTTTTCAACTTAAAATCAAGAGTTCTAGCGTTCCTGATGAGATTTAGAAAGAGTTCGGCAAAATTGGAAAAGTTCAGGCAAATTAAGGTGCCCATTCGCTGAGAACCAAAAATTTTCAAAATCCAAAAAAATCAAAAAGAGGAGTTGTGATTAGAGTTCCTGATAGCAAACAAAGAGTTCTGAACATTTTCCTTATTTTTTTGGGATTTCGAAAATTTTTGTTTCTAAGTCAATGGGCACCTAAATTTGCAAATAACTTTTGAAAAATTAGTTTAAGAAAAAAAGTTATAAAGAAAATTTTTTATACATCAAGTTCTTAAAGCATTCTTAAGTTAAAATTTTGGTATTTACCTATGTAAAAATGTATAAAAACTAAATTTGGAAAAAATTGTGAACCTGTTTTGGAAATACCGACTTTTCAAAAAACAATTTGAAACTTTTTAAAAAATTCTTGATGTGTAATATTATATGAACTTATTTGAAATTTGTATATAACAAAAAAAAATAATCAAAATAAATAATGAGAAAATTCAAAATAAATAAAACCCTTCCAAGAAAGGTACCTACCACTATTAGTTGCTAAGTGAAAAATTCTATAATTTTCGGTAGTATGCCGCACTATTTTGAGCATACGAAAAAAGTTCAATCAAAGTCATAGGAGCCGTTTAAAAAAAAAAAAAATATTATCCTCACTGGTTTTTTAACTTTTGTATAGAAGATACCGTTAGTTTTGTATAAAATAAATTTTTGTTCTCAAGATATTTTAGAAAGTGTTAAAAAACTATTCATTATTGAGTTCAAAACAATCGATCATTTCGTTTTCGAAAAATTTGATTTTCACAAAAAAAAAACATTGAAACAATTTTCGAAAATTCAAAAAAATATTTTTTTTTTAATTTTGGTACACAATACTATTTATATTTTTTGGAAGCCTCTGTATAAAAAAAAAATATTGAAATCACTCATACCATTTTAAAAAAAATTGAAATTTAAAAAATGGTTCCTTTAGGAGGTACCACTAATAACCATTTTTTTTTGAAAATGGTTTCCCACCCAAAGGTAGCCTTTACTAAAAGTTATTTATTGAATTTTATTTTAGAAAAGTTTTGGAGCCGTTTTTGGAAAAAAAAACTATTATGTAAAATTGCTAAAAAAAATTGTATGGCACGTACTTGTATTGTATTGTCGGTACTGTTATTTTTGGTTCTAAAAAAAATGAAAAAACCTGTGGACAGAATCGGTACCAAGGAACAAGAAAATCAATCCAGCCGTTCAGACCGACAGATAGACAGACAGACAGACCCTTTTTCATCTTCTATATCATCGTAATTGCAAGCCTGATCAAAATTTCAAGTTAATTTTTTTTCGAATGCATAACTTGCCACATAATACCTACAATATCACAAGTAAAAGGTCATTTAAGGACTTACGAGGTTTTGACAAAAAGCCGACGAAGTGTCAGATCACTCGAATACAGATTTTAAAGCAAACCAAGGCTTCATTTTGATTGACTTTATCTCACGACACAGTTACAATATATTGCGAATCTAAAAATTACCAAAATTTGAATAATACACCAAATTTTTGCTATTTTGCTACGGATTTAAATTGAAGCATGATTCAATAAAATTTTGTGAATGGAACAGTTGTTTCCTAACCTAAGATAACGACATAAGATACAACAAATACGCTTAGGCATTCAGCCTTATTGTGACTTTCACGTGAACAACATTCCACCCGGAAAAATTTAGATTTTACTTTTCGCCTAGTGTGAGTTTCACCCGAAAAATGAAAATCCCCCCTTTTTGTGAGTACTCATTTTGGGCGAAATGTATGTATCGTAATTACGATCTTAAATTATCACTTATTTTTTGAAAGCGAACGAATGATAAACAGATGTTACTGCTGCCCTTTTTGTACGTAATTTTTTGTTTATTTTTGGCCAAGGGAAGTTCGGGCTTTAAAAATAACGCAGGAACAACATTTTCGGGTGAAATATTAACCGGTCGAAACTCATAACAAGGCTGATTATCTTTTTGAAACAGTTGATCAATTCAATGTATTTTGCCAAGATTACGTTTTGGGGGTAGTTTTGACAAAATAATGCCTAAACGACCGTTAAAGGAGAATCAACAAAATATATAGGCAGCGTATGTCTTACTGATGCGTAGATAAGAAGATTTCCCTCACCTTCTTTAATTTGCTGAACAACCGGGAAGTCGCTTAAAACTTTCCGGCAATTGCTCACAGTGTTTAACCAAGTTTAACGAACTAAAAATGTTTGTTTGTTCTTTGAATGGAACAACATGTTAACGTTTGATTCGATTTGCGTAGGCATAGATAGAAAGTAAAGGTTCCTGGGTCTTCCAAGCAGCCCACGTTGGGCGCCATCTGTAATAAATTATTGACTTGCAAAGTAAGTCAAATCTGCTTTAAATGTAGCTAAGTAAATTATTTTATTATTTGTTTGACAAAAGCTTTTCACAGGTTATAATATTCACAAATTTAGTTATTTATCCATATACATAGCTACGTATGGCAACCCTAGCCAAAGACTTCATGCTTCAACTTAAAGATATACTGAAAAAATGTATAAGAAAATAGTTGTCTCTCTCGTTTCTTTAAGGTTTTATTCCAATGGCGAATTCCAGTGCAGTTTATGATCGCGGGAGTTTTATGATTTTAAGATATTCTCGCTCACAAAACAAAATATCTACAAACACAAAGGCATAACATAAACAAAACAAATCTATACCTGAGACTGAGAAAACTCCATTCACATTGAAAAGAGATTGCGAGAGAGATTTTTCGGTACAATTTGTCTTCATCTTCAGTTTTTTTTTTCACCCCCGCACCTAAATCTGAACAACATTTACTCAGAGCTAAGGGGAAGATCTCTGTTATATTTATTATTTTGTTTTTTTTTTTTTCTTCTCAATTATTAAGGTAAACATTAACATTCAGGTGTGTTGGGTCTACGTGAGACATAATGGCTTTTCAGGTAGGTAAATATGTGTATTTATTGGTAGTTGGTAGCCAAGCACACTAGGTATCTAATTTATTTGAATACTTACAAATTAATCTTTATATTGTTGAATAATTGCTTTTGGAGGTTCGCTATATTTTTCTAGATGATAATAATTTGAATACAAATTAAAATATTGAATCTAATGCCGGTTAAAAAATTTGTTACAAAAATAAGAATTTTAGGCTTTTTGGACTCATTGGAGATCAAGGGTTATCATGAAAGCAACTTTACTGATAAGAGTTCATTGTGCTAGAGATTTAAGTGCTTCAAGATTCTCAAATCAAAAAAACACTTACCATAACTATTTCCAAAGTATGTATTGTATAATAAATTTTTTTTTATGAATAATGATGAACATCTATGTATGTATAACGAGGCGACAAAAAATGATGACCGAAATACTATCTCTATTTGTAAAGCTGAGATCATTAAAACAAAAAAACGACCGGAGCAGAGTACTACGGGCTTATCTTAAATTAAATATGTATCATGCTGCCTCATTAAATGAGTCTGGGAAACTTGAGTAAAGTGTTCCTGTTGAAATCATCAAAAAGTTCTCTATGTCCAACACATGTTAATTAAAGATGAATGAATTGTGAATTCCGAGCTCTAAACTGAATGCAAAATTGCAATACAGTGATGAATTAACAAGGTTGAGATATATGCATTTCCACCCACAACAATTATTTGTGTTGTCATTATGAATTAAAACGATCACGTAATTCTAAGCTCAGAGCAAGATTTAAAAATAAATTGAGTCTTAAAAATCCTGTAGGAAATATTGTTGAAAGAATGTTGATCTTGTTATATGAAATTGAAATAGGTTTAGGTTCTTATGCATTGTCACAGATTTGCCACAAAAAATAAAAACAAAATATTCACCGGATCAAGTTATCAGGTTCTATCAATCTTCCGGTTGAGCGTATATAATACAAAAAAAAGAAGAATCAAAAAAATGTGTTTCTCATGCTTTTAAATTTGAAATTCAAACCAATGTTATCTCGAAGACATTTGATCTCTATATAGCGACCATCTTGTACGTCAAAATCATGTTGCTATAGTGTGTAAGCTCATCTTATCTGAAGTAGGTAGGTACTTAGTATACGTGAACCTATTTCTAGTTACATTTTAATCGACACAGAATATGGTAGGTACTTTCTTTTAAGTAAATATCAATATGTGTTTTTAACTGGCAAAGAAGCAGGTACTGTTATGGAGTAAAATTTGAGGGTATTATGAACTACCTAAAAACGAGCTCCCACAAATCAATAATCCTGCTTTTTATAATCTCGGAATTACAAAATCTCGCATTTAACAATCTCACATTTCCACATTGCACCAAAAAATCTTGCAAATAACAACCAAAATCTCGTAATTTAAAATCTCGCAAATTTACATCTCAAAGAGTTGCATTGCTCGCAGTTTCGCAACAAAACAAAACTGTGCTAAGAAAAAAAAAGAAACTCGAAAACTTAATAGCTTTTTTCTTTTATTGTTTTCCAAAACGTATTCCTAACAATAAATAAAATTTACCCGACATTACATCTGGATATATTATATTTCTGTTTTCTCTTTCTTGCTTCTAACAACTAATTAAATATAAACAATAATTATAATTATGAAACACTATACTAGAAGTAAGTAAGAAGTCAGGCAATCTCGCAATATTTTTGCATTTCAAGAAATATATTTTTAAAGCAAAATCTCGCAAATTAAAATCCAGTTCGAGATTTGAATTTGCAAGATTTTGACTAAAATGCAATTAAATTTTGCGAGATTTCGATTTGCAAGATTTATGTTTGCGATATTTCGTTCCCAACCCAGCTACAATATTGGCCATTGTTTTTCTTTGTTTTTCTTTAGTAATCCATTAAATACTTGTTATTTAGATATTTATATGATTTTGAATCTTTAACAATAGATTGCATCAATCTTAATTTAGTAAAAGTTATTACAAAATATTTTAACACTATTTTAATTGAAATAATTATAAAGTGATAAGAAGTTTTATAAATTAAATACAATAAATACTAAATACAAGAATCGAACAGAAAAATCAAGAAGAAAGAAAGCGAAATATTATTTTTTAATTTTCAGCTAAATATTTTAATGGAATTTCATCAAATTTGTCACAGGAAAACTTTCTAATACTTAAGGGCAACGAGTTCCAGGAGCGAGTGGCTTGATCAAAAAACTGACGTTCAGACTTCAGAGGTGAGACACGTAAAACGAGGTTGTAAAATGGAAAAAGAGCTTGTGGAAACGGAGAAATTAATTTTTTCGAACAAAAACGTGGGTTGTTTGCTTTTCATGATTTCATTTAAAAAAATTAAAGAACAAAATTTAAGATAACAATGTAACGTACATCCAAGTCACTTTTAACGTATGGAGAAACATGTTCAAAACGATTCAGATCAAAAACATATCGAATGTCATATGCTACACAAATTTGGCATCCATATGTATGCATGGTTAAAATACAAGATTTAATTACCAACAATTTTGTAGCTAAAGGTGTAAAACACTTTGACATCGAGAGATTTCTAATGCAGCCGTATACCTTGCCAATGGCCGATTTAATGTGGACATTCCATTTAAGTGTTCTATTAGATTTTCGCCCTTTTTAATATACTTTCGAGTTGTGTCTCCAAGGTACACTAGAGGAAACCCATTTATGTCAAGCTCAGATTTATATATCACTAAGCAGTTGGATTTGGAAAGCAGTTGTTTAAACCCAAAGGATGATTTTAAAATTTGGAATCCTCGTTTATTCGTTATACAGTATTTTCCTGCATACATGTGCACTAATGAGTACTTCACTATTTGGGAAGACCATTTATACAAATTAGGAATAAAAGAGACCTAATATTGACCCTTGTGGAACTCCTACTTAATTATAAATTAATTCGAATTTTTGTTTTGAACCTGAACGAGCTACTTTCTGTCTAACAAACAAGATTTATAGCCTATTGAATAGACCGGAAAATGAGGGGTATAAAGGAACAATAACGTGCATGCGTTTTTATTATTGATTATGTTTGTTTGGCCCGTATGCATGCTTAAAACCGAAAATGCTACTAAATTCACTCTTTATCTACTCTTAATACTTTTTGTTCAAAATTAAATTTTCTATGGAAATGCATAGTTCAAAAAATTTAAGTAAAAAATTTAAGCAGGAAAAGTTAACAAAAACTAACCTAAAAAAATCAAAAAGGATTTCTGAATTTTTTAATAAATTGTAGATAACTTTTTTTGAAGCAAAGATAGCGTCAAGACATGCATAGACAAAATAAAGTAGAGACTAAAGGCTTTGATATGGCATGTTCAAAAAATTAATATTTGTTCAAAATAGACAGAGATATTCCCATTCAAACCTTATCATTTCTTATAATTTTCGCAGTTTTAGCCCGAAAGTCTCTTTTTTGGTACAATATGGCAAATTTCACTTTCGTAAAAATGTTCAAAATCAAAATTTTGATATATATGACATAACATAAGTATCTATTGATAATTTTTAAAAAGTATGTAAGTTCACAATTTCGTTTTTCGGCTGTTTTTGAATGCTTTCAGACCTACAGACCGAACGACTTGTCCGATCAACATAAGATTTGGTACTAGGTCCTAAGAACGTTTAATTTGTTATAAAGTCCCTACAAATAGGCTTTCGGGCAAAAACTGCGAAAAATGATAAGAAATGGTAAAGTGTGAATGGCTATGTCTCTGCCAATTTTCAAATAATATGGCTTTTTTAACATGTCATATTAAGGCCCTAAGACTCTACTTTACTTCTGTATGCATGTCTTCAGCGTATCTTTTCTCCGAAATAAGTTAGGCGCAATTTAGAAAAAAATTAAAAATCTTTGATTTTTCGATTTTTTGTATGTTGGTTTTTGTTTACTTTTCCTGCTTAAATTTTTTTAAAAAATATTCCAACCCACCCATTTCGATAGAAACTTTAATTTTGAACAAAAAGTTTTATATAAGAAGGTTTTATAATACAAATTCTATATACTACTGAAATAAATCAGCCAAGTAGAAGACTTAGCATTAAGGATTGGACTTGTTGAATTATTGATTCAAAATAGCTTTTTAAGGCCTTTAGTCCTATAAATTCAGTAGTATATAGAATTTGTATTATAAAACCTTCTTATATAGAAACTATGCCTGGCCCAGGGCAAAAAAACTTCCAGCTTAATGATTAGGAATTCTAATCTTGTTGGATATAGTTTACAGTGGATTTTCGTTGAAAAATTCATGTAAGTTGAACTGAACTTAATATAAATTGCGTATGACAAAGCCCTCACTATGTCACTGATGAGTTCAAGTGAGTAAGCCGAACGAAACGCCAATTTATAGGACTAAAGGCCATAAAAAGCTATTTTGAATCAAAAAGTTTTATATGTAAAAATGTCAAATTCGGATTAATTTTCGATTTATACCAAAAATACTGAAAAGTGGCCAGTGTGACCATTCTCTCAGAAACGCATGGGTGAATTTAGTGGCTTTTTCGGTTTTAAGCATGCTTATGTGCCAAACAAACATATTCAATAATAAAAACCCTTGCACGTAATTGTTCCTTTTTAAAAGGTCTATTCAATAGGCTATTAATCAAATTACTTGGCGTAAAATTGTTAGGAAATTTAATATGTATTTTTGGGTTAGATCACAATTTTATTTTCCTATTTTTTTTGTTTCAGTTTGGGACTTAATTTCTAAAGCAGCATTTTCTTTATTTTTCTTCCAAAAATAAAATGGTTGGTCATATACATACAATAAGCAGATTTATAAGTCTATAGCTTAACAGAAATGTCTTCTGGACCTTTGGTACCATGGGAAGCTTTAGGCATCTCATTTGGCCCATTCAAAATAAATTTGCCATTTGAAAGGCCATTTCACGTCATAAGAGAACTGCTTTTTTTAGTGATTGGTCAGCCATCGATTTTTATACAATTTTCGGCACCTCATTTATGGGAAATTTGCAAAATATGTATACCATCTGGTCAGCTATGGATTTTGTTTACTTTTTCTTAAAAAGGTTTTTTTTTAGGTCACGAACGATTTTTAGGGTTGGGGTTGAAATTCTGGCGGTCAAAATTCTTTTATCAAAATTCTGCTTTAAAAATTCTATTTTTCAAAATTCTGCTTTTCAAAATTCTGATTTTCAAAATTCTGTTTTACAAAATTCTGCCAATAATAAAAAGAAGGTTTGGAAAATGATAAAAAGCGCGTGCTGAAACTGAAAAAAAGTAGAATTTTGAAAAACAGAATTTTCGTGCTAGAAACAGAATTTTGCAAAGCAGAAATTTGAAACCAGAATTTTGACCCGCTCCCCGATTGTTGAGGTGCCAAAATTTTAATTTTACAAAACAAATTATAGGTATTATCTAATAGGCTCCTAGATCATTTTAAGAGATCAGTTAGATTCAGTAATTGGTCAGCCATAGATTTTTTTTGATGATTGTTTAAATTTTTATTCATAAAAACAAATCTATTTCTGACCAACTACTGAAATTAGCTAACCTTTTGTTAACGTTAAGTGGTATTTCAAATGGTTTACTTGCTTTTTTTTATCTCCCAAATAAGGTGCCAACCATCTTTACTGTGACCAACATAAGAAATAGCTATGATCTTGAACACAAATTTAAACATTCTAAAAAATTATCATTGCTGATCATTAGTAAGACTAGCTGACCTTTTATATAGGTCTATGGGCCTTTCAGGTAATATAAAGTTTCTGCAAATTTCTTATAAATGAGTTGCCAAAAATCGCTATGACCTTGAAAATTTATAAGAAAATCATAAAACAAAATCTATGGCTCACCAATTACTGAAACTAGCTGACATTTTAAATATATCTTTCAGATAGTATGCGTGACCTTGAGAAACGTTAAGCCTTGAATTCAAGCTATTTAGGGCTGACCCTAGGACTTTCGAGTCTAGTTGAGTTGATTTGGTAGTACGGAAGAAATCTCAGGAGCTCTATCCGATCTGGAATGCCAAATGAACAAGTTGAAACCTCTTTTTTTATTCTGAAGTTTGCGTTTCATTTCCTCATAAGTCATAGTTGCAAGGCTTTTCTTCCCAAGGGGATTTTTACTCTTAGAAAAATCTTTGATCCAACATTCCAGTACATCAATATCACATGAAGATAAGGAGGATGAAATGTTCTTAGATCACAACTGATCGCATACTTCTGAAAATTAATATCAAAGATTACATTTTACGTTTAAGGTCTGCGCATGTGTATATGATTCTCGATTTATGTAATTAATTCTTCAAATTCACAAAGAGTTGATTCTTCATTTCAAAAAAAAAGAACTGTCAACTAATGTCAAACGAAAGCTTTCAGAAGTATTTGAAATACTCTTGGAGGCTTCTGGAAGCACAAAACAAAACGCCATAGAGTTCACAGTGCCCTAGTTCAGGAAAATCAGAATCTGCCAAAATCAAGCTCTTAAATAGTCCAATATTTATTTTGTTCACAAAATTTTGATAGCTGCGTACTACTCGGCTAAAATACTTGGCCTAACTTTGGATATAGTTTTTGTATGGGTGGTCAAATATGTACTATCTACGTACATAACTACATACTTTCAGCCGCATTTATAAACCCATTCCATGCAATTCCTTTAGTCACAGTGTTTAATTCCAAAACGTTATTTATTACATTGACTAATCGCTTGGCAAGCTAAGGCACTAAAACTTGTTGTCCATATCTTTTTTTAAAGTAGACACGTTTAATGAACATCAAGGTAAGGTAAAAGTTCCTAGTTTTAAAATTAATGAAAAGCTAATGGAACGTACCCAAAATTTTACTCTAATTCATTAAATCATTCGCAAATTAATGAATACATGTCACTGAATAAATGAGGCCAAATACTTTACTAAGACAACTGTTGGAATGCGTTTAAAAATACGGAAATGGCCAAACTATTTAGGCGATTACTATGGATTGACAACTCTGTCCTAGAGTATTACGTCTGTTTGACTTAAGGCCTTATAACTTCAATTCTTAGAAACTTTAAGACCAAGAACAAGTTAAAGTGATCCAGGCATGCGATTTGTAATTGGTACTCGTACATATTTTTTTTAAATAAATTGAAACTCTCATAATTTGTTATTATTATTTTTTATTTCAACTCCTTTATAGTTTAAGCTCTTAGCTTTAAGCTAACACCACTGAAAGTTTTCGAAAGCTTGAACTTTTTATTTTGCCAGACACTTTTTCTCAACTTTTCTCTGCAGCGTGTCCACTGTATTTGTATTCTGAATAAATACATTCCACATTAAGGTTTCTACATTGAATAGCTATACGGTTCATGTCTTTGAGAAAATGTATGGTTGAGTTCTAAGATACCATAACTGCCATCTAGCATTTGAAGTGAACATTATTCGACATTAATATAGCAATTTCATACAATATTCTATGTTTTTTTATTTGAATTTTAACTGTTAGAGAAAATGGCCGTTGAAGTTTTATAAATTGGAAATTACTGTTATCCAAACTTCTTCTCTGTCAAATCAGACTTTAACCTGAATTTAATGAAACTTAGGTTTTTAATTTTAATTTTCGATTTTCTGAGAAAAGACTTCCCGTAAGAATGATTGATGATGAATGAGTGGCATTTTAAAAAAGTTTACAGGCGTCGAAATAAAACACTTGCCCGCAGCCATTCATTTGTGTGCCTATTTAAAGGAATGAAAAGATTTGGAAAGGAATTTTCAATTCAAAATCATTTTTTTTTTTAAATTTATTTATTCCTATAAATTCCACAAATAAATAACTGAAAAGAAGCCTTTAAAAACTAAAATTTTAAATTTTGAAAATGTCGCTTAATACATTCTTACGGAAGGTATTGACTAAATGCTTGAATAGTTTGCTTTCAAAAACTGACTCATTTGATTTGATCGATTAGTTGTGAAAGTAAGTTAAAAAAAAACAACATAATTGTGCAACTAGCATTAGATTTATTATAGGTACTTGCTTATCAACGAATAAAAAATATCGACAAAGTAAAAAATCTTAATCCAATTCAAGATCACCATTTGTAATTGTGTCACCATTTTGCCCCTCATTTGGGTTCACTTCCGCGTTATCAGGAATACAATCAATAATGCATTCCTCACTTCCGGTTGTGCTAATGGTTATGGTTGGAATATTGTCCGACGACCACACTGATGCCTGCGAATCTTGACGTGGTGGTGTTGGCTTTTCGTTCTTAAATCGAAGTGAGCCACTTCGAACTGGAGGAGGTGTTGGTCCTGGCTGATCATCCTCTTCAGAATCAATTGCTGCCTGATGGAGTACTCTTTTCGATGGAGGAGGAGATGGAGTAATTGGAGCTTGTTTAGCTTCAGATTCAGGCTCAGTGGCAGTAAGTGATTTGATGGCTTCAGGTTTCGAGCTTGCTACGAATGTTGGCTGAACTTCAATAGTTGTTGAAGGCGTTGATGGTGGAGAATCACTTGGCGAGTTGAGATCGGCTTTTTTGACAGCTTCGCGAACAAAATTCATAAGGTTACCAATTTTCTTGCGACCCTGCTTGGAAAAACTGAAAAACGATTCAGATTTGCCTTCTTCTTGTGGTGAAGAACTGGGTTTTTTCTGCTCTGGAGACTCACTGGACTTCTTTTTGTCACTGTCTGGTGACTCTATTGCCTTTTTCTTCTCCTTCTCATGAGGAACGTTTGATTTCTTTTTCTCCTTATCTGACGGTGAACTACTGGACCTTCTCTGCTCAATCTCTGGTGACTTGTGGATTTTTTTCTTTTCCTTTTCTGGAGAACCTCTGTTCTTACTCTTCTCTGTATCAGGTGATCCCCGAGGTTTTTTCCTTTCCTTATCTGGTGACCCGCCGTTTTTCTTCTTTTCATCCTTTGGCGATTCATCAGAGTCTTTGTCAGTTTCTGCAGGCTTTTTTTCTTTGGGTTTTTTCTTTTCCATTGACTTAGTATCAAGATTAAACGGTTTCGGTCTTGAATTTGGAGAGTTTTTCTTCTTCGGAGCATCTGAAGATTTTTCATTGATAACTGCAAAATTACTACTTACAATTTTAGCAAGACTCGGCTTCGACGGTATTTCTTCACTATCTGTTGATTGCTTTTGCAATAAACTCATTCGCCTTTCGGATACAACTCTAGAGTTCGTTTCTGGATCATTGTCATTGTCACAGTCAACCTTTTTCTCGGGCTTTAAAGGCTTGTCGGTTTTAATAACCTTGTCCACTTTGAATCTACTCTTGGCGGGTTGTGGCTCCTTATTCTTGGCTTGTTCCATCTTAGCTATTTGAACTATATCGACTAATGATGGCTTTCGAGTTTTACGGATCTGTTGCAACCTTGTAACTCCGAAGAGTTTCTCCTTAGATTCTTCATCGTGTGGAAGAGATTCGTGATATTCAGTGTCAGTATCATCTTCATCTTTTCCTTTGACAAAACTATCATCGTCAGAAGTGGCGGAACCCTTACGAAGGGCTTTTTTCATAATGCGGGCAATAAGTTCTGGAAAGAGAATATGGACAATTCAAAGTGGGTTTTTCGGCTAACTTGAATCTGAAAATACCTTTTCTTGCTTGAGTTTTAATTTCTTCATCAAAATCGGGGGCTTGATGTCCCGGTCCAGTTGGCGTAACTGGTGAGGAAGCTTCCAGAACTTTTCTCCATCGATTGGTAAGAGCTGTTGCAGCCTGCTCATTACTCTTGGTGTCAGGAAGTTTGAACATCTTCTTTCGCTCTTCTTCACGTTCTTTCAGAAGTTGATTACGCAAGTCCTGATTGGCCTCACGTAGGGCGCCAGTTAGGGAGACCAAGTAGTATATGATAAGAGTCAGCAAAAGTAACAAAGGAATCACTGTGCTTGGTGAGGTCAAGTACTCTAAAGGCTTGTGGAGCTCTCTAAAAAAAAGTAATAGATTTGTTTTGATTTGTTTAGTTGAATTAAATGAATACTAACGGTGGTAGGCCTTTTATTATTGTAGTTGTAAAGAACTCAGAAATTCTATCATAGTCCGAAAATGGTCCACAATGCCACGAAGGCCGCAACCAAACTATCGCATAACCAACTGGCAATACACACAGAAACAGCATTGTCAAAAGAAGTGATAGATAAAAGTTATTAGACTTCGAAGCCCTGAAAAAAAGGAAATGTTTAACTTTCAAATCCCAAGCAATTTAATAAAAGCCTCCGTTATTACTTAAACACAACTTCATGGGGAACATTACAGGTTAGCACAATCCACGACCGCAAATACATCAAAATCATAAGCTTCACAAAATTAATGATCACAAGTCCTGGCGAGAAGAAAATCCCCATCCATACTTGCCCTTGATTGTAGACTAAATTTAAGATGCTCTCGGCAATTTTAAAGTCTCCATACTAAACGTTGCGAGGGGCAAAAGAAAAGAAGATATTATGCTTACAAAATAAAGAGGGAAAATTTGAAGCTAAATGTTTTTCCATGATGCTTGCAAAGGGGAGAGGCAGTTGAAATATGAATGAATCGACACCATACATACCTGAGGGAAAGTCTTCTCCATGTCCCAACACCAGTATTTATTTACGTAGCGCACGAAGAGAGCTCGCAAGAAGTCGATGCAAAGTGGTGCCACTATGGACATTATCTGCAAATTAAGTTGGCATTATGTAAATAAGGGAAGTTTACTGTGCGCTTATAATGTGCAACCGGAAGTGAGTATAGCTAAACAGGACATTTGCCACAAAGAGAGTGGGAGTGAGAGTTTTCAATTACACTCGCTTGACTTGCCTGTTGTGTTTATAGAGGATATGGTTTGCTTAAGTGTAGGAAGTGGAATTTAATGTAGAGAATTACTATTCAGACAAGGATCTCTAATTGCATCAGCAATGATTTTGAGGTTTTTGTGTGAAGAAAAATCCCTTAACTTGGAAAATTAAGTAAGTTTACTTTCACTTACGACTTATTATTAAAACTAAAACACAATTCTATCAATATTCCTTAAATGGCGCCCAACGTGGAACATTAAAGTGAGAAGGAAATTTGTTAAAAATTCAACCTATACTATAATTAAATCGTAACTGACCCAAAAAACAAGTACATAATATTTACAGCTGCATATACATACGCAACCTTTTAACTTTTGAGGGAAATTACCGGCTGGCTTTAAAATTTTGACCTACATAAATTGTTTTAAAGGCAAAATTCAGTATTTCCATTTTTGTTCCTAAGCATTTTCTATTGTTCGTTTTGGTAATTATTCACAATCCATCAATTGAATCATCAGAAAATTTCGATAAGTCCTTGAGTGCGTCTGTAAGCCTGTTGAACCCAACATTGCAGCTTAAATTTGCTTCACAGAGAGAAGAGAGCAGGAACAACTTTTCCAATTTTTCTCGTATTTTTTTTTTATATAAAATCCAGTATGCAATCAGACTTTTTGTTCGTTCATCAAAGTACTTTAAGGAACATTCCATCAACCAAAGGACTTACATTTGTAGGTTTTTTTTCATCTATTTATATTTTGTTTGCTCCTTTGCCGAATAGCTCTATAGAAAGTACGCAAAGAGGAAAACATTTTCCATTGATATGGAAGTATTTTTGAATATTCAAAACCACAAATTCCATAAAGCATCGAAACGAAACGGTGGTATACCTACTGGGTACGGGAATACCAGTATCGAATTACACTAGGGATTTGCTGTGGTGGAAGTAATTGTGTTTTACATCAGTTGTTGGTTGCCGAAAAAAATAAAACAGTAATCATCTTGTTCTTAGCGTCAGCATCAGAAAAATAGAGCACGAAAAGATGTGTGTGAGTGTAACAAGGGAGGCGATTAAGAATATAAGAAGGAAGAAACTTGTATATGTAAACTTGAGTAGCAAGAAGCTTTTTAAAACATTCTGAACAACTTGTTAGAGATGTTATGGATGGGTGGATTGAGAAGTGATGGAAAACAATGGTTTTCTTGAAGATAAAAAATGTCTTATTTTCTTAAATATCCTTAGAGGGTTCGTTTTGGGGCCGAAAAAGACGTGGCATAAACATAATTTTTATATCAGTCCAGAGAGCTTGTGACAAACAATTTGTTTTAAATAAAGATATATGTTTTGCTCAGCAAAATTCATCATTTATTCATTTCGTCATCTAAACTTAATGCTCAAGAGTAAAGGCCTTAAGAGGATGCGAAAGAAAATGTAAACTTTCCTGGTGGCACGATTAAGGTAACACGTTTAATACGGGAACTTATTTTTTGTCTTATCTTCTTTATTTTTTCAATTTCGTTATGTTCAAAAAAAAGTATATAATGTTTAAAAGAGCCATCGTCTACAATTGAAACACAGTTCAATATGTTGACAGTCTGTGGCGGCCATGTTTTTTTACTGTCAAATCTATTGTCAGTGATGCCAAGCTCAGTGAATAAATAAGCCCATGAGAATGTGCGGAATAACTTGAACCTTAGGTTAGGTTAGTTTAGGAGGGGTGTGCACAGCACAGGGACTGTTGCGTACACGGGGGCCTGTTGGTCCATTGTGATCCCCTTACAAAAAAGAAAGCAGAGATGCTCCTAAGCTAATGATTCAGATAGACTGGCTGATTTACGAACCAGCCTGTGCTCTCTATGAATTTTCTCATATTAACCATTGAGACCTGCGCTAGATCGTCCAGTTCTCCAACAAACCTGTTTCCCAAGTAACGGAGGCGGCTTGTTTGGAGGTTTGGACAATCGCAGAGCAGGTGTTTAATGGTTTCTATTTCTTCTACATCCTCACAGCTCCTACAACAGTCGGGTGCGAGTACACACAATCTGGTGGTCATTGTGCCAATGGCGCAGTGACCCGTTAGTACACCTATCAAGATTCTAATGTTCTTCTTATACTCAGCGATAGAATAAACTGAGTTTCCTTTTCAACTCGAACCTTTACCAACCAGCCATAACTTTTTTTTTGATGCATTGGCTAAAGTTGCCAACCTTAAAATTACGACCAAGGTTCAAAGAAAAGGGCAATGAGGTCCATCCTCACAGCGGTTCTGGAAGGTATCCTCAAAACTTAAAACCCCAAGATCTAGGTATTTATACAAGAATGGGTAGCCAATAGCGCAATTCTGCTAAGCCAAGCTGGTAGCTGGAAACACAGTGCCAAGGTCAAGCGCAGATTCTACAGAAATACACGGGCAATAGGATTGCACTGATAACATAATACCCCGTCTAGACTTTAAGAAGCCTTTCACGACTGTCTTTCCTAGAAGAGAGGACTGGTAAATGAACAAACTGTCAACTTGCAAATCGATGATGGCCGTATATACAGACGATTCCAAGATGGATACTGGTGTTGGTTCAGGGTTCTTTTCAGGAACCCTAGCTACCTCATTCTAACATGATTACAACAGTGTCTTCCAAGCTGAATTCCTGGCAGTGACCAATGCCCCAAGCAGATGTCACCATTTTTATTGAGAGGCAAGACGAAATAAAAGCAATTTCTGCCCTTGAAATCAAACCGAAGCGTGTAACTTGCAGTCGGAAAGAGCTAAGGGTCTTGGAACACAGCACAACAAAAAGGTCTGTTGGGTTCCTGGTCATCACATCAGGAGTGTGGTGTCACAGGCAATAAAAGCGCTGACAAGCTGGCAAGAATAGGATTCTCACTTGATCTTAATTGGGCAGGAACAACAGTTCGGGTTCCAACCTGTTATCTTAGTCAGATAATCGAGAGCTAAATTCTAGCAATGACAAACAAGAGATAGAGTTTGTTCGATGCCTGTGTTATAATCAGAAAACTGTGGCCTAGTTTCAACAAACAAAAAGACCGATAACATCATCCAATTGAGTAAAAAGTCTCTGTCTCTTCTGGTGAGCATTACTACCAGTCACAACCACCTGGGTTACATCAAGAAAGAGATGAAACTCAGTATGGACGACTTATGCAGGGGGTGTGGTGACGAGAAGATACTCTACATTACCTGTGTCACTGCCCTGCGCTATATCATCTGTGAAACAGGCTTCTAGGGAGACACTTCTTCAACGACTTGAAGGAACTCTCTGACGTTCCCAGCAAAAACCTGTTGAAATTTATTAACGCTACCAAATGGCTTGAAAATTCTTAAGCTCTATCAACCACCCAACCACGAGATTGGAAAACCTCTTCAACAAGAGTCAAAAGTCTATACACCACCTACTGCCGCTTCTACGGTGAACATAAACGTCAGTGGGATAATGGAAGGGAGGGGGCACCTCTCACAAAGAATGCTTAAATTTTCTGGACGAAATGGAAACTCCCTTCGACTTATTCAGAAATCCTGACCAAACGAACGGTCACATACACCAACCACTGACCTATCAAATTCATCTTCTAGACGTTGCAAGGAGCCACATGCTCCTACGGGCCTTGTGGAGGGATGATTTCTCAAGTACGGATAAAGGAGAGATCACGCCTTGAAAAAGGCGTCTACCTCTCCGTAATCAGGTGATTAAGTGACGACAGACATTTTTTCAATGACTTAGAAGTACCCTGCGACATTCCAGGCTATAACTGGCTGAAACTCATCAACACCCTTAACGGGCTTGGATGACATGGGTTTTATCATAGGTTTCATTACATGGGGGCCACAATCAATAAGGTATCACAACGGATCTACTTTGATCTAAGTGTGACGTTAACAAGATCAACTTTCAGCCCTTTAACCTATCATTCCTAACCTAACCTATTGCTCGAATTCTGTCAGATCTATGCGGTTGAGTCCTAGAAAATTGGACTCTTCAAATTTCTGACATCATGCGAATTCACAGCCGACATTGTTACGATGTCATATATTCCATAATGGTTATACTGTAAGGCACAACTTTTTGAGTTGCATTTCAACATCGACCCGCCTTTATTGGAAACCCATCCTGTGCGTGCAGGAACAGGAATGGAGGTAAGACTCTATCAATTTTTGTTTTGGAAAGACATATGGCATGACGACTTCATTAAAATAAGTTTTCCACTAAATTTAAATTTACTCTTGTCTAAAAAAACTTTTCCTAAATGAAACACAACAAATTTGAAGTTGGTGGTAAGAAATTATTGAATGAGCAAAAGCAAATTCATGCAACCCTTATCCTTTTCATTGGATACTTAAAACAGGAATCCAAATTGAGGTAAAGTGCATGAAAATAAAAAAAAAATCATCGACACACCCACACTCACCATATCGAAGACGATAATTTTGGACAGCTCCTGGCCTAAAGATGTCTCCCAACACATCGATGTCAAGTTACGACGAACAATCTCCAAGATGAGCGTTATGTTCTTCTTCTTTTCCCGATAGTATTCGACTGAGGGAGCCATTGTCGTTGTTGTACTAGGAGATGTGGCAGACCATGAGTCGTCACCTTTGGGTGGCATGGGAGTGGTACAGTATTCTGATGGGATTGTGACACACACTGTTTGTGTGCAACTTTCGGCCTGCATTTGCTTATCACTGATAGTGACGGCTATAGTCGAGCTAGGGGTAGTCGCTGGAGTCGGATTGGTGGTATCATCCAACTCCTCTTCATCGTCAGAATATGGTGTTGATGATGATGGCTCATCGGGCTTTAAAGTGGATATGTACTCGAGGACTTTGTCACGTACAGGATCCATTACTGTTGAGTTCGTTATGGTGGGCATAGTCCCCATGAGTTCGGTAAGTGTTGACAAGCTCGATACGTCAAGGGTATAGGTGTTTGCTGAAGCAACATTTAAACTTGTACCAGATTCTGTAGTGTCAGAGGAATCTGTGTACTCTGTTGTACCCTCACTCGTCGTAGATGATGCATATTCTGTTGAGAACCTTTCGATTGAGCGTCTAATCCTTTGATCATCACCATCATCATCCTGTTCCTGCTCCAATTCCTCTATATCCGTGGGTAGAAAATTATCAAAATAGTCGTGATAGTCAAAGTAGGTGTCGTTAAACTGGGATCGATAATCCTCGTTGGTTGTTGACGATGGCGATGATGGAGAGGTGCTTTCGAAAAACATCGATGTACTACTACTCCTACTGCCCCAGTCATCCCTCGTAAATGGATCAACTGAGGCGTTGCTGGGATTTGTTATCAAGTCGTTTAAGTTGGTTATTGGTGTTAGGAAGTCGACAGTAGTGTTCACCGCATCATATGGTGTTGTAGAAGTTGATGGTGATGTGGTCGCTGGAGTTGTCGTCCATGGCTCTGTGACAAGAGTAGTTGTGCTTAAGTTAAGCAACAACATCGATGTAGTTATTGTACGAGTTGGAGAAGGCAGAGGAATTGAGCAGTTCACAGGAACGATGAAACACATTGTCCTGTTGAATAGATTTCCCACAGTGGAAGGGAATGAGGAGAAACCTAATGGCACAGGAGATGAGCTAAAATTACTCAAATTTGAATAACTACTAGTCGTGGTAGCGGAGGAGTTAACTAGGTCATCAATAATTTTTCTAACTCGAATATCCTCCGATGTAGCATTTTGATTGATTTCTTTTAATAGCTGAAGGCTCGTATCTTTGCCGGTAATTTTGTAGATGAACGAGAACATCAATGAGTATAAATTCAGCAAATTCAAAATCATGATTCTAAAAATCAAAACAAGAAAAGCCTTAGAGAGATGAATTATTTAAAGTGAATATTATACAAAATATTCACCCTTAGTGTGATTATCAATTATCAGTTTGATAATTGATAGCCATTGAAATATGGTTTTTCAAGAGTCAATTGTTAAAAAACTGATCAACTATTCATTGAAAATTGATAATATTCTTGCAACTCCCAACGGTCTAAACTATTTTCAACGATGAAAACATTTATCAATCACGTTGATATGTCAAAATTCAATATTTATCAATCCTCAACTGATAATTGTCAATCGTCATAAGGGTGATTATTTTCTGTTTTACTTAAATGAGCTTATGACCACTCGCTTCACTAAACGCCCTCACCAACCTACCTAGCTAGTTGCAGTCGTAGCTGTTGCCTTGGATGCCAATTTTCGAACAATCCCAATGCATCAAAAATCATCGGCAGAAAAAATGACAGCAAAGTCATTATAACGTTGACCTCGTTCCTCCTGTACCACGATGCGTTCCTTCCAACAGTTTCAGACCTATTCCATCAAAAAAGAAAACTTTCGTTGGAAAATATCATTTTTTGTTGTTGTTTTGTTTTGATTTAAAATGAAAAAAAAAATACAATAACCTGTCAACAGCCGCCACCACAGTATAGCCAGACGCAGCCAGAAGGCCAATAACTAAAATATTCACAAGGATCCTTTGAAGTATGATACGCCAGCTGAAACGAAAAAAAGGGAGGAAGGAAGGAAGGAAGGCAGGGAGAGAGAAGAGCAGAGTAGAACAAACAATACGAAAATAAATAATATTATTTTCCTTTTTCACAATATTGTTTGCTATGTGTGTGTAATGTATAAATGCGTACTTCCGGTTGTCCTTTTTCTTTTCTGCCTCCTCAAGTAGAGCTTCCTTGAAGCCAACAACAACAGATGCTATCCGATTATGAGCCGTTTCCGCATGACCTAAGACCAATACAAAAAAAAATGATCAAAATTAAATAACCGTTATCGCTCGATGGAAATTCAAACTTTACCAATCATGAAATCCCAGCCGGTGAAGAGTTTCCATGAAAAAATACACTCATCGTCTTTTGATGAAAGCTTTGAGTTCCTAGAATTTTCTGCCATTCTTTGTTTTATTTTGTGTGTGGGGTTGAGAGGGAGAGAGGAGGAGGAGTAATTATTGACTTTGGATTATTAACTATAACGGAAGTAATATAACAATAACAGCATTTACAAAATACTTAAGCCAACAAATTATTATGGCACATCATCCCCGCTGAGCGCTATGACCTAATTTTCCTCTATAGATACTGTTACCAGTGTTTAGTGTCGAAGTAGTTGAAGTTTTGTTGTGTGTGTCAGGAGGTGCCGGATGGGTATAAATTAATGAACAACAAGGACTTCCGTCATAATTCACGGGTTAGAACTGTGATGAGCGACAACAACACAAAGCAACAACAACAGCTCTAATTTATATTGTTGTCAAACAATTGCGACTCAAAGGATCTAAGAGAAGAACTGTTGATGTTGTCTCCGTTGGCGGTGCGTGGTGGCAACGACGACGTGCAAGTCAAGTCACGTCCCAAATTGCTTCTCCAAATTAATTGACAATGAATTTTATTGCTAGGAAGTTCTATTGTGCTTCAATATCTTTAGGTATAATTATTTATAAATTTAGTTTTAAGAGATCCCACCCAAGAGAGAAAGAATTTGATGGGATTTTCTTGTTCAAGTGAGATGAAAATACTAGGCTTAAATGATAAACTGATAATTATGTGAGAATTGTTGAATTAATCTGATAACAAAAGCGTTGTTTCGAAATTGACTTGGAGTCAACTTTATTGGGACTAGACCGCCAAAGTCTATTAAACGTCTCTTAAACCTACTAGAGATTGGAAAATTCAAAATCCTAATTATGAACCCAGAAATCATTAACAATTTGTCAATGACCATCTCCATCAGAAAAACTGTAACAGAAGTGTTTCACCCTTCCCACAACAACCTAAAATTAAGCTCCAGTAATTCGGGTCTACTTAGGTAGAAAAGACAAAAGCGATACCGGCAATTTATGGCAACCAAGAGGAAGTAAGGTGAAGGTTCCTGATTCCTCAAGCTCTAGGTTGATAGAAGAAGGGATGGAAATCGCTTCCCCAGAAAGAAATAAAAATAAAATTCGGTGGCGCAACAGCTCGTTGAACCAGGGCCCAGTTATTTACAAGTATCAACCATTCCTTTGTGAGTATTGTTGACATGGGAGGGGACCTACAAATTTTTGCCGAGTCCGAGCGGCTAATAAGGTGCCAGGTGCCAGTAGCTATCATTGAAACTCATCAGTGAAAACTTTAATGATTGATTTTGAGACGTTTAGAAAGCAAAATCGTTTATAATTTTGATAGACGATCAAAGCATAAGACTTAATTAATATTTCTTGTCAAAAAAAATTTTCAAATAGGCCCAACTTTTCACAAAAATTGACTTTTAATTTTCCAATGATCATTGGTAAGGTAGTTCAATCATTGAAATAAGAAAAGTCTTTTTATGTGGAAAGTTGGGCCTATTTGAACTATTTTTTCGGCTAGAAATATTAATTAAGTCTTAAGGTTTATTTGTCCATCAAAATAATAAACGATTTTACTTCCTAAGTGTCTCAAAATCAATCATCAAAATTTTCAATGATGAGTTTCAATGATAGCTATAACTGGCACCTAAGAAGCACTTGTTCATGACAAATATACTCTTGGAGGATTTGTCTGTTCTTCGCAAGATGGGCGATAATCTTATAACCAAGCGCTAACGCAATGGGGGCAGAGAGGTCCGGTTGCCCCCTAATCAGAATATACATACATATTTCATACATACATATCGTTGCACTAAATTTCACCACAAGTTTCACCTACTCATTAATCCTTATTTACACTAACCCCTCCTTTTCTTATTGCGGCTCTTAAATGCTTGCAGAGTTCAGTGCAAACCTGGTCCATCAGCCAGAGGACTGCTCCTAAAGCATCTTGTACAAAAAAAAAAATACTTCAGGTATTCGAATAATAATCCTGTGACGGGTGGTCCATGAAAACCATAAAAACACAAAGTGAGACATAAGGTCCACTTTTCAATAAGCCGTGTGAAAAGTGGTCCTCATTCCTCACCCAACGATATGTGTGTGAGAGGTGGTCCGCACCAACGATGACATGCGACATATGTGACATACGGTCCACATCCAACTTGACAGACATGGCAATACTGGCAATGCCAGACATCGATCCAAGAATGGCCGAGGGTCCATCGTAGTATGTCGTTGTAAAAGAAAGATGATTTTGTTAGGTGATTCGGCATGAAGGTCTACGTTGCTAGGGAAATTTTAACTTCACGCTAGAAATCGAATTCTTCCTCACCATTTAAGATTCGTCAAAGATATTTTTCTCGATCGATCTTAATTTGGGTCGGTTTGAGACGGGGACTTTGACCGTAAAGATTTGATTTTTCTTTTTTTGCGTTTGTCGTGGCATAAAGACGGAGTGGAGGTGGACTGCACGCTTTCATGGAGCTCCCTTTTGTGAATGATCCCTTTCACTAGGGATACTTAAAATAAGAAATAAGCCGCCATTATGGAACTTTTTGGTTAGATTCTGTAAAAGGAAGATCTTATTGGAAATTTTTAAAATAAAAAAATCAAACCATCGAAAGTAAAACCGTAATTGTTATTTATTACAAAGTTTGAGATTTTTTAGAAAATGCATCAGGATTTCCCAGTAGCACGCTATTGAATAGACTGGAAAATGAGGCGAAGAATTAATTACGTGACAAGGCTTTTTATTACTGAATATGTTTGTTTGGCACATAAGCATGCTTGAAACAGAAAATGCAACTAAATTCACCCATGCGTTTCGGAAAGAATGGTCACACTGGCCGTTTTTCAATATTTTTTGTATAACTCGGAAACTAAGCCGAATTTGACAATTTTACATTTAAAACTTTTTGTTCAAAATTTAATTTTCTATTGAAATGGATTGTTCAAATAATGTTATTAAAACAAATTAAGAAGGAAAAGTTAACAAAAACCAATCTAAAAAAAATCAGAAAATCAAAGATTTCTAATTTTTTTAATAAATTTGGCAAAACATGCATAAACAAAATAAAGTAGAGACTAATGGCTTTAAAATGGCATGTTCAAAAAGTAAAATTTGAAAAAAGTTGACAGAGATATACGCATTCAAACTTTATCATTTCTTATAATTTTTCATAGTTTTGGGCCGAAAGCTCCATTTTCGATACAATATGGCAAATTAATCAAATTTGACATTACGACTTTAGAGAATTTAAAAAGTATGTAAGTTCACAATTTTGTTTTTCGGCTGTTTTAAATGCTTCAGACCTACAGACTAAACGGTTAGTCCGATTAATATAAAATTTGGTGCTAGGGTTAGGTGCTATGAATGTTGGATTTGTCATGTACCAAAGAATAGGCTTTCGGCCAAAAATTGCGAACAAAAAGTTATGCGCTTCTTAGAAAAAAAAATAAAAATCTTTGATTTTTCCAATTTCTTATATTGGTTTTTGCTAACTTTTCCTGCTTACATTTTTTTTTTAATTTTTTAAACTATCCATTTCGATAGAAAATTTAATTTCGAACAAAATGTTTTGAGTGTTATATTGTCAAATTCGGCTTAGTTTTCGAGTTATACCAAAAATATTGCAAAGTGACCAGTGTGATCATTTTCTCAGAAACGCATGGGTTAATTTAGTAGCATTTTTGTTTTTATAGGGGAAATTAAGGATAATTGCTTAGGCGTGAGGAGTTACGATATTCTTGGTCGGAGTGACTTTAGGAGTCAGGACCAGGTGGATTTCATTTAGAGAAAAAGCTGTGTTTTTTTGTGAAATTTTTGATAGTCAAATTTGTTGTTTTTGGTTTGTCAGATTGAGCAATATATTTCCCGAAAAATATAGGACTCCTAAACTTTATTTTCTATCTTTCCGAAAATCATCTTTCTTCGTAATTGCGTTTTGTGACCAGAGTTGTTACTTGCATTAATAATTAAAAATAAAATTTTAATGCATTGTGAAAATATTTTGAAATAAAAAAAATCTTATTGCAAACTCAAAAATTGTTTGCATAAAAATAAAATCAAATGTTAATACAAAATCGAACATTTGTGGCATTCAAAAAAATTTAATGAAAAAATTTTTTAATGCTAAATGGAAAATTTGTTCCAATAAAAAAATGCCAAAAATGTTCTGCATTAAAAAAAAATGTTAATCCCATTTGAAAATTTCTTAAATTAAAAAAATGTCAATCAAATATAATTTCTTGCATTCAAAAAAATGTGAATAAAATATGAAAATTTCTTAAAAATTTCTTAAAAAAAAATGTATGAAAATTTGTTGCATAAGAAAAATGTAAGATTTTTTTTTAAATCGTTAAACTACGTCAATAATATTTAAGGGCATGATTCGTGGTAGTGATATGTAGGACACGAATTTCTTGGTTTCTCAAAATTTTGATTTTGACATTTTAACACCTCCTGTCAAAAATCGTTTTCCCGTGAATCTACGGCCTATCACAAAATGAGTACTTAAAACAAACTCATTTAAAATTCATGTCCTACCCATCACTACCACGAATCATGTCCTTAAATATTGTTGACGTAGCTAAACGATTTTAACAAAAAAATTTTTAATGCAAGAAATTTTCACATTTTATTCACATATTTTTTTTTAATGCCGACAGTTTTCAAAATCTATTGGCATTTTTTTTAATGCAGAAATTTTCAAGTTTTACCGAAAATTTTTTTTAATGCAAAAAATTAACATTTTTTTTTAATGCAGAACATTTCTGTAATGCATAAGCATATTTTTTTTTATGCAAATAATTGTCCATTTTGTAGTACCTCGTGGCATGATGGTTAGTGCGTAGGACTGTCATGCCAAAGGCGTGGGTTCGAGTCCCAGCCGTGCCACCTAAAAACAGAAATGTTTTATTCGAGGTACTGCCTCTTGCGAGGAACTGACAAATCCTCCAAGAGTATATTTGTCATGAAAAAAGTGCTTCTCATTTAGCCGTTCGGACTCGGCAAAAAACTGTAGGTCCCCTCCATTCCTGCCAACAAACACGCACACAGGAATGGTTGTGAGTTGTAAGTCACTAGGCCCTGGTTCTCCACGAGCTGTTGCGCCACCTAATTTATTTTATTTAATTGTCCATTTTGCATTAACATTTTTTCTTAATGCAGAAAATTTGTGACCCGCATTAACATTTTTTTAATGCAACAAATGTTCGATTTTGCTTTAACACTTTTTTTTAATGCAAGAAATTTTCATATTGCATTTAAATTTTTTTGTAATGCAAAACATTTTTATTTTGCATTTAAATTTTTTTTTAATGCACAAATGTTCCGAATTTACATTTGAGTGCAAAATGCATTTTTTTTGCATTGAAATTTTTACAACTCTGTTTATGTCACATTAATTGTGTTCATTTTCCCAAAAAAATGTTTTTCTTATTTTTTTTACATTGGCCTTTTGCCAATATTAACTTTTTTTTAATTTTGTTGTTCAAAACATTTACAGCCCTATTATTGACACGATTCAAAACTAGTTTTAACGTAAAACTAGTTCTATAGTCTGGGAGCCCACCGTAGGATTACCTATCTCATCGCGGCCACGCAAAAATTGGATGCCAACCGATAGCTTTAGTCTAAACATTTACAAAACTGCTGGTCGGACAAGCTTTATCTGGTCGCAATGGTTAGAAAATGCACTTTTCAGGTTGCATTTTCCGCTAAATGTACCTTTAATATAAGCAACTTATATAAATGGGGTATCAACTGAAAGCTATGACTGTCCTCTACACGATACCATTGGTCGGACTGACTTTTTTTGGCTGTTACGACGAGTTCGACTATTTTAAAAAAAAAAATGGTCTTTTTTTAACACTGCGTCTTACATCAGAGAAAACTGAGTAAAATCATTTCAAATGGTTAGGAAAGTGGCCTTAACCACTTTTTTTTTCATTTTCGTCCAAGGATGCAAAAAATCTCTAATTTTAGAAAAGTGGTCGGACTCGTGGCAACAGCCAAAAAACTCTGTCCGACCATTGCTATCAAGTAGAGGACAGTCGTAGCTTTCATTTGATACCCCATTTATATAAGTTGCTTATATTAAAGGTACATTTAGCGGAAAATGCAACCTGAAAAGTGCATTTTCTAACCATTGCGACCAGATAAAGCTTGTCCGACCAGCAGTTTTGTAAATGTTTGGACTAAAGCTATCGGTTGGCATCCAATTTTTCCGTGGCCGCGATGAGATAGGTAATCTTACGGTGGGCTCCCAGACTATATAGAACTAGTTTTACGTTAAAACTAGTTTTGAATTGTGTCAATAATAGGGCTGTTAGGGTTTTTAACACATAATTGTTTCCTTAACAAATTACATATTTTAAATTCATATTTGAAAGTACATAGTTACGCCTCTGTACTTACAAATCGTTTAATTAAAATTCTAATTGATACCTCTTTATTTTATTAATCTGGCACTGATTAGGAGCTTGATCAATAAAACCTACCCTTCGCTGAGCTTATCCGGTGGTAGCACCTATAATTGCTGCCCAGTTACATTTTTGTCGATCGCGACCATTTTTTTTGTCAGATCGTAATCTCATATTCTTTTGTGCTTCATCGTCACGCACGCCGGTATCTGTGCATTTTAATTATTTCTTTTTGTTGTAAAATTAGTAATTGGTGGATACGAACATCCAAAGTCACGGTTTTTAAAGCTCATTAACTAATAAATAGTTAAATTGATTAAATTCGCGCCTTATGAAGAATTTGGAACAGTTAAATTATTTGTAATTTGTCTTCTTTTGAATGTATCTCAAAGTAAGATTTCTGTACCAAAACAATTTTTGGAATGAGTTTGCATGCCCAGCCCCTGATCGAAATCCAGCGTACGCCGCCGTTGCTAATATTGTCAAAGTTTTCAAATACCCGAAAAAATGGGATCAAGTAGGTACCCATCATAAATTTGTTTTTGGTATGATTTTAAAGAACAAGCTACTTTTATTCTAGAAACAAAAAATCCTTAAATATCACAAAATTGATTTCTTTAAAATTAATTTGACTCTTTCTTCCCTAGTTTGAACAGAATCTCAGATACTGTAGTAAGTAACTCCGTCCTCCCTACAACAAGAATTAAAAAAAAAACATTTTATACTCACTTTCGTAAAGTTGCAACAAAACTGTAAACATAAACAGCAACAGCTGTTAAAAAATACGCTAAAGGTAGATTATATCCATTTTCAATTGCTTTACTCGAATAGTATCTGAAAAACGAAAAGAAAAAAAAAATTTTTAAATAAAATTTTATTTGTCAAAAAAAGGTCAATGAGCAAATTATCACAACATCCATCGATTTGCGATTTGCCATTCTCTCACACTTACCCATAAAATAACGGCGAATACTTAAGATATCCTTCGAATTCCCAAATTGTAAATAGATTCCCGGCGACTTTCATTTCTCGTTCTGACATTTGTTTCCTTGGATCTATTTCTTTTGGTTTTGCCGCAAAGACCTGTGTGCCAGGAGGGGGGGTGAAGTTAGTTCACGTCCTTTATTGAAAAGTTCCCCGCCGCCCGGGCGGAAGAAAAAAGAAAACTTACTTCAGGTCCTATTACGAAAGCTACCAACGGTATAGTCATCATAATATTAACCCATAAAAGCCATCGAAGAAATGTGAAATAGGAGGCGACACCCGATCCAAAGTGTGATTCGATTTCTTTAATACGAAGTTCCCATGGAATAAGGACCGTAAGGAAGCTGCTCGTTTCACGTTTCCAATGGCGCCAACGCTATGTGTGTTTGAAAATATGTAAGGTGATGATTGTGAATGGGGGTTGGTTTATGGTGAAATTGTGATATTGACATTGGTAATGGCGTTTTGATAATTTGAATATTATAGAAACTGTGATTGAGTGAGAGTTTTCTCTTGAACGACTATATGTACGAAAGGAGTGCTTGAAATCGCTTTGGGGAGCCCCAGATGGCCTTCCATTTTTGTGAAGTATGTATCACATCGTCAAATTGAAGCAAGACCCCCGATTTCTTTCACGTCTTCTCGTTGCCAACGTTTGTCAGTGTAATTTTCTAGCTCAGTGAATTTCCGGGGTAGGTTTTTCTGTGTGAAATTTAATTGAGTTTACATTGTACGCGAGGAGTTTCTGAATTTACCTACATATACCTGCGTAGGTTTGGCTATATGAGCCAGTTAACAGCAGCATGCATGGAATGTTTAATGCTGAAATACTAACGGTTTTATTGTTGTTGTTGAATAATATAAAACAGCAAGAGGGTTGGAGCTTGGAGGCTGTAAAATATCCTGGAATAAATACGAGTAGACCTTCGTTCCCTCTCTTCAGTAAGTTAAAGGAAAATGCAAATTCTGAGAAACAAAAAATAAAGCTAATATTATTTAAAGGAAGGTTTGAGTTTAAGGAAACACAAGAACAAAGCGAGAACAGAAGATATCTGATGCCTATTCTGTTAATATAATATTGAAATGAATGTGATGTTAACGTGTTGAGTGTATATCCTGTCTTTCAGTTGATTCGTATCTTTAGTTACATCCAGGAATAAACCAAATGGTATGAGGTTTGATTTTTTTTTTTAATTTAACTTCGAAGCACTTCCTACTCCTGGGGGCCTTACATATATATTTGAATTGTATATTTAACGTGGGTATACGTTTCGTTTTCCTTTTAATTTTCAAAAAATCTGTTGAATACCTGTGTGTAAAAATAAACTTTGAAGCCATTCTATCTATAGGGACTCTTTGCTTTTAAGTCTTATTTATTCAAGCGATTTCTTAACATGTGTTCGATATTGTTGAATCAATGTTATCGATCCCATATTTTTGGGAGTTAAAGAAGGCTGAAGAAAATTTAAAGAACTTCTGAATTAAATTTGGAAAGTGGGTAGTTACTCAGGTTTCAAAGATGGGGGGAAATAATGGGAATTAATGGTTTGGATTTTGAAAAGAATTGAACTGAAAATTTAGTAGGTAATATACATATCTTCCCCGAATTTGTAAATGTTAGAAAACTCCATCCCTGCCAAAAACAATTGTTTAATAAGGGTACTATCTTTTTAATTAAATCGGCTTTTATTGCTGAGAATAGACATCCATCATGCTTCACATAAATTGGAAAACTGTAGACTGGACACTGGGCAGTTGCAAGGAAGAATTGAACACGAATTTTTACGTTTTACCGAACTTTTAAATTTATGAACTTGACTTGAACAACAGTGCTATTCATGGATAAGGATCACCCCAAAAGGTGGAAGAGTAGTACATCTATTCGGGTTTGAATCACGTTTTCACCAGTGAAGTGAGCCCAGGACCCAATGACCCGCGTCCATAGCCACAAAGAAGAAATCCTAACCGCAATCAGAGCTCGAAGAACGACAAAGTGGTTGGAATTGACGGTATTCCCACAGACCTTTTACGAACACCACCAACAACATCGATAGAGCTCCTGCACCCACTCATTGACAGAGCTTGGGAAACAGAGAGTTTTCCGCAGGAGTGGAAAAAGGAAATGATTGTCAAGCTATCAAAGGAGGTATTTGCATGTTGCCTTCTGTAGCCAAGGTAATGGCAAAATTTGTCCTGGAGCGAATAAAAACCACCTCGAAGACACGCTTGATACCGCACTGCATGTTCAAAAGAGAGAGCATATGCGATCTAGAAAGGAATCTCAACATCGGCGATAGGTACAACTTCGAAGTCGTCAAGGATTTTGTTGACCTGGGCTCCTCTAATACATCGCAAAATGACATTAGTGCAGAAATCAAACGAAGAATACACTCTTGCCAACTGCTGTTCCTTTGGGCTAGAAAGGCATTTGAGTAGTAAGGCCCTCTCTCAAAGAACCAAGGAGACCTTATATAAGGCCCTTATCATCTCGGTCCGTCTGTATGGGGCAGAAGCATGGACCCCTCTCTCAAAGAACCAAGGAGACCTTATATAAGGCCCTTATCATCTCGGTCCTTCTGTATGGGGCAGAAGCATGGACCCCTCTCTCAAAGAACCAAGGAGACATTATATAAGGCCCTTATCATCTCGGTCCTTCTGTATGGGGCAGAAGCATGGACCTTGTCAAAAACCAATGAGAATCTGCTTGGGAGTTTCGAAAGGAAAATCCTTCGGGTGATGATCGTTCCAGTCTGTATTGATGGAGTATGGATGAGAAGATTGAACAATGAGCTTTATGGGCCTTACAGCAACGTCAACCTGGTCAAAAAGCTGAAAATACAGCCACCGAGATGGCTGGGATACGTGGAGCATATAGACACCGACGCACCAGCCCAACGATTCTTCAAATCTACTCCTGATGGTCTGCGCAGCAGAGGAAGTTTACACCTTAGGTGGCAAACGATCTCAACCATCTTGAAGTGTTTAAATAGTGGAGGCAGATAGCTAGTGATTGAGCTGGCTGGAGAGGCGTTTTGGTTGAGGCCGTAGTCCACCCTGGACTGTGAGTGCCATCTAATGTAAGTAAGTAAGCCCTTACACTATCGGAGGTGAAAAATAATTGATCCAAATGTCACGTTCTGTATAAAGTGGGGTTAGACAAGGCTGTCACCAATACTGTTTCTGTTGGTGATAAGTAATGTGCTGCATGCAGCTTTTTCGACTGCAAACATCTTGACTACGCGGATGACAAATGCTTACTCTCTCAAAGCTGAGATCGTAAGGCTCAGGATCAATACGAAAAAAATGAAAAGGATCAGCCACATCTACTCAAGTGGATATTTCTGGACAACCATAGTAGAGCTGTTAGAGAGTTTTCGATATCTAGGGAATATTATCTCTACCGATAGCGGAACCCAACTAGATATAATCAGCTGAATCGGGAAAGCAAAGGTTGCGTTCGCAATGCTATCAAAAATTTGGTGAAACAACTCTATAAGACTAAGAACCAAGCTATACAACTATAAATAAATAAATAAATTGGGTGGCGCAACAGCTCGTTGAGAACCAGGGCCTAGTGACTTACAACTCACAACCATTCCTGTGTGCGTGTTTTGTTGGCAGGAATGGAGGGGACCTACAGTTTTTTGCCGAGTCCGAACGGCTAAATGAGAAGCACTTTTTCATGACAAGTATACTCTTGGAGGATTTGTCAGTTCCTCGCAAGAGGCAGTACCTCGAATAAAACATTTCTGTTTTTAGGTGGCACGGCTGGGAATCGAACCCACACCTTCGGCATGACAGTCCTACGCACTAACCATCAAGCCACGAGGTACTACAAGCTATACAACTGTTCATCTCCAATGTTGAATCCGTACTTCTTTATGGTTACAGCTCTTGGAAAGTAACACCCGCTGTCACAAGGAAACTGCAAACGTTCGTGAAAAGATGTCTGCGAAACATTTTGAGGATTTTCTGGCTCAACCGTATATCCAATGATGAACTTCATGCGAGGACTGGTCAGAAAACCATGGACTCTATTAAACGAAAACGTAATGGCTGTTTTATAATGACGCGTTCGCGATGCGTACGTTACATTTATGGCTGTTTCACAATGACGCGTTCGCGTTCGCGATGCGTACGTTACATTTAACAAGCGTTACGGCCGCGTCGAGATAAATCGAGCAAAAAAATTCAAACTTTTTTCAACACAAGATGGCCACATACCTAAATTGAAATCGAAATGTCAAAACGCACGCAAAAGTTGAATAATATTTACTTTCGCGTTGCAGCCGCTTACGTTACGTTGGTTTGTGTACCTACTAATGGATGCGAAATCGTAACATAATGCTCAACGCGTCATTGTAAACACTAAACAGAAATTCCTATGCCTGAACTTTTGCGTTGACAGGCAAATCTTTCAACGCGACGCCCAACGCGGCATTGTAATGGCTGATTTACAATGACGCGTTCGCGTTTGCGATGCGTACGTTACATTTAACAAGCGCTACGGCCGCGTCAAGATAAATCGAGCAAAAAAATTCAAACTTTTTTCAACACAAGATGGCCACGTACCTAAATTGAAATCGAAATGTCAAAACGCACGCAAAAGTTGAATAATTTCTACTTTCGCGTTGCAGCCGCTTACGTTACGTTGGTTTGTGTACCTACTAATGGATGCAAAATCGTAACATAATGCTCAACGCGTCATTGTAAACACTAAACAGATATTCCTATGCCTGAACTTTTGCGTTGACAGGCAAATCTTTCAACGCAACGCCCAACGCGGCATATTGTAAATCAGCCATAAAACAGCCATAAGTGGTTGTGGCTTGGGCATACGCTTCAAAAAGGTCATCAGTCTCTCACGCAACAAACAAACGAGTGATGGGCCGACCTAGAAGTACTTGTTGAAGAACGGACGAAGAGGAATCAGCACAACTGGAAAAGAGTTGAAGAGAGCTGAGGTATACAATACATGTCCAGAAAACGTAAACGATCGATGGCACGTGGGAGTAGCGGAGACTCTATGCCCCGGAAGAGGAACCTCATGGACGTAACAGGTCTGTGGACCTAATGGAATAGAAGAACAATTATAGTCTATAAATCAGTGATTAGCTACTGTTGTCAAAAAAGTGAACCTTAAATATTAAGTTAAAGTTTTATATTATCCAAGTCCTAATCATTTATTTTCATTTAACTCACGTAAATCATAATTACGTAAGTAACCCTCGGCACCCTCAATATAAAAGTTTTTCTTTAAAGAAAAGCAGAACAATATTAACAAGACGACCGAAGGTAACCATGATAAATGTTTCAATCAAACAATACTACAACCCCCCTCCACAGTCATTTCTTTGTTTGAAAAACTGACTTCCTCTCTAACCCTTGTGATTGGACAGTATATGAAGTCATGATACAGTCCCTCAACGAACTGAATTAAATATTTAAATTGCATTATTCAAAGAACATTTTTCATCAATTTAAGATATCGCAGACGAGAGTAGGTATTATTTGGCTTTTCTCTTATGCAATATTTATATTCTTTACAACCACTTCCTCCGCCCTTAAATACATGCATCTGCACAGAATACTACTTATGCAGCACAAAAGTCAAGGAACTTTTTTGCCACCCACCAATATAACAAGAAACAAAATGCGCCTTCTTTGAGTGTGCGACATGAATTTTAAACGAGACACATTCTACACGAGACACGACTAAAAGGATTTTCAATGCAATTTCCGCATGAGCTTCTTAACATGTACCTATGTACGTATACACTCTTCCAACTCCCAGAAGCAGCAGTAGCAGCAGCAGAAAAGCACAAGCAGAGATCAGACAAACAAGTTTAGTTCAGCAGGAAGCGGTAGTTAAGGAATAAAAAACCGAATCATTGCCACCCTCAACTTTTCGTGTAACACCTCCATTTATACCTATATCGCCCAACACTAACAAAGTCTCACTCAATTCAGCACAACAAACAAAAAAAAAAAAAATTAAATAAAAATTCGAAAGGATACGAAGAAAAACAGAGCGAGGAAGTTTCCTGCAGAGAGGAAAATCACTTACCGCTGCCATTAAAATTTTAAACCTTGCCCACAAGTCCCTTACACTTCTTGATAAGGCAAAACGTTCCTGCAGTGCTCCTTCATGACGTGCTACGTATGTTTTAGCCTGTGTTGGAAAGATAAAAATAACAGGATAAAAGTCAGAAAAATTGGGTGGTCTGGTATGTAGGCCACAATCATATGACACGATAGGAGACATTCGTGGGAGATTTCAAATTAATTTTTTTTAATTTTAAAAACAACATAAGAAAGTTAAAATCAAATATTTAAATTAAATCCTTAATATTAAATATAAAAATACTTAATCAAGAATTTAGGAGAGAGAAAAATCCACTCTTGAGAGAGATTTAAAAAATTCTCCTACGATTTTGGCAAAAAAAAATAGAAAAAATCTAAAAAAGTTGTCCAAATTAAAATATAAAAAAAAAAAATAAAGAAACACACAAATTGGTTGGTCGGTCACCAACCTCCTCCAGAGCGAGGACACAACCATAACCATACATCACATACCTGTCTAACGAGCTTTAACTTCTTTCGTATATTCCATGGTTGCAATTTAACGGACTGAATAACTTCCTTGTGGAGACGGATGTTCTCGTAGATTTGCTCCTGTGTAGAGTCCTGATTTGTTCCGTCATCTACAGAAATGGCAGTGCTTTAAAAATATTGAAGGAGAACGGAATGAAACGCTACACGCTGCACAAATAATTGACTTGGTTTTTTTTTATTGAAAAAAGCTTACTCGCCTGAGCTGGTGGTGAATACACTAGAACGACGTCTATCGCCCGCCTGGCTGACGGTATCCAGAACGTGATCCATTGGACTAGAGGCTCTTCGGGATTTGCGGCTTCCACGCTTTCTATTACCCCGCACACTGGCACGTCTTTGCATTATTGCCGACACTGATACTGAGTATTCCTCCTCATCGTCCTCATTCTCAGAGGCAGCCTGATGCTCAGCTCCTGATGATGGGCGTTGAAATGGAAAGAATGATAAGGATCTTTGGCTAGAGTGTTTTGAATAGTGTTATATATGGTGTGAGGGGCTTTTACCAAATGCATCCAAGGGGCCAGCTAAATTCGATGACAATTCATTGCTCTTATCCTCTTGTGATCTGAATGCGGAAAATTTAAGGTGAATTCAAGTGGAATTGTCAGATACTTTGTGAGGAATCTTTTATGAGTGTATTATGTGAAATGAATGTGAAGTGTTTTTGTGTGGGATTGGTTCATTTTACACACCTCTTCGCCTTCTCTGTGATGGGTTGAAAGTGTGCTTGCATTGATTTTGGTTTTAAATTGGGGTCATTTAGATCATTCTGGAGGGCCCATGTTACTGACAATTGATTTGGAGATGTTGGACCAGGTGTGGATGCTGTATCCTGTGAATTTTAATTGTTTGCTTGAATTGTAGCTTCAATTTTAATAAATAATGTTTAATTTGGAGTGAGAAAATTAGTTAGAAGTAAAATGTCCTTGTTTTGTTCAATACATATTAAAACCTTTCCAATGCCAGAAGCCAACTCCTTCTTTGTCTGCGTTGAGGCGATTTATCCTTTAATAGTAAACGCTTATACCAACAAAAACATTTTATTCGAACATTTAAAAATACATGATGCTGATAAAACCGATTTAAAAAATGGTAAAAATATGTTTTAATAGCTCTTAATTCCCTACAAAGATTTTGAAATAAAATGTGTGGAATGTATTAGTCTTTGTTTTTTGTTTGCAATTTGGTTCCAAATTTGCGGTTGTGTATTTTAAGAAAAAGTTTGGCCCAAATTGTGGTCTAAGTTTAAAAAAAAAAATAAACAAAAATCCTTTTCACCTCAACTGTGTACACTTACACTGTAAAAATAGCACCACAGCAGCTTTCTCAGCAACCAGACAAGCAATGAATTTCCAGTATGGTTCTAAAAACGAGTAATTTAAATTTTTAAGAATGTGTATGCACTTTACCGCTTAAAACGAACTATTAAGTGTTCATTTTTTTCCAAATTCGATTGTACACAACATCTAATTTTTAAAGGAAAAAAACATAGTAAGAGATAATTTCATTACAATTTGGAAGAAATTGGGTTGGAAATTAAGTTAAATCTTAGCAAACACACTCAATTGGAAGCCATTGAAAATATTTTGAAAAATTCAAAAAGTTCTTGAATTTGAGGCCTAACTGCAAATTAATAGCTTGTCGCTGTCATGCTCAGTTTCTTAATGAAGATTGTGTTAATAAACTGCTAAATGTGGAAAATAGTTTGCAAAAAAAATGCACACAAACTGCAAGCTTCTATCGATTCCCCATAGGTACAGGTAAAATTGGAAGGTTCCGGAATTTTTAATTTAATTTAATTTTAATTTTTAATTGAGTAGCACAACAGCTCGTGGAGAATCATCAGGACCTAGTGACTTACAACTAGTGACTTTACAACTCTCAATGGAGGGGACCTACAGTTTTTTGCCGAGTCCATACAGCTAGATGAGAGGCACTTATTCATGATAAGTATACTCTTGGAGGATTTGTTAGTTCCTCGCAAGAGGCAGTACCTCGGATAAAACATTTCTGTTTTTAGGTGGCACGGCTGAGAATCGAACCCACACCTTCGGCATGACAGTCCAACGCACTAACCATTATGCCACGAGGTACTTACCATCTTATTTAACTACTTGATCCGCAATTAAATTTTACTTTGCTAAATAATTTCAACATTGAGCTCGATCAACGTGCTTCAAAACTCTTGAGTTAGCTTTTCAGTCAAGGGTTAACTCTGTGTTAAATCAGAGTTTGCTAATCCTGAAAATAAATTAACTTCGAGTTAGCTCACGAATAGTTTTTCAGTTGAGGAATATCTTTATCTTTCAGAAATTAATGTGCGATATTTAAGATACTTCGACTTCGATGCCTTTCACTATCAAAAATGAGAAAGTTTCACAATGGATAGTACACCGTGAGTTACTTTTAATATCGAAAAAAAGACTCTATTTGGTCCCTGAGTTAACTCATCAAATTATATGATTTACCTTGGAGTTAACTTGGGATTTCAATTGACTTAAAAACACGTTTATGTAATTCTTTTTATGTTGAACTTATTTATTTTATTAATAATACCTCTTGTTGTACTTCATAAAATCAAAAGCTAATATTAAAAAACAGGTTCTTTGGAGAGACTAGGATGATCTCGCACTGAAAAACTGATCCTTAATTAATAGAAAAACGCATTACTAGGAATCAAGCATCCAAAAATCTATAGTTCTGGACATTAATGTTGCATCGATTAAGGATAACTCATTTTCACACAAAATTTTCTTCACAGTATTTTGGGCATGAATAATTTCTTCTTAAAAAGAGTCAGAATATTTCCACTCAATTTTAAAAGGAGCGATACGGAATCTTGTATATTTAGATCTCAAAATCCTGCATTTTATAAAAATCTCTATATTCTATCTTGAATATTAATGTTGCTGCTTTTCAGAATTTCAGAATTACAAAATCTCACTTTTAAAATCTCGCATCTATGTATGTACAAGTACATACACCTCGCACCAAAAAATCTGACAAATATCACTAAAATCTCGCAGTTTAAGATCTCACACCAAATATCGCAAATGATAATATTGATAATATCACAATTTTTTTTAACTATATGCCTGTAAGACCTTAGGTCTTTTAAATGCAACCTGTATCGCACAGCACCAGTTAGAAAGAGTAGAAGGATAGGAAAGATTTGGCACAGTGGATTGAGATCAAGGTGTTTATTGTCTCACTTAATCCCACGGGGGACATCCAGTTAAGCTGGGGGAATGTAGAAAAGAATGCTGCCTAGAATGGGGCTCGAGCCCACATCTCTATAAGTTAGCAGTCAAGCACTACATCCACTGCACCATTGCCACCATTTTGAGATTATTAAAAGTGAAATTTTGAATACAAGATCTTTATTTGCGAGATTTCATAATAAACGCAATTTTAATTTGTGCAGAACATGAGACCAATTCGTGGAAAAGTTTTGAATTTGTCAATCATTTCTTTTCCTGCAAAAAAACTACCTAATAATTTTTTAATCAATCATGGTTTAACAGCACTATCTTTTAAAGCTCATCGGTCGAAGTGGTGTTAATATTACCTGATGGGGCTTTATTTCATCAACGTACAAAATTGTAAATAAAAGTATTTTTTGTCATTTTTGTTAAACCATGAGTTTGCTTACAAAGTGTAGAAACGATAAAAATCCAAAGGATCAACTAAAATTTCCTGTTACAATTCAAGGTTGAATTTGCATACAATTTATGACTTTTAGAATTTTTTCACAAACTGAGCAAAATTGTGAAAAAAATTCACAATAAGTTCTTGCTTGTAATTTACGATTGCTAAGTTTTATTTGTGCAACAAAAAATCATTTATTCATCATCAATTTATTTAATAACAAAAACACGGAACACAAAACCTCGAATTTCAACAAATTTTTGGATTACAATTTTTTTAATATTAATTACGATTTGAGTCGCATATGACCGGAATTTGATAGGATTTTCCGTTTATCACAAAATATCTTCTTTTATACCGTATCACATTTTTTGTGATAAAGTTATATCCATTTTCCAAACCGATCCAAAAGAAAACAATAATTTTAAAAATGGGAATGTTATCTTTATGAAAACAGTATAAATTTTTGTGAAGCTTAAATTGTGTACGGTGGTGTATGTGAAAATTTTTTTTTTCAAATGTGGACATAACAAATCTATTTTTAAGTTCTAGAATAAGGATATGTAAGTAACCCTAGTATTCAAAACAAATATAAATCTTTTGTCCCTACTTTGTTTGTAAGGATCTTAGCCAGTTTAATCTAAAAATCAGATAATTTTCTTGAAAACATATAATATAGGCTTGCGAGATATACATACATATGATTTTTTCAATTATTTTATTCGTTTGTTACAAAAAGTGCATTACTATTTGAGCCATATCTGAAGTTAAAATGACTAGTTTTTCTTAAAAAAGGACTTATTATTTGATATTTTTAAATTACATAATTACAGTGGAGTATAGTTTAATTGTATCGAGCCGAAACGTTAAAACTAGATTTTTTTAAGAAAAATTATTGTTTTATGAGTGAAATAAAGGAGAATGGGCAAATTTGTATGAAACATGGGCGTGAGCGGCCAAGAATGATTTAGTTATTTTTGGATGTAGTGCCCTAAGCAATTAAGACAGTCTCAGGAATATTTTGCATATTCCATTTTTGTAAAAATGTCCATATAACACCATTAATATGTACGTTTACGATTTAAAATAAAACCGTATATTATAATTTACATTATATTGAACAATTGTCTGATAGGTATTTTGTATAATAAAAGTGCATCTAGTCAAGCTATAAATCCCACTTGATTCCGTTGCGTGTAATCGAATTCGATTTTCGTCAAAAACAGGCCAATTACTAAAGTGGTGCTTTCATTTTACATTTTGTCTGTTCATATTATTAAGAAAATCATAGCCAGCCAAGTCGTTGTAAGTGGTCGTTACTAATGTAGATCGTAGATGTATTTGCGCTATCATGTAATGGCATTTGGACAGTGCCAATAAGTCAGCCTGCTATATTAACGTCTTCAAACATGGGGTGTTAATCCTGATTAAAATAATGTATTCAAAAAAATAAAGAGCTGTTGAAATCCGTACTGGATCTGTTTAAGCCGGCAACGTGACCTAGGGAGCTTTTGAAATCCTCTAAAACACAATACTACAGTTTCACGATGTTTTGAAGTTAGGATAAAGTATTACACACACTAATAATATAATTTCTATGCGAATTTTCCATATACATATTAACATTGAAATATCTTCTTTTCCAAATGAAGTGCAATGTAACGCCCATAGTAAAAGTTGTTACTGAGTGACATACCTTTCATTTGACACTAATTTCATTGATGGCTGCTAACGCCCAAAAATGCCTATTCTCCTTTGTGTTCAAAAGAACTCTTAGCGAGAAAATTGTGGGTTAGATTTGACTTTATCCCTGCCTTATTTTTTTCGGTGGTAATGACTCCGAATCTGAGGTTTGCGACTAAGATTCCGTGACGCAACATGGAAAAAATGCAAGAAATTATGCAAAAATTATTTTTTATGTAGTTTTTCACGTATGGCTTGAAAACTAATCAATTAAACGTAAATTATATCAAATTACAATTAAAAGTATAAACAATTTCCAATCAATCTCCCTTCAGGGTTTTTTTCTCCGACAACCCATTTGGACTTAAGCGCTAGCTAAAAATTGATATATTCTTACTGTTTCCTAAAATCAACCCGGAAAACCCGTTGTCACAAATATGATACTTTTCTGATGGTCTTTGATGCGCTGAATTTTAATCTGTCCTCAGAATTACTTCATTTCACGTTTTTGAGATATTCAAAAATCTAAAGTTTTGAGAAGAGTTCGACTCGGGGTTATATTTTTTTGTTGGTTATTTTGTTTCTAATTTTTTTTTTTCAATTTCGAAATTCTCTTTCAATCTTTCAAATTTGTTCAATACTCCGATGAAAAAATTGAAAATTTTATGATTTTATTTGTACAATGGCCATCTCATTTCTCATCTATCTGATGTTAAGCCTAGTACACTGCTGATGCGAAACGAAATTTTAAGTTGGTCTCCAACAAGTCAACGAAATGCTTACGAAAACGAAGTAGAAAAATATTCATTGGCATTTGCACAAATTCAAAAAATTAAAATACAATACAAATAAAAATATAAATACAAAAACCACCGGCAGCCATGCTGGAATGAAATATAACAACAAAAATAAAAACGAGAATAAAAAACACTTGTGTGGAATGCGAAACGCGTTATCTCAGTCTCAATCTCATTTTTGTGAACTTTTGCTAAGCTTTCATATGCAACATAAACTTGTATTTAATCTTTCAGAAAAAAGAACTGACAGATTACCGTATGGAAAAAAAAATCCAAATCTCATTTTATGATATCGTCGTCGTTCAAACAAAACTCCCTAGCTCCATTTTTTTAAGAAGCCTCTCGTAAAAATGTAATATTTAATTAAATAAAGGTAAACATTTTAGATCTGTGAAAGGTCTCTAAATCTTATTGTTGGTCTATTTATAAGGGAAACATTTCTTTAAACCAAACATTTTTCAAATTCTAGTCAGTAAAAATCCATAAAAAGTACACATGTCTCAAAATAAAATGAAATGGAGTTAGGGAGTTTTCATTGAACGACGACGATATAATGATGAATTTAGTTTTTTTTAACTCCAAAAATAACGGTACTTGCCATACAACCTTTACAGTTTATTTATTTAATAAATAAATCAGTGAATTACTGTAAAAAAAAACTTTTATTTTTTGATAATTTTGTTTTATAAGAAACTCTTATTAACGGTAACTGCCATATAACGTTTTTTTTAATTTTCGATATTCTCATTAATGGCCCAACTGATTTAAATAAAGTTTTTATACGTTAGCTTTTTTTGTAAGGATAAAAATGGCATATCAAAATTTTGAAAAAAAAATAAATTTTTGATTAAAAAAAATCATTTTTTTTTGAAAATTCAATATTTAAAAAACGGGTTGATGAATTATTTTTAAATTTATTAATAAATACTCAAAGCTGGCATACGACATTTTATTTAACCATTAAGAAAATTTCTAATAAGAATATACTATTTTGCATATATGTATTCATTTTTCCTCAAGTAATTAAATGGCGTTCTTGTTTTCTTAGCTCTTATTGTAAGCCATTTTACGAATTGTTATACAATTAAAAACGATTTAAATACTTTTTTTATAATTATTTTCCCGTTGTTTTAGTTATTTTTTGTTGTTGTCTGTTTTATTTATGTCACACTTTTATATTTGCGGTTTTTCTATACTTTGTCCAAACTTTTTTTCATATTCCGATTACGAAAAAAGAACTATTTTTTTCTTTATAAAGTTTACAAAAAAAGTATTTGTTCCCTGGGTTTTTTCGGAGGACCTATCAATTTCATGTATATAAAGTTAGCAGGACACTTTTGGAAATTCATGTTAAAAACTATCCTATAATTAGTTGCTACTTAATTGCGAATTAGTTACGCAAAAAAAAAATAAATTCTTTTTTTGGTTGGAAAAAATGGGTGTCCTGCTAACTTCATATGAACTTAGCAGGACACCCATTTTTTCGCAAACAAAAATGCAATAAAATTTTGTTTGCGTAACTGATTCGCAATTAATTAGTTCTCAATAATAAACTTTTTTCACCTCGATTATCTTTATTTTTGAGAGAGTAGTCCTGCTAAGTTCATAACCAAAAAAGCAAATAATTTTTTTTTTGCGTAACTAATTCGCAATTAAGCAACTAATGATAGGATAGTTTTTAACCTGAATTTCCAAAAGTTCCCTGTTAACTTTATATACATATCAATTTCCCTGTTTTCACTTGATGAAGACATTTTTCCACTGAACTCTTTTAATTTGAGACGGAGATTTGGCTCATTGTAAATGCTCAATCTCATTATCTAAAGCTCATTCTTAGAACTCAGTCTCATGAGAATGAGTGAGTTTTTTTTCGCATCAGCAGCGTACTCTGCTTTAGAACTACAACCCACTATTATGGAACACAAATTCACTATTTTTGTATGCCTCCTACGATATAAATAATTAATTTTAGATTTATTAAAATATCAAAACAGGGGAGTTATTTATAAGATGTATTTTTTAAGCTTGCAATGAACAAGGCTAAATTTCCAAGAACATTGAAAGAGTTAAATTCCGGTGCTGGCATATAAACGACAATAGATTTGGTACTATTCCATCAGTGTAATCTTTAGTTAGAAAACTCATTTTTACGATATAATTTTCTTTTTTGCTTCTTGTTTCCTTATTTTTGCCGGACATTTCGGTCCCGGAAAAAATAAAAGTTATATCCAATGGGGATGATATAATACTCAGCCAAACCCGCCTGAAACTAAGTTAAATGCTGTCCTAAATCAATGCTATCACATTTTTAAAAGTTAAGCAGATAAAATAAACCGGCCTCAAAATCAAAATAAAAAATATTCGTATAAAAAAAATATTTTTCTTGGGAAAAGAACAAAAACACATTCATTTGGTTTAAAAAACTTATAAACAAAATTAGTTTTTTTTACGTCCAAGTTAAGTGAAATGTTCATATAAAAAAGTCGTGAATTGAAGGCAAAAATTAAATTAAATTATTTTGGTGACAAAGAGGAAAAATTGCCTTTTAAATACAACAAAACTTGTTTTTCGTGAAAATCTTTGCACGCGATATCTTTTGATTTGGAAATCACTTCACGTTGCAGTAGACGCGAGGTTTAAGCAATAAATATATGAATCAAAACCCACATTTGTCACTAAGTGGAATGATCTGGATTTCGACTTGGATGCTTTAATTGTAAGGTTGCTTTCGAATATAACGACTAAAAATCCAAAACTCGTATCAAGAAAGCCAATTCAATTGATTTTTTAGTTCAAGAGTTCATAAGAAAAAGAGTGGCGTATAACTTCCCTTTTGAAATATATTAAAGTAACTTCTTTCATTTAAAAAATCAGCTTTGATTACCTTTTCTGTTTCTTAATCTGAAATATCCAAATACTTTGATTTTTGCTTTCCGTTCTGCTTTTTAATCCTTTACTTTTATTTCAGCTCTCGCAAAACGTTTAATTTTGTAGCGTTTTTCACAAAAAATTTTCACTAAAGAAATATTATAAATTATTTCATTTCAAACTCCAAACTAAAGGTTTATTAAGAATCTTGTTTTATTTATCACATTTTAACACTTGGTTGTAAAAGGCACAAATTTTTCTTTGTTTTCACAAAACTTATCATCAATTTTGTAAAATTTTCTTATAAATCAATTTTGTTGGCTTTTTTAGTAAAATTTTTGACACAATTTTCTTATGAATAATTATTAGTTACATTTATAAACACTACCATCACTCCGTTATTAAAACTAACTTCAAAGTTAAAAATTGTAGGTTTATTTAATTTTTAATGTAATTTTAGTTTAAGAATTAAATTTTAATATTTTTCCTCAGATTTAATACACTCAATACAATTATTAACAATCTAATAGTTGACGTGCGCCGCAAGAGTCGATATCCAAGACTAAACTACGAAGACAAAAGTCGATCTAATTTTTCCAACTTTGGATTCGAATGAAAATGAAAATAAAAGACGAACTAAACCCCGTCAATGGTGAAGACCGTCTATACTAGGTGGGTGGTCGAAAATTACAATAAAATTCGCTGCTTCTTTATTTTCTAATCTATTTCTTTTTTTTTTATATTCTAATAAATATAGATATTCCGTGGTTCACCAAATATGTACGTTTATCATACGATGGCAGGAAAAGATATGTGGAGTGAACTTAAATGAGAACCTATCCCGGCAGGGTGTCCTTTTTTGCTATCCAAAGTCTGTGGAATCAGAAACGTATCTAGTCCTCGTTTTGAATCTTCCATCACCTCCTTATACGCCCACACCGTGCCACCGGACAACATGTAAATGTAAATCAAACATGCAAGGGTTGATATATAGAAAATCGCGAATTATGATGGCGAGTTGAGGGAATATAAAGTCATCCACGCCCATCTCCTTTGGCCCGGTTTTGACACGGAGGAGCTTGCTTTTTTTTAAACCTTTGCTTGATTTTTTTTTTGTATTTTTTCTCTTCATTCCGTGTGTAACTGTGAGCTGTACGTATAAATACCGTTGGACATTAATCTAATGGCTTCGAGAAATATTTTGAATAAAATATTTTCATGGTTAGAATGGTCACACACACACAGTGAGTTGACAACTCCGAGAGTTATTTGGTTCGAAAACCCATGACCCTGGTCTTGGTTTGTTTTCGAAGAGCTGTTGCCTCATTTGGTTAATTAAATGACAACCCCTCGAAATCTGGGGCGTTGTAGAAGTGTTTGATTTGAAGAAGAATATATATAGGACTTTTGCGAGCTGAGAATGGTCTTATATATTTTTCAAGGATTGGTTTTCTTTAATACACGTGCTCTTGTCCCGTTCACGTCTAAACCAAACAGGCAGCCCATTAACTCCCATAGGATATGTGAGGCAATTTAATGACCATACTAAAAGGATCTCACGTGTCGAAGTCATATTGTAGATTTAAGTGAAAGTCCTTTCTCACCATCGTATGTGAGATTGGTAATAAAAGTTCCTTTTGTGATTTATTCCATTATACAATTGTGTGACGCTCGATAAATTAGTTGTTATGTTCCAATAACGGCAGGCAAAAGAGCGAAAGTAATTTATTGTGTGTGTTTTATTGTAAATAATAAATGGCTGAGAACATATTTAGCAACAGAAAGTTTTTTATTTACCAGAAGCAAGAAATCATTGATACGAAAATGATGTTACAACTGGAGCTATACAAACATTACCTGATGCTTTGTGGGATAGTAATGTTTAAGATTGAATTTTTATTACATTCTAGGGTGGTCCAAGTTCTTTCATTTTTTTTCTTTTTTTTGGTCTTCTCTTGGAATAAGGTTTCACTGGCTCTATAGCTATATTTAGTTAATTTCTTAAAGATTTTTAAAAATATATTAAGGAAACACAAGTATCAATAATTGTTTGTTGGCAATACGAGGTGAATCTTGTTCTTAAAGCGGCATAGGCCCCCACTGAAAGTAGTCCATAGACAATAGCAGAGGCCAGTTCATAGGTCCATTTTATGAAATTCTGCGATTACCGAATGTTTCTCATTAAAAATTGTCACACAATATCTTGTGGAAACCAATAAAAACATCAATGAAATCTAACTGATGAACGAAAAAGTTGGAACCTCTATATAGAGCTCTGCGTTGACTGTAACATTATGGCCCAATGATTCCACCTGTCCATAAAGCCTACTTAAAAGTAACTGATAATAGATTCAAATGGTACTGGCTTCTCAACTTTAGCTTCCTGATATTTTCCAATCCAATATAGGGGATCTGCTTAGTTCTTATTTTGAAAACAAGGATCAACGGAAATACTGCCAGTTTTCAGTCTATTCACCAAACGTATGACGCATTTAATAGTCCGCTACTTCAACGGTGAAATGGCAAAGTAGTTAAACTGAGCACAAATTTACATTCAGTCGATAATGGATTTTTGTAAACCTTAAATAGTATGATTATGATTTTGAAGAAAATTAAAAATAATATTCTTCGTTTAAGTGGAGCGAATTAATTAAATAATTATTTATTGCAAGTGGAGTAGAGCTCACTTAAACTTCTTTATTTGAACGTAAATAGTATGTCTTGCGTTATGTTAAATATATTTTCACAAGGTTGAATATCGCTCTCCTACATCCCAGCAATTAAAAAACAGTGAAAGTGTGTCACACCGGGCGCCATTTAAGAAAATATCTAAAATTTTATACTAGTGTTAACGTAACGCGTAAGCCTTTGTCTCTGCCCAGTTGTACTCCACATTGTAAAAGAAGAAAATTCTTGGAAACCCATCCCTTTAAAGCAAAAAAAAATATGTCCGTCGTTATCCAATGAATCAACGATACATGACGTGTATTACCAACTTGCATTCTGATGCACATTTTGCGTGAGCCATATCATTGCATTCAACACTTTCACTAGCAACGAAAAAAGATACAATCAACTTTATGTTCAGTAATAAACTATAGAGGCGACCTTTAACCTCTAGATATCGTTGTCCTGATGCAATAACACGTTTCACCCATCATCAGCCAAAACTAACATGACAAAAAAAAAATATAGAACAAGCCCTCTCTTGTCCATATTTTAAGTTAGAGTTGGAAATTCTTCTAGCTACGGCTTCCCATACTTTTACATTCTCCATGTCATATTGAAATACAAACATGCAAATGACAGCCACCCTCTCGCGGCACAAAATATACCACTCCCCATATAAATTATCCTTGCTTGCAACTTTAACGCTGCATAACATTTTGTTACGAAATAAGAGTCATGTGGAATGAATTATATGGTCAAGTCAGAGTGCTGACGATTCAGAGGTTGTCTGCCACAAAAGAAAAAAAGGGCATTTGTCAATTTCTGCGAATATATTCCTTACTCATACTATTTTCAGAAAAGGAGGATAATATTTATGTTTTTCGCTCGACGATGTCCTTTGTCTTTTGACTCAAAAGCTCTTTTTTTTTTTGTTCTGTTACTGGGTGCGTGAGAAAGGCAATCATTGAAGCTTTTTGTTTTTGTTTGAGTCTTTTTTCGAGTATAATCATAGTTATTCACTGAATTATTGCTTGAAGGAGATTGAGTCAGAATGTTAAGAGGCATGTGATAAATATGACGATGATGTCAGGAACTAAGAAAGGAAAACAAAAAAATCAATTATCTTTCCTTTTGTTTTAAACAGAAAGCCAAATGATTGAAGATGAGACTTCATCTGAGTTAAACACAACCACCCACTACCCAAATGAAATGGTATATGTTGTTCCCTTAAGAGCATTTCTTATGTGGTAGCAGATTCGGTAACCTTTTTGAAAATAACTTTGGTTTGGGGTCGAAATTCTGGTAGGGTCAAAATTCTTTTTGCAAAATTCTGCTTTCAGAATTCTGATTTTCAAAATTCTGCTTTCAAAATTCTGCTTTTCAAAAGTCTGCTTTTCAAAATTCTGATTTTCAGAATTCTGGTTTACAACATTCTGCCAGTAATTAAAAGAAGGTTTGGAAAATGTTAAAAAGCGCGCGCTTTTTTCACACACTTGTCTCATCATAAAATAGGGGAAATTTCTTTCATTAGGATTTAATACAAGGGTTAATTTATTTTCAGGATTGCCTTACTCTCATTTAACTCCGAGTAAATTCAGTACTGAAAACCCGGCCCTAAGAAACAAAAAATTGTTAGTTATAATAACATATCAAGAACAAAATATTCATATTCAGAGTGCTTACCACGCCAACTTTTTATTCGCATATTTAATTAAGACCTGTTAGTCTAAGAGCCAACGACATAAAAAGTCAAGTCATTTGCGTAACATTGTAAGTCATATAAATAATAGCCATTGAGGGGTTGAACCAATAACCGTTTGTCTGCCTACCTATTCACGTGTCGAACAGGTGTAAAATTTGACGTAAATTTCTTACATCGATTTATTTCAGTACCTATTGGTCGAAGGGAAAAAGAGTGCATACAACAAATATTTAGTTTGCAATTTTGAATAATTGTTGTCAAAACTATTTTTTCCAAAAAATACTCAATTTCATCTTTTTTGTTGAAGGTGAACGGGAGAAAATCATTACAAAATTTCAAAAATCTATGTTGGTTTGTAGTACCTCGTGGTATGATGGTTAGTGCGTAGAACTGTCATGCCGAAGGTGTGGGTTCGATTCCCAGCCGTGCCACCTAAGAACAAAATGTTTTATCCGAGGAACTGACAAATCCTCCAAGAGTAAACTTGTCATGAAAAAGCGCTTCTCATTTAGCCGTTCGGACTCGGCAAAAAACTGTAGGTCCCTTCCATTCCTGCCAACAACACGCACACAGGAATGGTTGAGAGTTGTAAGTCACTAGGCCGTGGTTCTCCACGAGCTGTTGCGCCACCCAATTTAATTTAATTTAATTTTATTTAATGTTGGTTTACAGAAGCGTACGCAGGATTTTTTCTGGGGGGGGGGGGGGGGGGGGGCTCAGCCTCAATGTGTATGTACATTTATTCTAAGATATTACTAAAACTTATGTAAAAAAAATTAATGTTTTTTATTATTAAGTATTAACCACCCAAAAATTATAAGAAGTAAACCAGTTGCAAGAGGTTTTTTTCTTGCAAAACTATACTGATCAAAGTTTTTGATTGGAATAAGTAGGTGGGTCATTCTTATTTATAGAGTTATAGGGCTTTGAAGTATGCTTTTTTTAGTTACCTTACCTTATATCTCCTTAACGGTTGCTGTTGTGAAAAAATGTACTACAAAGCTGTAGAATATGCAATTTTCTAAAAGTTTTGGATACAAATTTTTTTTGCGACTTAAGGTAAGACCGCACTGGATGGAACTGCACTTTAGAAACTGAACTTCAAAATATTTTTTGTAAGAAATACATGGCACGGCACCATGCGGCAAAGTACATAATCTCACCAACTATGCTGCGGCCTAAAGTTCCGTTCAGTTTCGATGCCGCAAAAAATAATATGAAGTTCAGTTGCGGTGCAGTTCCGCTAAAGTGCAGTTCCGTCGAGTGTGGTTTTACCTTTATGGTTCAGAAGATGTATTTCTCTAAAAAAGGAATCTTTATGCTCGCAAACATCTGAGAAGTAGAGTCAAATCACCGGTTTTTTAAAGTGGTGTATCCTGTTACTCAAATTTTCCCCTTTTTGATGGTCCTGGTTGGCAAAGTTCTAAATTTGTCTCAGTCAACACTTCGTCTTCATATATATATTTGACATGAAAAGTCTTCATTGTCAATCAGATCGAAGTTTGAACTTGGTGGTAGCTGGTAGGTTCGAAGAATATGCTAATTCTTCTACTTGGCGGATTTTATTTCAGTAGTACCTTTATAGAAATTGTTTTATAAAAAACCTTTTTATAGGTTCGAAAGTATAAAAACGCACTGTTGATTTTGACAGAGGCAGAGCTGAAAGGTTAGCTTTCGATCTTGTTGCTTGATAAAATACTAAACATATGTATCGAAAAATGTTTATGAATGTTTCAGCTTACCTTTCAGCACTAATTGTAAGTTTAACTTAATTATCTACAATGGCTACAATGTTACCTATAAGTAGATCAATATGATACAAGCTCTTCCAATTCGATTTCTGCATTGTCCAAATAGACTTTTATTGAATTATTTGACTAAAGACAAAGTGCTTTGACAAAAATAGAAAATAAAAACAGGATTGTTAAAAAGTTTAATTTCAACTAAGCAATAATTTAAAACAACTACGAATAAGGGGCATTCATTTTTAAAAAGATTATGAGAAAATTGTCTGCCACTGTTTCAAGCTTTGGGACTTTTGACTGATTGGAATTTTTTGAGTTTTTATGAGCAGGGAGATTCGTTTGAAAAGTCAAACAAAATCCTGATTACGTGTAATATAAATTAGTGATTTTAGCAAAGGTATGTAATATCATTAGAGTTTTGACTTTTGTTCAATTTTGCGCATATATCAAAATTAGTGTCATATGCCAATATTTGTTGTTGAGTTTACGTGTGTTTACGTCCTCACGTTCACAGCCATTTTTATTTCTGATAATTTCAATTTAAAGGAGAATAGGACAAAACGGTCTACAAGACCAATAACAACGAGACATATGTCGTCGGAAAGGTATTTTTATGTACTACAATAGTTACTATGGGGGCTTACTTCAAATCACTGTGTGAAAAAAGTTATTCGCTAAATAGGATTGTGCTCTGGTACATTCTAGTATGAAAAAAGTATATTTAGTATGGGGAAAATTTATGAAAACTGGTCTTACATATAACGACAGTATATATGTCATTGAAAAGGTATTTCCATTACCTACAATATTTTTAATATAAGTTCAGTCGAATCACTGTGTGAAAAAAGTTATTTGTAAAATAATCAAATATTGTGGTTCATTTTAGTGTAAAAAAATGTTTTTTTTTAGTATGGGCGAAAAGTGTGATGGCAAGTTCAACCAATAACATCGGGACGTATGTCGTTGGAAAGGAAATTTTATGTGCTACAATAGTCAATACGGCAGCTTAACTCAAATCACTGTGTGAATAAAGTTATTCGCTAATTGTTACCCATGCTCCATACATTTTATCTGTGCTAAAATTCCCTAAAACAGCGAATAACTATTTTCACACAGTAATTTTAAATATGTTGTTATGGTTATTATTATTGTTCATAAAAATACCTTTTCAACGACATGCATCTTATTAGTACTGGTAAGACCAGTTTGTATACATTTTGTCCACACTTAATGGTACCAAAACAAAACCTAAGTTAACGAATAACTTTTTTCACACAGTGATTTGAAATGAGCCGCCATAGTGACTATTGTAGCTCATAAATATACCTTTCCAACGACATACGTCTCGTTGTTATTGGTTCCTAGACCACCTTCCATACATTTTTGCCGATTGTCCTTTGTGGCTGTTTTTACGACCTCACGTTCACAGCCATTTTAAATTTCCGACACTTTCAATTTTGACAACTTGCGCAGTATAGGTGCATATAGTTTTTCAATTAAAATTGAAGGATATTTGTAAAGCTAAGAACCGACCAAAATGAAATTTGAACGAACAAAATAAAACTATTTTTTTTACGTTTTATTATTGGAAATCTTAGCATAGTCTGTCATTTCGCTTGGGGGGGGGGGGGGGAGCTCAAGCCCTCTAAGCTCCCCCCTGCGTACCTATTCATTGCACATAAAAAAACGAAGTATCGCATATTTTATAACAATATTTTTTTTGTAAGGCAGCTTTCAATAAGAAGTACCGACAGAGGACCGGGCGAAGCTATGTAATTTAAGTCTAATTTATTCAATTCTTGGTGGTTCTAGAAGAAATTAACCACATTTGTAACCAAAAATAAATGAAATGAAATGAAATGAAATGAAAATACATATGGGATGGCAGGGAACCATAAATTGGGCTTTTGTACGGCCATTTGGAAAATGTTGTTAAGCAAGTGGACTTAAATGCGTGTTGTTGCCAAAGGTGAAAGTTTATTTCACAAACAAAAAAAAACATTGGTTGGTACATATGTATGTACATTATGGTGGTCTTTATATGGGTCTTTTGGAGTTTTATATTTGGATGGGCTTAAATTGGCTCTAAATGAAAAATCGAATATTCCCTAATTTTTACAGATTTTTATTTGTATCCCCTATAGTCACTGTAGGAGTAAATTAAATTTCCCCTTATTTTGCATACTAGGAGATTCGCGTAAGATCTGCCAAAAAATTCCGAGCATGTATTTAGGTGCGAAGTAGACAAGAAAAAAATAATTTTGGAGGGAGGTAATATCTCCCCCCGCTTGGCCACATGTTCTGCTCAATCCCAAAGCAGTTTTCGTTGTTTATCAATTGCAACAGCGACTAGTATTTTTATTAACATACACAAGCTTGCTATTGTTCAGTCGGTTTCTTTCTTTTTTCCCCGTGCACCGATTCTTCCATGGCACGGTGTGCAGTGCATCAGCCTCTGAATTGCAAGGTTCATGGTTCGCTCCCAGATGACGGCAAAGAGTTTTTCAATTAATACGAGCGTAACCAGACTAAGCACCACTAAAGGAGTCTGATGATCGAGGTGGCTCTCGTGAAATAGCTATAACTCCAGCCTATATACTTGGTGGTAACACACGCAAGTTGTTGTTGTTCATTCCAAAAATTATTCAATATAAATTGTAAATACTTTTTAAGAATCCAAATGTTTCTTATCCAAATGTAATCTTTACCAAAATTAATTTAATATTTTTTATAGAAAATCCTGTCAATCCATTTTTTAACAAAAAGGGATTTTTTTTAATTTTATCTCGGGTAGGTACGCTATTTTTGGTTCTAAAAATCGTGTCTAAAAGCACTATAAACATAGTTTTAAGAAAATCTATCCAACCGTTTAGGCTCTCATTAAATGAATAGGGATAATCGTGAAATTATCTTCTTCATTTTTCCAATCATCGCAATGACAAGTGTGATAAAAATCTTAAGAGTAATTTTTCTTACAAATACAAAATTTGCCATATTGAACTCAATTTAATGTTGCAAGTGAAAATTTAGTTTCAATCTGTAAAATTAAATTTTCATACCAACAGTCTTAAAGAGGAAACAGGAAACAAAAAACTCAAAAAACCATCTGAAGAGGTTTTTTTACATTATAGTCTTTTTTCCTCGTTTACAAAACAGAAAAAGCTCTGAAAAGACTAGCTACCCTCTCAAACGCGAAAAAAAAAAATTCTTTTTTTTTTATTGAAACAACAGTGAACAGAAAAAGTTAAATAAAACATTACTGCTGGAAGGCTTCAAGTTTTAATAACTTTCGAGTTTTTTTTTATAAACTCAGTTCGCACTTCTATGTTCAGTTAGGAACAAATTTTTGGATTCACACAAAGGTAGGTATGATGGGTATACAATGTCGTTGAAAACTTTAAAACGAAAGAACAATAATATCTGAATGAAAAAAGAATAAATAGGGTTTATATACTCTAAAAAACAATATCAATTTTTTAATTTCACGAATGAATCAATTTATTCTATTTTTCCCATTTAATTTATTTAACAAGTTTTTTTTAAAGGTAATAATTCAATTTGGATACCTACTTTAAAATAATTTTACCGAATACTCCCAAAATCTATTTTCAGGTACAAGGCAAAATTGTATTTGTATTGTAAAAATTGAATATAAATTCCTATAAAGCACTTTTAAAGCTTAATTGTTGTATCTCCAATAATTTCTGGTTTTATTCTGATCAATCACTTACCTGGTCTATCCGTAGGTTATAAACTCTATCACGGAGAGTAGTTCGATACATTTTGTGTGACATTTCTTAGAGCACAAAGTTAATTAAAAAATGATAGAAGGTTTTGAAAGAAAGCACAGGATTTCTGAGAAATCTTTACACTTACGCAACTCATATAATGCAAAAAATTGCATCGCACTTAACAAATGAGCAATTAATTAATTATTAATTTTTTTCATTTATCACGTATCCAGAAAAATCCATATAAATGTCCTTGAAGTGTGCTAGGAAATAATTTTTTGTATCAACAAAACCACAAACTTATTTTATTCAAAGGCAGTAATTAAAATATTAACCATTTATATGCCCTTTGCATTTGAAACTATGTAAGTTTTTAATAATTTAATAACCAAAAACTCAATTAGAAAAATTCCGCACTTTGTACAATTAAATAACCGCAACAAACGCAACGAAAGTGAGTAACAAAATGAAAAGGAAAATGGTTTTTCCTGCAATTGCACAATTTTTTTTTTTTCCCGTCTCCATTCCATTTCCCTAACCACTCTTGGCAGTATAGTTGTTGTTCCCCCGCACTTAGATTACCTATCTAGTTCCAATAACAGTAAATGAATATAAGCTGTTGCTTATTTACTTTAGAACACAACACCATAAAGCACCCACCTCACCGAGCCAAACTGGTTGCTCTTGGAACTCCACGCAACCACCTGATGAATGCCTGGGCTTCGATAAGTCCAATCGAAGAATTCCAGTTTTCTTCCGGTTGCGGTGAACATCGCGGTCATCCCCACCAACACCACTGGTGCCATTAACATTCGATGTACTTTTGCCATCGTCCTTTTCCTCTTCAATACTACCAACACCACTAGTTGATTGCTTGCTCATGATGATGGTGGCTATGAATTGAAATACATTCACCCTTCCACTACTGTCCTGTAGGGTGTCGTTTGTATGGCAGAAGGCTTTTTTGTGGTTTACTATGCGACTTTAAAAGAGCAGGGGATTTTTTTCTGATGTCCTTTTTAGGGTACTTGAATTTTTAAAATTCTTTTGAAAACCACTTTTTGTTTAGAGACCGTACGAACTTGTTGCGTTATCGTCCGATACTTTTCTAGGAATGGCACGTCTGATTTTCACAAAACGTTCAACGAAACTATTAGATCATGTTTACGGGCCAAGTGAAGTCGCTTGGAAGGTATTATGTCCAACGCCATTAATATGACGTCCTGTCCCAGTGGTTATATACTTGGGTCTTCAGGTCGTCGGGATGGTATAAAAAAAAAATCAACATTAACCAACAGGCTAACCGTGTTGTACATGCACAATGGTTTTTTGCCTTTTCACTTTTTCGTCCGTCATCGTCAGTCAGAAGGATATCTAATGTTACATTAACAAAAATTAAGAAGCTTTTTTTCTATTTTAGCCAGATAAAGGTAGGCCGCAAAAAGTGTTTGATGAAAAAGTTAACACTAATGGTAAGGCTGACGGATTTTTAATATGTTTGTCAGAGTGGTAAACTATAGAGGAATAGTTACCTTGAAACATTTGGTTGTTATTTCTGATAAAGGTAAGCAACATATATAAGGGACTATTTGGTTTCACTTTAAAACTTACTGACAACAAAAGTAACTGTAAGTGAGTTTCGTTTTATTCTAAGAACATCGGTCACCTTAATTAAAATCTCATTCAATTTGATCACAAATGAGCAAAAGCAAATATCATGGCAAAAGTTTTCGAAAAATTGCTCCTGAGAAGCCTAATTCCAAACCATCATTTTGGATGCAGAAATAAATATTTCACGATATTTGGTCAATCGTGGAATGTTTATTTCTACATCGAAATACGGATGCTGTGGAAAAAGCACTTAAAGAAAAACGAGTATGCTCGGCTGTAGTCTTAGCTGTTGCTCAAGCCTTTGACAAGATTTGACACTTGGGACTTGATTACAAACTGCATAGGGACCTACCCAGGCAGTACTACAAAATGCTGAAATCCCATATTACGTACAATAGTCTGTACGTTTCGAACAAAATTACTTGGAGCTAAAGAAAATTGAAGCCGGTGTACCACAAGGAAATGTCCTAAGACTAGGTCCAACCCTGTATCTGCTATACACAATGGTAACTCCAGTAGACATCAACGCTTTCATCGCCTCCATTGCTGATGATACTGTAGATAAATCATACACAGAAATTTAAAAGTGCAGTCAATAAAGTGAGTGATTGGACGTAGGTTAGGTTAGGAGGGGCGTGCACAGCACAGAGGCTGTTGCATACACGGGGGCCTATTGGTCCATTATGACCCCTTAATAAAAAGAAAGCAGATATGATCCTAAGCTAATGATTCAAATAGACTCTCTCATTTGCGAACCAGCCTGCGGTCTCTATCAATTTTCTCATGTTTACCATTGAGACCTGCCCTAGATCTTCCAGTTCTCCATCAAACCTGTTTCCAAAATAACTCAGCCGATTTTTTTGTAGATTTGGACAATCGCAGAGCAGGAGCTCAATAGTTTATATTTCTTCTATGTCCTGATAAATCCTACAGAAATCGGGTGCGAGTACACTCAGTCTGGTGGCCATTGTGTCAATGGTGATTGGACGTAACGTATTATATTAAACGAAGCAAAGTCGACGCATATAAACTAACAACTAAAAACGTGAACAATTTTCCAATTTTTATAAACACTAAACAGTAGCTTGCGCCAATACTGCCAAATGCTTGGAATGTCTGTGGATGCAAATCTTCAATAGAAAGAGCACTTTTAATAAAAAAAGAGAAGAACTTAATTTGAAATACAGAAAAGTGTAGTGGTTACAAGGAGAACTCTGACCTATCTATCTCCAACAAAATAATGTTTTATAAGTAAATGCTGAAACCCTGTTGGACATAGGGCATCCAACTATGGAGATGTAAAAAGGAATCAAATGAAGAAACTATCCAAAAATTCTAAAACAAAGTCCTTTGGTGAGTGGAATAATGAATGCCCTCTGGTACATAAGAAATAACGATCTACATTGTGACATTAAAATTAAGATTGTTACTGAATTGGTTAAAAAAACACGCTGCATCTCAAAATAGGCTGCAAAGTCACACCAACTCCGAAATGAAGACCGGTTAAATGTATGAGACATTTTGAGATTTAGAAGAACCAAGCATCATGAGCTGATTTTCAAAAAGCTTTGGGAAAGTATTAAAACTTTAAATTTCCCCTTCCAACGAGATTTAAAAAATTATGAAAGAAAATCATATATCGACCTTTCATAGATTTGTCCTAATTAACAATTGTTTAAGTACAGTAAGAACCTAACACTACTTGGTACCGATTCTTATCAAGTATCTTTAAAAGATTTTCATCTGATAAAAAAAATAAATGGAGAAGTTATCGAAAACATAGATTTTAGAACTAAAATTTCAATGGTTACAATCAAACCCTTATTTCTGGTTGCAGAGACATTTTTGAGACCCAAAAATCATTTACACAACCAAATTTTTCGTGAAAAAATACCCAAAGAAACGTATATCATAGTAACAAACCTAGCTTTTTTAAGTATGAGGTTTCCTCTTCCTTTCAAAACATTCCAGTATTCCTAGTATCCGCTCTTCATTTCCGTTTATCTTCCAAAAGCAAAACTAAAAGAAAGAATTATTGTGGAACGATCATTTCGTCTTACGCGTGAAGAGGTTCGAACTGTTTTGTTGCACCAAACCGAGGTAACAGCAGTTTCCTTCTGTCATTCCTTGTCAAATCTCCACAAAGGTGTCGTTTGTGGATTTAATGTTAAGCCCGAGGTAACTGAAATCTTTATATTGTTTCTCCTACAAAAATCCTGTAACGAGCTAAACCACTGGGCCAAAAGCTGTGGACTAAATGTCAAATCACTCAAGACAGAACTAGTTCTGTTTACAAGAAAACGTAAAATTCCAAATGTACCTAACGTATATATCCACAAGGACACACTTGACGGAAAACCGGGTCATATACACTGCCGTGTTAAGAAGAAAAAACGTATCTGTATTTTGGGTATTTCGAAATAAATGCGTTTTTCTGTTTACGTATGTTACTTTTTTATTTCTGGATGAATTTGTTTCATACTTAAAGGAAATGATTAAGAATAAAATTATTAATTTTTGATCAAAACCTCATTTGTTTATATTTAATAGAAGTCTAGTTAAATAACTTTCATGTTAAGACTATCTGCCGTATCTGCAAGTAAATAATTTTCCTTTCCGGATCAACGAATATTTGTTTGGTAGTTACGTTTATTTTTCTTATGAAAAATGCAGATACATCAATTTATATTAAAAAAAAATATGGTTTTTTGTACAAACGTCATATTTTGTAAGCATTTTTAACCACTAAAAAGGCAAGATAGTGATTTTATTACTAAACAATAAAGGATGTCAAAACTGGCTCTAACTCAAAACAGCCAAAATGTCAGTTACGTTTTTTCTTCTTAGCACGGCAGTACAGTAATCATGTTTTGGTCCTTACAGACGGCTCCAAAACAAAAGACGGGGTAGGGTCAGGTATCTTTTCAGCTAACCCACCTTAAGACTGATCAATAAAGCTTCCAGATTTCTACAGTGTCTTTTAAGCGAAAATGCGCGCAGTTTGTGAGGTTGCAAAGGGCATTTCCTCATGTGGGTTATAGTCAACATAAATATTTACATTTTTATTGATACCCATTTGGCAATCAAAGCCAATCCTTCAATTGTAACAAAGTCAAAGGTGGTTGTTCACTGTCGTAATGAGTTGAAATTACTCAGTGCATCAAATACACTTACCCTTCGAAGGGTCCCAGGACATCGTGACATATACGGGAACGAAATGGTAGATGAATTGGCCAAAAACGCATCATCTCATTATTGGAGCCAAACTGACTGCTCGGTTTTTATGCCACAAGAGCTGGGAAAAGGAAGAATTTTCCAGAGTTTCCTCAAAGTTGCTGTCGACAGATGGTCAATCGACACTGTCGTATTTCGAGGAACTTATGGCCGAATATTTCAAAGAAAAAAACCAAGTATTTACTCAAGCTAAGCAGGCCTCAATCGTCCCTATTGGTTGGAATCCTTATAGGTCACAGCTCACAGCACAATGGGAACCCACTTAAGAAGATTGGGCATCGGCTCATCTGACCTGTGTAGAGGGTATCAGGATGAAGAGGCAGAGGAAGGCTCATTCACTCCTCAGCCTAGCCAGAACTAGAAAAGCAGCCCTCGGAGAATACTTTTTCGAAAAACTGGTTCACGTCTCGTGCTTTCTACTAAGAATCATCCTTAAATTCACTCAGAGTTCAGGATGATTCAGAGCAGCCGCCATACATTAGCTTCCACAAATAAATTTCCCTCCCCCTCCGTATATCCACCTTGCCGCCCACCTTGGAACGTAATGGATCCAATGAGATCCATGTGAGGTGATGCGACTTTCTCGTATCATCACAGCTTTCAACCTAATCTAACCTGCTATCAAAAGTGACGTTTTGCCCAGCCGGTGTGGGTGGAGAGGTGCTTATTTGATTCTTTGTAGTATGTATTTGGATTTGTTCTACAATCTCCGTCCATTGAGGACTATATGACATCACGTTGGGAGCTGCATAGTCTAACATCAGTTGGACAGATTTGATAAAATAGCGCGATATGCTTCGATAATTCTTGCTAAAAATAAGGTCTCTTCATTTTCATTGCGGGTATGCTTCTTTCCACTCGTACTTTATTGATGATTTGTCGATGTATATGATGGTGCTAATTTAGCAGCTTCTAGCAACGCTGCTTGAAAATACACCCTTTATGCTTTCTCATAGCGTATTATCAAGCCTTTGCCACTTTCAAAGAACTCTTTCAAACAAAAAATTTCTGAAACAGACATTTTAGTCACAAAACGCCAAGTATTCAAACTTTTTTTAATGGAATAATACGGTTTCCATTTCTTTCCAAAACATTTACCTGTATTTTCAAGTGATCTCTTAAGTGAAATAGGATTCTTACTTATGAGGACTCCATCGACAGTAAACAATATTAATGATTTTTACCTTCGAGCAAGGCCTTATTTTTCCAACTTGAAATAAATGCTAAGAAGTTTACACGTAGAATTTGTACACACTTTTAGATGTTTAAGTCTTTCATAACTGTATAAAATCGTGAATTAATAATTTTGTAGTGTTTCAGGGAAAAAGCCAGTAAAAGTCCTCCCCTTACTGTATTCTACTATATAACCCGCGTGTCTAGAAATATTCATTAGCTTACATTTCACTTGAGCTGGTGATCCTTCTCCAAGCCAAAATACATAAATACGATTATTGATCAACTTATCCAGCTATGTAATGGGTATTTTTTTTTCGAGGTTTAGAACTTTGAAATTGAACAAAACAAAGTTGAGATGAAATTTGCTTTATTCGAAAGATATTCTTCTGGAATTATGATTTAAATATAATTTTTGACATATGATCCTCACGGCTGGCTCGGACGTAGCCTAATCTGGAGGTCCCATTTTCGATGATTTTTTCCAACATTTATGGCCGTATATCGGCAATTACGCGGTGACTGTTGTCCTCCAAGTAGCCAATCGTTTCGGGCTTATCGGCGTAGACTCAATTTCAATTCCAATTCCAATTCAGGGAACTAAAAATAAATCATTTGACAGCGACAAAATGGCCACCAGTTAAATTAGTTTTGCCAACTCAAAGTTCTATACCTCTAAAAAAACACCCGTTATATGTTCCTTCCATTTTGATATTCATATATTTCAAAACTAATATGCACGGGTATCGAAGAGCATCTACGATCCTTTTCCAACTAATAAAAATATCAATGCTGGCCACCTTATAAAATTCACTTTCAACGTGACTTTAAGATGTACCTTTGAACCATATGTAATCCAGCCTACATAACCTACAAAAAAAAAATATTCTCATGTCAAACACGTAGTGTGTATGGGTGGGTGTAAATAACATAATGACTGCTCCCACAGGTGCGGACAACGACTTTAAATTTGCGTGTGTTATATAACTGTTATATGGAGAAAAAAAAATTAACTTCACTAAACTACGAATGGTGCACAAGCATATCCTTGTTGTATCTTTACTTAGAATCCACTACATTGCTTTTAATTAATGTCTTTCACTCTAGCCCATGGTCGATATCCTTCCAAGTTCTTTTTACCAACACATTTTTATTTTTTTGAAAGTCAGCCATATTCCATTCCTGTCGCTATTGTTTGTAGCTGGATGGTGGTAAGAATGAATTTTAGATATGGGTTGGTGATAAAGCCGATTTAGCGCAAAGAAAAACTGCACAAGCATAATGTTCAGCAGCAGTAGGATTAGGGTAGAGTTTGTCCTTACATGGTGTAAGGATGGTCACAGAATTATTGGGAAATATAGGTCACGCTTGTTTTTTTTTTTTTATTTTTTAGATTTGTTTTCCTTATGTACAAAAGACGAACGAGGGTTGTTGTATGAAAAAAAAAAAAAACACACATGACACCTCACCGTATTCAATGGAAAAATACATCAGGGTAGGGCAGGAAAAAATACCAAAACCATATATGCTGTGCCATATTTTTTTGTGATACCAATATACTTTAGACATTATGGAGGTCGGTTCCCCATTAGTTACTTTTGAAAATGGCTATTGCACATAATATAATTTTTGTACGAAATTTATTTTTGCTGAATAATGTTGAACTACTTATGGTTTTCTCTTTAGCAAAAAAAAAATCTGTTTCTTTTCTAACTTTTATATGTATACCGTCACTATTTGTTTGTCATTTCAAGGACATAACCAATGACCATTAACCATTATACATACATATGTATATGTAATCAGAAGTCAATCAAACCCATTTCTCTTAAATGAACTTGATTTTCGTATGTTTGAAAAGTATATAACATAAGCCCACTTAGTTTTATTATAATGGGTATGGCAAAAACTTTCTTAATTTTTGATCTTAAATGTTAGCAACAGCGAACCTTCCTGAGGTCCTTGGCTAGTTTTAGTAATTAACAGTTGAAGTCAGGAACTAAAGGCATTTCTATAAATATTTTTTTATATTATTTTTATATACAGGGTTTTTCATTTTTTAGTCTAAGCTCCTACTTAACTGGCAACTAAGAGTAAACGGCATTTCCAGAAAGTTTTTCACCACCAAAAGGATTTTAACACAAACTTACTTTTCGCGAGGGCTTGCATTGAATTGCAAGCATTTTGTGGCAGAAAACTACTCGTCGAATTGTTGTCGAATTCTTGCCGAATTCTTGCCGAATTCTTGCCGAATTCTTGTCGTATTCTTGTTGAATTCTAAAAACAAAATTTTTAAATAATAGTTTATTCCAAATATTTTACAATTGAAAGTGTGTTAGTACTTTCGACTCAGACTATATATTCTTGGTGCACGTGTTAAAAATCAGCTTGAAAAACCAAGACAAATGAAAGTCATCACCAGCACCACACAGTGGTTTTTGTATTTTTGTTTCGTTTAGTATAACGCCCTTATCTCATTTCAAAGTGTTATCCATTAATCAAAGAAATCAAAGGGTAGGATAGGTTTCCGGCTTCTCTTTTACTCTTTTTTACTCGAATAAGTTTTGTATGCCAATTTTGGTATACCTTTAATGAAATCTTGTCAAAAGCATTTGTGTATTTCATTTTGATACCAAAGTTTAAGCAAACACAAGGTAAAATTTTAATCGGCTGGCAGTGACGTGGAAAAATGTATTATTCTTCCAGAGAGATAGTAAAAAAGGGCTAAAAAAAAGTCTGCTAAGTGCGGGCTATACAAAGAAGTCTCGAAAGTTCACAAAAAGCACATTGAAAAAACCCAAAAGGACATTAATGTTGTTTACAAATGGTTAAAGGATAAAAATGCTTCTTTTATGTTCTGAAATTTCATGTTTGTGTTGGTTAATCATCAAAAAAAAAACGACCTGAGAATCAAAAGTTATAAATGAATCGTTTAAAAATAACGATACTTAGAGAAACCTTGGATACTTAAAGTCAAGAGATATTGCAAGTCCTTGGGTGAAAGTCTTCATTTTTAATAGACAGTTTAATTATACTTTTAATTTAAATATCAACATTAATTTTCAAAGTTAGTATTGAATTTGTCTTTATGTATATTTATCTAACACTCAAACTAACCCTTCTGCTATATAGTCACAATATCTCATCGCACCTGAAACAGATCTCTGGGACTTAAGGATGTTTGCTGAAATACTTGATTCTATTTTCTTCACAGCAATTCAATTTAAATTCTTCGAAATAAATCTTCCAGGAACGTCAACGACTCCAACTCCCACTACGCGCGATGATGAAGAAGATGGCGTACACTATTTAAGGTAAATTTGTAATTAATTCCCAGTTTTCTTCTTCCCATCGCATCATCATTTGAATAAAAGTCGAGAGTTAAATTGAAATAACTTAAGCCTCGAAGGGAAGAAAGTAATTAAATTTGAATCCCTCTTAGTTTATATAAGATGATTCACGAACTGAGAGCGAGCTATAAGGAGGAGCACATCGTATTGAGAACGTGACGGCTTACAGAATACAGCTCAGCTATACGCAGAAAACTGAAATTCCATTCCATTTCAAAATCCAACTACAAACAATCGACAGTCAGTGATGTCTTCAAGTTATTTTACTTTAAAATGTCATGCCGCGCCGGGCGCGTTGCTGTGCCATTCTTGCAAACAATCGTAATTATTCACACTTGTAAAATGCTTCGTGGGAATATCCTTAAAAAAATCCGTTGTCACGTCAATTTTTGTGACAGAGATAGTGTTATTAAGGGCATTACTTTAAGCTCTTAATGGTCATTTGGGTGGGGTGGGAGTGATTACAACCAGGACATGACAATGAACAAACAAAAAAACACGATAAGGTCTGTGAGTATTTGATTTTTTTCTTGGAATGATTTCTAGAACGAGTCAGTTACAGTTGTATGAAAGTCACCAGAGTCAAAATTAATTAAATATTAGTGTTAATTGAATTATGTGAGCATGATACTTTCACCATAAGGAATATAAACGGAAGGTATTAAAGTTATTTGACATGTAATGCGAATAATTGGTATAATCATTATTCAAATTGAAAATATTTTTGAAAGAATTAAAAAGAAACGAACAATTAAACTTTTAACACCGATTAATTAAACTTTTCATTTTCTCGCACTTTCACTTCAAAGTAATTCCGAAAATGCTGAATTTCAGGGGAAGTTTAATCTGCCTACATGTCCTTAAGCATATCATTAAAAATGTACGTGGACCAGGCCCTTTGTTCTTAGGGAACTGCTGCTGGTGGAAAAATGATTTTAACTTGCGATACCAAAGTGGTCCTTATAAAGGTCATTGGTAAATTTAAGTTGGTGCGATCCCATGATTTCTTGCAAACAAAAAACAAATCCTAGAAAATTTTAACTTATTTATACTTTCCTAAATTTTAGACTCAAGGGGAAATTGAAGAAGATGGAATTTTCGTTATGTCTATAAGTTATGAAATAACAGCCCTAAAATTTGTTCTAATACCTCAATTCTTAAATCAGATAAGTGACAACATTTGTTCCAAAACTTAAAATTTTCTATCAATTATTACCAAAGTTATAAAAATTCAAAATGTTATTAAACATTTTACATGTGTTTTCCCATATAAAACTTCTTTCCTCTTGGGGACCGGGTTAGGGGTAAAATTATGAGCAAACATTTTGGACCATTTTGTTTTATTTATTTGAACACTAAAAAAAACAGGATGGTGCACCAACTTAAATCAAACATTGACCTTTATAAAGACCACCCGAATATATAGATAGATAAAGAGATGCTCGCATTTCTACACTACACGTTTTTTTCATTTTTCTTAAGCCAAAAATAACGAACCACACGATTTTTTAAGCAATTTTACAAGATCTTATTTTTTTTCAAAAACGGCTCCAAAACTATTTTTTGAACAAAATTCAATGAATTATTTTAATTAAAAGCTTCCTATTTTTCAAAAAAAGGTTATCAATCATAAATTTCAAGGAACCATTTTTACTTGCGATTATAGGTACTATAAGGCAAGTTTTGGATTCGTGCAAAAAAAAAAAATTTAGAGATAACAATCAAACATGATATTACGATGATAGAGAACACCAAAAAAGTGGGTGGCAAAATTCTGTCTGTCTGTCTGTCTGTCTGTTCGTCTACAGCCTAAACGGCTCGATCGATTTTCTTCAAACTTGGTACATAGTGGTTTTTGGTGATTCTGCCGACACGTTTTTTTCATTTTTTTTAGAACCAAAAATAACGGTACCTGTCATACATTTTTTTTTGGCAAATTTACATTATCGTATTTTTCTCAAAAACGGCTCGACAACTTTTCTTAAAAAAAATTCAATAAATTTATTTTAGTAAAGGCTTTCTTTGGGTGGAAAACCATTTTTCAAAAATGGTTATTAATGGTACCTCCCAAGGAACCATTTTTTTAATTTTTGATTTTCTTCAAAATGGTAAGACCGATTTCAATTATTTTTTTTTACAGAAGCTTCCAAAAAATGTTAATAGCTTTGTGTACCAATATTTTTGAAAATTTTTTTTTGGATTTTTAAAAAATATTTCAAAATTTTTTTTGGAAAATCAAATATTTCAAAAACGGCATCATAGATTTTTTTGAAACTCGATATTTAAGACTTTTTTAGTACTCTCTAAAATATTTTTAGAAAAAATTTTACATTTATGAAAAATAACGGTACCTTCCATACAAAAGTGAAAAAACCGCAAAGGAAAATATTTTTTTGCTTGAAAACGACTCCTACGATTTTGATTAAACTTTTTTCATATACTAAAATTAGTACGATCTACCATCAAAAATTATAAAATTTTACACATAGCAACTAATAGTAGTACCTGTCATAGAATGCATTTTTTTATTTTGAGTTTTCCCGTTATCAGCTTAACGGATTTAAATGAATTTTTTATATACAAATTTCAGATAAGATTAAATAATATTGCATATCAAAATGTTCAAAAAAAAAGTTTTTGGATTTTTAAAAAAAGTTTCAAATTTTTTTTTGAAAATTCGATATCTCAAAAACGGGTTGACAACATTTTTCCAAATTTTGTTTTTCTATACACATAAATATATAGTTTAAATCTGCATACCAAAATTTGTTCTTAAAAATGTTTTAAGGATTTTGTATATAAAAAATTAATTTAAAAAGAAACCGCTCCAACGATTTTAAAATTTTTTTTTCCCATACAATCATATTCCATCATGAATTAAGATGGCATACTTTTTTTTCACCTCAAACTGTCAAAAGAGTTGTTTTAGCTTATTTAAGTGTCGTATTTCATGCTTCTCTACATTTTTCTCTCATAATTTCCATGTTTGTATATACAATTTTCTTAAACTCGCAGTGTCTTGAACATAAGAGCAAGTACGTGCGACCCAGTCGTGCATTTTATTTTTTTTGATTTTCTTCAAATCGACTGGTCTATTTTTTTAGTTTTTTGAAACTCGATAGTTAAGAGTTTTAAACACTCTCTAGTCCAGTCAAAAAAGTCATACAAATGTACAAACCTAGCCATAATTCCGATGAGAGTTTAAATTGGTATAGACAGGGCTGTGCCTAGGGGTGGGTCAAAGTAGCAGTTGCCCCCAGGCGCCTTGCTGAGAAAGGCGCCGCGCGTGCCGCACCGTGCCTTACCGCGAACAGCACTTCAATTTCGTGAAAGGTGCCACCATTTCGTGAAGGATTTGTATAAAACTACAAATTTAAAAATTATTATTGCTTCTCAACTGAAATGGATTCGAAATGGAGTGGGAACGATATGTGACTCCATAGGATCGATTTGTATTATCTGAATGAAAAAATTTCGACTGATCTAAAATTAGAAGAAATTTCGTCAAGATTTCGACAGTGATGGACATTTTATAAATCGAGATTTTAACAGTTGACATTTTAAAAGTCAAAATTTGAAAATAGACATTTTGATATGACCATAAATATTGATGCTAACAAACAAGTGCGCCTAGCTTGGTTTACATTGTCATCAATCAAATAATTAAGCGGTTGCTTAGAGTTCAACAAAGATTCGTGTTTTTAGCAGAGTTTTATATTTCCATAGATTCAAAAATAATACTCTTAAGGTCCTGTAAATAAATCAAACAAGAATTTAAGATACGAGTTTGTGCCCAATCCATGCAAATAACTCAAGCAGAGTGTTGTTTTTTAAGCTACGTTGGAGTGACCGACAGTAAAATTGCCGAAAGTCGAAAGTCGAAAAGTTGACTTTTTGTCGAGTCGAGATTCCGAAATGTTGCAATTTTATCAATCAGTATGTACTTTAACTTGCAAGAAAGTCGATATCACGCAACCGATTGTAATGTGTAGATAGTGGCTTGGAGTCAGTTTTAATACGGTGGAAGTGACTGAGTCCATGATTTATTATCTGATTTTTTTAAATTAATTCTGTATTAAACTTTTTGTATCGAAAAGTTGGCTTCTCTGAGCTTGCCCCAGGTACTCTAAGGGCTAGGAACCGCACTGGATATACCCCTTAAACTTTTGGCATATCAACTGCGAAAAGTCCTTGTCAATCCCACTGGAGCATAAAAAGATGGCGAAATATCTTAAACATAAAAATGCTCCTAAACGATGGTATTTAATGCTGTTCAATATTTTAAGAACAATTTGACATTCAAAAAGGTGCAACCCAAGCCAAAAGCAAGTCAACTTCTCAACGAAGAGATTGGTTTTTTGTTCGGTAACGCAAAACAAATTTTTGGAAGAATTTAGAGCAGCAGTTGCTGGTAAAACAGAGAGTGAACCATCTCTAGATTATGTAAAAAAGATTGCGTGGGACTAACATCTTTGGAAGCACCATAAGGAGGAAGCCCTTTACTGACTGTGCAACATAGACAAAATTTCCTGTGTTTAGTACCGAATTTCAAGTGTTTTTTTCCTATGTTGCTCAGTCAGTAAAGGGCTTCCTTCTTATTATGCTTCCAAAGATGCTAGCCTCACGCAATCTTTTTTTACATAATCTAGAGATGGTCCACTCTCTGTACCTATATATGTACCTTTAATTTTCAAGCTGTACTGGTTGTCACGTCCATCGGCAAGTCGTCGTTATTTTATTGTTAATGGTATTATTTAAATAATTATAAAATAAAAATCATCTCTATTTGTAATAAAAATTGTTCATTTAATTTATTTTATAAAATAATTACATTATCTTTAATTAAATTATTCTAATTATATTAAATGTTTTTCTCTCTCTCTCACTATCTCTTTCTTGTCGAATTCAAAATGATTCAGTCTCAGTAATTAGCAATATGGAATGAATGATAAAATGAAACTAAAACTAAATTAAAAATTAGTTTTTCATTTCTTTGAAAGAATTATTAAAATTATAATAAAACTAAGAATACTATGTAGTTTATTTAATTGTTTATAGCGTTCACTATAACTAATTTATTTTGTATTAAAAAATAATTTTCTTTAAAAATAAAATGAAAAATGGTCCGTTCATGGTTTCATTTACACTTAATAAAGATATTAATTAATCTAAATTTGAGACATTTTTTCTTAGAGTTCGTATTAAAAAAAAGCACTTCGTAACTTCTAAATATTTATATAAATGTTTTTTTTTTCTGATTTTTGTTTCCCTACTCAATTAGACTCTTTTTTCTCCATGAAAAAAGGAGGGATAAAAATGATGAATAAAACATGACACATTTAATAGCAAATCTTTTAACAGATTCTTTTTTCTCGTTCCATATTGTGTGTGTCCTTAAAGGATACACTTTATTCCTTTCTCACAGCAAAGAGGAAGCTCGCACACAATATAAGAACAAAAGTGAACAATTTATAAAGAAAAAAAAAGTATTGGTCGAAATGAGCTTGATATCGTATTCAAAACCCCTCTGATGCTAAGCTTCCACTTCAGACATCAAAAAGGCAAAAAGTCAAACATTGAATTCTGTATCCTTTTCATTTGTTATTTTCTGTTATTCTATTTTTCATTCGTATTTTAATGATGCATATGATTTATGATTTGTTGCATTTTATTTGACATGGATTTTCCATTTTTTTATACTGAAGGAAAAAATCCTTATCTACTTTTATCGAAGTGTATTAAAGTAGGTATAGAAACGTTCATTTTAGAGATTAAATTCGTTGTGTCTACATATAACTAAAATGTTGTCACTTTGCCCAATCGCATTCCCAATAGTTTTCGACGTTTTTTTGCACTCATTTTCGTCCAAATGCTACTGCTTCCTTCAACAAGAAGGAATTCATCGCATAAATCATAATCGGGTTCTTTGGCACTGTTATGATCTTCTTGGTATTTTTCAGAGCGTGAATCACCCGAAACGAATCCACTCTCTGGCCGCGATAAGGATGCTGTGTGCCAGGGGAGTTGTTGGAACCAACGTGCTACTTTGGCTGTCGATGAGAGCTGAAAGAATAAATTAAAAGAAAAATTAATTAAAAATGTTTGCTAATAAGCAAAATAATTTATAAACAATTAACGCTGACTGCAAAGACCCTGAAGTGAAAGTGAAAGATACAAAATTAAAATGCCACAAAATGAAAACATATAAAATTTAAAGACAAGGACTGATAAAGATTATGAAAATTTATTCTTAAGATATTCTTATTTTTGTATTTGCATAATAAGTCCTTTAATGTATTCGTTTATAATATAAATTCTAATTATCAAATTTTAAAGTAAAATCTTTGTTTTCAAGTTAATAATGAGTTTTGTTACTGTGCTACCTTTTTAATTTTGTTAAGACCTTAGCTTATTATTTAAATTTGGAGCCAACTTCTTAGCTCAGGAGTTTTTTGTATACATATATTCTTATTCTTTTTTACAATGGTAACTGAGAACGGTGGGTAATTAATATTCAAGCTGCAATAAACCCCATAGAAGAAACCAACTCAAAAATGTAAGATCCACTACTCGTCTATTCAACTTCAAAGCCTGTTTCGAAGATATTGAAAGGTATTGTGGAATTTCACAAAAACAAGAAAAAAGCAAAATCTTTCAGTTGGGTGAGGAATCGAAAATAAATACTATTTTCGCCAATTTAAAAAATTGTTGGTACAGGTATTAGAATGTGCCCTAAAACATTCATGATATTAATGCTAAAATGAGCTTTGTATATTGATATTTGGAGGTGGCACGTCGCCTTTTCTGTTTTTCATACGAAATAATGCACTACCGTGCTCATATCTCAGACACCATCTAGTTTCTAGTCCATTTAAAAGTTACCATAATAGATTGATAGAAAATTTAAGGTTCGACAAAAAAGTACTTAGGTAAAATTCACATATGTATATCACACCGTTATGATGATATACTTCTTCGGTATTTTACACTTTTCGGCGTTACATTTTGTTCCCCACAAACTAAATTTTCTTATTGGTTTTTGTTCTATAACCATCTTTTAAAAAGACCTCATTCAAAAAAGTCAACACAAAAATTCTAAATTAAATATTTCGTTGTTTTAAATTATTTATGTCTTATATTGAAGATCTTGATCATTTTACGGTCTTAATAATTCTCAAAAAAAAAATAAAAAAAAATAATTTTTGAATGTGATAATGAAACGAAATTGAACAAAAAAATTGGAATATTGGAAATTCGTAAATTTTCCGCAGTACTTTTTTGAAGAGCGTGGAATTTTCCATCGATATAGTAATGAAAGTGGGACATTCTCTTTCAAAGCAATCAGTAAAAAATTTGACCACCGGTTATTAAGATAGTATATTTTTAGCTTAAATATGTCAAAACAACACACCAATATGTGTTTCAGATTTTTTGGGACTTCATTTACAAAATAATAGCTAATAATATTTTTTATTTTGAGGTGATTTTGATTTTCAAAATTGATAACTGTTAAAGATTTTGAGTTTTTGCTAGTATCTTATGAGGTTATATAAACTTTTTTCAAACAGTGATTTGAAATGAGCTCTTATAATAAGTATTTTAGTTTATAAAAATACCTCCCAGATTAGTGTGTCCAATTCTCCTTTGTATGGACCTTAGACACACATTTTTAGTCAAAAACTTTATTTTAGGGCATACATTTTTGGTTTTAGGTGTGCCTGATATTAACAAATGATTTTGGGAAATAACAGACACGCTAATATACATTTATATGATTTTATTTGAAAAATTTGAAATCGCCTTCTTTCACTTATTATTTTATAACTCCTACATTTATTGTCTGATTTTGAAAAACTTTGGCTAAAATCTTTGTTAAAAAGATGGTTTTTCTCTTGAGTCCTTAAAATAATTTAAAATAATTTTTGTCTACCCATATAGAGCAACTAAGAATTAGACATTTTTCAAAAATACTAGTTTGTCTATCACTTATTAGATTTCAAACCGGAAAATATATATTTTATGTAAATTAGCTAAGCCGTTAGTAACTTTTATGCCAGTATTTGAGAATATAGCTACAAAAATTATTTTTGCGAATATCTCGAAAACGCTTCCTTGGAAAAATAAATAATTTCCATTTTCGTGTTCAGAGACCCAAAATTAGTCTTGTAAATATATTTTTTCTAAGGACCCTACCATGACCAAAAATTTTGTAAGCTAATGCTATTGATTTCTAATAATACCTACTTTAAAAATTTTGGGCACGTCTGGCAATATTTTTTTATGTTCAAAAAGGTATAAGCTAACATGTGTTCAAAACCAGCTTTGTAAAAGCGAGTTTGTTGATTTTAACAATTATTTTAAATGTTGAAAAAATAGATGACAACCCTAAAACTGCGAAAATTTTTAAATTTGAATCAAATTGCCCCTCCCGTCCAAGCGGTGGGAGATATTACCCCCCTCCGATAGGATTTTTTTTTTTGTCTACTTCTCGCATACATGCTCTGAATTTTTCGGTAGATTTTACGCGAATTTTCAATAAAAGGGGAAATTAAATTTAATTACAGCGGGATTTTTTGTTCTTCATTTAGAGCTCATTTAGGCCCATCCAAATATTAAAACTCAAAAACACTCATTATAATGACCACCCTAATGAAGATATGCTCCACTTTTTTTGTGAGTTAGTTCATTGGGAGTTTAGTCATTTGGGAGTTAGTTCGTTGGGCCAAAGTCAAACCATCGTTAGGGGCAACTTGAAATGACTTTTAACTTGCGTTCAAGTAAAACCATAATTTTATTGTTGCATAAGTAGATGACAGTAAACTGAATAAATTCTTATTTGTCTGACCATACTACAAGTTTCCAGTCATCTACTGTCCAAATTCTATGTTCTCTGGCGTACTTTAACCGCGCTCTAAAATTTTTTTTACCGACAACGCTGTTTTTTCTTATCGCTAAAATGAACCCAAAGTATTTTGGTTAGTAAGTAATTTTAGTATTAGGATAGTTCTTAGGCCGAAAGGCATTATCATTAAGTTATTTATTACAGTTTAACTTAGAGTGCCTGATTGGGGCCAGTAAGTTAGTTTTAAGATAATGATAAGTAGACTAGTTTTAATGAATTTTTGTCTAGCTTTAAGATAGTTTTAAGAAAATGGAAGAATACAAATTAAGAAAATTAAGTTTCAAACAAAAAAAAAGTAGCTTTGCTTCAACTTTGTGTTTAAGCTCATCTAGGACGGGTAGCTGCCATACAACAATTTCATTTTTTTTCTCGAAATTTCTAAAAAATGGTTCTTAAGATTTTGAATTTTTACTTATGTACATCAGATGTATAAAGGAGGTAATTACAACAAAATTGCAAATTTAGTTCGCTTATGTCAGATATATGTACAGTACATATACTTAGGTTAGGTACACCAAGTAAATCCATCATATATTTAAGGAACTTTTAGATACTTTTTTTCGCTGGAAGGCTAAGTTGAAATTGAAAAACATAACACATTTCAAATTAATTTATCATTTAAAATTTTAATAGTCAACATAAAATATAACAAATATTTTGATTTAATTCTCTTAGATCTACATAAATGTATATATTTTACTTATAACTCTAAAAGTCACTTGTTTTATTTTCTGTAAATAATTACAATTTTTTATTATGCGCGCTACGAGTAAGGGTGACTTCTTAAATAAAATTATTTTATAACTTATAAATGTAATTGAACTTAAATAAAAAAAAAATATTTCGATATTATTCCAGGTAAACAATAAGACGCGTTCATTTGTTTTTTTTTTTTTTTATAAATATTCGATTTATGTACAAATTTAATTTTTAAAATAATTAAGAAAAAGAATTTTTTCTTTGGCGTTGGCGTGATGTAAATAATTTTTTCTTTTGTATTATTCTTTATTAACTTTGGCTTTATTCATGTCAATGCAGTCGGCACATAACCTTAAAATAATTACTTAAGTCTAAAAGATATGGTGTGCAATTATAGGTAGGTACAATTTCTCAATAACCGAAACTTGCAATTCTGGCACGCTGAATTCAGGGAGTTTTCTTTTCTATATCACTTTTTTCGAGTGTTTCATAACCATTCATAGGTAAGGAAATAAAATTTCTATTGTTTTTTTTAATACTGTCAGAGAATTCAGTAGATTTTCAACACCAGCCCTTTGAGAATATCAATCGCTATTTTTTTTTATAATAATACTTAAATAAATTTAATCAACGTTCTATTTGGTAGTGTGTCGCGCCCAAGCCGTCCTTTGAACTTGACTCATCATTTGGCTTCGATTTGGTACTTTTTCACTTGTGCTTCGGGTGATGAAACTTGGAGTCGCTGAGAGTTTCCTTTGATTTGTGACATTTCCTGACTCATCGGTGACTTTCAACATCACTGTATTAAACCGTTGTTCGTTCGTTATTCTATTTGGCGATGATGAGGTTGAGGCTTCGGCTGATGATCGACTGCTCTCAATGTTGCCATTGACACTACCGCTCGCTCCGGCCAGGTTGCCATTGGAAGCCCCTCCCGATTTCAGAAAGTTGTGATTCTCTTCCAGTCTATTGAGGTTCTTGTCTATGCTAATACCAAGATCATCATTGATCGGACTATTTGAGTAGGAATTGCGGTTCATAGTTCCCATAGGAGATGGTGTTAGATTTCCCAGGGAACTAGGGGTACTTAAAAAATTAAAGGGACTATTGTTATTCGGGCTGCAGGACATAGGGTTGACATAGAAGAACGAGTTGTGCGGTGAATTACTGTTGCCTATGGCTCCTGCTCCATTCAGGTTTCCCGGATTGTTAGGATTGGTGCCAGGGCCAAGATTCAAGGTTTGAAGGCGATTCAGAAGCTCTTGGTTCATTTGAAAAAGCTCTTTCGAGAGCATATCTTGGTTGCCCTGAGCTGATATGTTTGTGAACTGGTTGCTAAGACTCTGAAGGGCATTCATTGGTGGAATTGGACTGCCAGATGGCTGTGACACTGGAGGACTACTCAGGTGTAAGGAAGACTGATTAAGTTGTTGTTGCTGTGGTGACGTCAGTTGTTGTTGTTGCTGTTGTTGTTGCTGCTGCTGCTGTTGTTGCTGCTGTTGCTGTTGTTGCTGTTGCTGCTGCTGCTGTTGTTGCTGGAAAGTAGCATTGATATTTTGAAAATTCTGCAAATTTTGACTCTGCTGATTTAGCCCACTCAGTTGATGGCTCAGTGTCGTCAGCTGATGATTAATTGATCCCAAACTATTTATCTGCTGATTAATTGCTGCTAAATTATTGTTATTCGATGATGCCATAACAGCTTTTCTTAGCGCTGCAGATAAATCAGCGGGCTCTTGGAAGAGCATTTGTAGTTGTGACTGGAATAAAGTTGAAAATTTTGATGAAAATATGAACTTTTTCAGCAAAATACAACACAAAACCAAAACGTTCAAGCAAACTCATATAAAAAAAAAAAACTGTATGCCTTTAAAATACGACAGAGCATCACTCTTAACATGCAAGCACTTAATTAACTTAATAAAATAAAAACACAAGTAGCGGATTCACTGGGCAATAAAATCGAAATCAAAACAAACACGATTGAAATTTGTTTTACAATTGCAGGCTATATTAGGCTGCAACTGCACGCAAGCTAAAATAAAGAAGGTATTCCAAGAAAGAAACTTAATATTCAGAATAAATAACGCATTAGAAATTAATAAAAAGATTAATTTTTATTAAAAAACTATCAGTTGCTTATAAATAGACAGCAGTCTAGTTCCAAAAAGTTTTGACTTAGCATTTTTCTTGTTGCCTAAGAATTGTCTAACTTAGACAGAGGAATTGGTAGTAGAATTAAGACTTTAATTTAATTAGACACTGTCCAAATAGTCATCTATGTATGAAAATCTGATAAATACGTCTGCGTATCATCCGTATTCTCTTAGAATTCCAAACTAAGAGTTCCAAACTAGAACAGTAACTGCATAAAGGGATTTAAGATATTGAACATCAAACATCGACTAATTTTCGACGAAAGTATGTAGATAAACTTCCAATTTTCTTTCATAACATTAAAATATTATTTAAACTTAATAGTACACAAATGCACCTTTTAAAAACTCCAATAGCTGTCATTTTTACTATTTTTGTATACACCCTGTTAAAAGATTACACTCACAGCTGCAACAAGTAGCAAATACACTAAACAAAACAACAACATCAAAGGACAAAAACAATAAGAAATTAAAGTAGACTGCAAAACAAAAACAAAATCCACATGCTTGCAATTTATGCGTTGCTTTTAGCTTACCTGGGGTGCCAGAGCTATATTGGCCGATGTTAGTCCAGTTGTGGCCTGTGGATCCGTATACGCCCCCAATGATGCCAGGTGCTCAAGTAATTCTCTATTTTGCTGAAGCAATTGCTGGGTACGAGCCTGCAATGAACATGATAAAATTGAATTAAATTTTTATTTGTCCGCCAGGCACTATATCAGTGCATTCAGCTTCAGCATTGGGATAGTTTAAGACTTCATCCCAAGTATACCTGCATACTAATACACCTCCATCTGAATATACATAGTTTACATACCTGAGCTTCGATTCTTGCATTTGTTTCGGATATCAACTGCTCTCGGACGAGCATCAATTGTGTTAGAGCTTGTCGAGTTTGCATTGCTTGCTGCTCTAATTGATCCTTGAGTTTGTTGATTTCCCTGCTGGGCGATATGGGTGATGATGGTGATTTCTCCTCGTCAGTTGTAGTCTGTTAAAACAATACAAAACAAGCAAAAAAAATATTAATAAACAAGTTTAAAATAAATTGAATAGTAAAATATGAAATCGAATACAATTGAGTTGAATAAATAATAATTGAATTGTGATGGTCAATAAATTTCAGAATTTGATTAAATAAAATCGAAAACAAAGAAATTGGTTGAGTTGGCATTAATAGCCATCAGATGAGAATGAGTGTATTTTTTTAGTATATTCGAACGTAACTCAAGTGAAATAAGTTATAGAAAAATCAATGTTTTGGAAAAAGATATTCTTTTCGAAATAAAAGAATTAATTGGGTAATTAAGAGCATTAAGTGAGTTTCTGTTGTTCTTGATTTCAAGTCGTTACTTTTTGAAGCAGAACTTAAAAAAATATAAAATAATAACAATAAACGTCTACTTTTAAAAGAAGCTATAAGAAAATTAATTTAGGTCAGCTTAGGTAAAAGTGGCTGCTAGTATTAAAGACTGACTCATTTAGGTCGGGTTGGGTACGAGATCGTGAATGCCAAAATCCAGAAATCGCAAAAAATACCGAGATTTTTCTATTTTTTTAAAGAGATTTTTTTGAATTCGAGATTCTTATCATTTGAGATCTCAAAATTAACAGAAGTCAAGCCAAACATAAGTAGCAGTTTGGTTTCTTTGAAAGTACTGAAATAGTACTGGAAAAGAATTTAAATTCGGGATTTTATTTAAAATGCGTTTGGGATTTTTGGCATTTGGGATTTTGTCCATTCGAGATGGTCTTTTCTTCCAATTTGGGAGTTTTGCATTTGGGATTTTGTACCCTTCCGATTTAGGTCAAAGTTAGTCCGCTATGATACCACATGAATCTAAAAAAATCCTTTCTTACTTGTTAAGACAATTTGAGCTCTTGATGAAACTATTATGAGATTATATTCTTCTCGAAGTGCTATTACAGATTACATACAATTTCAGGAACAATTTCTAGATGAAATTATGAACTAGTACCTAATTCATTCCAAAATTTTTCAAGGTTGTATTTTTTTGTTTAGCACTAAAACGATTTTCTTCTGCTTTCAAGCACTGCTCGGGGACCTCAATGTTAAAGTTAGAGAGTAAGGAATTGGTAAGCACAGCCTTCAAAAAATGACAGCAAATTACAACTTCCGACTAATTGACTTTGCAGCTGATCATAGTTATGTGATAAGTACACTTACGTACATAAAAAGTAACAATGTTTCGAGAAATAAAAATTCAGAAGATAAAACTTCCAAGAACAAAATTTTGAAATGGAAAAGTTTAAGAAAACTAAAGTTTCAGAAGAAAAAGGTTTCGAAAGAATCTTCGAAAGAAGCAGTCAAAAGAAAAAAATACTTGTAAGCATGGCAGATGCTTTAATTTTGTTTGGATTTTGAGATGTAGCCAAAGAAAATAAGACTTTCAATTCGAAAAAATTCCGGCAGAGCTGAATTTTCGTGGAGAGCTTTGTTTTGACGTCTTAAGCATTTCCTAAAAACTTCCGAAAATTTGGGCCGGGGCTAAATTTTTCAATGGGGTAAAATGGGGTAAAATTCAGTTTTTCTTAATTTCTCGAAAAATATCACTTGTTTTGAAAAAAAGTGAAGGTACAAATTGTAGCTTATGTAATTCTACACAAAAAGGATTAACAAACTTTTTTGTTTCATACAATCAATAGATTAAGAGAAAATCTTGCAAGAACTTCATGGTGGAGCGAATCTTGTCAAAACATGTATTAAAATTTCATTAATCGATGGGCGAAATTTTGTGTACGATTTGCGTTTGGCTACATCTCCTCATTATAAAACCAAATTTTTGGGGTGGCCCCGGTAAGGAGAAGGCCACCATCTTGAAAATGAAAGTGATTTGGTTTTTATTCAACAACTTGATTGAATTTCATTTTACAATAAAATCGTGAGAAAAAAACATTTAGTCAATAAAATTATCTAAAAAATGAGCTATTGACCAACTCTGTAAGTTAATTAAATTTGAAATTATAGCGTGTCAAAGACACACTTGTGGTTTTGAACGGTAAAAGGGATAAATTACAGCTATACAAAAGAATTATATAAATAAATGTCTTCAAGTATGCTCACTCTTTTTATCAAAATCATTAACATTTCATTTATCAACTTTGGAGTCCAAAATTGTATACATTATGTAGGTATATTAGGGTGGTCCTAATATTGTTTTTTTTTTTTTAATTCTAACTTGGATAGGCATCAAATGACTCTAAACAGAGAAACAAAGTTTTCCTAATTTTTCAGATTTTTATTTCACCACCCTGGTCTCCCTTTTTTCACTACAAATAATGGAGTTAGGCGTTAGGGTGATTCTTATAACAGGCAACAAAAATCAGAACTTCAAATTAGATTTAGACGAAAAAAAATCGTATTGGAGGGTGGTCTTTCTCCCCCCGTTCAGGCGGGAGGGGTAATTTTCTAAAAATGTTACACAAAATAGAAAAAAAATTATTAAAAAACAATATGTTTTTTATATCAAGTTTTTATTGTAAATAGTTTCTGAAAAAAAAAATAATTAAAAAAAAATAAATAAAACGTAAGAAATTATTATTTTTGTATTTATTTTTAAGTTTGAAAATTATTTTTTCAAAAACTATTTACAATAAAAACTTGATTTAAAAAACATATTAGAGACTGGATTCATGGCCTTAAAAAAAGATAAAGCATGCCATTGTAAGTGGTCCCGTTGTTTTTTTAATATTTTTTTTTCTATTTTTGGAAAAAATTTTAGAACATTACCTGTCCCGCCTGAACGGGGGGAAATAGACCCTCCTCGGATTTTGTTTGCGTGTTGTTAGAATCACCATTATTTGTGTATTGAAGTGAAAAAAGGGAGACCAGGGGGGTAAATGAAAATCTTAAAAATTTACCGAAATTGTTTTTCAATGTTTTGAATCGAATGAGGGCTATCCAAGACAATGTCCAATTTAAGGACCACCTTAATGTATAAATAGAAACTGATTTAATAAAAAGAAATCCTGACCCTAATGCTTCAACTATTATTTAATCAAACTGTTGAAAATCAATGTATTTAACAATCGAAAAATTTATTTTTGTCCGCCGCTGAACCACAGTGTGGCTTACAGTGGTTCGTTTGTTGAAATTTGGAAACACAAATCATTTCTCACGCCAATTTTCAATACAAATTAATTAAATTTGGTACACTTAATGATTTATAGATGCTGATTTCAGTGGTACTTTTTATTTTTTCTCCTTCAAACAGAGGCTTCACAATTTGTTTCCGAACATGGTCCAAAATTTTTAAATCTTAATTCTGTATAGTATTTTCAAAATTAAAAACTGAGTCAAGTTTATATTTGAAATTTCCTTAAATTAACCTATGTGCTCGAATGTGTACCTTGACATACAAAATTAAAAAAAAAAGTCAAAAATGTTGAGAAATGCTCCATTATAACTGATTTTAGTGCAAGTTTTTAAAAATGTTTGTATTGAAAACTATTTTTAACCCTACTCTGATTGAATTCGAAAGAAATTTGTCAATTTTGACGGTTGGAAGCTTCCAGTCTAATCTTAGGTCAACAACTCAAAAGCACGAAATAGTTAAAAATAATCTAAAATAATAGTTTTACTAATGTTGAAATTTTGTCTGGTTGCATCATAAAAATCTGACGTCAGGCTTACATTTCTGATAGTCCACAGTTGGAAAAACAGTTAAATGACCATTATTTTTGAAATAAACAAGTATTTGAATTGCTTCATTAATAATGGAAGTTTAACGGTTTTTTCAACTGTAGGCTGTCAGAATTCTAAGCCTGATGATGTATAAATAATTAAAATGGACAATTATTTTTGTCGCAAAAATTCAACAAATGGACCACTGTGCGTCAGTTAAAATTCAGGAAAGTGAAGCAGGAATATTTGTTAGGTCATACGATTCAATACAATATATGCTCCCACTTATAGTGGTATTGATGATCCTATCCAACGTACTTTCTGAGTGTCTTCAACACTGGTAAACGGCAGTTCGACTGTATAGACAAAATATTCACACCTAAGCAAATTCTGGAAATGACCAACGAATTGCACACTGAGACCATCATCTATTTATCGATTATAAAACCGCATATGATAACATTCACAACACCTGGACTTAATTGGTTTAGCACTATCCATTGAATGGACACCAACGCTCCAACTTAGAAAGTTCTTGAATCCAAACCCACAGGTTGGAGGTGACAAGGAATATGAAGTATAATGGATAGTTCATATATATCCCCTTCACGGGTCAGTAGCAGATTATGTACTATTTCATTGTAATGATTAGCACATACCTTGCATATTCAATGCATTAGTACTTAATACCTCCAACCACAAGGTAAATTATATCTGACGCAGTTGAGCGGTTTATTTGATTGAGAAATAAGTGAAGTTTGAAATCGGTTATGGATTGAATGGTTGGTAACTCAGCGTCAACCATAATCCTTTCTATATTTTTCTTATTTATTGTCCTGCAATCCATGTTGCATTTAAAAGATCTTAAGTCTTTCAGGCCATAATTTAAAATAATTATTTTATTAAAATATTTGAATTTTAAATATAAAAACTGCAGGAATTACACAACACCCTTATAGTTTCAGTTTTAAAATAAATTCCATGAAATAGACATAAAAACTACAATTCATTCTAATTTTGTCAGGAAAACAAATTGTTAGCTTTTAAAATATTTTCCAAGAAAATTCAATTGTATTGTTCAATTCCAGAAATTATTTACTATCAACTGACGTCATAAACACATCTTCTACTAATTTCAACAATACTTCGGTTTATGAACATAATATCTCAAAGATTTTCATCAATCATTTAATTTCACAACAATTCAAATGCGAGTATCTTTAAATTATTTTTTTTTTTCTTTGTTTTGGTTTTATTTTCTGTTTTTAATTATAAAAAAATTAGAAACCACTAATAAACAAATCGAAAGAAAAAAAAAATATCTCAAGCGCCATAAATCTGAGTGAAAAACATTATGCAAATTATTCCTTAATTTTTTTCTTCATATTTGTTTTTGTTGATTAAAGGAAAATGTTTAAGTATATTCATAAAAATATATAGTAATAAATATTGTTTTAAAATTTAATTTTCAAAATAAATAGCTTCGGAATAAAGTTCGAAATACGAGATATTTATGTTCACCAGATGGATTTGTTTTCTTTTTACAAACATTATTTTTTTGAAAAAGAAACTATTTTTGGCAACAAACTTTATATTTTAACAACAATGGAAAATATCGGTTGTGGTCATCAATAGCCGAACATCAAAGATGATGTCCGTCCAATCAACTTCTCGGTGATGCGTTTTATTTTGTTGTTTGTTTACACTAAGGCACGAACTGATGTTGAACGTGAAAAAAAGTTTTTTTTTCATTTTTTTTTGTTGAAATAAAAGTATCCAGACATTTTACGTGCTATTGTAAATTTTGTAAATATTATTGTTAATACTTTGGCGCATTGTTTATAATGGCAATGCAATATACGGATGTTTTAGTGGTTTAATTTTGGGTAAATTTTGTTGCACTGAAGGAAGAAAAGGCGCTAATGGTCAAAGTCATGAATAAACTTTTATCATTAAATACAAACCAAATGTGTTTTAAAAATTTTAAAATATTGGCATTTTTCAAAAAAAAAAAAAAATCTTAATGGATTTATATTATCTGTGTCCACTGTCGAATCATCTTTATATTTTTAGAATTGTTTTCATAGCTGCATCAGGATGGGAGAAGTCAATTTGAAATTCATTAAGACATTACTATCTGGCACTGGCAGTCAGGAGGTAAAATATTAAATTAAATGTCGCTGTGTTGCAGTCAACTACTACGAAATATACTGCTTCACTCTGTACCATATGAGCCACATTATATATTTTTATATTAATTTTAATAATATTTCCATAGCTAAATTATGGACCGGTGAACGAAAATTCTAGTTACTTGGCTAGAGGAAACACAAAATCTAATATAGTCTATTTTGGAACGGCGTAATTTACTGACAGAGAGATAGACTATATTGAAATAAGAGCAGGAACCGCAAAAATTGTCAATGTTTAAAAATAAAAACGTTCAAAAACAAATAAATAGCTTCATATATACGAGATACTTACGAGTACACAAGGTGATTTTTGATTGGCACTGCTCATTTGGGACGTTAATTCTAGATGATTAGGTCTTTGCGGCGGGTTTGTATCAGGCGTGACTCCGATTTGTTCTGAAAATAGTAAAACAAAAAATAAAAACTTACAATTTAGAAAAATAATCAAACTGAATATTATTTGTATTAATATTGAGTATGAAGAAAATTTGAACAAAACAAATTCTTCTGTTTAAGTGGAGGGCTGAATATAACTCAATTGAAAGTTCTCAACTCCAAAAAACGTTGCGCGCAGATATGATAGTTGGGTTCATCAGTTAGTGATATCATAGAAGGTATAGAAGGGTACTATTGTCATCTAACTGATGAGCCAAACTATCGTAGGTACCTGGGCGAAACGCATTTTGTGGAGTTGAGCTCATTTGAACATTTAATTGAATTATTTGTATCAACTTTATGTACAAATAGGTACATGTACACTATGTACAGGTATATATATGCATTATGCAATATATGCATTATTTAGTATAATCAAGTTCTGTTCCCATTATAGATTTTAAGGATCATAGTGAAAGTTTATTAAAATATAGAATTCCCTTATATGCTATTTAACCTTTTAATAAAAAACAATTACTTTCAAGGGCTTTTATTATTGAATAATGTTGGGTTGCCTGAAACCGAAAATGGTTAAATTCATACTGGCCACTTTTCAATATGTTTGGGTTTTTGATATAACTCGGAATCTAAGCCAAATTTGACGATTTTAAATTTAAAAAAATTTGAATGGTAAAGTAAACACAAACCAAACAATAAGCCATTAGAAATGTTTCAATATTTTTCAACCAAGTTTAACATTAAGTATTTTGTAATCCGACCAAAGAAAAATTTCGAACTCAACCATTTCTATAATAAACTCCGTTGTTTGTTTTGCTGAGTGCTTTTACAGATAAGCAATAAGCAATTTTTTTTTAATATTAAAGGAAAACAGTTTTTTTTGTAAAGACACATTGAAAGTCTGTGTGAAGATGGAATTTTTGGGTCAACTGGATCTCTGAATATTTTTGCCTCTGAAATAGACCTATGCATAGTAACTAGAAGAAAGTTTTGGAACTCGTGAAAATAAGCCGAGATTTTGATAAAACTTGACATTAGGATGATAGAGAACATGAAAAAAGTGAATACCGTCTGTCTGCCTGTAGTTCAACCTACAGCCTAATCATCTGAAGAAATCTTCAAGCTTTCAGCTTCCATTCCATTGATCTTTTGTTGCTATCTACCCTTTGTTTTTAATAATTAAATTTAAGGATTTTTGGATATTCCTAGGAGAGAAAAATAATTTGTTTAGCTTCAAAAATAATGGTAGGTACTTGCTATACAAGCGATTTTCTAAACGGCTTTAATAAATAAATCTGTGATTCACTGGATTATTATTTAAATTTTGTCCTTCAATATAAAACATCTTTATATATACCCAATAGTATCTAATAAGAAAATAATCTATTTCATCTTTTTATATCTACACCGAAATCAAAAATCTATCCTAAATTTGGATTTCGGGTTTACTTCAGACTTGAGCACCTACTCCTCATACAAAAAAAAGCTCCAAGTCTTTTTTCGTACCTGGTAGTAAGATAGATACTGCTTAAAATTTAATTGCGAGATTCCACCAGCTTTGGGATCAGAAAATAAAGATTCAATGTAAGAAATAAGATAATATTTGTGATTAAATATAACCGGTTCAATATAGACCTGATTTGTTTCCACAAAAGTTCTACTCTTCTCCTTCAAATGCAATTTTGAATCACTGCAATCCACTATTTCTTCTTCATTATTTGCATTTTGTTTTTCACCTGACTGTATGGAGGGCTCATAGTGAATATTTTGCACGTAGAAAAGACATGTCTAAAGTTTATTCTAGTAGTACCTCCTGGCATGATGGTTAGTGCGTAGGACTATCATGCCGAAGGAAGGTGTGGGTTCGATTCCCAGCAGTGCCACCTAAAAACAGAAATGTTTTATCCGAGGTACTGCTTCTTGCGAGGAACTGACAAATCCTCCAAGAGTATACTTGTCATGAAAAAGTGCTTCTCATCTAGCCGTTCGGACTCGGCAAAAAACTGTAGGTCCCCTCCATTCCTGCAAACAACGCGCACACAGGAATGGTTGAGAGTTGTAAGTCACTAGGCCCTGGTTCTCCACGAGCTGTTGCGCCATCCAATTTATTTATTTATCTTTTTATAAAGTATATTCTCTAAATTAAATAGTTGTTATTATTCTCTTAGTAAAAAATGAAAAACTTGAGTTGAAAATATTAACAAAAATTTGATTAAAAAAAAATATGATTTGGTTCGGTACAGCTGTGACCCCTCCATTATGTTTTACAAAATATCCCACTATTATGACAATCTCAAAATCCTCTTTAGTCTGGTTATAAAAGGGAAGGTACCAATCGATTCAGTGGGTGGAAGTACATACAAAATAATACCACTTAGAAGTTTTTTTTCTAAATCGCAGACTTGGACTCACTGTGGCCACTATATGGGGCCCCCAAACGTAAGAAGTTTTATAAGGAAAAACACACATAAAATATTCAATAAAATTTTGAATTTTACTAGCTTTGGTAATAAATTGAAAGAACATTTTATATTATGGTACAAATTTTATCACATATTTTAGGGCAGTTATTTTCTAACTTACCTACAGACACGTGGAAAATTAGACTTTTTTTAATTTTCCTCTATGAGTCTAAGATTGAAGAAATATTCGGTTTCGATTTGAATGAGTTTTGAACCGAATCATAGATGTTATCATAAAAGACTACTTTCTTTGTTTTTATTTGGAAGAAATTAGGGAGGCAAACCAGCTTAAATAAACAATGTCCTTTTTAAGGACCACCCTAATATATATGGCAAGCTATGCATTCTTAAAAATATAGATTTTCATCAAACTAGGTATATGGGTGATGATTCTACATATGATGGAACTTTGTTCCTCGAATTCCTAATCAGTCCCCTGGATGAAGGAAACAGGAAAATATATCGTTAACTTTGAAAACTATCGAAATTTCAGATCTAGCAGCGTCGTAACCCATTAAGTCTCGTAAAAATAAAATTGTGTCCGTATCTTAGCTCCGTTCGTTAATTCATTTGTGATAAAAGCATTTGTGCAAGAGATCATGCATTGTCCGTCCAGTTTCTTAGTACTATTTACACGAAAATAGCAGGCATATTTCTTAGCATTATAATATTAAGTACCTTACGTATTTTTACTTGACATATATAGGTACTTTATGGCAAGTTATGCATTCGTTAAAAAAAAAATTGACTCGAGATTTTGATCAGACTTATCATTACAATGATGAAGACGAAAAAATGGGTCCCGCAATTCTGTCTGTCCGCCGAGCTACAGCCTAAACGGCTTGATCGATCTTTTTTCAAACTTGGTGTATAGCGGTTCTTGGGCATTCCACCCACACTATTTTTCATTTTTCTTTAGAGCCAAAAATAATGGTACCTATCATACAAGTTCTTTAAGCAAGCTTACATAATCTTTTTATACAAAAGCTTCCAAAAAATAATAACAGAATTGTATTTTTAAAAAAATATTTTTTGAATTTTTAAAAAATGTTTAAATTTTTTTTTTGAAAATCAAATATTTCGAGAGCCACATGATCGATTTTTTTGAAACTCAAACCTTAAGAGGTTTTTAGTACTTTATATAATATTTTTAGAAAAAAGTTTACTTTTATGAAAAAATAACGGTACCTTCCATACAAAAGTTAAAAAACCGTTAAAGAAAATATTTTTTTTTCATAAACGTATATGGGTGATTCTGTTCCAACTGTGATTCTTTGTGTCCAGTGCTATTTTTGATATTTGATGTTAGATGATTGTATATATTTCTGGTTTGAATTAGGTGAACGGCTTTTTACTAAAATCTACACTCAATATCATGACCAAATTTGCTACTTATTCCACATGGCTTGCAATAGTGTAGTCAAAATGTCAGTATCATGGCATGTCCGTACCTTGTTTTCCCAATTAAATCTACTGTTTTCTAATTAAATACTTCAATTAATAAAAAAGCTATCCTTAGGAAAGTTTGAGTGCAATACTTACTTGACAAAATTTTGCAAAAATTAAGACAACATACTAATTGCTGAGTAAAATAATCATGAATGAAATGTTGTCCGAGGTTTTAGTTTTATTTTTGAATCCAAAAAATTTCCCGCTCAACCGCCATTTTGTTTTGATTTAAATACGTTTGTATTGTGTTTTTCTAAATGAGACACTATTTATGAATAGTTAACAACAGTCATTTTATTTTTTGTACGTTGTTGTACTTTAAGAGTGATATGATTTCAAAGTTGTAGCAAAATGCTTTTACTGATTGATATTCTGACTAAATGAAGCCAAAATTTTCTAAAACAAGAATCACAGTTGGCAGAGAATCACCCATATGTACTTAATTTAGAACGATCAACAAAATTATAAAATTTTACACTTAGCAACTAACTATTAGTATAGTACCTACCTCTGGTAGAATCTTTTTTTATTTTGAATTTTCTCATTATCAGTAGAACGGATTTAGATTATTGACTATACAAATTTCAAATAAGTTTAAATAATATTGTATATCAAAATTTTCAAAAACGAATTTTTTGAAAATTCGATATCTCAAAAATGGTTTGATATTTCTCTTTTAATTTTATTTTTTGTATGCACATAAATAAATACATAAGATTTGCATAGCAAAATTTTGCCTCAAAAATGTTTTAAGAATTTTATATATACAAAATATTTTTTTTTTTTAAACCGCTCCAACGATTCTAAACTTTTTTTTATACAATCTTATTCAATCAAGAGTAAAGATGACACCGCGTGGCGTGTTGGTTAGTGCGTAGGACTATCATGCCGAAGGCGTGGGTTCGATTCCCAGCCGTGCCACCTAAAAACAAATGTTTTATGCGAGGTACTGCCTCTTGCGAGGAACTGACATGAAAACGTGCTTCTCCTTTAGCCGTTCAGACTCGGAAAAAAAATGTAGGTCCCCTCCATTCCTGCCAATAACCCGAACACCGGAATGGTTGTGAGTTGTAAGTCACTAGGCCCTGGTTCTCCACGAGCTGTTGCGCCACCTTCAAGGGAGTTGTTTTGGCTAATTTAAATATTTATGCTTAGGTATATACATTTTTCTCTCATAATTTCCGTGTCCTTACATACAATTTTCTTAAACCCTCAGTCTCTGGAACATAAGAGCAAGTACGTGTGATCCAGTTGTGCATTTTATTTTTTCAATTGAAAGAACGAGTTTCATGCTTTGTTACATTTGTCTTTAGGTGATTACTTGCATGCTTTTCGAAATTCTACCAACTTGAGTTTTACGGGCAGGTGCGTGAGACACAGTCGTGCATTTTATTTAATTTATCTGTCAGTTTCAAAGCTACAGTCAAGATTCACATTTTTTTCATGGTGAATATAAAAAACGAACAACTTTTTTGAAATTATGAAAAATTGCTGCGAAAATAAGGGTCGATAGTCCCCGAGCAGTGGATAAATTTGAGTTCACATAAATTCACTATTGAAAGTTCCAGGTATCCTGTGTCAATGAACCGGTCAAAGTACAGAAAATATCACAGCCGTAAGTTTTTCAATTCAAAGTGAACCAAATAAGCCGATTCAACGCCACCGTTCACAGAAATTGGTTATCTCTTAGTCAACAGTGTCGCATTATGTGATGGGATGCACTTTCTCAAACAAAAATATTTTTTTATGATTGCCCATTACTACAGCCATCTCCATACATACAAATATCGACTTTGCCTTACCTACGTGAAATTGGCTGAAATATAAATATGAATATAGGCATATTACGTTAATTTCAGGACATCTCAGTTTTCCATATTTAAAGCTTATTCTATAAAGAATAAACTTCTTATATGTATTTTTTTTTTTAATATTCATTTTTTATTAAAACGAGTTTTAAGAAAGCTGAGGTTACATCGTACATTCTAGCTCTTATTAAAAACTAAAATATAACAAAAGCCTTCTTGTATATAATTATCAAGTTTTCATGTTTATAAACAAATAACAAAAAAAAAACGTGCATTGATAATGACGTAAAATTGGCCATTTAAAATTATTTATCCTTAACCTTACTACGTCAAAAAAATCTCATAAATTAATATACTCTTAAAATAAATAAACAAAATCTCCCAACTTTTACTTTTGACCTTTGAAAATTATAAGAAAACAAATCGTAATAAGTTGAATGTAATCATAGAAATGTACGTCTTTATTAGTACCATTTCATTGATTCAACCTATTTAGATGAAGGTATAGAAATAGATGTTACTATTTTCTACTAATTCGCACTTAATTCCAATACATATTTTGTTTCTCAATCTCCACGTGCCGCCAGCCGGATTGTACACATTTAAATCAAAATTGAATTGTTTGTTCATAAATAAACATTTTATAAATACACATTATATCAAAATATATAGTCTATCAAACATTTAAGAAAAGTTTTCAACAAAAAAAGAAAGAAGAACAAATTGACCCCCCATTGTGAATGTAGCATCATTGGCGTGATTCTGTTTTTTTTTTATTTTTTTTTTTCTAGCGGGGTCGGTGGCTCGATTTGTAAAAGTAGGTACATCAAAGAAGTAAATTTAAGCAAAATCGCTTCAGAGCAATGCATTCAAATGAAATACATTTTTTTTGAGAGCAAGGTGGCTACTGACGTCACCATTTGGCCTGGCCTGGCTTGGCTACCTATAATCAACGACATCACTATAATCAAGACAGAAATAAATCTCCTGTGGGCCATCGAACGACACGCTGCACGAGTAGCCAGCTATTTTACGTGATATTTTTTCTTATAGTAGATTTAAACATATATTTACACAAATACTATATTTTTATATCTGGCAAAGAGTAATGAAATAAAATTGGAGCTACATACATATTTACATGCATACATTACATATAGCATATTTAAAAAAAAATAAACAGATAAAACACACTTTATTAATTATATACGAAGTGTATAAGCGAATGGCATACGATTGGGGGAAATTAAAGAATTCATTCCTTGTGTTCTCATGCCTATCTTTTTTAAACACCTACACTCAAAATTTTTATAGATTTTAATACAATTTTAAATTTTTGTTTTATTGAATTATTTATTTATTTATTTAAAAAAAAAATAATAAAAAACCATTGAATGGCAAAAACCTGGGAAGCACTTGGAGGTATTCCCCAAATGTAATATTGTTTTGTTTTATTTGTTTTTTTTTTGAAAAATTTATTTCGTTTTCCGTTAATTTTGTATGAAAAACAAGGCCATAAAATTTTCTAAAAAATTTTAATTATCGTTATAAAAATCAATGTTTACGGATGTTTTTAGAGTTTTAATAGACAAAAAAGTGTTTCAAATGAAAACCTTACACAAAATGTATAGACAGAACTGACGATATTTTTTTTGGAAACACAAAAAAAAAACGCCGAAGTAAATTAAGATATATTAATGTTTTTTTAAAAAAACTTTATTACTAATTTAATTGGTTTTAAAATTTCAAATGACAGCATACTAAAAAGATGAAAGTTTCAAATACAGATCTATAGTTCACGTTCAAGGCTTTCAATTATTGAGTTTTCTAGACAAATAGGAGTTAATAAAATCAAATAAATTTATTGTTTGAACAGTCTAGGAAAAAATCTAAAATTACAATAAGCAATTTTCGCCGTTTATTTATTAATTTTTAATTAATTTTGTGTCGCTTCAAATGGATTTGTATGCATTCAATTTTCAATTATGTAATGATAATGACAAGAAACAAACAACCTATTTGCCATAATTATATTGATTGAGATGGAAAATCACAATTTTTCAGCCCAGTTTAATTTGTATTAGTTTTAAGTACCAACTATAAATTTTTACGCGCCATTATTGAATTGAATAATTATAATTTTTTGTATTGAAGTGAAATCCTGTTACTGATAAATAAAATAAGAAATTACCATATTAAAGGGTGGTTAGAAACACGTTTAATGATAGAAGCTTGTTATTTATTTGCTGATTAAAGTCGTCTAATACACCCACCTATTTAGACTAAGAGCTCAGAGCAGGTTTTGGATGTGACATTTGAGTGATAACAATAAATTAAGTAAATCTTGAGCAAAGGTTATTAAAATAATTATAGTGATTCAGACTTCGAGGGTAATCGTGTTAGCCCAACTTGGTTTTCACCCCTCCATATATAATGATCCTCGGACTACATATAACGGAGTCGAATACCATTTATGAAATCATATTTTGTCCTGCCAGACCGTCTGAAAAAACTGTTTTTTACTATACCGCGACCTTTACACTCAAATGGCCTCAGAATCCGTGATCTATGATCAGAGGAGCATTATCAAGGGAGACGAAGACTGAACGAAAGGTTTTTGGAGCTCCCAAGAAGAAAATATAATTATAGGACTGCTCCAGCTCTGGTACAGCTCAGACCATATATTTTATCTGTTGGCCTCCTCTTCTGTTTTGATTCTGTTTTTATATTTGTCTGCTATTCCGCTTTAGGGATCAGAACCCGTTCAATGTGTCATTGTTTCTATTATTTTCAAAACGTCTGCCTCTCCATTTCCATGGATGCCCAACCCACGTGGCCTGGTACCCAATAAAGTGTACAATAATTATTACTCTAGCAAAATTCTATTAGCATTTTTATTTCCCCACAATTCCACACCAGTTTAGCACAGATACCACACGAATTTTCAGCGCTTTCACGGCAGCTTTGGTTATCAGGTGTGAAGTCGCAGTATGTTGGTTACGCTATTTTCTAAACAGATTTCATTCAGGGCCCTACGAATTAACTCTCAATGAATTAACTCCCAATGAACTAACTCCCAAAAAAAAGTGGGACTTAATTATAGTTCATATGTTCTTACTCCCACTTTTTAGGAGCTAAATCCCAACTGTCAAAAGAACTAAATAAGTTCATTATGAATAAGGTCCCAAACGAACAAACTCCCAATTCTTTTAAAAATAGAACATACACTAATAGGCTTTTCACACCAAAACCCAAAACCGGTTTTCGGCTAAAACTTTTCAAAAACACGAAAACCATTCACACTGAAAATTACACGTTTTCGTTTGACAATCCAATTTTTTTTTACACAAACCACGCACAATTTTTTTTATTTTCTTCCATTTTTTTGAAATAAAATCGGTGATTTATTTTATAAAGAGGATCCATATGAACAATTTGACTTGCCACAAATAATTGTTTATCAATTTTAAATAAAATATTTTATTTTGAGATTCGAATTTTATATTTGAGATGACAGAATTACATCAGCTGTTTTCAATTTTTTTTGAAAGCATCCCATCAGTTTCTTTTTTGACACTTCAATAGGCGCTGAACTTATTAAAAGGTATGTTTGTTTTGTTCATCTCTGAATTCCAACATGTTTTCGACTGGTTTTATATAAAACTTGTGTTTTACGAAAGCCTGAAGCTACAAAAAATGTATGAGAAAACTTGTGTTTTCGATTAGGTTTTTCTCCAAAACCGATATTTTCGCGAAAACCGCGTTTTGGGTTCGGTGTGAAAAGGCTATAAAGGAGAATAGGACAAAACGGTCTACAGAACCAATAACGACGAGACATATGTCGTTGGAAAGGTATTTTTATAAACTACAATAGTTACTATGAAGGCTTACTTCGAATTGCTGTGTAAAAAAAGTTATTCGCTAAATAGAATTGTGTTCTGGTGCATTCTAGTATGAATAAAATATATTTATTCAAAATAGCTTTTTATGGCCTTTAGTCCTACAAATTGGCGTTTCGTTCGGCTTACTCACTTGAACTCATCAGTGACATAGTGAGGGCTTTGTCAATTGAACTGAACTTAATACAAATTGCGTCTGACAAAGCCCTCACTATGTCACTAATGAGTTCAAGTGAGTAAGCCGAACGAAACGCCAATTTGTAGGACTAAAGGCCATAAAAAGCTATTTTGAATCAATAATTCAACAAGTCCAATCCTTAATGCTAAGTCTTCTACTTGGCTGATTTATTTCAGTAGTATATAGAATTTGTATTATAAAACCTTCTTATATAAAATATATTTAGTATGGGCAAAATTTATGAAAACTGGTTAAACAAATAACAACAATATATATGTCATTGGAAAGGTATTTCCATTTCCTACAATACCTTTAATAGCAGTTAAGTTCAAATCACTGTGTGAAAAAAGTTATTCGAAAATTAATGAATTATTGTGGTTCATTTTAGTGTGAAAAAATGCTTTCTTTTTAGTATGGGCAAAAAGTGTGAATGCAAGTTCAACCAATAACAACGGGACATATGTCGTTGGAAAGAAAATTTTATGTACTACAATAGTTAATAAGGCAGCTTATTTCAAATCGCTGTGTGAAAAAAGTTATTCGCTACTTGTTACTCATGCTCCATAAATTTTATCTGTACCAAAATTCCCTAAAGCAGCGAATAACTTTTTCCACACAGTGATTTTAAATAAGTTGTTATGAAAACTATTATTGTTCATGAAAATACCTTTTCAACGACATACACATTATTGGTATTGATAAGACCAGTTTGTATACATTTGTTCCACACTAAAATGCACCAAAACAAAACCTCGGTTAGTAAATAACTTTTTTCACACAGTGATTTGAAATGAACTGCCATAGTGACTATTGTAGCACATAAAAATACCTTTCCAACGACATACGACTCGTTTTTATTGGTTCCTAGACCACCTTCCATACAGTTTTGCCGATTGTCCTTTATCAAAGGAACAACGTCTCAAAAATCTTTTATAAACGCAACTGTTGCTGTCACACAAAACAAAATTATTGTTAAAGATCTCTTAACGGTCCACTTTTAAGTTTTTGCTTTAAATGAAATACCTGACTACCACTTTTTTTGGGATGAGGCTTTGTTCATTGGGACTTAGTTCATATAAACTAACTAACGATATTTGCTTCCGGCTAGGAGATGCTAAATTGGTGCTCGGCTCAAATACTTCTGCACCAGTCCTTTGACTCATTCTCAATAAGTCTATCACATGTTAACCGTTTAGCTTTTCACCTAGCAACTCTTTTTTATAATACTTAAGTCCGCACGAAAGTTTTCTCAATATCATTGATACTCTTAGATGGAGTCTTTATCTCCCAGGTCCGTCTTAGTATATCCACACCACATTGGAAAATATCAGGTAAAGGATAACGTCTCCACTGCTGCGGTAGGACAAGTTCTCATTTTATCATTTAGTAATGCATATAATTGAATGCAAGTCCTTGCACCTTTCCTTGAACTTTCCCATATACTTATTATAAGTTCTGTTCTTTTGTGCCATGCATCAAGTGCATCACAAGTAATGACATGTTAGGATACATGGTTTGCAACCCCATGGGCTGTTTATATCTTTGCATATCATTAGGGACTTTGTGCGTTTCCTGACAGCTATGTCGACATTTTTCTTCCAGAAAAGTTTGTGTGTTATTCTAAGATATTAACCTCCATTATGATTACCTCTCCAGTGTTTCCGTAAATTTTTAATTTTTTTTCATTTTAGTTCTATACTATATTTTTGTATGGTATGCGTATGCCCCATAGTAGCTAGCTAAGAGCTCAAAAAATAGGTGTTAGTTGTAGGCTAGGATTAGAATATCTCCCCAAGAAATATTTTGAACCGTTTAAAAGCTTTAACAGCGCCAAAGCAAATATTAAAACTCGTTTATTTGAGAATGACGAATTGATTGCAGTTTTAGAGCTCAATTCTGCTCGAAGCCAGCTTGCTATCATTGGCTTGTGGCTTTGAAGCTCTTATAGTCCACGAAAATTAGAATTTCACTTCGAAAAATTCTGACAAAGTTGAATTTTAGTCGAGAGCTTTGTTTTGATGTCTTAAGCATTTCTTAAAAACAACCCTAAACTTAAATCGAAGTAAAATATGTACATATTATGTATGAAGAAGTTATGGAAGGGTTTTTTCTTGCTGTTATTCATACAATCAATATATTTAGAGAAAAAATGCAAGAACTTCAAGGTGTAGCAAATTTTGTCGAAAAATGTATTTAAATTCCATTGAGCAACATTTTTTGTACGATATTTTTGTTTGGATAGATCTCCTCATAATAAAACCAAGTTCTTGGGGTGTCCGCGGTAGGGTGAAGGCCACGTCCTTGTAAAAGGAGTTGATTTTGCCATTAAGTCTTTTGAAAATAGTTATCACGGATTTTCAAATATTAAGCATTTAAAAATGATATATCAGTGATTGATGCCATAGCAAATCTTTCGCAGAATTCTGGAGATAACCTCTGAAACTTAAATGTGCTCCTGAATCTCTTCTTACCCTTCTCTCTTGACGTCTTTGTCTGACACTTTCCACATTATTTATTCCTTTTTCGTCAGTTCGGCGAAAAAGCTGTGTGATGCTTCTCACCTCATTATCATCCAACCCTATTGTGGTATTGCAAGGAAGCAACTTTTGGTCTCTCTAAATTAAACAGTTTTTCAGTTGACAACTTTATATAATATCCTATAAATATATATGAACGACTGGGTTTGTCTGAAACGCAATGGACCTTAACTTGTTAGTTTATAGACGAGTTTATTCCTCTTCATGATTAGTGGAGCTCTGTAATGGGGTGGCATATGATTTGAATAATTAAATATTTCTCCAAAGCCCATATTGAAGGTATCTATTTAACATGATATATGGTATTATAGCTCACACAGTATTTATATAACTGGGACGTAGCTCTACGTCCCACTATAAAAAGTAGTCATTTTTATTTGCTCTGCGTGCGATATTTATGAACCTGCTATTGTGTCTTCGTTTGTTTGTGTTATCCTAAGTTTGTAAAATAACCAAGAAATTCTATAAATTTTTTTTTTTAACCTAAAAAGTCATATGAAATCTTAAACTTACCTTTTTTGGATAAATCCTCATCACTTAATTGCTCTGATGTATGTTCGACATCGAGTAAATCAGACGATACGTCTGATCTTTCTTCGTTATTATCTAAGGAATTCTTATGAAGGTTAAATTTGTGACATACTTCGAATGCTTGTCCTACTGTCCTAACAATACGCATAGCTTGTGACTGAAATGAAACAAAAACAAAGAAAATTCGTCAGGCTTTATGAAGTACGAATTAAACTTTTCTTACTCTATTCAAAAGATTATAATAAACCTAAGTTAAGTTTCGTTTAAAAAAAGATAATACAAATGATAAATTTGACATAATTTTCTACTTAAAAAATTTACCTCTGAATCAACATCACCAATGCCATTGCCGTTGCTATTTCCATTCGATAATCCGCCGCCACCAACACTGCTGTTGACAGCGGCATATTTGTTGTCAAAAACCTTACTTGATGTATCCTCAGGATTTTTAAATTGCTGTTGCTGCTGTTGCTGTTGTGGTGTGCTTATTCGTCGTTCAGCACACCGAGGCGCAACCACTGGTTCTCGAAACGAGAGCTTTTTTCGTGGCTTATCGGATTTGGGTCTGTCATCAGTCACGGTGCCTCCTCCTCCATCTAGACCACTGCCAACCCCTAAGCTGCTTGAACTGCTATTCCCATTGTTTTCAAAGTTTATTTCGTTGAAGGACTTTCTTCGTCGAATTTGTGATGCGGGCTCTTGGTGGGGGGTGGTAAGTGACACGACGACATTTGGACTTGTGTTTTGCCTATGAAGGATGCCCCTCTTCCCCGAACCACCAACACTGCTGCTATCTGCTGCTACAGCTGTTGATGTCGACGACGAGGACGACGTTGACAATGAGGACGGTGATGCTGGAGGGATGCCATTTCTTCCCACCACACTTGTTGTTATCATTCTCTTGCTTGATACTGATGGCACCAGTTTAGTGCTATTCGTTTCCGGGGACACTTTCTGGAACCTTAGACGTGCCTTCAAAACACTTCCGCCCTCTTCCACCATGCTCGACGGCCTCGGGCTACTGCTCCCCCTTGACTTGCTCGAGCTTCTATGGCTGTCATCTTTCTTCGATGTACTTCGCCCGGGGCGCTTACTGGAACGAACTTCATCCTTAATCAGATACACGACGTTCTCATCGTTGAACAGAATGTGCTTCCCATTACTGTGTTTTTCCGGTCCCACCGCTGCCCTGCCATCCTCCTCAGATTTGGCACGGATAATGTTCTCAATGAATGTATCGTCCATGAATCGATTGCGGACGTCCTGCTTTTTCTCTGCCGCCAGCTCATTCTCAACAGTGTCAATCAGTTCATTAATGTCAAGACTTTTATTCCTCGAAAGTTGTTTTGATTTCCTCTGCACACGCTTCACGTCCAACCGACCTAGGCTGCTATCTCTCGAACGGTCCTTGTTGAGCCTGTCAGTCAAAATGTCTCGAATTATCCCACCCCCATTGCGGAATATGTTCATTTGGAAGTGGGTATTGTTCGGGTCCTTTTTCTCTTCGGTCTTCTCAACTAAATGCTGTTGTTTCCTGCTGCGGGACCACGGCAGGAAGTCAAAAGCCTTAACAATTGGACTTTTTGGCGTGCTCGATGGCGGCGGTGCGACACTGGATGTATTGACCTTTTTACTATGATGCCACACGTCATTAATACATCGTATCATGTCGTGGTTATGGCGTTTGGTTGCCGGCATTTCAATGGGAATCGTTGTCGAAGTCATTACACTCTCGTGTTTCATCATGGCAATTGAAAAATTTAATTTCTTTTCCAATTTTATTTCGAGCACACACTTAATGTGCCGATTTGCACTTCGACGGCCTGAAGGCCGTTTCGATTTATGTGTCGATGAATTGTTTATATAACACAGCTAAGGCCTTCGCTACGAGTGTTCACTCCTTGTCAAAACAATAAACAAGGTCACACTTGTTTATTTTTTTTTTTATAATTTGGGGTAGGAAAATAAATGATTTTCTCTATTTATTTTTTTCTAATTAATAGTTTTCTTCGAGTAAAGTTGACGGTTATTAACCTATATAACAACATCAGGACAATGAATCATTAGCAAAGCTTTCGCGCACAGAGGTCATTTTTTAAAAGCTTAAGATTTTTTTTTCTCTTTATTAATGTGACACCTTTAAGCTCCATTAGTATGATTGAGAGCAATAATTGAAGTACATAATACTGTTAGTAGTTAAGTAAGTATACAGGGTGTTATGGTTTTTATGAGTGTTGTTATTGGGTACAAAGTGAAAAGGTTATTTGAAAAATGTTAATAATTACTTTCGTCACTATCTTAAGAGCACTTTAATAGTGACATTGGAAAGGGACATTTTTGGCCGGTTTTTGACACTAAGGGCCTGTTTCACATTCTCTGAGTAAGGTTCTGATTAGTTATTTGACACACAAATTCTGAGGCAGGGTCATATTTTCACAAATAAAAAATTGTTTATGAATTTATAACTTAATCAGGGGGGTCATAAGACAATTATTGTGAATTTTTCTTCTGTGGACTTATTACCCTGTGCTAATATTTATGTGTCGGATATCTAATCAGAACTTTATTTAAACATTTTGAAACAAACCCTTAGTTAGGAAAATGTTTCTTTAAACTTTCCTTTGAGAAATAAAACACATTAAGGGCCTGTTTCACAAAGTCTGAGTAAAGTTCTGACTCGGCTATCTGGCACATACAAATTAGCGCAGGGTTGAAAATTCACAGTTCAAAAAATATTAGGTACATACTTGTGGATTTATAACCACTTCAGGTAGTTAAGATTTTTTGTTCTGTGGACTTATAACCCTGCGCTAAGATGTATATGTCGGATAGGTATTAGGTAATCATAACTTTACTTTAATACAAGAAACATAGAGATAATTGGCATGTTCAGGAAAATGAGATCTCAGAGCTCTCAGCAATCTCAGTCTCGCGAACAGGATTCCTCAGCAAAATTTCTCAGTTTTGCTGTCAAATTACTGAGAAAACCATTTTTTGGATTCGCTTGCTCACTTTTTGACAGAACAAAATTATCTGAGGGCTCTGGGATCTCACTTTCCTGAACATGTCTAAAGGTAGCCCTAAACGACGAACATACATATGTTCGCTGAGCTTGTTTTTTTGCGTTATCCCCTACACGGCGAACAGATTTTGCGAACATTAATTTTGTGTTGATTCTTCAGAGCGTTAACATGTGTGATAAAGATGCACGTTTTCATCCGTAATTTGAACTTGGTAGCGTTCATAGCAACAATGATGTTTGCTCGCGAAAATCGAAGCCAACGAACACGAAAAAATCAAAATTTTACACCAAAAGCGAAGTGTCCGTGAACCAGCCCCTACACGAGAAAAACATAGCGAACACGGACAAGTTCGGCGGCGAGCATGTTCGGCATTTACTTTTTAAAATGAAAATGGGACGTGATTTAGAATCAATTGGTTAGAAGACAAGCCGCCAGATTAGGACACGTGCTTTTAAAAATATGGTTGAATCAATTTGCATAGTTCTTAATTTCTCAAGAAGGGTCTTGACTCTTGAAACAAAATTAAGTTAGTTGCTAAAAAGTCCTTTTTTGTTTCAGCAAACCTTAAATAAATGCCCAAAGTCTTGCCACAAAATGGGTTGTGTGTACAGTTTTAAAACCAATAGATAGATAAACGGAACCTAAACGAAATACTAAAAATGCAGTAGAGTATCCAATTTGGGGCAGGGCAGTTTTAGGAGCAAGAAACTTAAGGTAAAAGATTCAAAGGTTTGCTATGATTTTTTCAAGCACTAACGAATTTTGACCATGAAAAGTTCCGACTTCAGGAATTCCAAAAATATCAATACTACTTCACTTCTGTACTTTAACAATACATCACCATTATTGTCCTTTTCTAAAGAGGTATGATTTAAGCTTAATTTCTGAAGTGATTGAAGAATTCTGTATTTCTTAGCAATTTTTGAAGTGGTCTAAATAATCAAAAAAAAACTGTGTAGTTAGCAGCTTTTCACTCTGAGCGGACGATATGATTTGTTGTTTTTCCACCGACAAGCCTCTAGTTAAGAACCTTTTATCAGAGTAAAAAATAATCCAAAAATTAAATAGCAGAAGTCTTGGCGTTTGCTTATTTCTTTATAAATTTTAAGATGTAAGCATCTGAAACTTTTAAAAATGTTCTTCAATTTTTAAAACAACAATTACGGCAAGGTAGTTCTACCTCTAAAATTAATCTGTTCTCTTGTTTCAGAAGTGCTTTGCCATGGGATATTAATATCAATTTCAAGACTTCTTAACCTGATGCTTCACTTTGGAGAACTTTTTAAATTTCAAACACCCTCTACAGAATAAATTTGTATCTTGAAAGTATCAACAAAGTAAGTACAAACATTTTCAAAATATTTCAAGAATGAAAAAAGCACGATTGGGGGTTTATTTATTTAACCCAGAGTGAGGTGGTATAACAGCAATAGAGTTCACAATTAATGCCACCACGATTAAAAGAAAAGGTAAACAACCCTGGAACACTGGAAAAAGATTATTTAAGACCAAGTGCATGGGAGTTTAACAAGTTTTTTTTTTTCGTTTTTTTTTTTTGCAGGGAAGACTGTTGTCGGCTGCTTCTACATTCATAACTCAGCTCCAGGCCCACGCGCCTTGAAATTCTTGGTGTGAAAGTAAACAAAAAGTATTTATTTTGTAAACGGAAAATTTTGCTGCCTGATGGAAAAACATATTTAAATATTTAATGCTTTTGTTGAATTTTCCACTGTTACATATATAGTCTTAGAGGTTAAAAGCACCTGTACTTTCACTGTCAGTTTAAAAAAATTTGTTAAAATCAAGACGTATCATCGCGTCTCACGGATTTTCAATAAAGACATTAGAAAAATATTTGCTTGGAAAAGTTCAAACACTTTTAAATTCCACACCCTTGATTGAAATTTGATTGAAATGGGAGTGTGCTACACTTCGATTACGTCGTTCGTCTTAACCTGAGAGTGGTGTAGATTGAGGCACAATTTCCTTCAATTTCTTCACTGACGAAGTAAAGGACTGTGCATACCTTTCATATGGATGGGCTTGAAGTATTTTCCTACGACAATAGTTTGACAGGTAAGTTTTTGTATTATGGTAAGTGTTGACAGCACTCGCTCTACATAATAAACCTGTCAGCTGATTTCAACATTTTCTGACAGAAAAAAAACAACACGAAAATAGATTTTCCTTGCACAACTTTGGTGAGCGCGTGTGAGGTTGGTCAGGTTGTAACATTCGAATCTGTCGTGGCGACAAGTCGTCTCTCAAAAACAAAAAAACTTTGTAAATTTATTCAAAACACAAAATTATTAAATTTTGTAAAATGATTTTGAAAAAAAAAATAGATTTATATTTTTGATGAAAGAGGTGATGAAAAACACAGCGACAAGGAAACACCTTCGTCTTGATTCAAATTTATACTTTTATGCTGTTGCATCTGAGGAAGTGAGTGAGAATTTTGTAAAGTTTTGAGGTGAAAAACTCAAATAAACTATACTTATCACAGTGGGTGTTAGGTTGTGGTGAGTGGAAACTTTTGCTTAATGAAAATAAGCTAATGAGGTCAGTAGTTCAATGCTTTTCGATGCCAACAAGATGTTGAAGCTAGAAGGGTATCCCCATTAAGCAAAATGATTAATAATGTTTTGAAAAGTTGATAAGAAAATAGAATACCGGCTGTAATGGGAAAGCACCATGATGTGTTGCCACAATAAATCATCACATTAATTAAAATACTTATAATGATGAAGAAGCTTTGACGTAGCAGAAAGATTTTCCAATTCTGATGTAAAGGGTCTTTCAATAGAGATGAACGGAATTTAAGGTTGAAGCGGCTAAGGAAACGTGTGTTGTCAATTTAATGGGAATTGTTCAGTATAATGAACAGGAGATCACCATGAAAAGTTAATAGTGATACCATTAAACAGCGTGCACAAATAAACTCTCTGTTGTAGAAACTTTTCTTCCATTTCGTTATTTATTTCAAAAAAAAAATTTCAACTCTAGACGAGGGCCATTCTATGGTGAATGAAAGTATGAAAAAGCAAAATTTTTAGATTTGGGACGATACCAATATGCACGAAATACATCAACTCCAAATGTAACCCGAGAAAGTCACTGTTTGATGCGTATTTTGGTCTGGTGGAATTATCCGTCCGTGGTTTTTTTTCAGACGCATGCCACGTTGAACATTTTGCACGACTGTGTGATGGGAAGGTAATTTCGCAGGGAGGCGTGTGAGGTGACAGGTGAACCAAAACCAAGATCGTGCTATTAAACACCTTTTGACTTCTTTCTTTGGAGCAATCTTAGATCGCAGGCCAATGTGACAACTAATTCCATCAAAGTCAACAAATCAAACATCATTCAGGAGAATTTAGCCAAACCTATGGGACAAAGTCATCGAAAATCGAGTCTTCCGAATACGTGCAACCAATCAAAGGCACCATGAACATTTGAACAATATTTTATTCCATATCATTAAGTATAGACATGAAGACCCAGTTTGTTCATAGTGGGTTAGATATGTAATTGTTTTTGAGCAAGCTCTGATTAAAAATCGATTAACGAATAACACTTTCAATAATAAAGTAGGAACTTTTCATTAATGAAAATTTAGGTTTAAAATTTAATGATATACCGGGAGCGATAATAATTGATTAAAGAAAATTAGATCTGAACAAACTGGTCCTAAATGTTCCCCCAAACAAGAGAAAACTGAAGGGATATCTAACAAACAACTTGTCTTATTTATATCCAAAAAGAAAGCTTCTTTAATCAAAGACCCTTTTAAAAAAAAACAGAAGCTCCTCCATCGCACAGAAAATATATTATATATAAATATATCTGCCTAATTGACCAAAAATACTTGAAAATCTAGTCAGGTATACAATTTAACGCACTGATGAATATTATTAAAAAAAGAATCTAAGAACTTAAGTTAACTGTAAATCTAATGACGTGCAGAAAGCATTGCAATACTCCCAGAGTTATTGATGCTTTCTGAAGCTTTGAGAAAAAGATCAGCTGTTAAGTAGACAGACAAAATGGATTTAAATCTTTAATTGTCTTTAACAATTCAACAATACTGTTGCAAATAGATTAATAATTGCAGTTTTTGGTTAAAATATAAATACGACAAAATGAAATAAAATGAGAGGGTCGCAAATAGCAACCTTGTGGTAGTCCAAATCTTAATTTCTTGTAGGGCCAATGGAAAAAGAATTTTGGGGATGGAATCTGAAGAAAGTAAAGCTACTACTCCTAGCAAAAATATTACAAAAACTTTGTTCTATAACTCTCAAGTATTTTCATTATTTCATAGAGCATACATTTTTGACTCAAACCACTTTAATAAGTTGCAATTATATTTGATATAAAACTTATCCCATCTTTCAAACATTAATTTAAGCAGAAATTTCAAAACCAAACGGACTTCAACAAAAGAAAAACATTAAAATGTTTTCAGTGAAATTAGCTATTTTGAAAAAAAGCGTTGAAAATATATGTACATTCGATTTTCTCAGCTCCTATCAGGCTAGGATGTGTTTTTGTTGGAGCTGTGATAAATGATTCGAGCGGAGATGCGAACAACAATGAATTCGAAGCTCGAGTCACAGCTCTTATGTAATGTTCATATTGAGGCTTCGATAAGCCATGCTTTCTAATACAAATTGTTTGTTTTGTTTTAGACTATTTTATTATCATAAAATGTTCAGCATCTATATCCTCCATAAGAGCTTCAAAAATATAATCGATGATTTTTATTGCTAGGATCGCAGCTCGATTCGTTTATCGAAGATCCATAATAAACAATGTAAACAATTTTGAAGCTTTAAGCCTAGTACGCTGCTGAGGTGAAAAAAACATTTTCTGGGGTCTCCAACTCGAGAACGAAATCAGAAACAAAGTGATTGCGAAAATAAATATGGAGGGTTTTATCAGAAAGATGTCAAAATAAATTTAAAAAAAAAAAACGTTCAAAATCTTTAGTCAATTTTTTTGTTCTTGTCTGATGTGAATTCTTTTTTTTTTTCGTGTCGTCCGTTATGGATTCAAGGGTTCCAAATAATTGTGTTCTTCAGTTCGTTTCGACGGTATTTTCTTCCATTTTCATTTTCAAACCTCAGCAATCTCAGTTTCGTGAACAGGATTCTTCAAAAATTTTGCTGTCAAATTACTGAGGAAACAAAATATTGGATTCGCTTGCTCAGTTTTTAACACTGAGCCCTCTGAGATCTTATTTTCCCGAATATGCCTAAAATTTTAAATAATAAGGGTATTCATGCAACAGCGTAAACTAGTGGTAAACATCGTAAAGTTGTAAACTTCGTAAATCTGTCAAGTTTTCCATACAAATTGTGACAAAATTACGAAGTTTAAAAGTTTACAACGATTACGACGACCTTACGATGTTGTATGAATACCCTTAATACAAATTTTAGTGAAACCGACATTTTTATAATTCAAAAATTTGTGTACGAAAAATGAGTGGAGACTTGGCTATAGTATCAACTACGATTTTCTGTTTTATTTCACTGTCGAACTGCGTACTGCATAACAAAAATCACTACGAAATTTTTTGTTTACGATTTCGTTGTGTCAAATTCTGTATAGAAATTTTTGATTCGCTTCAGCTTCGTATGTATCGTTGCTCGAATCAATTATCACAGCTCTAACATAAACACACCCTTAGACGTACGGGGGCGATTCCGAAAGTACCCGACATTACAAGGAAAACACTAAAATCTTCACAAAATAAAAATTTATTTCTCTGCATAATCCTCTTTTGGTCCAATACATTTTTCCCACCACACTTTTTTTTTTAAAGAAACCGATAATCTCAACTTTACATTTTGAGCACGCTCTCCATATAACAGGCCCCAGTGTGCGATGTGCAATCGCTTCGATACCCTCTCTATAGTAAGAAGTGTTGAACTCATCAAAACAGGGATCAAATGTAGACTCAACATCTTCATTGTTGGTGAATTTCTTACCACATAGCCATTTTTTTTTTTAATTTTCAGAAATAAAATAATCCGAAGTGGCTGAATGTGGTGGATAAGGTTTGTGATGATGCAATTCAAACTTGAATTCATCTATCTGTCTATACGTTATGTACTTTGGGGATTGCCCTCGTAGAACTATATTTTTATTTGACTTTATAGATGAAAACATCTTATAGAACATTTCCTCAGAACCATTTTTGACATCTTTTTTCAATGAAAAGTTACTGTCGAAAAACTGTCGAAATTTTAGAGTACAAACTATTTGTACATTATTTTAAAAGTTTTTTTGTAGAACACATGATTTCCTAAATTTTTGACGTATTAAGATTGTATGTGTAACAAAAAATATCTTAAATACAGCATTACAAAGTTGCAATATTCAACCTAATTAAATTTGTATTTGTCAAAAGTTTTCAAAAAAAGTTTTTGAAAGTTACAAAAACTATACTGTGAATAAAATTAAAGTGTTTTTTCTTGGCAATAGTTATTGACAAATTGAACTTAATTTAATAAAATGATCATATCTGCACCTACACAGTATTTTTCGAAAAATCAATACACGGTTGTAAGTTTCAAAAATTAAAAAACCTAAATATAAGGTTCGGTAAAATGGTTCAAGGTTTTGCCGGTTAATCAAAACATTCTGAGCAATACTCGTGTAACTAAATGCAATAAATCATATTTTTAACTTCTTAACAACAAAAAAAAAACACCAAAAAACAAAGTTATCTGGATGTTTTGTGTCTTGGTTATCTATAATAACTAAACAAAAACACTCATGTAGCATTTTTAGTCCATTTTTGAACACACCCAAACATAACCAAACAATAAAAATCGTGTTCTAAGAGAGTCATTTATAGGACCATAAATATTTTTACCATAATTTACTTCTTAGCAAATTAGACAAATATTTTCTGCGACGCTGTTTGTTTTAACTTAACTGAAAGCATCATGTTAGATTGTCGCCTAAATTTATAAGCAACAACAAACAAACTAATAGAATAATCTAATGTTATGAAATATTTTTCCCGAAATCCTTTGCATAATAAACATAAACAAAACTTTATTTTTTTTACAATTTTTTTTTTCCTATAAATTCTACAACTCACTAAATCACAAACGTGTCACAAATTTCATTTTCGCAATTCTTTTCTCATAAATACCTGTCGCCCTCAAATCTTTACGTCAAAATTCGTTTAAAATATTTTAAAAGCAAAATTAACAAAAAAAAAAACTATTAATTCGAAGAAACATTTTCAATATATAGTATATAACCAGCCGACAAAATAGAACAAAAAAAAATAAGTAATAGAAATATCGGAAAAAGACTTCTTGATGTGTCTCCAAAAATACATTTTTAATTAGGTATCCACTTGAAAATAACGTGTTATTGTTGCTTTCAAACAAACAAAATCTCAAGTAATTGAATTTCTTACTAAAAATCTTATTATCTATTTTCTTTCTTTAATACCACAAAAAAAAAATTAAAAATACAAAAATATAGACGAAGTTGAAAAGAAAGAAAAGAACACCTAATTAAGAAATTCCTTAAATTCAATCAGCCTGAAGCTCAAACACAAAAATAAAAATTCTTTCAATAATAATTATTGCAAAAATGTTTATTATTACTCGCCCTAAAGTCAGTAGAATATTCAGAATTATGGACTTTCTTCCGTTGATGTATGGGAGGAATCATTTTAACGGTTCCTCTTTCGGTTAAAAATAAAAAGTTTAAAAATTTAAATATGGCTGCTCGAACAGAAATAAACACTTTAGTCAGACAATGGATTGAATGAGTGTGTTTTTTGCAAGTCACGTGAGAGGCTTTGCAATAATCTACCTTCGAAATCATTATGGGATCAAGGAGCTTAAAGGTGTCGCATATTTTAAAAATGACAGTTACAAGGAGTCGAGTTTAACGGTCACAAAATCAAGCTGTCACACAATAAATTACTTTTTATGTGTCGTAAAAAGGAGCACAATTTGTATATTATTTTATTTTATTTCTTTTTTTTTCTATTTTATTATAAATTCACTTTTTTTGCTAGATTTCCATTCTGCGCATTTTGGAAAAAAACACAAATAAATCTTTCGATAAATTTCACTGTCACACACCGGGGACCATATTTTTGAACATTTGTACAGCATAGAAACAAAATTATTGTTCTTTCGAAACACCACGCCACTACCGGGGCTAAGGAAAAATATATATTTTTTTGAGAAAGACCGTTTCTGTTCGCTGGTACCATACGCACTAACATTTTCAAAATTGGAGGTGGAAATCCGAACGTTTAATTGTTTCGACGGATGGCTAGAAGTTGAAAATCGAAACAACAAAAAAAGCAAAAACTGGCCTGTGGTGGATATGGCTGCTTGGAAAACTCAGTCATCTGTTTAGAACGTGGAAATACTCACTTTTGCTCTCTGTTTTTGTATCTCTGCGCTCCGTTTGGGATGTATTTGCAGTATTCCGAAAATTATATTTTTAGACTAAAAACGATGTTTGAAAGTAAAAAAAAAGCTGTCGATAAGATTAAAAAAAATCTACATGTATGGAGGAAGAAAAGAGCAGGAACGTTTTGTATTGACGAAAAAACAAAAGAAAGAGACTTTATGGGGGATGCAAAGTTCACCTGTACGTTTTTGCTATAATTTTCAAATAAAAACACATTTTTTGTTTAATTTTTTCACTCTGTATTACCTCACATCTTTATGGATGCATATTGTTGAAAGCTCGAATTTATGACTGAGGATACTGCTAGATTTGGTTCTTCAAGGATAGATGGTTTTTGAAATAAGAGATTTTGAATTTCCGTGTTTGTGTTTTGTGTTTTTTTTCTCGGTACTTAAAAAAACACTTTCAATAGATTCAAGGAGAGCCGGGATAGTTTTTCTTAAATCATGGTGCATATGTATGTACATATTGAAAATTCATTGATCGCTTTTTCTTGATAAGGTTACTTTGGTCAAAACTAGGAGGAACCGAAATGATACAATTTAAGGAGGATGCGAAGCAGTGGTATCAAAATAATTTCTTTTAGATTTTTAGTTTTGAAGCTTATTGCTTGTATTTAATATTTAATGGAACAAATGAGGGGAATACACTTTTCTTTGTATTTTCTTATAAGGAACAGTAAAACGCCTCTAGCCTGTTTCAAATACACTCAGAGGAAAACGTCAGCAAAATTATTAACACGGGCCGTGTTGAACTAACAAGGTGCACATTCCCATATAAATCTACAGAAATTTCAGAAATTTAACTGATTTTAATAATCTATTAGTATCCTATGTAAAATCAACATGGTGGCCTTTCTAACCATACTAAAGTTGTTTTAAGAGATATTTCCTGTTAGTTTAACCCTAAATTCTAGTAAAAAAGAAATTTTGACAAAAGCAAAGTGGCAATTTTAACAGAGGTCATGTTATTCTAAACTGTATACCTGATAATCAGGTATAATTGACGTGAATTTAGCCCACCCTCCTGTTGGAGGTAGCACTCTTTCAGTTCATCTCAACGTGACACCAGGGTTAAAAAACACACACATGCCATCCAATGAGTTTCAACTTATTGAATTTTGGCGCTAGTTTTTAGCAGAGCGAATTGGCCCAGTGGATGAGTGCTATCTCCGTGTATAGAAGGTTCCAGTTAAAAACTAAGTAAGTATCACAAAGATTAAAAAAAAATATATGATGAATTCCTACACTTTCAGAATATTGCAAAACGTGTTTGATACGTGTTTTGAAAAAACTGATTTAGGTCCATCCAAATATATAAACTCAAAGAAACCCATATCACGACCACCCTAATGTACATATGTATATAACGGTGCACTGATAGCTTAGAGGGGTAGTTTCAATCATAACTCCTACTCTGATATATTCCTCTATGACGAGATGATGAAGAACTATAAGCCACGAAATAACTACAAATTAAATGAAAAAAATTCAAATAACATTTGATTTACAATACCTAATCCTCTCATAAATCGATTTATGTTTACTTAAAATTATTTATAGCCTCAAAAATATCACATCACAAATACCTACAACCAAATGAAAAAAAAAATTCTTAAGTTAAAAAAGCCTTTAATCCAGACGTTAAAACATTAATCTTGCAGTCAAAAACATTTGAATTCTAAAACCATCTTGTTAAGGAATAAAGTGCCATAAAAAAATAACGGCTTTTCATTGTGATACTGTAATTTATCTGTAAAGAAGAAAATTTAAAGATCGTAAAACAGTTTTTATGTCCCTTGTGAATCATTTGTTCATTTGAAATCATGTTGGTTTCATAGAAATGCTTTGTGTATCCTTTTCAAATTGGGTTGATGTATTGTTTTGTTTTTAAAGTTTTTATTATTAATTTTAAGGAATTTTTTTTAACAGTTGACAAAACAAAAAGTATTGTACTTAGAGCTAAGACAAGACTTTTCAGACACTATTATGGGAACATGTATTAGAAAGATGCAGATCTGGCGGAGATGAAGGAAAATCAATAGGGGAAAGGATGTGGGAAGTAATGGACGAAACGGGGAAGGAGGAAGAGTGGATAAAGGAACTAGAGGCAGTGAGAAAAGATAAGGTGATAGAGAGGGGAGGAGAGGGAGCAGAGTAGGGAAGCGGTAGCCTTGTAACTTGTAACCCTTAGGGGAGTCAATAAAAATCAATAGAATACAGTTATTGGTACCAAATATTTCACGGAAAATATACATAAATAGAAATTGTACATGGTAAAACCACAAGTATGCAGATTATCTATGTAGCAATTTTGGTATTGGTAGAATTCTCATTATAGTTTTGATGTACGGCGAGCATCTGGTGGGTATTGCGGACTTATTCAGTTATAATTTATAGTTTATATATTAAGATTTTTTTTTTTGGATGGACAGGAAATAGAAGCAACTTAGTTTTCTTAAATATTTAGGTATAAACATCTGCAGCAACATGAACATGAAATATGAAAAGTTTTTTAGGTAAATCAGCTGAACTAGGATATTGTATCTACTCCGGAAAATGAGGGGAATAAAGAAACAATTTCGTTCAAGGGTTTTTATTATTAAATATGATTTCTTTGGGCACATGCATTTTTAAAACTGAAAATTCAAATAAATTCACCTTTGCGTCTCTGAAAGAATCGTCACACTGGTCACTTATCAATATGTTTGGTATAACTCGGAAACTAAGCCGAATTTAACAAATCAACTTTTATATTTTTTTGTAGAAAATTAAATTTTGTATCGAAATGGATGGGCTAAAAATATGATAAGAAAACCAAAGCAAAAAAAGTTTACAAGAAAAAAACCAAAAGTCGAAGATTTTTAATATGTTCACTAAATTGCACATATCTTTTTTTAACACTCAACAAGTTTAACTAGGTTCAAGACATGCTGAAACTACATAGAGTAGAGGCTTATGACTTGAACATGACGTATTCAAAAAGACGTTTTATGCTAAACAAGTAGGGATATATGTACTTATCCAATCTTTTTCAATTTTTATAATTTTTTGCAGTTTTTATCATTTTTCAAATTCACTTTTCAAGCTGGCACAATGTTTGTCAAAAAATATGCTTTCATTAGAAACCAATATTGTACTTTATAGAAACTTTAAAACTTCATTTAAAAAACAATAGGGCAGATTCATGAGCATTTCGTAGGCTGTTTCACGCCAATATTGGAGCTTATCTTATGAAACTTCAGCAGGTTAGCTCCTACTTTTAATATTTTAAAATTAGAACTGCTTAGGCTTGTTTCACTCATATTCGGTTTCATTCGGTCTGTATTCTGTTCATTTTCGGTTGGACCTGATAAGTGCGAACCAATGAAAACGGCAAGAATAAAAACCTAATAGAAACCGAATAGCACCATTGAGTTTATATACTCAATATAAACTCAATGATAGCACCGAACGCCCCCTCGCCACGAATCGGTTTCGTTAGGTTTCAAGGGCACACAAACTTATCGTAGCGTTACCACATATACAAGTTGCTTATTAACTATTGAATATACCGGGAAATGAGGGGAATAAATGAGCAATTATGAACGTGCAAGGGTTATTTTTATTAAATATGTTTGTTTGGCACATAAACATGCTTCATCGAAAATGCTACAAAATTACCAATGCGTTTCTGAGAGAATGGTCACACTTACAATATGTTTGGTATACATACATCGAAAATGAAGCCGAATTTGACAATTGAACTTTTAAAACTTTTTGTTCAAAATTAAAATTCCTATCGAAATGGATGGTTTACAAATTTCAAAAAAAAAATTTCTGCAGGAAAAATTTAACAAATCCAAAAAATTGAAATTTCAAATTTTTTTATAAATTGCACATAGCTTTTTCTAGAGCAAAAATAGGCCCTAAACATGCTCAGACAAAATAATGTATGAAGGTCTTAATTTGGCATGCTAAAAAATCAATCATAAAAAGTAATTTTAATTCAAAATTGACAGATTGGTATGTACCATTCAAACTTTATCTACCATTTCTTATAATTTCTCGCAGTTTTGGCTCAAAACTATACATAAGTATACATTGAGCTTTCCTTTGCTCCTGGAAAAGTTATGGGCAATTTAGAAAAGCCTTTAAAATCTTTGATTTTTCGATTTTTTTAATATTGTTTTTTTTTTTTTTGTTAACTTTTTCTGCTTAATTTTTTAAACCATCCATGTTGATAGAAATTTTAATTTTGAACAAAAAGTTTTAGTGTAAAACTGTCAAACTCTCACTCGTTTTCGAGCTATACCAAAAGTAGTAAAAAGTGGCTAGTGTGACCCTTCTCTCAAAACGGCTGAATTTAGTAGCATTTTCGATGTTAAGCATGCTTATGGGCTAAGCAAATAATATTCAATAATGAAAACCCTTGCTATATTTGTTCCTTTTTGAATGGTAGGTACTTAGTATATTCAATAGCCTATAAGGTTGGTATATATACCTATTTTTGACAGAGACCAAAGTACATATTTTTACACATACACTATTTAAGATTATTATATTGCATGCTACAAGCGCGTGGCTATAACTTATAGAACCGCAATATTATTATTAGTATTATTATTTCAACATTCACCCCATCTGCCATCTAATAAACAAATCGTCTCAATAAACAGATTATTGAACTGAATTTAATATGACAATTTATATAGAGGACCATATAGCTGTAGACGACTGATGCTGAAGCTGATGCCGCAACGGCGCTGCTTTTTTTTTATGTCTATCCAGACAAAAATTTCATCAACATTTTATGGTGCCGACTGTAATAATTTGTGTTTAATTTATGCGAACTCTTTCGCATATACAATCAAATTAGTTTTTTTCTTCTAATACTACCAAATTTTAACCCCAAAATCTCAAGTAGTAGTGGAACTATTATAAACAAATGACAAATGAAACTAAACGAATCTGGCGTGATTTTATAATTAATTTTGGTCGTTATCCAAAAAGAAAACAAACACACATACAAACACACATCGTTGTATCCAAAAAAAAATATAAATTTAAAATTGCAAGAGGTAAACCACCGTCTACAATGTATAGAATATGGTGGGATGGGAGTTTGTTTTATTTATTTCGTTACAGGAAAATGTGGAACACAGGATGTTCCAAATAATGTATTTATCAGGTCAAAATAAAGGTTTTTTATTTTATTTTTATTTCATTCAACGTAAATTAAGGGAGAAGGCCATATGACATAAAAAGAACATTTAAGTTCATGGTTTTCCTATCTGATTGTTGTTTCAAACAACTAATGACAGGAGTCTTTTCTCAAAAAAAAAAAATATATTACATTTATTGTTTTCTTTAAGAAGGTGAAATATTAATTTATGATTTTTTTAGAACTTAATCGACATTTTCCTTTAGTAATACTTAATATTTTACTAGCTTTTAAAATGCGAATATTGATTTTGTATCAAAACTAGCTTCTTGGATTTTTTGAAATATTTACTCAAGAACGGCTCTAACGACTTTGATGAGAATTCGAACATGTGATTAAGTCTTTTTAATAAAATATTTTTTATAGAGTTTGGTTTTCGCTGACTTTTTGTTTTAGAAAATCATCTTTTTCTTTTTGCTTATTTCTCTACATTTTGTTAATGACACAGGAAATATTATTACAATTTGGCTCAAAAATACACGTTAACGTTAAAAATGCAACTGAATTAAGGAACCATTTCCTAATCCATATCTTCTATGCATGGCCTCTGGCAGCCTTGAACCGCCAAGAGCAATTTCGTGCAATTCAATCTTTAATTTGTTCCCATCAATTTTAAGAGCATAAAATTGAAATTAATAAGAGTATCCTTTAAAATTTATAAATATGTTATAAATTAAAGATTTTTAAGAAAACTAATTATATAATGTGACAAATGTTTCTATTAATCAAATAAAAATAATTCTATTCTGTCTAGAGTCTAGGCCTTAGAAACAAGGAGTCTAGAAGAAACATTAATTTAACAATTTGAATTCTCCCAAAAAAAAATCTAAGATTATATTTTTCATCTATGCACCTTGTGTTTTGTTTTCTTATATCTATTTGTCCAAAAATAACTAATGATGTATATTGGCATGGATACACGAACAACGAACAAAGTCATTACAACATTACTACCGCGTCTATCCAAGTCCTAGAGCATCAGAGCAGTCAAAATCAGAAGCGAGTACATTAAATCTGAGCGACAGGTATTGGCGGTCGCCTGGAAAAAGGCCAACAAAATTTAAATATCCCACACATAAACACACACAAACACACAACTCAACATGACTTCTTCTGAAATTTTAAAATATTGTTTTATTTTTCTTTCTAATTTTTCAAATTCTGTAAAAAAAAAATTGATCTTTAAATTTATGAAACAGAAAACCAAAAGTTTTGTATTTGTTCTTATAATCTATTTATTTTTATTAAAAGCTTTATCCATTGGAATGGTCATTCAGTATGGGGCCCCAAAATGACACTTTAAACCACTTTGTGTCCTTGAAATTCGATTCACATGGGCAAATTCCCAAAGAAAAATAAACAAATAAAGTATAGAAGATATGACCGGAAGCGGAAGAAAAGGTCAATTCAATATAGTAGATAATGGGTTTGAGTTGTTTATGTATATGTGTTGTAGATATATATGATATATATAAGAGTATTTGAATTGAAATTGAAAAATCAAATTTGAATTTTCCATCTCAACGATTTAACAATAAAACTTCGATATTGTTCGTTTTGATGAGAGAAGACTCCGTGGTACATCTCGATTTCCATTGCCATTATGAGAAATATAAGAAACCTTTTCATGAGGATGTCTGTGGAAGCTTTAACTCCTACCAATTTTACTACCTCGAAGGGTGTTTACTTTTACTCGATCTCGATGGTATTATCCCTTCCATTACCAGTTACACCACTACCACCACCACCAACCAGCAGCAGCAGTATAGCGCGGTGGGAGCCAACCACTGGACAAATTGTTTTCATTTCTCATGTTTTTGTTCCTTAAGCGTTAACTTTAAGGGATGGTTTTAAGGCATAAGAAAATACAAATTCGGGTCAAATTTATGAGAATAGCTCTCTGCTACCTTTAGGAATGTTATTCAGCTATAAAACAAAAAAAATACAATCATAAAATCGTCGAAAGGATAAAAGGATAGGTTTTTATTGCAAGTAAAATGTTTGTATAGTACGCGGTATATATAGTAGGAGAGGATGAAACATGTCTTAATGCATCGACAATAGAAAACATTAATTTTTTATTCGACACGTTAACATAGATTGTGGTAGAGATAAGAAAACGTAAATTGAAAAAGCATTAAGCCATAAAATAAATAAAATAAAATGTTATCATTGTTTTAAAAGAAACACTTGGGGAACATTTATTTTATTCGAAAGTCTTAAATTCAAATGAAGATTTAAATCTTAATAAAGTCGTCGTTCATTGGAATCTCCTTCAGTCAATTTTCTAACTTGGGAGCATTTACATTTAAAATTAATTTTTTACTACAAGAATTTGAAATTTGAATTTGAATTTTGTGAGTTTTGTTATTAGAAATAGGGCAACATGTAAACGGAGGGATTTTACAGAACTTAGAGGTAACAATTCATGTTACGTTTTTAACAGAGGTATTGGGGCATATTCATAGACATTGTTTAAGTTGTTGCTTGGGTTTACCTGATGAAGTTTCAGTAAGATAAACTCCAGTTTTGCTTTACCACATCTTAAACAATATTAATGAATACGCCCCATTAAATGCATATACTATTCCTGTTCCAAAATAATTGGAAAGATGCAGTATTGATTGAAAATCGACGAAGGGGGTATTCAGATAAGTTATCAGGAAGAACTTATGAGAAGTTCATCCGATTAGCGCCTTTTTGTCTGTGAGTCTCTACTACCATTGTACATCGATTGTCTGTCATAGAATGAAGTTTATAAAATTGTCTTATAAATGTATGAATGTATGCGTTATTTCCGTATATTTTGTTTGCTCCAATTTTGTTCCAATTTTGCTCACAGGTACCTCTACTACTTAAATAGTGCAAATGCTGCGTTTCGAGGGTCATCAAAAAATACAAAGCTAAAAAGGACCAAATTTTGAAAATCTCATTAAAACCGTATATTATTTAAAGGAAAAATTTTGCTTTGCAAATCTTGAGTATTTACTTATTTGCATTTGAAAATAATATACAAATAAAAATTGTCAACCCGTTTTTGAGATATTATATGGTTTTTCAAAATAAAATTTAATTTTTTTTTTTTTTATTCAAAAACTTTTTTTTTTGAAAATTTTGGTATGCAATATTATATAATCTTATTTGAAGTTTTTATATACAAAAATGATCTAAGTCCGTTTAGCCGATAATGAGAGGATTCAAAATAAAAAAAAATGTTCCATGATAGGTACCTACTATAAATAGTTGCTAAGTGTAAAATTTTATAATTTTTGGTAGTAGATCGTAATAGTTTTAGTATATGGGAAAAGTTTGATCAAAATCGTCTGAGAAAAAAATATTTTACTTTGTGGTTTTTTAACTTTTGTATTGAAGATACCGTTATTTTCTCATAAATGTAAATTTTTTCTAAAAATATTTTAAAGAGTACTAAAAAACTCTTAAATATCAAGTTTCAAACATATTTATCTCGTCTTTTTCGAAATATTTGATTTTCAAAAAAAAATTTGAAACACTTTTTAAAAATCCTAAAAAGTGGTTCTTTGGGAGGTACCATTAATAACCAATTTTTGAAAAATTGTTTTCCACCCAAAGGACGCTATTACTTAAAATAATTTATTGATTTTTTTAAGAAAAGTTGTGTAGCGGATTTTGAAAAAAATACGATTATGTAAGATTGTTAAGAAAAATTGAATGACAGTTACTGTTATCATGGTTCTAAAAGAAAAAATTTAAAAAACGTGTGGGAGGAATGACCAAGCTAGGCTGTAGCTCAACGGATAGACAAAATAGTGGGACCCACTTTTTTCGTCTTCCCTATCATCGTAATGACAAGTCTGATCAAAATCTCGAGTTCGATTTTTTTTTTGTACAAATGCCTAACTTGCAACAAGGTAGTTATAAATCGCAAGTAAAAATGGTTCTTTTAGAGGTACCATTAATACCTAACCATATATTGAAAAAATTGTTTTCTATCCAAAGGTAGCCTTTACTAAAAGAAATGTATTAAGTTTTGTTTAAGAAAAGTTTTTGAGAAAAATAAGAATTTGTAAAGTGCTAAAAATAATAGTAGAGCAGGTACTGCTATGCTTGGTTCTAAAAAAAATGGAAAAAAAGTGTGGGGATAGTCACCAAAAACCAATATGTACCAAGTTTTAGTAAAATCTATTCTGCAGTTATAAGCTATTGGATATACTCTCAAAACAGGGTACTAAGGAACTTAGACGTTCCAGGGTTTTTATTGCAAAGATTTAAAAACTGTGGAGCGAGTGGAGCAAAGGCACCTATTTTAGTTTTTTTGCATTTAACTCGAAAAAGAAGTAAAATGCTTGTTTTTTGAAAGGGGAAAGAGAAAAATTAGCTTTGTTATATGGCCATAGCATAAGGTAGTTTTCAATGCTGAATCAAATGACACCGAAATCAAATCGATACGACCTCCGTGAAAAAAAGTACCTGTCACTTTAATTTTATTCTTGTCTCCATACACCACATCCCCCCCTCTTTCACACTCAAAAATAACCCTTTCATGTGAAATATTTATATAAATTCTTTTGATATTTCATTCTCATGGTAAATGAACCGTTTTCACAAGTTTCATGATGGGACAAATATTTGTTTTTTTTTAAGGACTTTCTGTACTATTTTACCTGTACTAATTTTAAAGATTAAAAAGCTGGATTTTAGTATGAGTGTCACATTATTTTTATATGAAGCTGTGAAGATATTTATAATTTATAATTTATAATTCTCTCAATAATTAAATGTTATTTTTGTTATACAAAATAAGAATTGAAATAATGTCAATAAAAAACGCGATTAGAACCGTAAAATTGGTTTACTTTGAGCCACAGTCTATTTCCTACAAAACTTTTTGAAGGAGTCATTTTTAAAAGAAATTTAATATTCTTCGTTTTATATGGAGCATTGCCTAAACTTGCCTATGCTCCAAAAAGAGTTTAGGCAAAAAAAGTAAAATAAAACCAAAAATGTGTTTTTTCCACAATTGTTTTGCAAAGTTATTTTTTGTCTGAAAAATGATCGAAACTGCATCGCATCATTCAATACTTAAACTATTTTGGAGAGAATATTGAACAAAATATTTTTTTTGTTAATTGAGTTTGTAATGAAATTCAGTAAAATATCTTTATTTTACAAAACCTTTAGACTGAATTCTTGTATACAGGGTGTCCCGAAACTCAACGTCAAGCGGGAACAGGGTGATAGGGTAGGTTATACCTGTTCTGGGAAAAATAAGAACAAACATCCATCTCACTTGGTTTAGTAATAATACCAGTACGTGCATTCTCGATTATCGCAACTAATTAAAACAAGGGTGGTTGCAATGACCGAAGTTGTTGCAATAACCGAGTAAATATTTTTGTAGGGTCAATTCGAGATCCAAAGCGAAAATCATAAAACCAGCACAAAATATTATATTTAATGCAACAAGTTCTTTTTCAATAACATATAAATAATAAGAAACAAAACACAAATACGTTTATTTACGATCATGCCGTCATCACTTATTAACTCGCCATCTTTTGGATGATAAGGTGAGCGTTATCCAAAAGTAAGAGCGCTCTTGTTGGAAGTCCTTTCTAATTTAAAAAGAGTCGTACCTTAAAGACTCAAAAAAATATGAAAAAAGACCTACCTGTGGCTGGTTTAATTTTGTTACTTCAGGCACAAAAATGTCGAGTGGAACCATTTTTCAAAGAATGCTAACGTCATCGAAGCATTTTTTTTTTGCCTTGTATACTACGTGCATGTGGTCAAAATTTTTAAAAGATCTTAGGTTTACAAATTTAGGTACCGATGACGAATAGCTTTACTTTGAGAAACGTGATTCTTTCTTTTCTTGTCTTTCGGCCTCAGGATTCCTTGAAACCTACAAACGGCGTCGTAGATTTGATTGGGAGTTAAATCGAGCTCTCTGACTTTTTTCTTAAATTTTTTCATCACTTTTCTTTCCGGCTCCACATTCAGCATTAGAAACAAAATTTCTTATTGCACCCTCTTTTTTCGAGACAAAATGCAACGCAACAGACAAAAACGAACTTGGCAAGAACCTGAGTAATTAAAGATATGCATATAAAATCAAAAGTTGCACTTATCGAGTCAATTTTTTTTGAAGAGTTGCGATTACTGCGTCAACAATGATATAAATTCAGCTGTTGCGAAAATCGAGGAGTTGCGTGAATCGAGAGTTGCGTTAATCGAGAACGTACTGTATTTAGAAAAGTAGTGAAAATCGATATCCTTGGTCACAATTTTCCAAATTTCAATTATTTTGTTCTTATTTTTACGTAATCCTTAATAACCATGCTATTGATCGCTATTATAAATCCAAAAATAAATATTGTAAGTTTCGTATTAAAAAAATAAAGTTTAAAGTTCTGCTGGCACTTCGTATTTAAAAAAAAATGTTCTATTTCACGGCAAGTAATTTAAAAAATTCGCCCTTTTCATCAAGATTTCAAAATGGTACAACACTTGCTACTTATTTATTCAGAAATATATATTTTTCATTTTTTATTTGCAAAAGGACCCAGCAGAGTCAGATATAACATACCCTATCACCCTGTTCCCGCTTTTTTCTTCTTAGCTTGCAAAATGGGGACCTACACAACCAGCCATATACGGCAAAAGTTAATAACTTTTGAATACATTTTGATTATTTTTTGTTTAGACCCTTATTTGTATAAAATAAAAATGTATCGAAGTATAGTGCGTACAGTACCTACCTACCTAGAGAAGAGAGTTAACCCAAGAATTAAAATTATTCAGTAGTATCATGGCGGCGTTATTTTCTGGTCCGCTGGTATAAATGAATTTTAAATCACACTGTTTCTCTGAAATTGAAGCACAGCTACCCAAAATTACTTTATTTAACTCCAGATTTTTCAATTATTATAATTGAAATTAATTTTCATACATCCAAAAATTTTCCTCTTCCCTCTCGTAATAATTCTTTTTATTATCTTAACAACCGGAAAAAAGAACTTATTAAGACAAATACAAGATACATAAAATTATCCCTACGAGTACACAACTTCTGCAAATTTCTCAAAGTCATCCAACCTACATACATGAGCAATTATTATTCCTTTGTGTGAAAGCATCCAATTTATTTTATGAAACTACCCGCACTAATTTAAATCAATGTTTTAATATTAATTTCATGTTCACCTTTGATATAATCTTTTAAGGATCTTAATGAATTGAGCACATTTTACCCTCTTTATTATTACATCCAAATATACCAAAAGCATGCTAATTAATTGAAGCTATTAGAGACCCATATCTCCGCTGATCTCAATGAAACCTACATTACATATACATATACATAAATATACAAACACTCTCCGTAAGGATATTCAGGATATTATAAATTATGCAAAGCGTTACGGATACACTCTATTGGTAACCATTTGTTTCCACCTGAATTTCCCTCTATTTAATTCAATGAGCAAAACAAACTCCAGTCTTCCGGAAAAACAATAATATAATATTCAGTTCAGAATCGAACAATGGGAGGGGGGGCGAAGGAAGAGAGTTAAGTTATGTTGGTATATTGTTCTGATGGTGATGTACCTTTCTTTGACCCGAAGCTTTTAATAAATTCATTGCAAATAGAATAATTTGTAGAGTTATTCGTACTTTTGGGCTTGTAATTTTTGTTTTTTTTTTTTTTATATTTGTTTGCTCAGAAAAATTGCGTGTTTTAGTTAATAATTCTGATGTGGCAAGAAAATAGAATTTATTCACTTCGATTGTGGCCATAAATACCAAGCATAAAAGATTTATGCTCTTGGTGTTCTTATCAAGTGTTATAGGGCATAAATAAATCATGAGTATGGTTTCAATATGCTGGGAAAAATGAATAAATGAGAAAAATCAATATATTATTTTTTTTTTTTTTCTTAATGAACAAGGAAAATTTAGGAATCAATACAAGAATTGTCTGAAGCTTTGAGAAATGTTTGAACTTGATTTTTGTCTTTGGTATAGCCTGCAGATACTTATCTCGTTGATTTCAATTCATGAATTAATTACTGTAGTTCTATATGTAAATGCCAGTTTTACACGAGTGACAAATTACCATTATTTCTGCCAGAAAATTGTCTAACTAATGAAAGAAATGAATGCTTTAATGATTATACGTTTACAGGAAGACAAATAATAGCGCTTTGATGTTTTGTTCATTCTTTATAGTGTATTGTCAATATTAGCAAAATGGTATATATCCCATCTACACGATGTCATTTTAATGTCAATATCTTTGTATTGTATTGTATTGTTTTTTGTATTGTCATTAATGGCAAGAAAATTGGAGAAATTATGGAAATTTGACATTCGTATAAATGTGGCAAAGGTGTGTTCCTCCTTCGAACCATGATTCAAAATCTTAAAACCCCATTATTTTTTTGCAAATAGCTCCAAAGAGATTCGGGATGAATCAGAATCAATCAAGTCTCTATAAATATTTATTTTCCACAACAAAATATATTTTCCATGTGATTTCTTTTGCAAACAACACAGGTTTCCTGTTAAAATATAAAACAAATAGGAAATTTAATCCCAAGAGCTGTCATAGGGAAAATTAAAAAAAAAATCATTATATGGGATGGAAGATAATATAAAATACCAGAAGCCAATCAAAATCTTTTTTTTATTCTTGGAACCATGAAAATGTGGTTACTTGGGGCATACAACAAAAAACCTCTTAAAATAAGTTCTTAATATTATTATTCGGGAAAGCAATTCCTATGGAAAAATTAAAACCGTCGCCGGTCGGTTTAATAAGAAATTATTTAAAATATTTTATTATTTAAAAAAGAGAATGGATGCTTTCCAAAATATTCTTGTTATCTTAATTCGCATTAAAAAAATGTATTTCATACTTATAAATAATTAAATACACTTAAGGCTTAGATTTAAATTATATTTTTAAATTATAAAATTATTTTAATCATTTAATGAAATAAAGAAACAAGTAAAATAATTTCGCAAAAGTTCAATGGCAACTTAAAGTAATGGAAAGCCTTAAGCCCTAAAATGAGGCAAAGCTAATCAGCCCCATCACAAACTCCATCGTAATCGTAAAAAACTATCATAGGATCAATCGCAGTGAAAAATCTCTTAAAAATTTCCATTACAAACGCATAACTTTTTTCGACATTCGTAAAAGTTCCGGAAACTTTTACGAATGTCGAAAAAAGTTATCCGTTCGCAATGGCAATTTTTAAACCAACAATAAGTAGCTTTTCAAACAGTCAAAAGGAGAAGTGAGATTGGTCCACTTAAGTATAATGAATCATCTCCTCCTATATTTTCGTTCCTACTTCACCAAATGTCAATTTCTCTTCTATGGGGTGTACCCCGAATCGCTCTTTTCTTCCGAAATCAAAAGTTAACGAAATGACAAAAAGAAGCAAACGCAATAATGGGTACCCCATATGGTTTTCATGTATTTGCGCATTTTCATGTGACCACTTCAGTGTGCTAAAGACTATTATAGTTCACCTTAAGTTGTACGACAATAGTCGGTTTTTAAAATTAGAAGTACGGAAGCTTCTTAATGACCGGCAGTACGGCTTTCGTAGCAATAGGTCCACTGGTGACGTGATGGTAGTGGTATATCTCACTGAGTAGTGGAACAAATCCTTTTATTGTTTTGGATAAAGAAAGATTGTTGCACTTGATATTTTAAAAGCGTTTGGTAGAGTTTGCCATCAAACTCTCTTATCGAAAATGCGTGCATTTGGTATCGATGAATCTCTTCTTCGCTGGATTAGAAACTACCTTTCGGACCACTCAATACAAGTTGTATTTGATGGTTTCAAGTTTGATATTCATAAAATAAATGCTGGTGTTCCCCAGGGCTACGTTTTGTCTCCAACTCTCTTCCTTATTTTCATCAACGATCTCTTGTCTGAAACTTCTAATCCATTTTGCTGGTGACAGTACCCTCAGCTTTTCATATTTGTTTTCAGATTCACATCCTAGTCTTTTGGATGTGGAATCAAAAATAGCGTAGAGTTTAATGCTTCAAAAGCTCATTGCTATCTCCTATCATTAAAGCTTAACCCACCCGCCCCTGTGCTGCTATCCATAAGAAAACGAACAGCTTCCAGTCCTCAGAATGTGCATCTCAGATCACCTTCTGTCGAGTGACCACATATTTGACGTCACTAAAAACGCAGCTAAGTGTTTAGGTTTCCATCGATGATGCAAGCAATTTTTCTCCTCTTCCGATCTGGCTGCAATCTAAGAACTTCTTTTTTTAATACAAACTTTCTTCAGAAGTAAGAGAAGACTAACTACAGAAATGATCCTGTGAAGAATAGTCTACAATCTACAAAGCCTTAATCGGACCCAAGTTTAAGTACAACTCCCACATCTGGGCAGGTGCTCCTATAACTCACTTGAATGTCTTGGAGGGAATCCAAAATAGAGCCTTAAAATGATAAGTGATACAACAATAACGCAATCAATAACATCTCTGAAACACCGTCGCAGTGTTTCATGGCTTTCATTATTTTATCGCCATTTTTATAAACAATATTCTAGTGAAATATTAGGTTGCACTCCTCCTCTAAAACAATTCAACCGTAATACCAGCGCTTTTGGGAATGTGGAATGCTTTACCAGGCTCCGAAAAGTATTGATAATTGAATTCACAAATTCTCATTTAAATTGATCTCGATCTCAATCATTCGATAATTCTCGATTTTCAATCCCAATCTCCATCATTTCGACGAACCTCGATTTTCAATATCAATCTTTTCAAAAATTTTAGGTTTTTAGATATTTTTTATTTGATTTTGACAATCGACGGTGTGACAGATAGAGGACAAACTATATTTTGTCGCAAAAAATGTATTTCGGTCCAAATATCACCCAAATCAACTTTTTCCCGAGCAGTAAAAAAAACTGTGAAAATTTATTTATTTTAATTTTATACCATCCTAATTTTATTATTTTTAAAATTGGATCAAACTGCATTCGATCAACATCGGTGCAGTGTTGAATTGAGAGATTTAATTTAATCGAAATCGAAATGAAAATTGAATCGGAACAGTAAAGTTGAAAATGATTACAGTGAAATGAAAATGTTCGAAAGATCGAATGATTGAAATGATCGAAACATTTTGGTGATCGATTCTTCATCGAAATGTTGACGTATTGGTTTGGGAGTTTTACGCTTCAGAGGACCTCCCATTCCTAAGTGCCCTGCTATGTAAAAAGAATCATACTCGTATACCCTTTAAAACGATATATGTAACCCCAAAAATCTCATTATAAAATCAGTCTTGCCGTTCGACTGCGATTTGTAGACAAATAAACAAACAAATAAAAATAAACATGTGTTTAATTTTAAATCTGAGAGGGTTATGTACAGTGGTGGACATGGAAATAGCACACATTTTTATTCGTTTTGATTTTTTATTAAATTTGAATATAAAAACAGTTTGGGCTTAACTATATAATAAGTTAGTAGATTTTTGAAAGCTAACACATTATGTGATCTATAAAAAATCCATCTTTTTGTTTTTGATCCAGTCACAACTGTAAAAAATAAACAAAAGTAACACAGTTATTTCAAAGTTGATGTTATTGCTTGGACATATAATTAGCACATTACCTGAAAAAGCTATAGAACCTTAAAATTTCAACATTTAATTTAATATTTTGTTGGAAATCCCTTGTTTGCAATGACAGCTTGACATCTTCTTGGCAAACTTTCCACTAATTTTCTGCAGCGTTCTATTGGCGTTGCATACCAGGCACTTTTGATGTTTTCCCACAGTTCATTGAGGTTTTTTGGATTTTGACCTTCTATTTGGCGTTCAATGTCATTCCACAGATTCTCAATCGGGTTGAGATCGGGAGACTGAGCCGGCCAATTCAATACATTGACAAAATTACCTTCTAAGCACGATTGTACCAGGCGAGAAGTATGCTTCGGATCATTGTCGTGCATAAATCGCCAGGTCAATGGCAAACTGTCGTCAGCATAGGGAATCATGTGATCTTCCAAAATGTTCTTATACACATGTTGGTCCATTTTTGTGTTGATTTTGACAATTGGACCCACACCGTGCCAAGAGAAAGCTCCCCACACCATAACATTTCCCCCTCCATGTTTTATTGTCTTGAGCGTGTATTTTGGGTTGTGTTGTTGGTTAGGTGGATGCCAAACATATTTCTTTCCATCCGACCCGAATCTGCAAAACTTCGATTCATCACTCCATAACATATTTTTCCAAAAATTTATAGGTTTTCGGAGGTGCTCCTTAGCAAATTGAATTCTGCACTTTAAATTCTTTTTCGAAACAAACGGCTTTTTCTGGGCTATGCAGCCTCTTAAGTGATTTTCATTCAGGCGTCGTCGTATTGTTCGGGAATACAAAGAAATTCCGTATTGTGACTCAACATCTGATTTTATTTGCTTCGAAGTTTTGAATGGGTCTGCAGTCGAAGCTCTGTGTATTAAATTGTCCTCTCTTACACTCGTTTTTCTTGCACGCGGGGCTCTAGAAACGTTTTTTGTAGTTCCATAAGTGTCAAGATGCCGAATTGCATTATAAACTAGTTTCCTGGAACAGTTTAATACTTCCGATATTTCACTTACGGTTCTTCCTTGAGCTTTCAACTCGTTTATTAAAACCCTTTTTTCTGATGAACAATGTGGTCCTTTTCCCATATCTGTCGTTTATTTTAATAGTCTATCGTATATTTTTATAGCAACTTATTTTAAATTGATCTCACAAATAGACTTACCGTTCCAATAAATTATGTTAAACATTAAATTATTAATCAGCTTTGAATGTAACTCGAACTGTGCTAATTAAATGACCACGCTTCAACAATGATGATTCACGACTATTTTTACAAATTCGAATAGGTAATGGAAAAAACATAAAAATTTAACGGGTTCATTTTCTCCTGTTTTCATATAATTAAAACAAAGAGAGATCCCGTTACTTTAAAATTAAAGCTCAGGCCAGTGGTGCCAGATCGAGGGATTTATCCCTTTTTGTGGGATTTTCTCACATAAAATAAGCTAAAAGGGTTAAAGGGATTTTTCAAACTTCATAGTGCAAAAAAATGGGATTTTACTATTTGGTCACTTTTTGTTCTAAATTTGTTAGTTTCATTAAGAATAAAAAAAATTTGTCAACCTACGATCAAATAAAATTTTTTCATGTTTAGAAAAAAATCATTCTAACTTATCTGAATGTGTTCATTTTCTTTTTTTATTACCCTAAACTGCTTCACAAACTGACATATCTGTAGTGAAAATCTCAACTCACCATACTGATGAGATGAAATTTCAAATTCGATAACAACAATTTGACACTACTCGATTTCGTGAATTTATGTGTGTGGTTTGTATTAATTAAGGTAATTTGTTTTGATTGTTTTTAGAATTAAAAATTGAATTTATAAAATATTTGTTCCAGATTAATATCAGAACAAGGGCAAAAGAAAAAAAAGAATTTTTTCGATTATAACCGATGTTAAATCGAAAAAAAAGGAATCGGTTGGGAAAAGAAATGATAAATTCAATTTGTTTGTTGAGGTCCTGTTTTCAATCAAAAGGTATTACTTGCTTCAATTTAGTTGTGAAGCAAGAGCATTTCTCCCTACACAATTCGAAAAATGTATATAATTAATTAGATGAACTCACGAGTATTTATTTACCTATTATTTTATTACAAATCAATGTGGAATATTTTAAAAATAAAAAAATTAAATATTTTGAAAACATTGGAAGGCATGCAAAAAGCTTTACTTCAGTCTTAAATCTCTTTGCTGTGTCATTTTTGTATGAAATATCGAGAATAATGAGACTTGAGACCGAGATAAAGTTTTTTGCAGTCATTTTCAAATAAATCGTATGTTGAATTTTATGTTCCTTTTTTTAACGTTTTTAAATTGTATAAGATGTACATGCTAACATTTCTTTTTTGTATTATAATATACAAACCTATCGTAATATTAATTTCTATTTATTTGTATACCTAGTTGAATAATCAATTTAATTTGTATTTGTTCGTAATAAAAAAGACTGAATTTAATGAAATAAATGGTTTTTGATTTTTATTTCGTGGGATAAATGTGGGTTTTTTTTAATTTTGGCGAGGGATAATAGGGATTTGTTGGGTATTACCGTGGGATAACCTGCCTCCAAAGTCTGGCATCACTGGCTCAGGCCTGTATGCAATTAACCAAATGAAGGTTAAAGTGTGCTATTTATGTGTCCACCACGGTATATACGTAAGTTAAACAAATTTAAGGTCGAAATTTAAAAAACGAAACTTAGTTTGATATTTTTAAGAATATTTTTTTTTATTTTAACTCAATATTCATCATTTAAAATTAAGTTTATACCTACATATTATTTTTATAAAATTATTTGACTTTTTTTCTTTAGAAACTAACTAAATTTAACCTTAATATTAATTTTATGTATAATTGAAAAACAAATGCATGATTTCTTAAAAATAATAATACATATATGAATAACGTTAATTTTAGACAATATTAAAAATTAACTTACCTTTTTGTTACTCTTAAATACTGCACACTTAAATTTATCGGTGCTAGAATCTCGGGCAATATAACTAAATATTTTGAGATCGCTACTATCATGTGAAACATAAAATATCCTATAAATGGGATGATAAAGAAATTCTTCTGGTTCACTATTCCATTGTTTTTTCTGTAAAAATGAAAAATAAATAAAAATAATAAAAATTAAGAAATTTACTTAAATAAATAATGCTAAATAAAATTACTTACTTTTCTTCTTCTTTTTTTTAATAATACTTTTACTCCATCCACCGATACTGTTATTGTGACTTTTTTCTTCTTTTCATTCCGTACTTTATAGTCATACTGAAAATTAGAAAATATTTTTAAAAAATAATTGTTTTTGAAAATTGTATGTATATTTAAGTAATTGATGGCATTAAATTCTAAAAATCTACTTTGTCTAAAAATATTGAAAATTGATATATCTCCCCTCTATATGCTAATTTATTTTGCCTCCCACCACCACCTATCTGATGTCGAAGTAATCAAAGATGAAAGATAAATCTCTTCGGTGGAATTAAATTTACAATTAAAGAAACAAAAAGGGGAAACATCCTTTTTGCAGAACCTACAAATAAATACCACCCCTACCTCAAATAAAATACACAACTTCGATGAAATTTTCCAATAGAAATACCAAAATCAGGCGCATTGTCAATTACAACTTATTGTGAGGTTGTTTCTCTTGGGCGCCATTTACAATAATTTGCATAATCACTTGAATTCTATTCTTCACTTTCGGAGCAGAGGGTTAAAACCTGAGGTTGAAAGTTGTGTTGTTCGCAAAGAGAAGGCTAATGAGTTTTTCAGTAGCATTATTATTTAGAGGGACCATTTTGGGTGTCTGTTATCAGGGTAATTCCGTACCACTTAGGATATTTATTTTAAAGCAAGGAAACCATCAGCTAGCAGCCTACCTTCCATTTTGTTTTGTTTTTAAACCAATAAAGTTATTATCATGCTCTTTCGTGTATGTTTGAGTAGATTTCTGTGAGTTGCTTCGTATCTATGAATTTTATATCAAAAGAACTTAATTTATGGGTGAAACTTTTTCGAGCAATTTGAGAATTCAATGGCTTACTTCTATCTGCCAGATACATAAATGGAAAAAAGAACGAACACCAACCTTCCTCATATCCATTAGAAGTTTTTCAAATAATAAAATTTGTTGCTATGTAGGTCCTGGAATATACGAACGAACAAAAAATGTTTTGAAACTTTTTCTTCTGTTTTCACAGATTAAGCTTAAAAAGATCCTTCGCTTGAATGACTTTTATAGGGGCGCTATATGGTAATTGAGGGCGGCATAAAAAAGTGTTATTCGCAAATGCCACTCTATATACATGAATGTGTGCGTGTAAGGGTTTTTTTTGTGCTAGGTGAACCTACCCATGCTAGACAGATAGGTGGAATATGTGATGAAAGTCTAATGCGAACATATATTACATCACGGGGATTATTTTACGAATAAGTTTGAATAAATTACTTAACCGAGCTTTTTAACTCAAAAAGTTCAAACGAGAGTAGATTCTAATTTACAATGCGAAAACTCATTCCATTTAGGGTTGGTTTGTTTTTGTGAATACATTACGGATAACATTATACTCTGGTGTGCTGAGCTGGGTTTAAAATTGGGGAGGAGTCGGTTTGGCGGGTATATTCTCAAACATGATAGGGACAGTTAAAACTTTTGCTGTTATGAAAGAAGTGTTATCTTGGGGGTTTTTTGGTGGAGCTGTTGTTTTGGTGTTTGTTGTTTTTGATTTATTAACAGTGTATAATATATGTTTTGATATATGAGCAGCTTTTTTCCCCAAGGATTGCTCTACTTCAATTTCTATAAATATTTGTGGCACTTAAAACACGTAAGACCTAACATCATGTGTAGAACTGGATGGTGGTTCGCTGGCAAAATAACGGCGATGGAACTTTTTTGTAAGAGTATGCTCAATTGTTCCCTCAGACATTTTTAAGTGGATGATGCCCCGTGTAGATTCATGTTGAACAAAATTGAATAGGGAGTTGAAGCTCCCCAAACTGAAAACCTATCTCATATATCGGTCGCTTTTTCAGACAAAAATCAGGTTAAAGTTTTGGAGATTTTCTGCGAAAAAAAAAACTGACGAATTTCTTCCTGAGAATAATATTTTTGGAAATAATTTGTTTTACAAAGTTGTATCACACACAATGAATGCACTTTTGCTAAATACAAAGTGGGAAAAAGGAAATGTTAATGTGCCATAAATTTAGCTTTGACATTAACTAACATATGTTGCAAACAACCAGAGAATAAGTTGTAAAAGAAATATGTAAACAATTTGGAGCCAGGTGTTTTCCAAGTAACAAAATGCCTTGAAACAATCACAAATTTGCACCAACTCACGGGTATCATAAAACTGGATGTTCATGAAAATCATATTCACCAAAATTTTTATAGGATAAAAATAAATTTCATGAGAGTTTATAGCTTTGAAAATTTTAGCAACAAATATTTTTGGAGACTTTTTGACGCTTGCCATTATTCACATTTTTGGAGACTTTTTAATATTAGCCAATAAGTGGATGCGCCACAATTTTTCTTTGACATTTATGTTGCCAGCAGACAAAGAATAATTTTTAGAATTAATAATCAATTGGGAGCCAGGTGTTTTGCAAGTAAAAAATGCCTTGAAACGATCACAAATTTGCATTAACTCACGGGTATCATAAAACTGGATTTTCATGAAAATCATGCTCACCATAATTTTTATAGGATAAAAATAAATTTCATGAGAGTTGATAGCTTTGAAAATGTTAGCAACAAATATTTTTGGAGACTTTTTGACGCTTGCCATTATTCACATTTTTGGAGACTTTTTAATATTAGCCAGTTAGTGGATGCACCACAATTTTTCTTTGACATTTATGTTGCAAGCAGACAGAGAATAATTTGTAGAAGAAATAATCAACTGGGAGCCAGGTGTTTTGCAAGTAAAAAATGCCTTGAAACGATCACAAATTTGCACAAACTCACGGGTATCATAAAACTGGATTTTCATGAAAATCATGCTCACCATAATTTTATTAGGATAACAATTCATTCCATGAGAATTGAGAGCTTAGAAAATTTTAACAACAAGTATTTTTGGAGACTTTTTGATATCTGCCATTATTCATATTTTGGAGACTTTTTAATATTAACCAATTAGTGGATGTGCCATAATTTTTGCTTTGACATTTATGTTGCAAGCTGACAGAGAATAAATTGAAAAAGAAATAATCAATTGGGAGCCAGGTGTTTTGCAAGTAACAGTTCAAAATGCCTTGAAACGATTGAAATTTGCATCAACTCAAGGGTATCATAAAACCGGATTTTCATGAAAATCATGCTCACAACATGACAGGATAAACATAAATTTCACGAGAGTTGAGAGCTTTGAAAAAAAAAAAAAAATGGAGACTTTTTGACACTAGCAATTATTCATAGTTTTGGAGACTTATTAATATTAGAAAAAATTCTGTTAATTGATTGCCTCAAACATTTATGTATTGACTAATACATTTGCAGGGTGTACCCTAATTCATGCTTTGGGGGAGAATTTCTGGGAAGATTGTCAAAAAAAAACTCTGAGTGAAATTTCTGAAAATTGATTTGAATTAGTTACGTTATTGCCTTGGATTGACATAATTTAGGAGAATTTGAAACATTTAAGAAGTACATATTAGAAATATTGACTTATTTGTTATGTATTTATTTTTATAACGCCCTTCATGAGTGTAATAGTCTTCAACGCGCTAACGAAATTTGGATTAAAACAAAATGGAAAAGTATGCATGGAGAGTTTCATAAATTGAGACAAAAACTATATAATACAAAAACAACCAATTTAAACAAATATTCAATGTCATCCATTCAGCCCAAAGTCTCCAATCAGGTTCAAGCAATCGAAGCAATAGCCTTTCAAATTCACTACATTTCTAACCTTTAGCCTGAACCCATGTTTTCATGTTCACTTCAGATTACTCTCTAGGGAACCATTTAATAAGAATTCAGTTTCGTTAAATGGAATAGAAAAAAGGAAAAAAAAATCCTTTTCGAAGCCATTTCCTCTTCCTTTTGCAACTCTAAATCTTCATTCAAGGATAACTCCTATCCTATTACTGTTACTATCGCTTTTCATGTATACCAATTACTTATACGTCTAGAATATTATATTCAACCTTGCAAGAGCATCATCCATATCCATATCCGATCCAAGTGTATCTATCCTACATAAACAGTTAGTTTGTAGACTTGTTGAGTTAACCATACAAAGCAATACGTAGGTAGTACATAAAGGGTGCGGTGATGGGCATCAGGACATTTCATAGTCAATGTGCATGGTAGATACATGTATGGACTTTTTTGAATATATATATTTCCCACAAACAAAAACCAAATCGCTTTGTATGCAAATGTCATGCGAGCATATAAAACTTTAATGAGAATTTTCAAAAGGATAAAATATCCTTTCTATGCCCGTTGCCCGTTGTACACACTAGCTGTGTATATGGTGTGTGTTTCAATGAATAGACAAAAGACAAACTAAAGTCAGTGGTTGTGTTAGACGTTAGAGTATAATATTGTACGTGATGCACCCAGTAATGGCAGTCAAGTGAAAATCCCACATTTATCACGCTCAGTTGAGGAAGTATTGTGACAAACAGGATAACAAATATTTGTTCATGATTTATGTATCCTTGACTGACAAGTTGGTACTTTGAATTTGTCTACACAAAAACAATGAAAATGGAATTCAAGTCCTTTTTTTATGTGTTGCTTTGGCTTATCATATATGAACCAAAGTTATCTCATAAAATGAACATTGTGGATGGTTGAATTCAGATGAAGCTGGTTATTTAAATTCGAAATATAGAAAGGAATGAATAAATAATAATGCACCTTATATTCAAACATGTCTTATTTAATAGAATGCTGAACGATGATTTTTCTGACAGGCAGACGAAATAAAGAGACATATATTGATGGATTTATTTATCTTATGACTGCTGTAATCAAAAAACTGATTTTCGTGATCTTTTTAAATACACACACAGATGTAGGTGCTTAGTTTGTGTCTTTTTATATCTCACAAAACCATTATTTTAGAGCTATAATCCTGTTCCAATCCTGAAAAAAGGCGATCCTGTGAATTGCACAAACTAAAGGGGCATCAGTTTCCTCAACATCGCATACAAGATTTTCACTGCCTTACTTAGTGAACGCCTGAAGCCATTCCTCAACAGCTTGATAGGTACATATCAGTGTGACCTTAGGCCAGGAAAGTCCACCATCCAAGCCAAATATTCGCACTACGGCAGACCTTGGGAAAAACCCAGGAGTTTCAAATCGATACCCACCACTTTTTCATCGATTTCAAGGCCGCACATGACAGCATCCGTATAGCGACGAGCTATAGCTATATATATATATATAGGAAAATGTGTAGTTTTGGCATCCCTCCCAAACTCGACGGTTTGTACAGGATGACAATGGAGAATTCACTTTGCTGTATCATGGTCGGCAAAGACCTCACCGATAACTTTCAAGGTTTTAGACTAGGTGACGCGACGCATTGTCATGCGACTCTTAAAAATCTTTCTTTAAAGAATAGTGCAAGACTCTCACGTCAACACCAGAAGGTGGGTGTCCAATTACTGAAAATAGCTGACCTTTAATGACCGTGAAGTGATGGCCTTTCAAATGACATACTTTTTTTCAAGGACCCAAATAAGGTGACAAAAATTTTTTGTGACCTTGAAAAGAACTAGACAATTACTTGAGAATCTTAAAGCCTTGATGACAATTTATCGTGGTTTGACCAATTTCTAGGATTAGTTGGCCTTTTCTGATCAGTTTTTGACCAATTAGATGACATATCTTTTTCAAATTTCCCATGTATGAGGTGCGAAAGGTCCAGAGCCAAAGATACATACATTAATCAAATACAAAACCTAAGCTGAAAGGTAGCTTAGTAGGCATATTAATTAGGAACATTTATTTAAAACAAAATAAATCAAAACAAAGAAAGGCATTTAAACTTAATTTCATTATTTTCCATAAAAGAAATCTAAAAGCTAAAAAATGTTTTTTATTTTTTATTTTAAAAAACTAAACAAAGGAAAACTAATTATAAGACCCATCGTCCCAAACTGTTAGTCATTATTTTCCTGCACAACATAAATGCTACTGTCATTTAAGTTGATGAATTCAACCATCTGGAGTTATCATGAGCTGCCATCATCATTCACCCAACACCCATTGGCTTTTAAATGAAACTCATTTTCTCCGAAACAAAACCAACATCAACATCTACCTACATATATATAGCCAAGTGAAATGAAGCATCCTCGCCTTTTCCAAATGACTGATTATTATTGCAGTGAAAAACACATTATTTACCAAGCATTCCATCATCAACGCTAATTAAGCCAATCAATTCCATCACACAGGACTAACAGGACAAAACAACATGTACCAAGGATGAGATTTAAACCACAACCTTAACGCATCATCAGTTCAAACTCATTCAGCTGTCCCGGCTGAGAGATAACAATCGTATTCCCTTATAATTACTCGTATATTTTTTGTTTTAAATATTCATGAAGCGAAAAGTGAATGTACCTTTCGGCCTATACTCCTGGCAAAATGAATAATTACACCACATAAATTCATTAACATAATTTTGGGCGAATTATGAAATAAACATGATTTCGTTTAACACGATGACCACCGCACCAGCATCCGAAGAACGAGGGCAACCACCCCCTGACAACTGATTAAATAAATTATTGCGCATGAAAAATTCTAAAAGTATACGTTTTTTTTGTTGCAACTGTGATATAGACTGTCTACCTTACTCTCCTACGGCTCTTTTACTACCCAGCCCACACCGGCAAAAACTGTCATCCTACACTTTTAACCGCATTTCCCATTGCTAGTTGTGTATGCAAAAAAAAAATACAGAAAAACAACGCAATTAAATCAGAGCTTATTAAAAACTCAGTACAAATTGCTAATTCACATAAATTATAAAAAATGTTATTTCTCTTTTCCCCCCTGCGGACTGTTTTAATGATATTATTTATCTAGCCATTGCAGCTTCAGGACACAAATAAACAAAAAATAAAAATATTTTTATAATTGGACTCACCCGGATGCGACGCATTGCCTGGACGATCTCAGCTCGGGTGCTTGGTCGAGATACCTCTTCTGAGCCGATATACTGCAATGAAAAACAAAAACAAAAAACATGGATCAATAATAAATCTTCAATTGAACAAAAAAAAATATACCCACACTCCCACCCACACATTAAAACTATTTGCATGCAATCAAACAAAGTGGATTTGGGAGATCCCATTGAATCGAAAAAAAAACAATGCATCGTCAATCAACACATAGCAATTCAACGCTGTTTCCGTATCAAAAAAAAAATAGAGAATCAAAATTTGAGAAAATCCTTTTGGTACCCAACCCACATCATCCATCAACCATGTTAGGATTTCTAAGTTCTTTAGTCATCGCTTATAGAAGAACTGTAACACACAGAAATGGGAGAAAAAAACTTCTCTTTTGTGAAGCCTCTGATTGTTGTATACACTTTGCTAACCACTACTATTGACAATAACGTCAGAAACCTGTAAACACTCTAAGCAAAGCAATTCGATTTCAAGGAGCTGAAGTGGAGAAATTTTCGCATCCTTTTCAAGTGGAAGTATGACTTAAGGACTTGTATTAAATTTTCGGGTATTTCGTTTAAATTTATAAGATGGATTATATCTAGGGAAAGGAATTTGTTTTTGAAATTTTGATTTAATGGACCATTTCAGCAAAATGAATTCTCAGAGATCTCAGCAATCTCAGAAAAATTAACAGCATTACCTGTTAAAATGTCTCCCCTGTTCTGTCAAACGGAACACAAGCTTTTGGAATGGATTTTTCGACATCGGAAAGAGCGTACAAAAAAATTTCTTAAGTGTAACGAATTTTCGTATAAAGTGGTGGATATTCTGATGAGAGTTGGGAATTTTTGAAAAAGGTTAATATTTTTTGCATGCATTTTATTTTCAACCAGATCAGATCTGATCTGAATTGGATTTGATCCTACTTTTGCTTTTGGATTTGGAGTTACAGATTCATTCTGAGCACACGACCCTTTGAAGTTTCTTGCAAAAATCAGTTTAAACTCTGACGAGTAGATTGGTGTTTGTTTTGAAAAAAGGGATAAAATAGAGAATAGAGTAGAGTAGAAACAAGAGGAAAACAGAGATAGGTATATAACACTGCTTATCACTGGGATCATATTTGTTTAGATCTAGTCTGGACCGGATCAATGGTCTATTGCACCAGTTACAATTTACAATCAAATATATGTAGTTTAAACAATTTTAAGATGAGACGATAAAATTGTATAGTTCGACCGCAATTTACTGCTTACAATTTTTGGAAGAATTTACATACGATCTTTGACCTGCAGAAATTTTTTGCAAACTGAACGAAATTATGAACGATTTTTGCAATATTTTGCTTGTAATGTACAATTAAAAAGTTTTATTTGTGAAACAAAAATCTACTACTTTATGAAAAAAGTATAATTTTGTATTAAAAAAAACAAATAAAACCTCGAATTTAAAAATAAAAATTATTTTGTAACTGTAATTATAATTTTGTAAGATGGTGCAATAGGCCAAAGATATGGCGGGTAGTAAAATGCAGCTGATATATTTACAACTGGACAAAAAAATCTGATATTTCAGGAGAAATTAAATGAAAATTTGAGAATTCTAAAAAAAAGTTATTGGAATATTTAAAATCAAGATTCGTAGAACAATAAAATAATATTTATTTTTGATTTGATCGTGAATCTTATTTTTTGGTTCCTTTAAAATTTAATTCGTTTTCACGATCGAACTAAATCTGTGAAATATGGTTCGTTCTCAAATCTATGTGATAGAACTATTGAATTCACTGAAGATTCTCGAACCGTTCAGATAAGAAAGAAAAATTTTACGAAAGAAGAAAGTTCTTAAAAGTTAAGTTAGATACGAAAGATAAAGTATCAAAGGACAAAGTTTCGTAAAAAAATCTTTGCAAATGTTCAGAACATGTGATATCGCATACAGAATTAAAAAGAAAACAATATTTTCAAAACAGGGTATTTCAAAAATATGTCAACAATTTGCAGCTTCGTTGTTCCTTGAGCAATTTCAATGAAATTGACACAGGTGATGGTGATGGTGATGAGTTTGACATATTTTTGAAACACCGTTTTGAAAATAAAATATGTATGTATTTGTTTCTGTTGTTATTCTGTTAAACTATGAACTGTTTCGTTAAAATCATTCAAGAAACAACGAAGTTGACTTTTTTTTGAAACACCCTGTTTTGAAAATATTTTTCATTATATTTTATATCAGCCGTCACCTGTTTCAACTGCATTGAAATGGCTCAAGGAACAACGAAGTTGCACAAATATTGATATATTTTTAAAACACCCTGTTTTAAAAATATCCAAGTGTCAACGAATTGATCTAAAATCACCTTTTTCCGGAGCAGTACAAAACTGTGAAAATGTCTTATATTTTAGACGTTTTTTTAATTCATCGACATCGAAGTCATCCTTCGATAGAATTGGACTGGCTTAACAGATGGGAGCGAAGTATATTTTGATGATTCACTTGATTCTTCACCATAAAAAAAAAATATCTAACTTACTCAAATGTCGCTATTTTCCCCTTTTGAAAAAAATGTATCTAAAACATAAATAGCTTCACAACCATAGTGAATGCATAATTGATGAAGAATGATTTTTTTACACCCTTATCGAGTGAGAAGTATATTCTACCTGAACTTAATTTTTCCGACAATCTCGAGGGAGAGACGCAGAAAAAAAAGGATTAAGTTTGTTTCGTCAGAGAACTATTAATTTTTATAGATCGCAAATTTTATAGTTCGCGAACTATTACCTATTTATTGTTCGTGAGAAGATCGTTAAAGAATGCGATAAAGATTCTTATTTTATGATAAGTGAACGATATTTTACGAAACCTGTTAAAAAATTACCAGGTGAGGTAAAGTCTGAAATTTTGATGCATAATGGAAACAATATTAATTTTACTACGTATACAAATTTGGATTTGTATATGAGTCTAATTGTTTTGATTGGTGTGCATAAATCGGCTCTAAAAGAAAAAAATCGCTAACTTGCACGGATTTTAGTTTTCATCCCCTATAGTCGCTGTAGGGGTTAATTTAATTATCTTTTTGTTACATAGGTTAGGTTAGGTTAGGTTAGGAGGGGCGTGCACAGCGCAAAGGCTGTTGCGTACACGGGGGCCTATTGGTCCATTGTGATCCCCTTACGAAAAGAAAGCAGAGATGCTCCTAAACTAATTATTCAAGTAGACTGGCTCATTTGCAAACCAGCCTGTGCTCTCTATGAATTTCCTCATATTTGCCATTGAGACCTGCGCTAGATCGTCCAGTTCTCCAACAAACCTGTTTCCGAAGTAACGGAGGCGATTTGTTTGGAGGTTTGGACAATCGCAGAGCAGGTGTTTAATGGTTTCTATTTCTTCTACATCCTGACAGCTCCTACAGAAGTCCGGTGCGAATACACCCAGTCTGGTGGCCATTGTGCCAATGGCGCAATGACCCGTTAGTACACCTATCAAGATTCGAATGTTCTTTTTACTCAGCGATAGAATATACTGAGTTTCCTTTTCATTAATTCTAGGCCATAGACTTCTAGAGATAACGCAATCGTTCCTGGTAATCCAGGATTTATTGATTTGCTCTTTCGTTATAAGGTCTATTTTCGTTTTAACCACACCGATCGGGATGTCTAGTCCCATATCTAATTGGTTACTACTGTTTCTTACTGATAATGACCCCTTCCTTGCCAGTTCATCTGCTATATCATTCCCTTCTATATTGCTATGTCCAGGAACCCAGCAGAGTTTGACTCGGTTAGTGTTGCAAATTTTATTCAGTATGCCTCGGCATTTTGTCACTGTTTTGGATCTTATAGTCTCACTGGCTATCGCTTTGATAGCGGCTTGGCTGTCCACGAAAAATGTGATCTCCGACGAGCTCAGTTTTTTCTTGTGCACTATTTCTGCCGCTTTTTCAATAGCATAAATCTCAGCCTGAAAGACGCTACATTCATCTGGGAGTTTATATGATTCTCTAATATTAAGTGCTTCACAGAACACCCCAGCTCCTGTTCCTTCTTCCATTTTAGACCCGTCAGTATAGAAGGGGATACCCTGTTCACTAATAAGTGAGTTGGGTTCCCAACCATGTCTTTCGGGTATTGAAATAGAGAAGTGTTTGTTAAAATCTATTATCGGTGGTATGTAATCAGTCGTCACATCAAGTCCGACCACTGTGTCATACCTTTGTAAGATAGACCCATGACCATAGGTGCTGTGCTTCCAAGAGCCCAGTTCTTTGAGTCGAAGTGCGCTTTTGGCTGCTGTGCATCTAATGTGCTCGTCTAGGGCTGGAAGATTTAAAATAATTTCCAACCCTGCTTGTGGCGTAGACCTCTGTGCCCCCGTTATTCCTATACAGGCTAGTCTCTGTACCTTGTTCAGGTTTTTGAGATAGCTAACTTTTTCAACAGCCTTCCACCACACGATACAACCATAGGTAAGTATGGGGCGAACAATCGCCGTGTACATCCACTGGATAACCTGCGGTCGCATACCCCAACGTGTACCGAAGGTTTTTTTGCATGTGTAGAAAGCACCGAGTGCCCTTTTCATTCTTTCCTCTGTGTTTCTTTTCCATGTTAGCTTGGAATCAAGGATTACTCCAAGATATTTAGCTTCTTTGGAGAGTTTCAGAGGAATATCATTAAGCATAGGAGGAGTAAAATCCCCTAATTTCTTTTTATTCGTGAACAGAACTAGTTCAGTTTTTGTAGGGTTAACCCCGAGACCGTTTTGTGCTGCCCACGAAGATAGTTCTTTAAGTGCGGATTCCATAATATCTTTGATGGTGGTAAGATACTTACCCGATATCAAAATTACTATGTCGTCCGCATATGCCACAATTTTAATGCCCTGATTACTAAATCTTGTGAGAATTTTATTAACAACTAGGATCCAAAGGAGAGGTGAAATTACCCCTCCTTGTGGTGTGCCTCTTGTAACAGTTTTCTCAACGAAAGCATCGCCCAGTCGGGAGTTTATGATTCTACCATTGAGCATGGTATAAATCCAGTCCACAATGGCAGTCTCAACTCCGACCTCTTCCAGAGCAGATTTAATGGACTCCGTTTTTACGTTGTTAAACGCTCCCTCAATGTCCAAAAATGCTGCCAGGGTGTGTTCTTTGTGCTGGAGACTTTTCTCAATTTGTGAAACGACTTCATGCAACGCAGTCTCCACTGACTTACCTTTAAGGTAAGCATGTTGGTAGCTGCACAAAATGTTTGGGTTGAGAAGGTCTCTAACATGCAGATCAATAATTCTCTCCAGGGTCTTGAGGAGGAACGAAGAGAGACTTATTGGTCTGTAATCTTTTGCGGTCGAGTGTGTCGGTTTTCCAGCTTTTGGAATAAAGACAACTTTAACCTCTCTCCAGCTGATAGGGACGTATCTAAGTTTAACACAACTTTTGAAGATTACCCTAAGCCATGGGGTGATTATCTGTAGAGCATGCTGAAGAAATGCCGGAATAATCCCGTCTGGTCCAGCTGATTTAAAAGGTTTGAACGAGTTTATTGCCCACATAATCTTCTGCTCTGTGATAACCTGATCCAATTCTGGTGCTGATTGTAGAGCTTCTAAGGAGTCTGGTTGTTTATAGCCTGAGTCCTCAGGGCTCTTACAGTCAGGAAAATGTGTTTCCATAAAGAGTTCAAGTGTTTCTTGGCTCGAGTTCGACCACGATCCATCGGGATGCTTAATATATCCTGGAGTCGTGGGGCTATGGGCAAGGACCTTTCGAAGTCTCGCCGCCTCACTTGTGTTCTCAATGGATTCACAGTGTCTAGCCCATGAATCCTTTTTGGCCCTTCTTAACTCCTTGGTGTATGAGTTAAGTTCGGCTCTATATGAATTCCAATCTACTTCTAATTTGCTCAGTTTGGCTTTATTGAAAAGTTTTCTGACCCCTGTTCTTCGTTTCTTAAGTTCACTGTTCCACCATGGTGGGTTAGTGGGTTTAATGTTACGAGATATAGGGCAGTGTTTTTCAAAGGCCGTTCTCATTTCACTAGTTAGGTTTTGAACAACAGTGTCAATGGTTGAGGTGATCGAAAGCGTTTCTTCCTCAGGTGGGTCGATACGCTCGTTCAACCATTTTGTGTACTCTGTCCAATTTGTTCTAGTTGGGTTCCTAAAAGGTTTAGTATCATTTTGATTCCTGTCTAAAGTAAAGAGTATCCTAAAGTGATCCGAAAAGGATTCTTCAGGTGAGACTCTCCAGTTTCCAACCGAAATCTTATCATTATTACTCATGAGAGTGAGATCAAGAATTTCTTCCCTGTTTTTGTTCCGAAATGTTGGGTGATTACCCTTATTACATAACATGAGGTTAGAACAGAGAATGTATTCAAAAATTGACTCACCCCTTTTGTTGATGTCCTTACCGCCCCATTGAGTGTGGTGTGCGTTGGCATCACAGCCCATCACCAAAGGTGTCCCTCGTGCTGTGGTGTAACCCACAAGGTCGCGGACCGTTTTTGATGGTGGGTCTTCTTCCTCGTACGGCATGTACGTTGATGCCAAGACGAAGTTGCCTTCCTTGGTCTCAACGCTGATTGCCACGTTGTCTCTGTTGCTGTACCTAGATAAAAAGAAAGCATTAATTGATTTTTTCACTAGAATACAACTTCTTATTTCACCTTCAGACGTGGAGTGGAACAGGTTATAGTTTTTTGACCTCAATCCTTGTACCTGATTCTTACGAATCCAAGGTTCTTGGATTAAGGCCACATCCACGGCCTCTTGAGACATGAAGAGCATCAGGTCGTGCGTTGCTGCTATTGCGTGATGCAAATTAATTTGCACCACCAGCAGCTTTTGACTCCCCTTTGCCATCATGCCTCCTTACCCTTACGGTTCCGAGACCGTATCTCAACACGTCCCCTTTCTCTTTGAGGAGAAGGTCAGATGTCTTGTCAATTATGAACAAGAGGTCCTTCCCTTCCCCGCTGAAACTTTTCCTGGAATGCAGGAGCTTCCATTCGAGTATGGAGAACTCCTTATTCTGTTTCGCCAGCAGTTTAATTATGGATGAGTCCTCGTGCGTTGCAGGAGGAGGAATCCATATATTAACCTGCTGTCGAAGCGGAATAGATGTGACGGGAAGAACTCCGAGAGAAGCCCCCTCCCACAGTTCGCCAATATTGGCGATTGTTTGAGTGAGAAACTCCCGGGATTTCTGGTCCCCACAGCAAACCACTTTTACTCCTTTCCGCCATCCAGCCCCATCAAAAGTGTAGTCGTCAGAACTATCATTCTCTGATGTCGCCATCATAGCTTTGAGGATTTCATTCTCCACAAGTAACCAATTTTTTGCCGTGATTTTCCCATCCGGGTCGTCTCGACTTATTATGGCCACCTGCAGATCGATCGGGGTGGTGTCAAAACTATTGGTTTTAAGCTTTTTAGAACCATCAGTCTTGGTTGCCTCCTCCGATCTTGCTCTCTTAGTTGAACCTGGCTTCGTTCCAGAAGAGTTGCCTACCTGTGCTATCTCATTCCTTTTCAGGTTTGATGTAGCGTTGGTCTGCTGTTTCTTACTGGAGGTCGCCAGATTCGAATTTGAGCCAGTACGAGCAGTAGAGTTGTTGCTAGCCTGTTCGCGGTTTATCTTTTTAGGGATAGACCTAGATGTGGCAGCAATTACTTTTCCGCTGTCTGGCTTTTTAGCGTTCAATTGTGGTTGGGAGGAAACAGTGGGTGTAGTGGCGGTCGTTGCCAACTGACGTTCATAGTTCTTCACCAACTTTCTATGCTTTTTCAAAAGGGCCTTGTCTCTCGCACTGAGAGTGTTTGGATCCTTTTTCTCGGTAGCACTCACGAATCTTTTAGAGGATCTGTAGTTACTGCGTTGCCTCGAAACTTTGAGGGGTGCAGTAGGCTTCAGCGTTGTCTCTTCTTGACTCGAGTCTTGCAACAGCTCATCCTCGGTTTGACTTCCTATAGAGGGAGGTCTGTTCAAGGTCTCCCTACTGTCAATAGCCAAGCTATCTAGAGCAGGAAGAAGAGATGTTGCAAGGTTGAGCGCATTTGGTTGTCTAGTTAAGACGGGTTTGGTCGGTTCCTTGTATACATTTTTTGTCACTGGCGACTTAGCCTCTTGCGAAGCCAAGCCCTCGCCGACAGCCGTGACCTCTGCCGACACTTGAGCGTATATCCCCGCTCGGATTTCTTTGCTTTGTATACTTTCCATAATTCCATTTATATTTGTTTGGATGAACATCCCTGTTTTTATTTGGTTTTTCTTAGTTGTATGCCCCTGCAGCTGGATTGCTGGAGGGTCATAACGTAAGCCCCCTCGCCAACGTCAAGGCGAAAACCACGAGGGGGTTTTTGTTACATACTAGGTGACTCGCGTAAAGTCTGCCAAAAAAGGACATGCAGGCTGAAAGAAGACAAGAAAAAGTCATATGGAACTTATAATATGATTAAAAAAAATGTCACCAGGTTAATATAAAACTGCATATAATTCTACAAACATTGTTCAAGTTTCTGAAATGTCTGTAATTTTATATGAGAAAGATGTACTTTGTAAATTTAACAGGAGCCTTATTTTTCTTCCTGATGTTTTTTTCTGAGTGTGCCACTGGATTTATTAATCGGGGTGATGGTTATTTAAGTGAATTTGACAGCCAGAAGTTCGTTGCAAAAATCCCTAGCTATTTCAAAAAAAGAAAATAATGATTTGAATGCATTAAGTGCTTTTCACTTTATGCGTAACTATAATGTACGTGAAGTATATTTTGTCAAAAATTGGGGACATCTAAAAATTAAACACTGCGCATTGAAAAAGGATGTCAATATGATGTATGTTGTGTCCCGTGGAACAGAACAGAACAGTGCCCTTTTGAAAATATATTTTCCCCATCATCATTTCAACTGTTTTTACTAATATCGTTGATGATTTTTGATTTCTTCACTACGCTAATTATTCAACAATACAACAATCACGCAACAACTTTGACATTAACATGTGTTCAAATTTGAAAGCAACATGTTGTAGATGACAAAATTGTTAAAATCTAACAATGAGAACAATGTCAAAACAAGGTTGTCAAGATGTGACGGTGATAAATTTATTACTGATAGAGACAAAATAATCATGAAAAATGTTGTAATTAAGAGTATTCATAGAACATCGTAAGGCCGTCGTAAACGTAGTAAAAGTGTAAACTTTGAAAATCTGTCATCTGTTAATTTTTTTTTAAATTAGGCCCATGTGGTATAAATGCAAAGAATGCATTGTGACTTTAAATTCTTAATTTCCGAGGCAACAATAGTATTATAAAATAAAATGATTGTAAATTATTATAAGGATATTCATTTATGCAACGTCGTAACACCATAGTTTACATCGTAAACGTTAAACAAGAACTTTCCCATACAAATTTGGAATTTTTCTACGTTTACGACATGTACGGTTATGATTTTACTAAATCGTTGCATGAATTGAATACCCCTATATTATTTAATATTGTTTACCTGCAGCTTGTCTGATTATGATCTTGAATCTTGCCCCCCAATATTTGAGAAATAAAAAAACAATTAAAGATTCAACATCCTTGATAAACATGCCAAGCCATTTGGCAAAAGAAAAGGAACTTTCTCAAAGCAACCACTCTCAAATTCTCGAATATCTATCTCAAGGATAAAAATTGCGTAGATACAGACCTACATTAATTTTATAACAGACGACAACAAAGTGCGAATATGTGACATTTCTGCAATTACCAGTGCATTGGTTCTGTCAACATGTCAAATAAGTAGATCAGCCTCCTTTTATATACAACGAGAATGTACGAAATATATTTTTATAAACAAACGTAACCAGTTGGTTGCTGTTTAAGTTTATATTTTTGTTTCTTCTTTTTTTGTTTTATTTCGGTTAATAGGTAAAATTTAATTTAATGAAACAGACAAATTGTTAAAACCATCAGTTGCACAGAAGTACCTACTTATTCATTCAATGCAAAAGTGCAAGATGATGATGTCGACGACACGAGCCAGCCACCAGAGCGAGTAATACACTTTTATGTGTTTTTTTTTTTTGCAACAAAAATCTTTGGGGCTAAAAATAAAATTATTAACACTCAAATGTTTATTACAAGATTTTTAATCTTGTGTTAAATACAATTTGTATTATTTTCATAGAATACATTTTTGTTTTGTGACCGATAAAGAAGTGCGAAAGCAAAACTATCTGACATGATGACTGCGCGGTTATAATCTAAAAATATAGTTCGGTGCCAAGAAGTGTATATAAGGAGCTTTAACGTAAATAGTCTGTATTCATAAAGTACGTGATTTTTTAGTCAATTGAGCTAAGAGTAAACAGTTGTTGGCTATAATTTTGACTTTTATTAGATATTAACTAAGAATTTGGACAGCAGTCATTTTGCTCAACTTAAGGTCAAATTATGCCTGAAAAATATTTAAGAAAGAAAATCAATACATTTAATAATCTATGTTTTTACAAGACGATATGATACATGTAGTAAAAACCCCGTGGCATAATGATTAGTGCGTTGGACTATCGAAAGTCGGGGCTCGATTCCCAGCTGCTGCCACCTTAAAAACAGAAACAGAAATGTATTTTCTGAGGCACCTACTGCCTCTTGTGAGGAACTGAAATCCTCCAAAAGTATTCTTGTCATGAATAAGTGCTTCTGTAGCCGTTTGGACTCGACGACAAATTGTAGGGCCTCTCCATTCCTTCCAACAATACGCACACAAAAATGGTTGAGAGTTGTAAATCACTAGGCCCAGGTTTTCCACCAGCTGTTGCCCCACTAAATTTATTATTTATTTTATGATACGTTTATACGAGTACATGGTACACCTTCCAACAGATTATCACGTGAATATGTTACTGGGAACATTCCTCAATTTTTATACAAAACTAGGATTTTAGGGAAAGATCCAGAAACTACCTGGTATTTATCCCAGTTTAATCGTACAGATGAATAGAGTGTGCTGCACACACGCACACGATGCTCTTATAATTGTACCAGTGCTGTCGAAAAAATATTACAGCAATAATGTTTTAAATTTGCGCAAAGCGTATTTAAAAAAAAATAAAATGCAAGACTGGTTCACACGTACTTGCTCTCATGTTCAGTTGCTTAAAACTTAAGAACTTTAAAAATATGCAAGTACCTCGGATCTTCGGTTCAAAGGTAAAACTCACTAAGTGCAGAAAAAAATGTTCAAGAAAATGAGAATGAAATAAATTTTCTTAATCCAAAAAGTCTCATTTTGCATGGTTATTAAGGGACATTTAAAGGTATGCCCGGGAACTTTATTTAAAAATGTTTGGAACATGATTTTTCAGCTTTAAAAATATGTTTCAATTAAATTTTCTCCAAAATTGTAATATGTTAGTTAGTGAGTTTTACCTTTGAACCGACGATATATATTAATATTAAAATATATAGAAAATACATAAAAAGCATTTAAATCGTTGTTTAAATTGTATAAACAACTATTAGAATAGCTTAGCGCTCAAAATCAAGTATGCCATTTTAGTACTTGAAAAAAATAGGAATATATGCAAACAAAAATTTAAAATCGTTTGAGCGGTTTTCTTAAAAAATAATTTTTTATATATAAAATTTTAATTATATTTTTAAAACCGAGTTTTGGACTGTCAGTTTTGAGTATTTATTAATATACATTTACGAAATTATTTTCCAAAATATTCATCAACCGATTTTCAAAATATTTAATTTTCAAAAAAAATATAATATATTTTAAAGAATCTAAAATTACCTTATTTCAAAATTTTGATATGCAACATTATTGATATTTTAAAGGAGCTTTTATATAAAAAAAATGTGTAGAAATAGGTTGAGCCGTTAAATAGAAAATAAAAAATAAAAAAACGGTATATTCCAGGTACCGTTAATAACAGTTTTTGGAACCATATATACAAATACACCATATATACAAAATAACACACTGATTTTGTTATCAGCATCGTTGGAGCCGTTTTCGAGATAAAAGATGCCTGTCATGTTTGATTGTTATCTCAATTTTTTTTCACGAATCCAAAACTTGCCTTACAGTACTTATATCGCAAGTAAAAAGTAGATGGAAAATTGAAATTCGGAAAGTAAAACTTTCCGGACTTATACCTTATTGCTGTGAAGTCCTAATTTTTATCGGTGAATCCTAGTTTTGCTCGTACTTAAAGGATTTTCACTACTTTTATTGAACACCAGTTCGAGCGTTCCATTGACTCATTCTTTTAAACAAACAAATTGTAGTTCTTCTTTCATTAAATTTTTTTTATATTTCTAAAAGATATGAGGCTAAGGCTAAGTAAATCTTTTGGTAAATGAACACAGCAAAAATGTATTTGCTTTCATTCATCACGCAAGTATAATTTATTGCTCGATGAAAGTTTATTCTTTTTCAAACTTTATAATAAATATATGTGAACCTTCCTCCGATTATATCTTTCGAAATTATTGGAAATGATCTAAAGGCATAGCGCTTAGGGAAACATACCTACTCAATATATCTTAAGGCTCTAAGCCCATGCGAGAACAACTTAGAAGTCTATAAATTAAGAGTCAAAACATTGACTTTCATTTCCTTCTTCCTGGTTGTATGGCACGCATTAAAAGTGCTTGTTAATTTCAATTCTGCACAAATTCATTATTTAGCTTCAATTAAAAACGTCCATCGTCTGCACTTTTCCTCTTTCATGTGGTGTATGCAATGTACCTATAAAGTACCAAACTATAGCTGCTTGAAGATCCTCTGCATTTTGTAGCCGTACGCACTGCAACCAACATCCACCCATCACCATCATCATAATTCTAAATATAAATTTATGTATATATTTTTTTTTTCAAATTTTCGAAGGTTTTTTCTATTCTATCGAAAAAAAAGTGAAAGTCCACCTTAGATTTGTCTATGACGTCAATGAAATCTATTAACAAATCCAAGATGTAATAGTTCATCGTGCCAAGATCTGTGATGCCCTTTTTTTTCAATTTCAAATGCACTACATCTGCAATCAATCCGTAGCCAATAGAAAACAAAAAAAAAAGAAATCTCAAGATAAATAAAACAAAAAAATAAATAAATACAATTTTTATAAATAAATCTCCGCCATTTGGTCTTTTAAAAATAGTTCCATCTGTTGCACAGATCACAAAAGTGTCCATATAGTACTTAAATTAACTTGCAGTTTTTAATGAAATAAAATATAAATTTAGATTTTTCTTTAATTCGTTTAACGAGGTGACAGGGCATTGAGAGTGAAATTGTCATGCAAAAAACTACACTACACATACACACCTCCTTGAAATCAACTGAGGATGCAGTTGAATGCTTCATTGCAATGTAAGTACAGAGCTTACTAACTTGTATAGGATTTTTTTTATTTATTAATTGTTTTTATTTTTTTTTTTATTTTTTCTTGTTTAAAAAAAAAAGAAGTAGATTAAATAAAATTCAAAAATAAACCGACACATCTGTTTATTTCGAATCACATTTGAGTTGCAGTTTGTTTTTTTTTTTTTTTTTGGTTGCGAACGACAAGTAGAACGATGTTGATGTAGTTGCGTTTTGTTATACTAAAGGGTGTTTTATTTTCTAAGTGCTTTAGATTTTTATAAATAAAATTTCTCTAACGTTAATAAGACACCTGAACTATAAATTATTGTTAATTTAATTGTAAAATAATTTCATAAAATCTAAGTTCGAAAGAAGATTACTGGGAAAACATAAATCTCAGCAGTTTGAAACAAGTTTATAATAATTTACCAAAATTTTCGAGTTTATCAAATAAGAGTTGATTGTTACATTTAAGGCTATCATAATTTTCAAATAAGTGAAGCATGATTCATCGATGAATAAGCGGATGGTTCAGGGTTGAGTACGAAATCTCACGAATTAAAATCTCGCACAACGAAATCTCGCAATCACAAAATACCGCTTTTCTTTATCTGGCAATAACAAAATCGCGCTTTTCAAAATCTTCCATAACGAAATCTGGCATTTTTTTTAAATCTCGAATAACGAAATCTTGGAAATTTAAAATCTTGTTTTTCATAATCTCGCAATTACAAAATCTCATTTTTAACAATCTCGCATTCACATCTCGCTCTGAAAAATCTCGCAAATTTCAAACGCAAATCAAAATCTCGCAAATTTGAATCTCACAGCAATGTATTGTTTTAGATTTGGCACTGGAAAATAAAAATCCTGCTAAGGGAAATAAAAACGGGAAAACGAAAAATGTTTGTTCAACTTTTATTGTTAAAAATTATTTTTAACAATTAAAAAATGAAAATATAAATGTATTTGTTTAGTAAAATAAAAAATAAACTATGATATTATTTTATTTTTATACGAAATGTGTTTAGCAATGTTTCGCATATTGTTTGTTGAAAATTTTCTCAAAACTTATTGATGGAACTCAAAATATTTTCTAGTTCAAGGCCAAATACCATTAATGCAATTTAAACATGACATATAACCACTGGTTATACAATTTCTTTTTGTCTCTCCCGTTCTCTTGACAGTTATCGAAAGATAAACAATAAAGGCTCTCCCAAACTAATGCTGTTTAGCATTGTGTATCTAGTATTTTGAATAATTGCGAATGATTCGCTATGATTCCGAGTTGGTTTGGGAGAGCCTTTACAATTTATAAATAACAGTGTGGTCTAAAAGAAGGTAAGCGCTGGATCTTTATAATTAGCAGAAGGTAGGATATTTCGAAAATTTAATTGGATTGCAACAAATACATTTTTTAATCAAAATCTTTTGCAAATTCAAATCTCGCGCGAGATTTAAGTTTGCGAGATTTTGATTAAGAAAATAAATTTGTTGCAAACCAAATAAATTTTGCGAGATTTTAGTTTGCGGGATGTCGTTATTGCAAGATTATGAAAAGCGGAATTTTGTTATTGCGAGATTTCGTTATGTGAGATTTTGAAAGCGAGATTTTAATTTGCGAGATTTCATAACCATCCCTCTTTTGGGAATTTCATGCATTCTTTTGAATTCTTTGAATTTTTTTAATTCTTTGAATTTTTTGAATTCTTTGAATTTTTTGAATTCTCTTAAACTCTTTTGAAGTCTTTTACATCTTTTAAATTTTTGGAATTCTTTGAATACCTTCATATTTTATCTAAGTCATTTTAGGCAAATTAACATAACATATTTTTCTAAGAGCCGCATACAAGTATGCAATGAATGCAATGAATATTCAAAAGACTACAAAGGAATTAAAAAAATTCAAGTAATTCAAGTAAGATGGGGACCAAGAGATTGCAATCTTTCTATGGAAAAAAATTTACAGATTTCACTCCTTGAGTAACGATGGGGACATTGAAAATGACTTGCTTATGCTAGATAAATCCTTAATCTTTATTATTTATAATTAAAATCTTTCTTATATTTTGAATTTTATCTTTACCAATTTATACATATATATAACAATTTAGATAATTCATCTGTTTAATGAAGACCAATCCAAGCATTATATTGAACTAACAAAATTAAAAATTTGTTAAACAAACTTTATTAGCACTTGCACACGCACTTCCATCTTTACTTGCACTTAGTTACACCAAATTGATTTTTTTCTTCAGCTTCAGAAATAATTTAGGAAGGATAGTTTTAAAGACGTTAGTCCAACAACGATTTCTTCACCGGAACTCTTTATGGCTTAAAACATACTTACATTTCATTTTCCATTCGTTTTATCTTCAACCAAATTTTGATTTTTCCCTAAGATCAAAATGATGTAAGCATTATGTATCACTATTTTTTTTTTGCTATTTCGTCCTGTATTCGTTTTCCCTTTTCCAAAATCACGTTTTTTGTAACACTAACTTAAATTAGATTTTCCAAAAAACAAATATTCTATGTTGGTAGGTAGTTGTTACCTCTCCACAAAATTTAACTTCTCTTATTCTCTTATGTTTTCTTTTTGTCATTTTACTGACCCACTTATATTTTTTTCCTGCTTGTCTTCTAATATAATATTTTTCATATACTTCGTGCGGGACCTCACTTTTTTTTTTTTTTTGATTTAGCTTTGTGGTAACACCAAACAAAAATTCAATGTTTTCTACCCCTATACTTGCTTATTTCGGTCTATATTTGTATATATTTTTCTTAACTCGTATAACTTTTGTGGTAGGCAACGCTAACTAATATTTGATTTTTCCTCAAATATATGCCTAAAAATTAATTTTCAATGCTGGTGTTTGTTGCGTGTCCGAAAAATTCTATTTTTGTTATTCCCTTTGTAGTTTTTTTTTTAATTTTGGGGCTTATTAAGTCTTTTCGAAATAATTCGAAAAAAAAATCAAGAAGACCAAAATCGATCAAAGATTCTTGATGAACTTGAAATTTCTATCAAATAGGAAAATATTTACTAGTAAAAATTAGCAATAACAATAATTAGACTTAATCTAACCAGTCTATTTTGAAGAGACTCTCGCAATAAGGTCCTTTACATCATTTTCAAAAAGAGGCTTGATGGTGCCACGGAAGCTAGAGGGAGGCCCAATGTTATTTTTTTTTTTATTCAACAGTTTTTTGTAGTTTTGTATTTTTTTTTCGGTTAGTAAAAAAGACCGTTTGTTGAACATATTCGAGACTAAAAAAAATTCAACATTTTTTGGTAAGGTTTTTTTGTTGCTTTTTTCGCTTAAGAAGCTGGTTATTGAATATTTTTACAAGTTCTTGTTTATAGAAAAAAATTACCCCAAGGCCGATATCATTGTTTGTTCTCAAGATATTAAGGACGAACAAAAATTTTTCACAATTTTGTTAAGTTTCTTGTGGTTTTTCGATTAAAAAACTATTTGTTGAATTGAATATTTTTAAAAAATGTATCAATTATTTATTATTAACTTATTTAAAGAATAAAACTGCCCCACAGCCAATATCATTGTTTGTTCTCAAAATATTTGAGACAAAAAAAAATTCTCCACAATTTTTAGTGAAGTACCTATCTTGTAGTTTTTTTTTCACTTAAAAAAAACTAGTTGAATTTTTTACAAATCCTATCAATTACCAATTTTAAACTACCTGGTGTGTAGATTTAAATTAACCCGATGCCAATATCATTGTCTGTTTTCAAGATATTTGAGGCAAAAACAATTTTCTAACAATTAGTGTGCAGAACTGCTTGCTGCTGTTTTTAGCTCTAAAAATAATTATTAATTCAATATTTTAAAAACTATAAATTTTTATCTATAAACTAGCGTATAAAATTAAACTACCTCGAAGCCAATATCATTGTTTGCTGTCAAGATATTCAAGCCAAACAACTTTTTTGACCTATATTTGTATTCCCACTTGTATTCTTATTTCATTTTCTTCGTTAATCCGTCTAATCATAGCTAAACAAAACACAAAAGTAAAATAATAAACAAAACAAAAAACCCCCAAGCCCCAACAAATATCTCAACGAACCTACCTGAAACTAAGCATCCCACAAGCATCCTATCCTACTAACCTTACAGGCACATCGCAGTCTATGTATGCTTTAAGTACAACTAAAAAAAATTATTTACCAGCAAGCAACATACGAACCTCCACACCTCAACGCATCTTTGCAACTACTGAACTGACTCTGACTGAAGACTGAAACTGAACACTGAAATGAATAGTCTTTCACAATAAACTAATAAACAGAGATCAGGGATGAAGAATCGTGTTTAAGCAATGTATCAAAAGATAAAAATAAAGTGTATCGAATTGTACTTTTTGATTTGCTTCATAAAAATAATATTTTGTCCACATTTGCTGTTGTATAAACGTATGTTATGTTTCTATGTCCAATTAATTAAACAACTTGTTAACTGTTTATTATGTTACTTAACATAGGTATTAGATACATACTTACATATGCGAAACTTTTATTACAAAACTGTAGGAATTTGTTACAATACCCTTAAATTTTGCGAGATTTTAACTTGATAAATTTAATGTTTTAATTGCGAGATTGTTGAAACCGGGATTTTGTAGATGCCATTTTCTTAAATCTTCTCGAACAAACTGTCCTAATCATTTTTATTTCTTCTGTTATACCTATCGTTGTCAGCTTCGGTTCACAGTATACATTTTGTGAGGTCAGATGATTTTCTTTTTAATTTACTTTATCTTTTTCGTTGAATGCAAAAGTGTATCGAATTTCTTTGAAGTGTATTTGTGTACTTTAGCAAAGTCGAGTGTATCGAAAAAAGTACAATTTTATCGACTTTTGCAACCCTGGCAGAGATAGAAAGAAATCTTGAATGAACTATGGCACTATATTTGTATTGTATTTTGTTTATTTGGGCTGATTGTGCAGCACAAAAACTTGCAAATCGACGACGATGAATTGTAGAAATATTGATTAAAGATTTAGTACCACTTTTAAATTGAATTGTATTTTCGATTTGTGAAGCTTATATAGAACGTAGAGCTACGTTTGATATATCAAAATAATTGTCAATTATCGAAGCTGCTAATAAAACAAAAACGAATTGTATAGGTGCACAGATTAAAGAGTTATTAGGTGAAATGTAAATGAACAGAAATATTTTATTATCTCGGCTTAGGTATGACTAAAAAAATCAAATTTTACATATTATATGTGAATCTATATAATCTATCTCCGGTATAAATTTGAGATTTTTAAATGCAACCGTTAAAAAGATATAAAATAATAACTGCGAAAAATCGATCAACAAAAATTATATAAAATATAAAAACAAAATACTAGGTATCAAAATTTCCCGAAACAAAAACAGTTTGTAATTTATTATCTTTCTTAAACTATACAATTTAGTACAATCAGCCTTAACCCTGATGTGAAGCATTTGTGAACCATCTATTTTTGAAATTTGAACTTACAACCATTAATATCTCACTTTGTAGATTTTTTGGAATTTCAAAATATGTACAAAATTGTTATATAAAACTTAACCATCGATAAACAAAAATAAAAATACTCTGGCACTTCTCATTTGGTTTTTTTTTGTTCGACCATTTCACATAAGAACCATATTTTAAATTCCTTACAGCTCGAATTAAAAAAAAAACCGTCATATTGCACCTCTACATTATTTTCCTATCATAAACATTTTTCACAAAATTTCCAACGCTTAGATTTAGAAGCACAATGCACTGCTAAGTGCTGACTGCACTAGCTCTTGCATTTTATAATCATAGTAATATGTATAGTTAAAACTTATACAGCCTTATTCATAAACGCATCATAGCTTGTGCATAGTGCTATGTACTCGTTATAATGAATCTGAACGCAAAAACCTTATTCATAAAACTTATGCAACGTTACATAGACTCATTATAAGCTGAACGAGTTTGGAGGTTGAATAGTGGCAACATAAGGATATTTTAGTATCAAAATGTCACTAAAACACACAAAAGTGAAATATTTTGACATGCGCACATACATATTTATACCTATTCTTCCCAATAAAAAATGTGAGCAAAGAAATAATGAAATAAAACAACAAAAAAGATTATTTTCTCAAAAAAAAACTAATTTTCTTTTATTTATGCACATATGTATGTAAATGCGTATCTACTATAAACAATAGATAACACAATGAAAATAGAATAGAAAAACAAAAATAGAGAAACTAAAAACAATCCAACCGGTGGCGGCAGCGCAGCAGGAAAACTGGGGGTTGTTTTTTTTTTAATAAAAATTCACTGAGAGTAAATGGAATGGAATTGCTATGAATTTTTATCGAAACTTTTATTTATTTTTGCTAAAAATGCGCAATGACACAAGAAAACTACAAAATTATAATATTATAGACACAGAAATTGAAAAGACCCAACTGGAAGCATTTTTCATTTATTGAATTTTCACAAACAGCTGATGTTTGTTTATGTGAAGTTGAAGTAAAACGTAATAGATTTCCTCTTTGTGGTACTTTATTTGACACAAGCGTTGCATAACTAAAATGGATGGGGAAATTTTTTATGAATAAGGATTTATGTAACGTTACATAGTGGCTACATAAATCCTTATGCAGTGCATAACTATTCATCTGTTTAGCGCATTCTAATGAATAAGGCTGATAGTGTTCAATTTAGTAACACCAACCAAAAATTCAACCGTACCCTCCCTATCCGCTTGCAATCATCTTCTATACATATTTGTTCATTCCAAAATGAATGGTAACACCACCAAATTTTCTGTCGTATCCCCCATATACGCTAGCGTTCATCTCATATTACCTTTGTTCAATTTATTCATTTTAGTAACACCACCAAAAATTCGATCTTATCCCCCTTATACCTACGCCAGCGTTCATCTCATATACACATATATTCACTTTATTCATTTTAGTAACACCATAATTTACTCAAAACGACCCTATAAACATTTTCAATGTTAAAAGACGACTGCTTTTTTGAATTCACATTTTTTAAAAAAGAATATAAAAAATGCAATCTTTTAAATGAAGTCATTAAGGATTGCATTCGCAAAAGATTGCAATCTCTGCTGCTTTTTATGCAAAGATAATACAGATTGGTTCACTTCTTGAAGTCTTTGAGTAAAAAGACAAAAAAAAAACGACACAAAGATGGAATTCCTTTTTGTAGACTTAAAAAAGTTCACATATATGTAGTTTCTGCAAGAACTTTCAAAGTTTATTTACATATTCGTAATGAAATATATATTTGTTACCATTTCTGACAGGTGAAATATATTCATGCCAATCAGTAACATATCACATCTTAAATAAAACACCCTCTTTATACCCAAATAGCAAAACAAAAAGTAGAAGAGCAGCTATCAAGTTTATTTATGAACCTGTTGGGTGTATGATAATACGGCAATGCTCCTACTCCTAGGGGACTGATGGGCTGACTATGAATGATTCATTTTGATGTTTTTTCCAATTTACTTCATCAATTTTGCTTTTTTTTTTTTACAGTCAGACATATTTTTAATACAAAGTTCAACATTATTAATATTAAACACTGTGTGTTGTGTATTTGTTTATGAAAAAATTGCTTATTTTCACTTCCATCGCATGCAATCAACTTAAATTAAAAACAAGAAAACCCCTCTGCTTAGAGTTTTCTATGTTTGTATCCCCTTTTCAAAGGACAATTCAATAACTTTAGTAAGCCACTTAAAGTAAATTTTTTGTATGAAAAATTAGCTAAAAATATTTGGTTTCACCTGTGGTGCGTACCTACTATAACAATGCAAAGTTGCAATAAGAATTTAACTTGAATTGGATGAGATAAATTTCACAAGCTCGGAAGTGCTTCAGGATTTTCAAATTAAATCAAACTTAACTCACAAGAACTAATTCATAAGCACTCTATTATGTTGAAAATCTAGAATTCATCGGAAAAAATAAGAATTTTTCAGAAGGCATTGGTAAAAGTTCAAAATGTTTTTTTTTTCAAACATTTTCTGGTGAAATTCAAGTTTAACTTGCAAGCCATAAATGATTTAAAAATAGAAACATTAAATCCAAAAAAGACTTATATTATAACCCACTAGAGACTAGATTATTATGACCACACAAATTTAACCAACTTTTAAAGGAACTACAATAAATCTGACACTAATTTATTTTTTCTCATGACCACGCAGGCGAGTAATTTTATGTTTTTTTTTTTTTTCTGAATGCAACGGAAGATATATTTAGTTGACCCGACCTATTTATATCAGCAGAATAAATATGTACCTCTTGTGTGGTTCTTTCATCCAAATGAAAAATTCTCTTCCTTAAGTTAAAAAAAGGAAAACTACCCCCAACTACTATAAAATTTACAAACGTTAAAAATATAAAAGCGGAATTATCACCAAAGAGAAATGTGCATTAAAAATTAACTGAAGTTCTGGAAGCTTAAGCACAGTGCTATGGTCTAAAAGTAATTTATTCACCATAAACACCACCAGTGCCTCCGGTCAAAACGGCATAGTAAGTAAGCCATATACCGTCGAGAGTAGGTCGTGGGTGGAACTAAGCTGATTCTCTACACTTAATGTCCTCCAGAATTGGTCTGCTGGGTTCTTTCCAAGTTGTACCAGCTGTAATTTATTTCACCGCGCTGATGTTCCTTTGCATAATTAATTCTTCATACTGACGACAAAACAAATAATATATTACTCGCTTCCTGTAAACAGATCTTGAAGTAAAATAATCCGCAACTGCCAACCGTCAGCGTACCGCAACGCGTCGCTTTCATATCCACCATCAACAACGCAGAGCTTATAAACGCATAAATATTTTATCTGAAGGAACGCATTCCGAATGGAAAACTCATATGAAGTATGCGGAGAGTGGATGCTAAATCAAAAGAATACCCCACCCAAGAGGAATTTTGCTTTGTGCGGGACTTCTTGGAGCGGACCTTTCCAACCCAGATAAACCCAAAAGCGCTTCCAAATTGTTGAGCACACCCAATTTAACAACCAAAGAAGCACTCATACAGAATGCGGTGATATAAAATTTATTTTTTTGATTTATTCAAACACAAAATTCAGCACAGAGAAAAGAAGCTTTATTCATATTCATCACCACCACACCACAAAAAATGTCATACAACCAGAAAAAGAAAAACACAATCTTTGCCGGATGCAGGTTCATTTTCCGGTGAGGGTAGTTTTTGGGTTCGGAATCAAATCAGTCGAAAAAAAATTGGTTATTCATTTTTGTCATTCATTCATGCTGACGAAGAAGGCTTTGCTCGTGTGGTTTTTTCTCCAAGGCCTAATGGAATAACGAATCTCATTTTCGTCTGTCACGGGATGAAATGAATCGGAAAACGAAATCCAATAATGAGGTATAGTTACGAGGGAAGAAACATTGCAAAAGGCAAAATGCCAAAATCTGTTTTTCTCTATATGACGTCAAGTAGTGCCAAGAATAAACTATAACGATGTCAACATCCAAGAATAGACGGGCCAAACTTATGTTGTAAAGATCTTCTTTTTTAATGAGTAATCTGTGTCAGTTTATACTTCGACATACATAATTGCTTTTGGCCTTTTGTTTGGATTTGGTTCAAAAATTTGTGATAAGAAACTATAAATGAAGGATTTTGTTTAATAATCTAATACCACATGGTGCTTTTAAAATAAAGTCTTCATTAAATTTGGCACCTAGTTTTATTTGGCATTTCAAAAAGATGCCTGACTATATTCGTTGAAGTTCCTTTTGGAAACCGAAAATAAATATTAAATATTAATTATTAAATATTAAATATTAAATATTAAATATTAAATATTAAATATTAAATATTAAATATTAAATATTAAATATTAAATATTAAATATTAAATATTAAATATTAAATATTAAATATTAAATATTAAATATTAAATATTAAATATTAAATATTAAATATTAAATATTAAATATTAAATATTAAATATTAAATATTAAATATTAAATATTAAATATTAAATATTAAATATTAAATATTAAATATTAAATATTAAATATTAAATATTAAATATTAAATATTAAATATTAAATATTAAATATTAAATATTAAATATTAAATATTAAATATTAAATATTAAATATTAAATATTAAATATTAAATATTAAATATTAAATATTAAATATTAAATATTAAATATTAAATATTAAATATTAAATATTAAATATTAAATATTAAATATTAAATATTAAATATTAAATATTAAATATTAAATATTAAATATTAAATATTAAATATTAAATACTAAATACTAAATATTAAATATTAAATACATATTAAATATTAAATAATAAATATTATTTGGTGAATTGGGTAATTTTTGTCGCTAGCTCAAGATGGAAAACTTGCACCAAAAAATGTAGAAGACCGATTTGAATTGAACTATAGTACATATGGTATGTAATTAGATGCTCAATAAACATATCAACCAATATGTTCTCAAAATAATGTTTTCAAAAAAAGAAACTAGGAACTTGAATTTTTTTAAATCTTACCATTTAAATGCAACTCTAGAGAAACAATGTTTTTAATAATTTAAGGATAAGATATTAGTTATCAGTTATCACCTTTCACATACTCAATACTTGTCTTATATTAACAAGTTTAAGGAAACAAAAATCCAAGATTGAGTTCACTTGGTGTACGTAAATGCCACGTGCCTATACAAACAGAAAGTTTCCTTAATTCTACATTTCATTTAAATCTTGAGTATTCTTTTTCGAATAAAAAATATAAACTAAATGAACCTGATTGCAAATAGAAGAAATGACAAAATTACTTCCCTCAACTATTTAATCTAGGGAAAATATCTTGAAAACTTTGGAAAGTAGCTATAGTTTCAATCCTTTGCCGAAATTTGATACAAAAAATATAAATATTTATTGACTAAGTTCTTGAGTGCATAACTTTTTCTATCGCAACAACCTTTAAATAGCTTGTGACTTTGACAAAAATATGTATTGAGTTACTTAATGAAACGTGTTTGTTTTTTTTTTAATTTTTTTTTTTTTTATTTCACAAGTCAAAGTCAAATAAAACGGAAAGTTTATCCTTAAAAATGTTCTCTTTTTTTCAATTTTCTCTAAGCAATATATAAGGTATCAAAGTTCAGACTCAATTATTTTACTAAGTAGATTGCTTTATTGAAAGAACAAACAAAACTGGACGCTTTCTCCAGTAATTTTTTAAGCCTATATTTTCTTAAAATTATGCTTTCTAGGCGGAGTGCAAAATAAAGGACGAAACTGAATACACATTTAAAGAAAGAGTAAAAAACAAAAAACTGTTATACCTATATTTACTTTTGTTTTTAATTATCCGACTTTATCGTATTTCTTTCACAACAGAAGAACTCATTGTAAAGCAATTTAATTTTGACCAATATAATTTTTTTTTATTTTTGTTTTTGAATAAGTTAATTGCAAAAAATAAAAAAAATCATTAAATTTGTGAAAAGTAGAGCACCAGGGAATGAGGCCACTTTTTTTCATCCCACTCCATATAAATTTCCTCCTATAAAGTCCCTTCATCTCTTTTAATGCTTTTCTGTCGTAATGGAAAATTAAATAAATTGGAAAATGATGGAAAAATCGTAATTTCATTTGACAATTTAAAGAATCATAAAATGTTATGGACCCGCAGAGTACATGTACAACCAAAATCCACGACGAGACGATAACAAACAAAAAAAAAAAACATTATCTCTGTATTGAAAACCAATTGGGGATGATAACGAAGAAAGCAACAAAAAAACACAGTTAACCTTGCCGATGATGATGAGGTCGATGAAATCGAACTAGGTACATAATATCCTTGGGAAATGTATCTTCTCTCTGCGACTAATGGAACGAAATTAATCTCTTTTTACTTAGAAAATTAAGTGACTTGATTCGTTTATGCGAATCTGTGTAGGTGTGTTCGTATATGTCAGTTGCTTCAACGTTCTACCATTTATATTTTACCTGTTCTTCTTCGTGGGGGATGCGTTCCGGTTCCGGAAGCTAAAATATATGGATTAACATCAAATACATATTTTGTGTGAAGCAGGGGTTTTCTCTGGTGAATGTGTGTATGTTCAAGGCAAAGATAAATTTCTAGGGTTGATGATGTGGTATGTTAGTTTAAATGTGTTGTGCTCGAATTCAATTAATTTCTATAAGGATTTGGCTTATGTGTATCTGTGTATGTGGCTGCTATTGTTGTAGTTAACTTAGCAAATGCGTTTAGCTCCAACCATAGATACCATAGTAAGTTTCAAAATATAACACGTATAATAAAATTAAGTTGAAGTGTGACAGGAGTTAAGATTATTAAATTGTCCAATGTATTTGGTGAAGATTGTGGTTAAAGGTTGCAATAGGCTTCCTTCATGGCTTAAGGCAAATTAAATGCAAAGATTTAGTAGGAATCTTAGGGATAAATCACCGTTTCGGTTTGGATTTTGGAATTCTTAGTGTTTTTTTTGGATGTTTTATTGCTGTTACAGGATTGCTTTGTTGTACGTTATACTTTTCGAGTAACAAAATAATATTATAAGATAAAGTTAGGTATACAAATACCTCATTCAAAAAGGGCTCATAACATGTATAGGTTCTTAAGTTTTCGAAAATTATGTTTAATGAATTTATATAGAAAAGTATTGAGAAACAACAAAATTAAATTTTTAAATTTAAAGCTGTCCCTAGGATAATCTCGGCTATAAGGCAAGTCTCAACAGAAAAGGTGTAAGCGAAAAGAAATGGTTTTTAAAGGTGTACCTACATTGGTACAACATGGAATTTTTGAGTATATTTTGCAGATTTAAACTCAAGGTCTATATTTTTTTATAACAAAAATTCAAAAACACTATGAGACCGAGATGAGACTTAGTTACGACACTGGTGGCCAATTTCATAAGTAGATAAACACTAAAATTGCTTTGTCTAAGCCCCTTCTAAATTGTATCAGACATCTAATATTTTTCAGTTTCACTAATGTCGTAAAGGGATATTTTCACCTCACATCCCTGAATACAAAAAAAGAGCTTGTTTCCTTTGCACATGTGAAGTGTATGTGAAAAATGAAAAAGCATTAATGGATGAGGGGAAAATTATTCTGACAGCAAAATATCAGCTGTTGTGTATTAACAAAAAGGCTTTTAAAATTTAATCAGACAGAAACGAGCTTTTAGTTTACAGGGGAATTTCAAATCTTCTTAAATTTAAAAGCATTTGGTGAAACCAAAAAACATCATTGAAAGGCTAAGTGATGGCTTTTTAAATAATTAAAAGCCTTTCGTGAAATTGGAATAAGACTAATTCCAAGATTATACCAAAGAATTCGAAGAAAAATCATGACATAAAAGTAATCACTATTAGCACACTGAGCTCCCTCATGCCTGCAAGTAGGTACAAAGCCTTCAATGGGTCTTATGTAAATATAAAATTAACTGTTGTCACTTTCATCAGTAATAATGCCAATCAAAAAAGTTGACAACACTTTATTTGATGAACCCTTTAAAATAATAATTTCTCTGTCATTATTTTGGAAGCCAAAAAGGATAATAAAGATCATTAAATAACCTTGAACCAGGAAAATAAGTCAAAACTGTAATTTTTTTTGTTTTATCTTTTCACCATTTTACCACCCAAAACAGGTAGGTAAATTATATCTTATCGCAGATATTTTTTTCTCTTTATTGAATGGGGTCCTTTTTTTCTTTTGTTTGGTGTTTATTCATTAGAATGAGCACTATCTTGGGGTTTGTTGGTTTTACCTACATAAATGCTATTTCAGAACATTCTTGAAAGCGAGAAAGTTTAATATTCAATGTTTTGCTGCTATGATGGTATTTGCAAAGGTCATTCCACTGAAATTGACTGCCTAAGACGATGCCATAAAAAAAGGACTAATTGCGAGTGGGTGAGCAAAGTTGGGATATAATATCATCAAACCAAAGAAAATATAAGAAGTCAATTTTTGGGACTACACATTTCTACTTTCTTATAACAAAGCCAAAACAAAAAATAAAAACATTTAATTATGGACAGTTTCTTGGTGATCCCTTTTTTTAATTTTACTGATTTTCTTTTTCAGTTTAGTATTTTTGATGGAAAGTTTAACAGATTTCTTTTTTTTTTAAGGAAATATCATAATTACAACTTGGAAAGTTTAAAGGTCACAAAATCATCCAAGTTAATATTTCAATCAAGAATTAATTATATTTCAGTAGGAGCACAACTGGGGTCACACGAACTTGCTCTTAGAATGTAAATTGGCTTATATTTAAAAAATGCAGTGTACATAATTCATTCTTTAACATGTTTAAATCACATAAGTTTAAGTACATGCAATATAAATTTAATACAAATTAATTTAAACAGCCGTTAAGGCCGTTTTTTTTAATTGAATTTATTTATTTACAATATTTTAAAATATAAATAATAATATTGATAAAATATATGGGACTTTTCCCAAGCATAAATAAATTTATAATACCAAAATGAATTCTATCATGAAAAAATGATTTCACTACTCAAACGACAAAATTCGTCTACGAACATTTGTGATAAAAAATCTGAGTAAAATAACGTCACAAAAATAATTATTCCTTCAGTGAAATAAAAACAATTTTCTTTTAAGGATATAGTTGCAAGAACTGCATTGTCGTTCAGTATATTTTGCTAGATTATAAATTTTGTGAGTCGCTGTCTTCGCCACATCCTAAATATTCGCTGGCCTCATATAATATCAAATGAGGAATTGTGGCGCAGGACAAGTCAAGAGCGGCTGGAAAACTTAAATAGCGTTGGATTGGTCACACACTGTGGAAACCAAACGATGAAATTGCAAAGCAGTCCTTTGAATGGAATCCTCAGGGTGCACGGTGGGTTGGAAGACCAAAAACAACATAGAAATCAACTGTCTTAGCGGAAGCAGAATCCCAGAGAAAGATGTGGCCACAGCTAAAGTACCTTGCAGCAGACCGTGATGGATGGAAACGTTTTGTTGACGCCCTATGCCCCAGAGCCGGAGTTACAGGACAACATAATTCCGACACCATGCAGTCTTTGGCCACCCTCTCTTTCATCTTCGCCGGAATACAGCATTCTCGTCTGTCCAGTGTCTGATCTGTATTCAGCTCTTCCTCTCCACTTAGTTTCGCTTATGCCCAGGATACTGATCTTTAGGCGAAGCATTTCACGCTCAACCTGCTCGTATCTACCATCGCTGTACAAGGATCGAACGTTCCATGCTCCGATTTTCGTACGTATGCGGTAGCTAAAAGTAACATTTGCGCTTCTTGAAAGACTTCTTCTATTTGTCAACGATTCATTTATTATTATGGCGTCTTGATTGACGCTCGTACATGAAGGATGCCGCACCCCCAAATCCGATGTGCGGTTTACTGCAGCCGAAGCTACAGAAGGATTTTCTATAAAAAGATTACCTCTTGGGGACTCATTTCCATTCGTTGTCATAATTCATGTATTTGCATATATCCTTCCACCATGGTGTTTTCCGAGATATGATTAATAACATACATAAGCTCAGATTTGACAGGCACACCCGCCTTTTGTATGGTCAAACACATAACTGCTCGAGGCCGCCCACTATGGGAAAACAGACGCCTTTTGTAGCCGCCCAATATGGGTTACAGACGCTACCTGCTGCTGCCGTTGGCCTTTTACCAAAAAAGCTCCTCCGCCACCAGACTATCATGCCGTTGACCGCCACCTGCAGTTCATCCGCCTTAAGGCGGCTTTTAATCATCCCGAGGACAAGTTTGTGCCCTGACCAGCATAGCTGGGTTGTCTGCTTATCCCGGCATCCATTCGGTCCCCCTGCACGTTAGCGTTACCCGCCCTCTACCACGCGGAGGGATTTTCCTATCATTGAGCCTAGGGCCATATGGCGTCCTAGCACTCTCAAGTACTTTTAGAGGGCCATTTCAAAACACACTAATATGTGTGCCATTTCAAAGGCCACTATAAATGGTCATAAAAAGTCAGTTATAGTTTCAGTAATTGGTCAGGCATAGATTTCTTTTACATAGGAATTTCAAAAAAAAAAAAATCCATACCGCAATTAATGAAGCTTTGAAAATTTATTGAAAAAATCAATGATTGACCAATTATTGAAATAAGCTGACCTTTGGTTCTTGTAGCTACTTGTTTTTTAAGATAACATAAATGAGGTACCAACAATTTTTTTAAATGAACTTGAAGGGCCTTTAAAATCTTTTTTTTTTGAATTCTTTAAAACATAATACATCACCAACCGATCGCAAGTTAAATCTCGCAGATTAAAATTTCCCGAAATATTGCAGCAAATACACATTTTAATCAAAATTTTGCAGTTCTTGCGTGAGATTTTAAATGATGTAGATTCGTCTTCGAGTTAAATTTTTTTTTTTCCAGTCTAAAACTCAGAGCCAATGCGAGTGGAATTGCAAAATTTTGATATCGGAGACTTTAATTTTCAAGATGACGGTTTATTTCCAAAATTTTTTGTTGCGAAATGAAAATTGTTAAAAATAGGAATTTTTAATTTTGAGATTATTGAAAAAATGTGAGACTTCGCAAAATATCGCAACAAATACACATTTTAATCAAAATTTTGTAAATCTGGCGTGAGATTCTGAATGTTGAAGATTCGTCTTCGAGTTTAATTTTTTTTTTTTCAGTCCAAAACTCAGAGCTAATGTAACTGGAATTGCAAAATTTTGATATTGGAGACTTTAATTTTCGAGATTTCTGTTTATTTGCAAAATTTTTTGTTGCGAAATGTAAATGATTTTAGTTATTTTGTAAGGTTCCTGGTCTTTCAGATGTGATCCATTTCTTAAAATATCTCAAAAATAGATTCCAACAACCGTGGGTGATATTGAAAAGCAGATTTCGATTGCGAATTCATATTTCTATTGCAATTGCCATCGCATTTTGCTTCGATTTGCCGGAGCATTTGATTGCTTGCGCTCGCCCACCTAGCAACTTGCCAGAAACTATTGGGAATTTAACGTTTTTTTTTATATGGTGACAAAGGTACATATGTATGTACCTCTATTTTGTGCAGGAGATGTCAATAAAGAAAGTATTATGATACTTAAAGTCCTTAGTGTTACGATACAAAAGAGAAAAATTGATTTTTTAAGGGCTAAGGTTTTAAGGCCAAAAATTAAGGTTTTTAAACTAAATTTGCAGTAAAAAAAATTAATTTTGTAAGGCAATATCATGAATTTCGAAGAACTTGACAGGGGGCCCCTAGGCAAAAGTCTGGATCCGCCCTTGTGTGTATCTCCTGTACATAAAGTCTAACAGAAACCTGTCCCCAGCAATTGTCTCGAAACAGTTAAAGAAATTTGGCTCTATTTTTGACTCCAATCTTAGACTGTGCTTAAACAATTCCTATCCCATCAAAAATTGCAATTAATATCGTTATTTTTTGATGGAGTAAATTATGTTAAGAAAAATCAAAATTGTTTTATAGCATAATCCTTATGGTACTTAATTTATACAGGGTGTCCCTTAATTCGTCAAAAATATTTAAGGGCATGATTCTCGGGTATATTCAAAGAAAGAAATCGTATGGGGAATCTCCCCCCTTAAAACAGGGGGGCAGTTTCTGAAAAATCAACTAATGCAACTTAAGCACGCCGAATGAAACAAATTATTCATTACTTTAATATAAAATACTTTTTAATGTTGTTTCTTACGTACCTAAAATTACACTGGTGTACAATATAAATGCTTGATGGCTAATATATCTGAATCGAAAATATAAAATGAATATATGACTGCACTCTTCTCTCTTCTTCACGCGTGCTCCTGGTATTTAGAATATGAAACTATAAAATTAAGTCGGAGTTGACACTGAAACTTTAAGCATGATACGCATGTCTACTAAGGCACCGCGCATGACCACTTAATAACTCTAAATACAAAATTAAAAAAGCTCATTAAATAATGAACTATATAGCTATTTTGAAAAGTAATACTCCAATCTTGTATAAGTTTTCAAATTCAAGTTCCTTAAGTGAGTAGCTTTTGAGAAATTAAATTTCAAAATCAATTTTTTTTAATGAGAATTTATTTTTCAAGTTGATATTTTTCTAAATTTTGCCTTCTGAAGTGATATTTTTGTGTTCGATATTCAATACCCTTATCAATTTTTGATCAAACCGAAAATCTTTCTTCGTTTTTGAAAAATAAAAAAAACTGAATTTTTATTATGCATAAGACGGAACAAAAATCTCAATTCATAATTTAACCCTTTTTTCGTTTTGTTTTTGGAAAAAATACTTTTCGTTTTTTAAAGCTCTCAAAAACTAAAAAGTATTTTTTCATTTTGTTTTCGGTACCCCAAGTGTTACTTTGGCTCGTTGGAGCTAATAGAAGTAAAACTCTTCTTAAGCAGCTTGTAAGCATTGAAATCCAAGGCTAAGGCTCTGAAATAGATTATTTCACAGCTCCCTTCAGTTAGTTTAAAAATTACGTTCTACAATCGAAGTTTCAGAACACTTTTAGCTCTATGTATTAACTTTACAACGACTCACAATTTAAAAATAGCTCTTTAATAACGTTCTTCGTTCCTTAAACGAGCAAACTCTTAATATGAGCACATAAAGAAGTATTAGCCGCGTTTTATTATCGCTCATAACCCATATGGTTCACCTCGTGAAAATAAAACGATGTGGGTTAGTGCAAAAGCAGTGCTGTATATCAGTCTCTTTTTTTCTTATGTTTATTTGTTTTTCATGTAAGCATCACTTGTCTCTTTTCCTCTCTATTCCTAATACTGCTGACAAATCGCTGACATCCATTCACAATGGTAAATAGCCCTCTGCCGATCAGAGTGAAAACCTCTATCTGGGTTATTGAAATTAACCTCGGTAGAAACCTAGATCACATGTTGTTTTTGTAATGCATGTTAAAAGATAACCTCGACCCAGACCCATAGATAATAAAACGCAGCTATTGAAGAGCTCCCTAAACCTCAAGTTCAAAATACTATTGCATGACATGACCTAAAATTGATATCGAACACAAAAACAACACTTAATTACCTACGCAAAATTTTGAAAAACATCATTTAAAAAAAAAATAACAATTTTTTCAAAAATCTTGACCTGGAAATTTAATTTCTCGAAAGCAAAGATAGAATTTTCCCCCGATACGATTTGTTTCTTAGAATATACCCAAGCATCATACCCTTAAATATTATTGACGAATTTAGGGACATCCTGTATATGAACCAAGTTTAAAGATATTCCATCTATTTACTTTTACCGAAATTCTGAGTAAAATTCTAGGTAAACTCTCACTATATTTCTTATTGTTGATTTTTCATCTCAATCCTGAATTCCTTTTTTTAACTTTCATGTCAAAAAAGAGCATTATTTAACATTTATATTGTATTTTACATATTGCAACAAGTGTAACAAAAACCACACAAAAAGTAAAGTTTCATATAACCCACCAGCAGGTGCCAAATTATCTATAATTTTTCACTAGAATTTTTTGTAAGGCAATTTGCTTGGAAAAATATAAGCTTATGTTCCCAATGGTCGTAAAAATTAAAAATATAAAAATGATTAATTGTTTTAATTATCCATAAATACATACTCTTATACCTATGTATGTAATTTGTTTAGAAACGACCTATTTTCTCCGTATACAACCGGTAAATAATTTTCATTTATGTAAACAACCGGTAAACTATCATTCTTTCTTCTTATTTTGTATACGAAAATAAGTTATAGAAGGTATAAACTCTTGAAAGGGGTCGTTGTCGCTATAAATAAATTCAATTCGATATACGCTTCCTTATTATTATTATTTGGCTTTGTGTTTTGAAAGTGTCAGGAGGCGCACAGTATGACGTCAAATCTTAAGTTTACCTATGATACGTTTATATAGGCGGAAACAATGGCTAATGTAAATCTTTCTGCCGAAACATTGGAATCAATTTTCAGAGATATCCTCCCTCGGCACCAGAGTCTATTGGGAATTCCTTGAAATACGTCATCATCATTTTGCCGGTACTTGGCCAAGAGCCTAAAAACACAACATACACCGATTTCCAATGTACTCGTGAACGACGACGCGTCAATGCACGGCCGACACGCTACTTATACGTGAAAAACAGCTTCAGTAACGCTGCAATGCTGGCAAAAATCTTTTTACGACTTTCCTTTGATATATTGCGCTGCTGAAGAGAAAAAAAAAATGCTGAATGGCTGATGAGTGTAAACACAATAAAATTGTGCTACAAAAAAATGAGATTTTTTAAGCAAAGCAATATCCACTCGAAGAAATGAAGAAGAGCTAAAACGATGGTAGGTTAAGGTACCTAACCAACTTTGTAGGTGTATGCTTTTCATTTGATTGAATATTTTTTCATCGATTTTTTATGGTCATGTTGGATGAAAACGTAATGAAATTTAAAATATTTCACTATTTCGTTAGGAAATAGAATTGGAAAAAGTGTGGACTACTCTTTTGATCAATGTGTTTATGTTTGATTTATTTCATTCTCTATAAAGTTTAATTTAGCAAGTTTAAGATCTTGAGACTGAAAATGGCACACAGTCTTCAGAAATACAAAACAGAATTGAATTTTGAAATAACAAAGAAGTTTTTGGGGCTGAGCCATTAAAGGGTGAGCCAGTGTTAATTTCTTTTTTGTTTATGTTTTATTCTGACACTGACAGCTCTTTTGCGCTCAAAAATTCACAGAATAATTGCAGTATTATATTTCGCAGTACGAAATGGATCGATCCCCGCTAAAAAAAAATCAATTGGAAATACATAATGCAGAGATACTTTCAAAAGTGGTGCTGCATTGCTGGCACAGTGATTGTTGGTGATGTTGCTTGGCAGACACGAATCTACGAATCGACGATTGCCGTTGGACATCCATGATGTGGGTGCCATTAAAAATGAATGCTTTAGAAATAATCCACCTATAGAATTTAGACCTTAAGAACAATATTAAGTAAAATATTTTAAGAAATTCGTGAAAAAGGTTCCGAACTTATCGAAATTGTGTTAAAAAATTAGGTTGACAGAATACCAAGGTTCGTAAAACGATAAAATATGATTATGTTCTCTCATGAAAAACCAAAAGGGAATTTTATTTTTGATTCGATCGCGAATCTTATTTTTTTGGTTCCTATACATAACATGAAATTCGATTTCATGATCGAACCAATTCTGGATTTGTAAAATATGGTTCGTTCCCGAATTGTTCATGCGAGAACTATTGAAAACCTATTCACGAACTGTTCAAATAAGAAAGAAAAATGTTATTTTATGGTAGAAGAAAGTTTTAGAAATCCAAAGTTATGCAATATAAAGTATGGAAGGACAAAGTTTCGAAAAAAAAGTTTTGAAATCCTTGGAACTTCTGTTTCAAAAAAATATCACCTTCCTTGTTCCTTGAGCAATTTCAATGAAACTGTCCCAGGTGATGGTTTTGACATATTTTTAAAAAATCCTGTTTTGCAAATATTTCCTTCCGTTATAATTCTGTCTTCTGTTTTGTTGAAAATATTCAGCTATTACCTGACATTTTGTTGAAAATATTTTTTTAATTTGTAATTCTGTCTCAGCAATAACGTACCTACCTGTTAAAATTTTATTGAAATCGCTAAAGGAACAACGAGGAAGCAAAATGTTGACATTGTTTTGTTTTTTAAACTTGTTTTGAAATATACAAATAACGATTTACGATCTATTTCCGTAAATAAGAAACTGTGAAAATTTATAATTTTTGTAATGCATCGACATCGTACACATCCTTCAATAGAATTTGACAATTGAGGGCGAAACCCCTGGTTCGACGAAGAATGCTGACAAGTACATGGAGCCAAACAGTAGGCATACAAAGCGGTGCTGCATATAAGGACCAGAGCTGCTCGCGAGCTCTACGAGCAGAAGAGGAGAGAGGAACACAAGCTTCTAAGAAGGAAAAAGAAAGAGCATGAAATAGAAATAGAAGGATGCCATTGCAGGAATGAAGTTCGGAAGTTTTACCAAAAGGTAAAATGAACCTCCCAGGGTTACAAGGCCCGGACCGAAGCCTGCAAGGATGATCAGGGAAACATCGTAGTAGAATCGCAGTCAGTGCTGAGGATATGTAAAAATCATTTCTGCAAACTGTATAACGGCGATGACGAACCAAATTCCGCTACCATGCAGATTGCACCATTCAACCTGGACGACGTAGGCCAACAATTCCGTCCACCCGATCTCGACGAAGTAAAGATAGATATCTAAACTTAAGTCCAATAAAGCTGCTGGAGCTGATGGCCTTGTAGCTGAGCTATTCAAAGCGGCTGGGGATGAATTGGTTGGGAGTATGCACCAGCTCATCTGTAAAATATGGTTGGAGGAAAGCATGCCCGATGAATGGAACCTCAGCATTGTTTGCCCGATCCTCAAGAAAGGCGATCCTCTCGACTGCACCAACTACAGAGGCATCAGTCTTCTTAATATCGCCTACAAGATGTTCTCTGCCGTACTTTGTGAACGCCTGAAGCCATTCGTCAACAACCTGATAGGTCCATATCAGTGTGGCTTTAGGCCAGGGAAGTCCACCATCGACCAAATATTCGCACTACGGCAGATCTTGGAGAAAACCCAGGAGTTTCAAATCGATACCCACCACCTATTCATCGATTTCAAGGCCACGTATGACAGCATTTATAGAGACAAGCTATATAGAGCAATGTCTAGTTTTGGCATCCCTGCCAAACTCGTCCGTTTGTGCAGGATGACGATGGAGAATGCACGCTGCTCCATCAAGGTCGGCAAAGACCTCACACCTTTGATGTCAAAAAAGGTTTTAGGCAAGGCGACGCGCTGTCATGCCAATTCTTCAACATCGTTCTTGAAAGAATATTGCAAAACTCTCACGTCAACACTAGAAGCACAATCTTTCAAAAGTCCGTCCAATTATTCGCTTACGCTGACGACATTGACATAATCGGACAACAAAGCGTGATGTCTGTGGTGCTTTTGTGAGAATTGAGAAGGAAGCCAAGAAGATGGGTTCAACGGTGAATGAAAGCAAAACGAAATATATGCTGTCAACAAGAAAGGACACCCAACACCGACGTCTAGGACAGGACGTCACTATAGACAGCTATAATTTTGAGGTGGTCAGAGACTTTGTCTACCTAGGATCCGCTATAAACTCAGCGAACGATACCAGGGCTAAGAAGGCAATTGAGAAGCAAAGCCCTCTCTCGAGCAACTAAACTCTCCCTGTATAAGACGCTTATCATCCCGGTCCTGATGTATGGTGCAGAGACATGGACACTGCTAACGGTGGATGAGAAAGCGTTAGGCTGTTTTGATAGGAAAATTCTTCGGGTGATTTTTGGTCCCGTCTGCATAGATGGGGAGAAGATACAACAACGAACTGTATGGGTTGTACAGCCACCTAGCCACAAAAGTGAAAAGCCAACGATTAAGATGGCGGGGTCACCTAGAGCGAATGGACACCAATGCTCCGGCCCGGAAAGTCTTTGAATCCAACCCCGTGGGACAACGCAGTAGAGGTGGACAGCGTTAAAGGTGGCGCACGCAAGTGGAAGAGGACCTCAACCAACTTGGCGTGCGAAACTGGAGACAGCTAGCTAGAAACCAAGCCGGCTGGAAGAAGCTTGTTGGTTGAGGCCCTGGTCCACCCCGGACTGTATAGCGCCACCTTAAGTAAGTTAGTAAGTGGCTTGATAGATGGAGCATGGAGACGAACTATACATATTATGACAATTCGCCAGCTTCTTTATTTCAAATAATAAATAGTTTCACTACCATAGTGAGTGGATACTTGATGAAGAATAATTTTTTTAATGGATCTCTTCACATCATTATCGCGAGAGAACTATATTCCACCCAAATTGTATTCCTCCGATCTCTGCAAAGAATGTTAAAGATCCGTATTTAATGGTTCTTTAACTAACTAAAATATGAGATTTAAGCATCGTGATATGGAAAACAAAAGCTTGGTAGGGTTTATTCTCAGCTTTTGGCGGTGGTGGTTGGTTAAAAACAGCGATTTTTCTGAGTTTTGTGCGTGAGGGGTATAACCACTTAAATTCATATATTAGGAACTGACCTTGTGGTTTCAAATAATTAATTCCCAGACGTCTCTCTTCCAGCTTTCCCCCGCCAGAAGCCCACCAAAGTGGACTAATAACCACCTTTTGATATCAGGGGTATAACCAAATGTGCGACATATCAAAAAATCATAAGAAATCACCTGATTTAAAAAATGTCAATCCCAGACTTCTACTTCTCAGCTTTCAGCGTGCAAGACGTCCCAGTATTTTTGTATCCTTAAAACAAAAAAAAACAGATGGCTCAACCACCTTAGTGATTTTTGATGAACTAACAAATAAATCTAGAAAAAATGATCAGAGCTGTTATCAAGATTACAAAGTTTTTGAGTTTTATTCAGATTATACATATTTTTGTTCGAATAGTTCTTGGCCTGATAACTCAGTATTCTATGAGGAATTATCATAAAAACCGCAACACAAAATATGACTTTAAATGTGTATTCACCTAGAAGTATCTTTCTATTTTGTAGCAGTTCTTTTTTTTCGGTTACATCATGTACATAATTTTCGTTAATTTCGTTGCTACCCTAATTTGTATTTCGTCAGAAAAAATTAACACACAATTTCAAAACAGGAAGAATAATAATTACAAAGAAACTCATATCTTTTGACTTAGGTACTCTACTCCCTGAATATGTTCATAAAAAAAGTATTAACATTTCACAACAACAACATCATCCAAAGGATATTTTCGCAGCTATAATAAGAACTTCATGACTTTGTGTTATTTTGCAAAACCACTTTGCAACCCAACAACCGTACAACATTGCTTGAATAGGTTACCCCTAGCGACTGGTCGTATAATCAGTACCCTCATCAAAAGAAAATAAAAAAGTCGAAAACAACTTTACAACGAAACCTCATAACAATAACTCGCCACACTAAAGTTATTTTTTTTTCTTCGTTTCCTGTTTCCTCCTCTAACTATGACTTTCAAATTAAAAAAAAAAAAAAATCTTACCCGCTATGAACTATAGAGTAGGTATACCTACCGTCTCTATTACTTGGCTATGACCAATATATAGCTATAGGCAATAACATTCGCCCAGTACAACTTTATACCTCAGCAGAATCTACAAGCAAGTAGGAAGTAGCAAACAGGTACCATAACCACCTCCTTACTCCTTACTCCTACACATTATACAACATACTTTGTAAAACGCATTTATGTCCTTAAAGATCCAACTTGGTCCACAGTGTACTCACCTGGAAAGAGAAAATAAGATGAAATCAGATTACAATTCCCCCATATATTATAACGTGCAACAGAAGAGCTTACAATGGTAAAGTATACACTTGCAAAAATAGTTTTGATGGCTATAGAAAGGACACGGCTATACTACTCCTGTGGCAGGGAGGAGAACTCTAACCTATATGAAAGAATATACTTATTTAGATGGATATACCTACAGGACTTACTAACAAGTTCTATGGTACCTACATTAGCAGACAGGGTCTCATGAGAATAACTGCAGTCAGCTACAGGTGGCACATTTAAGTGCGGTGGAAAGCATAGAAGTGAAGGGCATGTCATCATAAAGTTTGCAATGAGGTGCAGAGTTGTTAAATTAAGTTAGTTGCATGGTTGCAAAACATTGAGTGTCGTCCAGGCATGCAATGTTTTTCTTTTTTTATGGAAGGTTTTCATTTTTTTTTTTTTTTGTATTTGTTTTTCTTGTTTGGAATAAAATTAAGGTACAAAAAAGCTTGACTTTATTGATTGCAGTTAAAAAAATTATTATTCGCTCTTGATTGGGTTTCAGGTGTTTTTTTTATCAAAAAAAAAGAACATTTAAATTAAGTAATCAAAAATGCAATTTCATTCCGTACTCGTCAAAAAATGTAAAAGAAAATTCTTAGCTAGTTTGAAAATATTTAAAAATATTTCGAGCTAGTTTGAAAATATTTCGAATAACGTTTAACTAAAAGTTTAGGTGCGCTCTACTTCATGCTGCATATCAATTACGAAATTCGGTCTCATCGGTTACACTCCGTCCTCACCTTTAATTTTCATTCAGAGTAAATAAGCGTTTATCTTTTTTAGTTCACAGCAGAGGCTGAACTGTCAAAATAAAAATTTTCTGAGCGTTCAGACGTACTTACTTACTTACTTATTCGGCTCCCGATCCATGAAGGGTCTCTGCCTGAGATATTGCGGTCTTCCATCGGTTGCCGTCCCTCGCACGCTCCCTCCAGTCGTCGAGACCAAGCGCTCTTGCGTCTTTGACCGCTTGGTCCCTATACCCAAGCAACACATTCTCCTCTTACAGATATCTTTCAGAATTCTTAAATAAAGAGCATTCAACACTGCAAGATAATTTAAAGATGTCTCTAAGACCTAAAAAGGCCCAAAGGGGCGGAGCCAATTGTATGAAGTGAAGAGTTCTAATTAATGTCTTTGTAAGTGCTTATAAAGAGGACTTCTTTTGTTGACGTATTCAAGATATTTTAAAGAGGTTTTCAATAGATCTAAAATATCCTCTTAAAAAGGTCTTTAAAATCTCTTTAAAAGTAAACGCGGAAGCGAGAAAAAAAATTACTTTTTCTCTTTTACGCATGCATCATGGCAATAAATAATATTTTCTCTTTCACGCATGTAAACATTGAGTTGAATTTTAATGAAATGGAATGAAACTTAAGATGAGTGGTGAAAACATAAGGAATTGTTTTAATTTCATTTATAAGAAGCTCGGCCAAGTTAGTTATTTTAATATGACGGTCTTAACATATTTTGTGAAGCATATCTAGAATGTGTTTCGACATGCGCGATCATATTTACTTTAAAGTCATAGATGCTACCCCCCTAAAAATTCACGCGCTTACAAAAATAAAGATATTTACATTTTTTTTTCATTTTCTTTCTAGACAAAAAACTTGTTACTGAAGTAAAAAAATGTTAATTGCATTTTGTTGGGTTATTATGTTATTTTAACAGGTCTACACAAAATTATGAAACGAATCTGCGATTATTTAAGCCCAAATTGTCATTTATTATATTTTATACAAAATAGTTTTAGAAATTGAAATCAATAAATATGGCGTGTAAGCGACAGGGTGCCTCTTATATATAAATAGTTACGCAATTATTTATTTTGTTTGTTTCTAAAGCTGCATTTTATTATTTACATAAGTCACAAACAAAAAAGAGATAGAAAGTTGTCTGAGTGCTGGGACTCATGGTTAATATGTGTAAACATCAACGTTTGTTCTTACCTGCTGTCACGGCCAGCGCTTTAGCTCCAGTGGAAACCCGAAAATTTGCAGTTCAGAATTTTAGTACGGCGGATCGAGAAACAGAGTACACCAATTGATTAATATTACTTACTAGTGTCACGTCTGATGTTCTGGGTCTACTAGAATATTTTTAATTTGGCAGGTGTCAAAATGTGCCAAAACTGTTGATACGGCGGATCGAAAAGCGGAGCACTCCAATCGATTTAGGAGGTGGATATTACCTAGTGTCACGCCTGACCTTTGGGGTCCACTAGAATACTTTTAGTTTGACAGGTGTCAAAATGTGCCAAAAGTTTTGGTACGGTGGAATCAAAAAACGGAGTACGCTAATCGATTTAGGAGGTGGATATTACCTACTGTCACGCCTGACGTTCTGGGTCCACTGGAACACTTTTAGTTTGACAGGTATCAAAATGTCAAATCGGAATTCCGAGAATACGCGCTACGAAACGTGCTATACTCCGTAATGTTGCACAGAGGAAAGTCCACGTTTTGATTACACATCAAAATTAAAGCTATTTTCACCCTTCTGAGTTTCGCAAAATTTTCAAAGTTTTATTCACATATTATAAACGCTTTTTCTATTATACGAATCTGATCAAAAAGTTTTATAAAATGCGGCTTATAACAAATGTAGCCATTTGGTCTCAAAATATAACCTATCATGCGTAGCAGATAGACAAACAAACCAAAAAATATACAAATATCAATTAACCATTTAAATAAAAATATTTTAATTTTTTAAAGTTAATGACACCCTGTAAAAAATATACATAAATAAATTAATATTTTTTCCAAATCTCAAAACGTTTTAAAAAGTTCTTAAAAAACTCTTAAAAACGTCTTGGATATAGTCACTCTTCCCCAGAGTCAAATCACGCTTAATTACTTCTAAATAAGACACCATTAAGTGGTCATTAATTACTTTTTAGGTCTTAAAAAACGAAATGTCAAACCAGTATCAATGGCAACAACTGTGTTGAACAAGTGCATAGCAAGACAAGAGGAACTTTATAAACTGATCAAATTATGGTGCAGGAAATATGATTGAACTTAGGTTGCTTCCAAGAATAAATTAATGGCAGTTTTTTTCCATTTATCCCAACAGTTTCTTATATTCAACATTTTTAAAAGATATATGTAACTTCTTATAGTGAGATTTCATTTCGCTATACAGAAACATAACTTCAAGTTGACAGATAAGAAATCAGTGCAACAATGTCTTTAAAGATATCTGGAAGACCTCTTCAAGATGTCTTTGAGAGAGGACGCTAGTGAACTCTTAAAATACTCTTATTTTTAAGGAGTTAAAGAGGTTTTGAAGAAGTTTCATAAAAAGATATGAAAAAATAACTTCAAAAAGAGGTCGATAAGATGTCTTCAAGATGTCTTGAGAGAGCAAGCTAGTAAACTCTTAAGATACTCTTATTTTTAAGGAGTTAAAGAGGTTTTGAAGAAGTTTCATAAAGAGATATGGAAAAATTACTTCAAAAAGAGGTCTTTAAGATGTCTTTGAGAGAGCAAGCTAGTAAACTCTTAAAATACTCTTATTTTTAAGGAATTAAGAAGGTTTTGAAGAAGTTTCATAAAGAGATATGAAAAAATAACTTGAAAAAGATGTCTATAAGGTGTTTTTAAGATGTATTTATAAGTATTGGCTTTAAATTATCTTTATAGGAGTTCATAAAGTGCTTATTAAGTGCAATGGTATCAAGAAGACTGAACTAAGATGCCATTAAGAGCTGATAAATTTATTTCAAGAACTCTGCAAGAGTTTTTGTGTTGCTTGGGTAGCGGAGGTTCGGTCTTCCTGGTCGTCTCGAACCTGGGGGCTGGGATTCGAAGATTTTCTTGGCTGGAGCGTTGTTGTCCATTCGCTCGATGTGGCCGAGCCAGTGTAGTCGACGTGTTTTGGCTCTTTGGACTACATCCACATCTTGGTACAGCTCGTACAGTTCACGATTGAATCTTCTCCTCCAATCGCCCTCTTCGCATATAGGACCAAATATCCGCCGAAGAATTTTTCTCTCGAAAGTGCCCAGGATCAATTCCCCTTTTTTACTTATCGTCCAGCACTTGGCGCCGTAGAGTAGAACTGGTAAAATTAGAGTTTTGTATAGCGTGCACTTTGTCTTTCGAGAATGGAGTTTTGAACCCATTTGTTTGGCCAAACCGAAGTAGCAGCGGTTCGCTAGGGTAATTCTTCGTCGGATTTCCACTAAGGTGTCGTTCGTGGAATTGATGTTTGTTCCGAGGTAGGTGAACTCCTTGACTACCTCGAAATCACTGCTACCAACAGTGACGTTTTGTCCTAGGCGATGGACAGATGAGGCTTTGTCTGTTGATAGCATATACTTTGTTTTGTCCTCATTCACTTCAAGACCAACGCGTTTCGCCTGTTCATCAATAGCTGTGAATGCTTCAAGTACAGCTCTCTTGGAACGGCCGATGATGTCGATGTCGTCCGCATAACCAAGCAGTTGAGAAGACCTGTTAAAGATAGTGCCTTCCATGTTAACACCACTCTTGCGCACTATCTGCTCCAGGACTAGGTTGAAGAAATCACATGATAGCGCATCTCCTTGTCTGAACCCTGTACACGTCTGGAATAACTCGGATGAGCTGTTACCCATTTGCACGTTGCACCGCGTATTTTGTAAAGTCATGCGGCATAGCTGGATAAGTTTTTTCGGGATCCCGAGCTCCGACATCGCCAATAGAAGCTCTTGGCAACTTATGCTATCATATGCGGCTTTGAAGTCGATGAATAGGTGGTGGGTCTCGACTTGAAATTCGTTGGTCTTTTCCAGGATTTGCCTCAATGTGAAGATTTGGTCTATCGTTGATCTGCCTGGCCTGAAGCCACACTGATACGTGCCGATCATAGTGTTGCAGAAAGGTTTTAGACGCTCACATAGTACGTTGGATAGGATCTTGTAGGCAACATTAAGCAGGGATATGCCTCTGTAGTTCTTGCAGGACATAGGATCACCTTTTTTGTAGATTGGGCATATGGAGCTATTTGACCAGTCGTCGGGCATACTTTCCTCCTCCCAAACTTGGTTGATGAGCTGGTGCATGCACCCTACCAGAACATCTCCTCCATACTTGAAGAGCTCCGCTGGTAGGCCATCCGAGCCGGCGGATTTGTTGTTCTTAAGCTTGTGGATGGCTTTTTTAACCTCTTCAGTACTGGGTGCTGGGACTGGATCTTCATTGACTGGTCTAGTGCTTCTTTGTTCCCCTGTCGCCTCCTCTACATAATGTCCATTAAGCAGCTGCTGGAAATGCTGCTTAAACACGTCTACAATTCCCTGTGCTTCGGTGACTAGGTTCCCTTCGCTGTTTCGAAGAGCTTGCGTGTCAGTCCTATAACCAGATGCCAGTTGCTTGGCTGTTTTGTAGAACCGGCGGGTGTTGGTGGCGGTGCTGGACTCTTCGAGATACTTGAGCTGAGAGGCTGCGGATGCTCTTTTCTTTCTACGCAGGGTTTTTTTCTCTTTCCTTCTCTTTTCACGGTACTCCTCTCTCGCTACTCTTGTTTTCCGTTGCAGCATTTGCATTCGTGCATTTTCCGTCTCCTGCTTCAATACCGCGCATGCATCATCATACCACGTGTTCTTTTTTCTGGGTGGTTGATAGCCTATGGTGGTCTCGGCTGTCTCCTTAATAATGTCGCGATACTGGTTCCACTGGTTCTTGACGCTTGTGGCTGGGTGTACGGCAGAGAGTTTCCCGGTCAATTGCTCACTGTAGTCTCTGGCTTTCTCAGATGTGCTAAGGCATGCGATATTGAACTTCTTTCTTTGGGTGGTCTTCGTTTTCTTTTCGTTGGACAGTCGGGCTCTGAGCTTTATCACAACAATAAAGTGGTCAGAGTCCACGTTTGCACCTCGGAAAGTTCGCACGTCCAAGATGTTCGATGCGTACCTTGCGCCAATTAGCACGTGGTCGATTTGGTTGGCAGTTCGACCATCTGGAGATCGCCAGGTTGCTGTTTGTATCCTTCGCCTGGGGAACCTAGTGCTACTTATCACCGTATTACGAGCTGCAGCAAAGTCGATTAGTCGGAAGCCGTTGTCTGAGCGTTCAGAGCTAAAAATTAATGTTTGGTTTTTTGTTCTGAGCGTGTTCTGAGCTTGTTCAGAGCGTGCTCTATGAGCTCATAATAAAATAACTGAGCAGACAGAGTTAAATACTGAACACAAGCATTTGACAGTTAGTGTTCAGGTCTGTTTCAAAAATAATTCAGAGCGCTCAGATCACGCTTGGTTCCAAAGATGTTCAGAACATGCTCCACGCATACTCGAACTCTGTTCAGAGCTGAATTAAAAAAGAAAAACGTCTAATGAACATCAATAGAACTTTTTAACAAATAGCAATTCACATTAGCTTGCCTTCTCGTTTATTCACAAACCTCAATGTGGAATCTGTTATGCTGAAGTATCTAATTTAACTTCTTTTGTTAAAAACTAAAAATTTATTGCAAAGTTCAGCAAAGATAAAACACCGCCTTTTATTTTTTATTTGCAATTTCGGCATCTGACACCTTCCATAAAATAAAAGCTGTTACTTTAGACGTGGATACGTAAAGTTCTCTAATAAGAAACAGGGTGAAAATGTAGGCATTTGCTTACATCATTCAATTAAAAGTTCAAATGAACTCTACTCTAAAATGTGTTTCGCCTAGCTACGACAAGTAAGCTCACCAGTTAGAGACCGTCGTACTTTTAATTGAATTTTAAATTCAATCACTCCATCTTCACCGAAGAATATTTTTGTTTCCTATTTTACTTCAAATTCACCCTTGTTTAGAGCAGTTCCAGAAATAATTAAAAATATCTTGCGTTGTTGTTGCTTAAAGTAAAAATTAAAATCTAAGAACTGTTCTCACTCACTTTGAATAGATAGCTTGGAGGAACTTCGTTGTATAAGAGCACCTTGATTCATATTCTAATTCCACATTTTTTTTTTTTTCAAAATTCTATCCAACGGTTTTTAAATTGTTGTCTTCATAAATTCAAAAGGCGCAATATATTGAATGGTCTTTCTAAAATTTTTGTATAACAACATAAATAATATCCTCAATGACGATGACTATAAATCCTTCGCCAGTTTGGACAGCTCGGACGCAGACAAGCTGTGGCTGAGAGCCCTGCGGTAGGTGAGACTCAAATATCCCCTCAAGGCGAGTGTTTGGTGAAAATACTGGCGCTGCCGTATGCCAAGACTAATTTGACTCCCTGTAAAGGGTCTGTTGCAAGTGATTCAGCCCAAGTCTACGTGGATGACCCAAGGTCCTCCAAGGCCGTAATGGCTGCCTTTTCCAAAGGTCTATCCCCGTCAACCTATTGGCCAAAACCGACTCAGGAAAAAAAAGTACAACCAAACAAGCAGAACAAGGTTGGGGATCTAAATACAGATCCCAAAAGGATAGAAAACGTCAAGAGGGCAAAGCCATACGAAGGTATGGCAATAGTGACACGAAGCTGCTTAGTCTTAGGGGCTGAATGCGTTTGAGCTTGGTTTAAAAACTTTTTGCAAAGACGGGCACTATGAACAAACCAGTCGATTCCAAATTGAACGAAAGAAGATTCATGGACAAATCTGCTCAAGATACCTCTTCCTTGAAATTGGCTGGCAGTAAAGTGATGCCGGAAGCCAAGTCATAAGTACTTGGCGGTCGAGCACTGGGAGTCAAGGAAATAATACAAGGCACAATGCATCAACGTCTGCCAATATAAAGTACAAGATGGCACACAGCGCTAGTGTAGGCACACTAGAAGACCTTGCATCACAAAAGCCTTTAGGTGGCCGTCATAAATGAGGGGAGTTTCGAAAGGCTCTTGGCCAATGAGCAGCTGTCTCAGGTGGAAGTAAAGATCCTGGTGTCTTAACACTAATATTCCTGCTTCTACTGGTTTTATGCACAAATTCGGGGGCTATCGACAGTTTAGAGGTTCAAATTTTCATTATGTAAGGGCGAACCCACTCTAGAATGACTCGAGTCGAAAATAGGCGAAATGAGAGTTCTACTCGAAGAATTTTGAAAGTTTCTTCTAAAAGCTACCTCCTTTCCAGACCCAAAGCCGGCATTCACGTAAGGGCCCCACTCATTGCTAAGGAACTCTTGGAAAACCTTTTCCGGGGTCAGAACTAGAACTTCGCTACTGGTGATTGGAAGTTTCTTGAAATGGAAGCCTCCAAAACAGAGCAGGAAGCCATTTTCATCACGAGTCAATGGCAATGTTTTCATCCAAGGGTTTCGAAATTGATGGTTGGCATCAATGAGGTTAAGTTGCGATTGGTGACGGCAGCCAAACTACACAACAAAAACAAAAATAAAAATTATGATGAAGGTACTAAGCATAATGCACAGTAAGTTGGTCTCGGCCACCTTATTCTCATTGTTGTCAAACAATGTAATTAATATCACCCTTATTCAGGAGCCCCGGCTTTCATTCTCAAATTGAACTTTCCGGGCATAGACCTTTAAACAGAATACGTCACACTGCACATGATTTTAACTCAGTGGCTATGACAGATATCCCAACAAGGAAATTCTAGAATGGAAACAGGGTCATTAATACAATCATAATTCGGTGTTTACTGACGGTGACGATGGAGTAGGGTCAGATATCCACTCGGAAAATTCACCAATCAACATATCAATAAGCTTTTCAAGCTTCTGCAAGGTTTTTCAAGCGAGGGTTCTTGCAGTTTGTGGAGTCGCGAAAGATATTGTCTCTCATGAAGTAGTCAATAGTACCTAATACCGACATCTTCATAGACAGCCCGACGGCTATTAAAGCTACAGATTTCTTCAATCACTATAAACTGGTAGACAGTGGTTGAGCTGAGCTGAGATCTCAAGGTATAACAAGCACAGTTAACCTAAAACAGGTCCCAAGACATCGTGATATTTTTGGGAATGAAATGGCAGATGAACTGGCTAAACACTCTCTTAAACCGAGCAAAATCAAACCCTTGGTACCTACTTGTGCCTCTGGAGCAGGAAAAAAGTAGAATTCACCAGAGTTTCCTCCAAGCATCAGACGTCAAATGGTCACCACTTGACACTTGTCGGGTTTGTCTGAATATTTATACTTAAGATAGTTGGAGTCCTAGTGAGCCCACAACTCAATGGGAGCCCATCACATAAGAAGAATAGACATAAGCCCATCAAACTTATGTAGAGGGTGTCAAGATGAAGAGGCAGAGGAGGGCTCATCACATTTCCTTTGTGAATTCCCCAGCCTAGCTAGAACTAGAAAAGAAGCCTTCGGAGAATAATTTCTGATATCACCTTTCTACGACTTTCACACATCAAAACAGAGATTGCGCCAAAAAAAATTTCACTGTGAATAACTTTGTCTATAAAAATGGAGATGGCCCCACAGATGAAAAGACCCTCAATTTGGCCCCTGAGTTAACTCACTCGGAGCTAACTCAGGATTTCAATTGACTGAAAAACACGATTATGAAGTTAACTCAGGTTTATCCCCAATTACTAATTGATTTGAATTTAAAAGTTTTCAATTTTACCTGTTTTTTTTTTGGAAAACTTGCAGGCAAATTTTGAATTCGAAACGAAAAGCTAAAGAACCCTTATTTACGATAACAGCCTCACCCTCACATTTATTTTACGCTTGACTAAAAAAATTGAAAAAAAAAATACCTATAAAAAATAAGTAGGTACTTGAAAAGCTTTGTTAAGTGTAGACGTAGATACACATGACATTATCTTTGTATATATATGTTTAATGTCATGTAAAAAACGTAAAACATTTTCGTAAATTACAAAATACGGAGTATATCCACATATGTTGCTCCAAAAAAAAATTTATCACCCAGAAAAATCTCTTTTAATCCCAATTTTTCTCTTATACAAATCTCCCAAAGTGAATTCCGTTAATACAAAATTATCTCCTCGTATATTTCATTCAATATAAATGGAACATAAAATAGAAATTCCCATACCGTGTTTTCAGACAAAAACCAAATAATGTTGTCACTCAGCCACACAACACCAGACCCAGAAAATGTGTTTCTCAAATAAAATAATAAAAAAAAAAACAGACGAACGATAAAGATGATAAACTCTTAGCCAAAGTTTGTACATAAATTTGTGAAAATGTGAAAATGTTTTCTTCATAGCTTCCGGGAAAATGTAGGTATTGAGGTTTTTTTTTTGGCTTTTGCTTTTTTCATCTCCATTTGACTTGAAAAGAATATGTCTGACTGTCTTCTGTTAAAAGTGGTTGTGGATCTTTCATCACCGATTGTTGATAAAATGCTGTCAGAAAAACCAAGAAGTCAAGCAAAAAAAATTGTTAAAAGTTAAAACTTATCCATAAAATATGTAAATGCATTGGTACTATATTAATATAAGTAAGGAGCAGGACCTTTTTTTGGGGATAACCACAAAAACAAAAAACAAGAGAAATAGGTACCTATACCCACTTTAGGGAGACACGACACAAAGGTTCTTAGAGAAAGTATGAGGTTGCTTTAATGGAATTAAACGCAAATCCAAATCGAAGCTATACACAGATGATTCACCAAGCAGTTAGGGTATTAAGCATTAATCCTTGTTGGCTTTAATTAAATCAGTAAATTTGTAACAGCTAATTTTCCAAAAAAAAAACAATAATGGCAACAACACAACATGTTAATTAAATTTTTTAACAAAACACAATTCCGGATTAAACGTACTTTGTCATCAGCTTTCTAGGATGTAAGGTCTTTGAAGGGGAACATGTTGCTTAACAGCAAAGGGTTGCAAGGGTGTGTTTTTATTTTCCTAAGACGAACAAATATTTTTAATTAAATTTGATGTGGTTTTTATATTTTTTCTTTCTGTTCCTTAGAATTAGCACCACAATACTTTTTCAATCCTCATGTTGTTTCTTTCCTTCTTCTTTTTTTTGAAGACTAACAAAACAATTTAAACCAACAACGGCAATGTTCCGATAAATTTATCTTAATATTTCCAACATTTTTTTATAAACTATTTTGCTCTTTTTGGCTATAAAAGGCGCCACACATCCAACAAATTTTATCCAATTTAAGAGATCTCTCAGCTTATGGTAACGATGAAGTAACAAAAAATAAAAATTGATCCATTTTTCGGTCCTTTAAGGATGTGTTTTTTGTGTCGGTGTGTTTTTTTGTCTACCCCCAAAAGAAGGTGCTTTCTTTTATATGGATGGTTTAGATTTTGTTATCACCGATGATGGTTTAAAACTTCCGAAATGGAATTGTTTTTTCCTTTCAACCGAAATACATCTTCTTGGGAAAATGGACATATGGCAAAATAAGACGTGGGGAGATTTTCATTCTTAGTTTTTTTTTTTCTTTTATTTGCGATTTATAGACGATGTAAGGGTATAGTAAGAATTTGAAAAAAAAACTAAACTCTAGAAGTTATATGAACAATGTTCATGCTATGAAAAAAGTCCGTCAAATATGTTATTCTATTTGTCAATTTGCTTTTAAATATCCTAAACCAACGTGCCAAAGCAATTTTTCCAATTTTGTCGGTTTGAGGAGATTCTAAAAAAAAATGGATTTTTATTCTAACTGCTAAAGAAATCGTATTCTTTATGAAAACCTTATTTTCAGTAGCTACATTAACCATCATCGTTGATAGCCCCCAGCTTTGTGTGTCTCCACTTTGGGCTTCTTATTTTATACACTATAAATGGTTGGTGAATCCAATATGGATATTCTAAGTGAACTAAAACTATATCAACTTTGTATATCCTATCCAAATTATAAAACGATTTTTGAGAGCAAGTACATGCTACCAAATCGAGAACCTTTTTGATATATTTTTTCTATCTTCCTTTGTGTTTTTTAAGTTCGAATGGTTTTCTATGTAGGAACATTTCCTGATGTTCGCATATCAAGCAATTTCATGGATACACGCATCCTAATAGATAAGATTTGGACCATAGCAAAGATTATGTATGTATTTTTTTTTTATATAATCTGACTTAAGTTAAAGCGTGCAACAAAAGAATTTTTTTATTTTTGGGGAGATGGGGTGGCAATAAGAACTGAAAAGTGAATAACTAAAATTAAATATATCTACTTGAAAAAGATTTTGAAGATATTGCTTGAGCTTGAGAGGGATTTAAGTATTTCACAACAATGGAATTGTTCATTAACATTTTGTCAGGGTAGGAACTTAACTAAACTTTTTAAAGAAGCAAAGATAAAATAAACGATAGAAATGCATAGTTATCAAATATTTTTTTCTTAATTTAAGCCTATTTGTTTTACGTGTCTTATTTTTTGTGTATCCAAAGAGGGCTTTGAGCTAACAATTTTTTTTAAATTTTTATTTGGAGTTCAATTAACAGTGAGTAGATAAAAATCAATCTCACTCTGATAGTAAACTTTACAAACGTTAGTAAGTTACAAAAATATAAGCGGCAATATAAGAGGCAGTTTATTGTGTATCCATCGAGGGCTATGGGCTAGCAATTTTTTGTTTATTTTTGTTAGGAATTCAAAAAGCAGTGAGTAGAAGAGAATTTAAATGCCTAACTATAAAAGAACGATGAAAATTTTAATTTTTATTTTTTTAATTCTTCAAAAATTTCATAATAATGTACTTCCAGTGGCGGATCCAGAGGGGGGGCTATAGAGGCTGAAGCCCCCCCACAGTAGATTCGTACAATTAATTTAAAAGCTAAATATAATACATTATGATGCTTCAGTTTTGTGTTCGTTTTAAAACCTTAAATTTTTAAAAACTTTTGATGAAAAAAGAATGATACCTTAAATCATATATAATATTTGGGTTTTTTCTTGTAGTATTTATTAAAACAAGGTTGGGGCTGAAAAATTCGCATGGCAGTATGTTTTTCTAAGCCCTCGAAGGAATTAGATGAAAATACGAAGATGAGACTAATCAATTATGAATATTCAAACGTAGGTTCTTTTTATTCCTAGCCCTACAAGAGGAACAACAAATCAGGGATGGGGCTTACTAATTTAGGCCTGAAATGTGGTTTTCCAAACCCTATGGGAATTGGAAAAAAATGAGAATGAGGTAAGCAAATTTGCATGTAGCTAGGCTGTGTTTTTTCCCAAGCCTTAAAGACAATTTTGCATGTAAGCTGTTGTTTTCCCTAACGTCAAGGAAACTGAATAAAAATAACAATTTACATGTAAATTCTGTTTTTTCTTAAGGACGAAAAAACAAGGTGGACGAAAAAAGTGCTGCGTTTGTGTTCAAGCCCGTGGAGCATCGAGTGAAACAAACGAGGTTAATTCAGCAAATTAACATGTTCAATCCAATTGAATAGCTTAAGGACAAAGGACAGCACCTGGTATTTTCATTTAATAATTTGTTTCCGCAATTGAAAACCGAAATTTAGATATGTAGGTGTCTGTATAAAAAAAAATTACAGTTTGTCTTGAAAATGCCTTTTCAGGTAAAATTTTCAGTAGAGCGTGCTGTTGCTTTTAGCTGATTGAACGTTCAGCTTAGGATCATTAAGGATCCTATTGAATTTTTATTTTTTATCGATAGTTACAAAAGTGAAAGCCCAACGATCGATTTATCGATAGTTTGCATGAAATGAAACCGAATCAAATAATTATTGTTTATTACAAGATTTACAATCAGTGTCCTCGAAATTGAAACTTTTGGTTTTCTTTAAAATAAGAAATAAATTAAATTAAATTAATAAGTAAATAAATAATCATTAAATATTATTATAATAAGAAATGGTAGGATCATTCAAACAAAATGGCGTGGTTAAGGTTGCTTTAGCCAATATCATTAACATTTTTAAAGAAAAATTTTTGGAACGCGCTAAAATTTTGCTCCCATAAAAAATTCTCTTGAAAATTTTGCCTAGTTCTTTATCCGAGCGGTACACATCTTCAATTAAATTTTCGTTTCTTACTGTGCATCACTAAGATAAATTTAGTTTATGCAATAATTTTTCGCTACATTATTCCCGAGCTAAATAGTGACAGCTGATTTTATTCATGAGATTTAGGTGGACTTTATGTTAAAATTAAAATCGGAAACGAGAAATTTACAAGAAAAAACTATTTAGGTATCAATTCCAAAGAGAAAAACCCATTTTATTTTATCAGATGTACCTACTTAAAATATTTTAAAAAAAAATCTTTTAAATGATTTACTAAAATTTTTATTCAGAGAATATAATGTGAAATTCTCCTGAAAAATGTTATAGCTAGCATTTTAGTTGGTGTTTGAGTTTCCTTTAAAAATATCCTAACAACTTTATGTACCGTGTGACGTTCTTAACAAATCTATATGCAAGGTTAAAGCGCGTTTTTCAAAATATCCGCTGAAGCACACGAATTATTTACAGCTGCTCCATTTCCAAACATAAAATTTTTCATTATTTTTGCAATATGAAAAAATTGGTTGACTCTGCCGACTGGCTTACATTCTGAGAAATGAAAATAAGGATTTAGAGATTGTGTCTTTTTAATATGTCTAAAATAGGAGCCTCAAGCCCCCCCCCCCCACAGCCAAATCCTGGATCCGCTACTGTGTACTTTCTAGTACAACGAATTTCTCAAAATGTATTCTAAAGTTTTTTCACAGTTCCTTAAAACAAAAAAAAAATGTTTTAAAATTCGTAGAAACTATTAGTTTTTACTTGCGATATAGGTACTATAGGGCAAGTTTTGGATGAAAAAAAATTTCGAGATAACAGTCAAACATGACATTACGATGATAGAGAACACGAAAAAAGTGGGTGGCACAATTCTGTCTGTCTGTCTGTCTGTCCGTACCTCAACCTACAGCCTAAACCACTGAAGCGATTTTCTTCAAATTTTGAACTTAAGGTTTTTTTGTAACTCTCCAGAGGGGAAATTGAAATTTTTTTTTTAGCTCAAAAAATAACGGTACTTGCCATACAACCGTTAAGGAAAAGCTTATTTATCTCAAAAACGGCTCCAACGATTTTGATAAAAAAAAATCAGTGTATTATTGTAGATATGATATACCTTTTAGTAAGAAAAAAAATCACCAAAAACATTTATTAACGGTACCTGCCATATAACGGTTTTTTTTGATTTTTGGTTTTCTCATTAACCGCTCATCCGATTTCAATAAAAGTTTTTGCACTAAAGCTTTGTTAGAATATAAATAATACTGCATACCAAAATTTTTGAAAACATAAATTTTGGATTTTTAAAAAAAGATTCAAATTTTTTTTTTGAAAATTCAATATTTCAAAAACGAGTTGATGAATTATTTTGAAATTTCAGTTTTAAATGTATATTAATATGTACTCAAAATTGGCATACCAAATTTTTTTTTGAAAAATGTTACAAAAATTTTATATATAAAAAATTAATTTTTAAGAAAACGGCTCCAACGATTTTTAATTTTTTTTTGCATTTATTCATATTTTTTCAAGTAATTAAATGGCATACTTTTTTTTGAGCTCTAAGTTTTTTATCAGGCTGTTTATACAATTAAAAGAACGATTTAAATGCTTTTTATACTTTTTCTATAATTACTTGAATATTTTTTAAAGTTCTTAAGCCCCACACAACTTGAACATAAGAGCAAGTACGTGCGATCCAGTCGTGCATTTTATTTGTTAGGAATTCAAAAAGCAGTGAGTAGAAGAGAATTTAAATGCCACTCTGATAGTAAACTTTACAAACGTTTCTGAATCTGAAAAAAAAAATATAAGAGCCAGTTTATTGCATTTCTGTAAAAGTCTTTTTCAAGAATATTACGGCACTATCTATTGTTCGGGCGGATTTTTGTTTTTATTTGATCATTAGAATTAGAACTTACAGTTTACCTTATCAAAAAATAGAAGAAACATTGCTAAATCTAGTAATTTACTTAACTTAGCTTTTAGCTGTCCCTGCAATACTAAAGCATGAAAGACGAAAATTGACTTATCCTCTTAGCAACCCTCTCCTCTATTTTAATTGTTTTATTTTGACTTGTTCATAAAGATTTTCCATTGCTTTCTTGTTAAAAAAATACTTACTTACTTACTTAAGGTAGCGCTACAGTCCGGGTGAACCAGGACCACAACCAACAAGCTTCTTCCAGTCGGCTTGGTTTCTAACTAGCTACCTCCAGTTTTGCAAGCCAAGTTGGTTGAGATCCACTTGCCTTCCACTTGCGTGCGCCACCTGTTACGCTGTCCACGGGGTTGGATTCAAAGACTTTCCGGGCCGGAGCATTGATGTCACATTTGCTCTAGGTAATCCAGCTATCTCAGTCGTTGGGCTTTCACTTTTGTAGCTAGGTCGGTGTCACTGTACAGTTCGCTGTTGTATCTTCTTCTCCATTCCCCATCTATGCAGACGAGACCAAAGATCACCCGTAGAATTTTTCTCTTAAAACAGCCTAACACGTTCTCATCCACCGTTAATAGTCTCCATGCCTTTGAACTATATATCAAGACCGGGATGATAAGCGTCTTATACAGGGACAGCTTGTTGCTCAAGAGAGGGCTATGCTTCTCAATGGCCTTCTTAGCTCAAAGATACAGTGATTGGCAAGAGCAATTCTTCGTTTGATCTCAGCACTGGTATCGTTCGTTGAGTTTATAGCGGATCCTAGGTTGACAAAGTCTCTGATCACCTCAAAATTATAACTGTCAAATATAGTGTCGTTCAGTCCGAGACGTCGGTGAAGTGTCCTTTCTTGTTGACAGCATTTATTTTGTCTTGGTTTCATTCACCGTTACACCCATCTTCTTGGCTTTCTTCTAAATACTCACGAAAGCACGACTGACATCACGCTTCGTTCGTCCAATTATGTCAATGTCGTCAGCGTAGCGAGTAATTGAAAGGTCTTTTGAAAGATTTTGTGCCTCTAGTGTTGACGCGACGTATTACGATGATGAAGAAGTGGGTTTTGCCATAATGTCCATACTTGGTTTAGTGCGTCCAGAGAGCATTTTTATTTGGTTGCATTTAGAACAATTTGAATATTAGTTTTAGCACATCTAGAAAAAGGTAGCTAAATCTGGCATTTTGGTTCTTTCATATTTTCTCAAAAATAATATTTAAGATTTTGATTGAGCTTTGTAGTCAGTTATCTGTAATCCTAAACTGTAGTTAACTGTATTTTTGATTTTAATGTAATTTGTGGGTAGATTCCATGAATTTCCTTATTGAATGGTTAGAACATTTTTACAATCGATCTTTTTAATAAGCGAACTACATAAAAGAAAAAAATCATTTTGTCAGTCCTTTTGTCATTTTCTTCCATAGACAACATAATACTTTATACCCTCAATGTCTAGCCATGTTATGGCTAAAAACCAGGAGAGTAAGTTAATGCGAACCAGTCAATGTATATATTATATTATTTGAGGGGGGTAACCGTGTGTATCATACTGATAGTAAACTCTACAAACGTTTGTAAATAAACTATGGAATAAGTAACGTTCTTAAATGCCTAACTATAAAATAACGATGAAAATTTTTATTTTATTTTTTTAATTCTTCACAAATTTCATAATAATGTACTTCCTAGTACAACGAATTTCTCAAAATTTATTCTAAAGTTTTGTCACAGTTCCTTAAAACAAAAAAAAAATGTTTTAAAATTCGTAGAAATTATTAGTTTTAGGCAGTAGCTACTCGAACATAAGGTTTTGCAATAATTAAATTGGACAACAATTTGGACAAAGTATACAAAATTATAACTTTTATCACGTGATTTATATCTAAAAATGAAAATCCGAGCTATGTACCTTGTTTTTGGCAATCAGGTAACGATATATGAGCTGCTGTTTTTGCTATGCAATAGAATTGTGTATAAAAAACCTATTGTTGGGAATATTTTAAATTGCTTTATTTTTATTTGTTTATTTAAGTCAAACTAATAAAAAATTTCATCATACAAATGTGTAACAGGCTGCATTTTCTTTTTCCTGAAATACTTTGCATATTAAAAAATTGCTATATCTTAGGTTTCCTCCCGTTTTTGGCAGTTTTATCTTTTAAAATTTGAAATTGCTTAAACATTTTTTTATAGGTCTGCATCCTGGAAATTAGTGCCCGCAAATATAAAGGGTCTCAAAATTTCCAATATCCGCTCTTTAATGTTTTGATCTTAATAAATAAAAGAAGCCATTGAATTTGGAATCAGGAGTTTGGAAACAAAAGGTGATATTTTTACTTTTGGTGTTTTTTATTTTGTTTTTTTTTAATAAGGTCCAAAACCCTGAAATCGTTCGAATGCCAAGGAGATTTAGTCAAGAATAATAACATGCATCAATGAAACTTCAACTTGAATTAGTACATTCGGGACAAAAGGTGACATTTTTCAGACAAATTTGTTAGCTTATGTAAATTTCTTTTTTCTCAATTTCTAATAAAAATGAAAATAGGAAAATGTCATTATACGTACACGTACTACATGTAGAGCTAGCATAAGGAAAACTAAATCAATTCTATCTATTTTTCAATCCGAAGCGATTAAGTATAAGATATTCTTTAATCTTCAGCAATTTCACATTTGAAAATCTCAAATAAATTTCAATATTTAATTGAAAAGGATTAAAACTACAATTTCATTGGTATATCCCATCTAATCAAAAGGGAGGAAACTAATTTAAAATATTTGTCGAAATTCATTTATAAAAAATTCCTAAACCAATGCGTGTGTAAATACAATTAGAGCTTAAACTATTCGTAACACGGTAATCATTATTATATGCCGTTATCCACCTGCGAACTTATTTTAATCCGCTTTGCACAGATTACACCAACCTACAAGCCTGTGAAAATATTTCTCAATTTCACAATCCCTTGGTGTTGCAGGGATAAACACACAGCTAACGGGGTAAAAGATCTCAGCTGGCTGTCGTACTGTTCTACCCTCCAATTTAAATACATGTTCAATATTTATCGAGTGATTTTATTTATCTTCAATCCGTACATATACATACATAGATGGTATGTAGACACGAACACTCTGACTGAACACACATGGTCAAAAATTCAATAATTCGTCCTTTTTCATTTTAATCTGCATTAAAAATTTCATAAATCGTTTTGAGGTTCTGCGAGGACACGAAACAAGGAAAATGTGGGTCCTTTGGATGGAAACTGGGCCAAAAATAAATCTCATTACTGATGGATACTTTTATCCATCCATATGAATCTGCTACAAATATATGTATGTACATTGGATAATGGAAACTCCCATTTCATAAAAAAAAACTTCGTTGTGGTTGAAATAAATATGTATTCAACCCTGGATGAATGCGATGGAATCAAATAAGGCTTGAAATATAAATCCTAAGTCTCAAGGGTAAATAATTTTCTCAGAGATTAAAAATTTGATTAGGATATGAATCAAATTAAAATAGATTTTATGAAATTTCAAATTATATCTCTCAAAGGGATTTTTTGATTGAATTAAATTTTGTTAACTCGATTTGTAGCAGCTTAAGTCTATCTTAATGAAGAAATATGTGTTCATTGACTTTAAAGAATCGAAATCAGAACTTTATTTCATCTATAAGGAATGTTCAGGAATTTAAATAAATTTTAAATTCAATTTTGTGGTGTTATGAACTCACAGAAGGAAACGATAAAGAAAGACAGAGATAAAGATAGAGCTTTGTGAATTGAATATTGAATTGATTGAATTTTACTTCTTGTTGATTGTTTTTGATAGCCTTTGAGTGCGGGGAATACAATTTGATCTATTTAAATTGATTAAAATTCAATATCAAGGAAGTCACATGTGAAATTGATATTCAAACTATATGATATGACACTTCATTTTCTCAAACATATACATTATACACATATACCTAACCTTGAAAATATGATTGTCTTTGGTATATATATGACAATAATATGACAAGTACTGCAGAAAATTGGATATATTCTCTTAAGTTTCTAATAAATATTTCACACTTCATTTGTTTTGAGTTTATTGAATTAAATTGGAACATTTATGTTTATCCTCGAGAGTTGGAGCAATGAATTTGAAGTACTCTTCTTCTTTCAGAAAGCCAACAACTCTTTCCTACGTGGCAATTTTTTTCAAACTACATTTATGGTACCCTCTATCTTTATGGAACTACAGATACAGAGATTGGCATTGAGCAAGAAATGTTCAAAATTCCGTCCTGAACTTTTTTTTTACACAATTTATTTCTCTGACCAAAAATATATGGAAATAATTTGGTCATGTTTTAAATAACAACTGATGCATTGGGGATAATTCGCCAGCGTTTAACTGAGCGACTGAGCAATACCAAGTTTGTGTGTGTTTATAAAAATGTTAGTCGCTGTTGCAATTGATAAATAACAAAACCTGCATTGGAATTGAGCTTATCATGTGGCTTCAGTGGCGCGGTGTGTAGTACACCGGCCTCTGAATCGCAAGGTTCATGGTTCGCTCCACGATGACGGCAAAGTATTTTTCAATTAATACGAGCATAACCAGACTATAGAGTAAGTACTCCAACTATTTCGAACTCGAGAAAATAAATAAATAAAATATCCTGTCAAAATATTTTGGTAAGAGAAAAAGGAAGACCCCGAAGAAAGTGGCAAACTAAGAGATTCCCAGGTGATATGGCGGTTTTTAACCGTCTTAGCAATGAATTAAAAAAGAATCTGTGAGTTCAAAAATTATTCACATAGTAGATTCCTGAAAAGTCTGATGACGGATGCTTCTAACGAATACTCCTTACCTATGGAAAGCACCTAAGCGCCTAAAAAGACCACAGACACAAAACCTGCGAGTAAAATCACAAGATAGTAAATGGATTGAAAACCCGAAACAAAAGGTTGATCTCTTCACTGAACATCTCGCGAATGTTTTTAAGCCATTCCCAGCAAACACATCAGCTACATATTCCTAACAGTTTGTTGATAGAAACGACGAATGTAAAATACCTTTTGTCAGGCTCAAGAAAATAAGAAGCATGTGTCAACATAAGCTGTCTAACAAAAAATCACATAAGAACGATCTAATAACTGCTCAGGTTTTGAAATAAATGCCTTTAATAGTCTTAAGAAAGCTCCAATTTATAAGAAACGCATGCCTAAAACTAAGATATGTGCTACATCATTGGAAAATTGCAGAAGTTATTGTAGTACTTGAACAAGAAGACAACAACAGAAGTAATATCCTACAGACCTACATATATCACTTATGTATACCAATCATGGCAAAAGTTTTCGAAAAACTTCTCCGGAAAAGACCTAGCAAAATAATAGTACAAGGAAGACAAATTCGGAGCCATCAGTTTGGTTTTAGAAATAAACATTCCACGATAGACCAAGTGCATCGAATTACGGATGTTGTGGAAAAGGCACTTGAGGAAAAACAGGTATGCTCGATTATTTTCCTTATTGTTGCTTAAGCCTTTGACAAGATTTGGCACTTGGGATTTGAGTAAAAACTGCATAGGGACCTTCCCAGGCAGTACTACGAAATAATGAAATCCTAAGTTACGAACCAACTCTTTAGAGTTCGGTGCTATCAAATTTACTCGGAACTAAAGAAAATTGAACCTGGTGTACCACAAGGAAGTGTCCTAGGACCAACTCTGTATCTGTTATATACAAGGGATATTCCAGTGGACATCAGCGCTATCATGGCCACCTTTGCTGATGATACTGCAATAGCTTCTTCTGTACTGCAATATTGGTGCCAGGTGAGTCTTTTACGAAGGCTTCACAAAAATTGGAAAATACAGTCGATAAATTTAGTGATTAGAAAATGTTCCATTTTTAGTACACAGTACAGCAGTACCTTACTCTTATACCGTGGAATGACTTTGGATGCAAAACTTAAATGGAAAGAGCACATCAAAAAGTAAAGAGAATAACTAAACTTGAAGTACAGAAAAAATATACTGGTTATTAGGAAAGAACTCTGACCTATCTATACAGAACAAACTTTTTATATAAGCAAGTACTGAAACCCGTTTGGACATATGGAATCCATCTATGGGGCTGTACAAAGAAAACAAATACTGAACCAATCCAAAAATTCCAAAGCAAGGTCCTTGGTGGAATAATATAACCCCTTGGTACAAATAAATAGCAATCTACATCGTGACCTTGAAATTGAAATGGTTATAGAAGTGGTTAAAAAGTCACGCTGTATCACACAATCAGCAACTGAAAGGTCATACCAACTCCGAAATGAAGATCGTCTTAAATGTTCGAGACAGTGTTCGGAGATGAAGAAGAACCAAGGCTCACGAGCTTATGGTCTTCAAGCTATGGGAAAGTGTTATAGCCTTAACTTCACTAGTGGTTTTAGTCCCACACTACTTGGTTCCGATTCTAACCGAGTGTCTTCTGAAGTTCTTGTTTGACTTTAAAAAAGATAATTATATGTAAGGTCTGTTGAGTTCGAACAGTTACCTCCATATTTTCTCTTTCATTCATCATCCATCCATCCCTATGTCGGGTTTCGTTTAGGGTAAGGCCATCAGCTGATGCAATACGTCTCCTCCAAGCAATCCACATCACATTCAGAAAACAAAATCGTTGAATTTTTATCCCAAAGTCTTGTATTTGTTTCGGCCAAAGCGGTACGTTCGCACAATCCACATTTCCGAATAATAGCAACCACCTATCTTCACTAGTTTTCTTATGTCTACCAACAAACTTTTCTAATTTGTTGTTTTTAATTTTTCTACCTTTGAATTATGTGTTTCCTCCCTTCCCAGCACTCAAATAGTAATTACTTATAGAATTCAAAAGTCAAGAAATAGTTTTATTCAATGAAACTTGGGGTAAATGTTTTGAACTCAGTTTATATATCTACGTATTTTGTTAGTCTAATCTCAAATTAAATGATTTATTCAAAAGAATTTTATTTCTTTTCAGTTAAGTTCTTCAACCCTATAATCTTTGCAACCATTTGTTCGTACCAAAAACTCCAACAAAAAACCCTCTTTGTCTATCTACTTAAACAAATCTGCTAATGCCTTCTGATGACTTTTGTAAAAGAACATTGAATTCTTTCAAAACCAAAAAAGTCTTTAATTTATAAGCTTCAGTCAGACAGAAAAGTTCAACTTTTCAAGGAAATTAATTTTTCAAGTGGGTTTGTTTTTTTTTCGTGTTCTTGTTCTTCAGTGCTATTTTTATCCCTTGAACAAATTTGTATGAAAAGTTAAACCACGATTTTTTACCATGAGTTGAATATTCTTTTATTCTGTTTTTTGCTGCTGCAACTATACAAATCATTTGAAAGATAAATAAAACTACTACCGAAACTTCCTTAGCTTCATTTCATTTTGTCCATTTATTATTATCCTTCACTTGACTTAACTATGATTAATTAGAGGAACTATAATGTTTACAAGTAAAAACAACTAAAAGTTAAATGCATATTAATGAAATCATTTGGCAAGAGTATTTCAAACTTTATTTTAAGATTTTCTAAAATAATGAAACAAAATTTAAGAAAAGGAATATTTCCGAACTCTTTGAAACTATTCGCATCTACAGCAGAGAGAAAAGGAATATCTAGTACTAAGGACATGACCACAAGAAATTTTATCCTGAAGAGATTTAACTTCAGAGAAACTTTCAATTCAAATGTTACAAAATATCTTTCGGTTTGGTTTTTGGTTAAATATTCGGTTTATAAAAGAAGGAATTAAGTTTTTTGTTTGCTAAAAATTTTGTTTCATTTTTTTTTTCTTTTGTTATACTCGTATACGAGTATCTACAGCTAACAAATTTGCATTTTTATTTCGACTTATTCAAAGTATTCGCAAGTGAAACAGAAAGTTATGGAATTGGAATAAGTTAAATAAATGAAGAAGATAAAGAAACAAATTACTTGAAAAAGTTTCAAAGCCTGTTGATGATTTATTTCGATATTAATGGTGTGGTGAAGTTATCTTTGAGTTTACTTGTTGGAATGATATTTAAAAAAATATGAACTTAAGAGGCAAAGTTTTGATGTTACTTTTCTGTTGCAGAAGAAGTAAAATGTCTACAAATATTGAAAATTTAGTATCACAAGAGTTGCACTAGCATATTTAACTTTGGCTAGCAAAAGTCTTGGTTGCACCTTCATTCGATCTGTTTCAATTGTTTAATAGTGAATAACCTTTAAAGCAGTGTGTGTACTAAGGGATGCGTACGACTGAAAAAGGTGACAGAAGATGCACATGCGAATATGCGGAATACAAGAGCAGCGAGGGAGGAGTATCGCCATAGGAGAAGAGAGGAGGAGAAGACTCTGCGTAGAAATAAGAGGGCGTATGCATCCTCCCAGCTCAAGGAGATCGAAAAGTCTCGCGATTGAAACAGAACCCGTAAGTTTTATAAGAAAGCCAAGCAACAAGTTGCTACTTTTAAAACCGAGCGAGACAGCAAACTTAACCTAGTCACCGAAGCACCAGAATATAGAAGATGTATTCAAGCAGCATTTCCAGCAGCTGCTGAATGGGCATCAAGTAGAGCGTAAAATAGGACGAGAAGCGAACCCAACTCCTGTCAATGAGGACCCAGTACCACCACCCAGTATAGAAGATGTAGATTAAAGTATAAAGAATCTCAAGCAGCTCTTCGAGCACGGAGGAGTTGTGTTGAAAGGGTACATATGCCTCAGCTCATCAACCAAGTTTGGGTGGAAGGAAGAATGCTCGATGAATGATCTATCAGCTCCGTAGTACCTCGTGGCTTGATGGTTAGTGCGTAGGACTGTCATGCCGAAGGTGTGGGTTCGATTCCCAGCCGTGCCACCTAAAAACAGAAATGTTTTATTCGAGGTACTGCCTCTTGCGAGGAACTGACAAATCCTCCAAGAGTATACTTGTCATGAAAAAGTGCTTCTCATTTAGCCGTTCGGACTCGGCAAAAAACTGTAGGTCCCCTCCATTCCTGCCCAACAAACACGCACACAGGAATGGTTGTGAGTTGTAAGTCACTAGGCCCTGGTTCTCCTCGAGCTGTTGCGCCACCCAATTTATTTTTTTATTTATCTATCAGCTCCCGTGTATATAATAATGAATATTCACTCTCGGGCAGATTCTGGAAAAGACCAACGAATTTGAAGTCAAGACTCACCATCTATTAATCGATTTCAAAACCGCATATGAAAGCATTTTTCGTGAAGAGCTCTATATGGTGATAGCTGAATTTAGGATCGGTGGGAAAACTGATCCAGTATTGTTGCTTGACATTGGAAAATACGCGATGCAATGTGCACCGAGGGAAAAGCTCTTCCGAGCTATTCCAAACATGCACAGGGCAAGAAGGTGCTCTCATGTGATTTCTTCTGAGGAGAAAACATTAATCCGACAAACGACATCTTAATGGAAATCCGACGAAGGATTACCTTAGAAAACGGTGCTGCTCAGGTTTTGCGCAGCCAATGGTATCGAAGATCCTCAAACGTTAGGCGAAGTGCACAATAGAACCCTTATTCTGCCAGTCCTGCTTAATGGCACCGAGTGTTGGGCGATAAACAAAAAGGGAGAGCTGATGCTGGGCTTCTTCGAAAGAAAATATTTGGTACTGTGTGAGAGGAGGACGAATGGATTATAAGATATAACCGTGAACTTTATGAGCTGTATCAAGATAGTAGTAGATAGATAGTCCAGAAAATTAAAACAAGTCCACTGCACTGACTCAGCCACATCGAGCTAAGTGAATCCCAGCCCCATAGGTTCGAGAGAACGAAGTAGGAAGAACGTCCAGTTTAAAGAGCAAGCTTGGTCTAGATAACTGGATGCAGCGTGCTCGGGGTCGTAGATGATGGAAAGCTGCCTTGTCTCAGGCTGAAACCCTTCATGGATTAAATATTAAATTTAGCTTTTTTAAGGAAAGTGAAAAATGACATTCGGCAGCCTCTGCCATTCATGGCCTCATTTTATAGCGCAATAAAGCAATTTTGTCCTAACAAAGTCCCTGTTAGAAAGGTTTTTTATGTTAAGCCATAAAGGTTATACCCAAGCTGACTTAAACCATAAGAAACGTATCAAACTTATTAGAATATTTTTTTTTATCCAGCAACCATATTTTTTCATTTTCAATAATTCAACTTTTTGATGAATTACCAAATCAACGACCTCACGACACTATGCCTATGCCTACTGCTACTTGTCGGAACTACTTAAGTGTGCATTGCGTGGGTTCCAAAATTTCTTACCCACTTACATTTGAAAAAAAAATGAAAAAAAGATATTTCCCGTTAACCCTTTATATCTATTATACCAACCACTATGTCTGGTTAACCTCACCCATATAATGCATCTTGCACACATTGTAAACAGATACTTTTTAGATTTATGCCCATCCATTTGGAAGTGACACAAAAATGCGTTTACAGTTACTCCAAAGAGTGTTGTAAATAAAATGGGCTTGACGTTAATTTTATTCATGAACTCTACGCCGGAACATAACATTTGCATTTCTCTCCAATTCCAACAACCACATAACGTGTGTATGTGTATAGTGTATCTCATAATTTAAAAACCAAAAAAAAAGAGTAGGAAGATACACAAACACATCATGGTTCTATAAGTGACCAATTATTATTATATTATGATGCACAGCACATGGGGCGCTTTAGGTACACATACAAAAGATATAATAATTAACATGGCTTTCGGGTTTTGATGTTTGGATGTTGCTCCTAAAAGTCCATCATCAAAATGTCAAACGAAAACATTTCACTCATTTAACTAGACATTAAAATCTGACGTTTAAATGGTCCCATTGAGATGGACAGCACAATCATAACTCTCTACTGTGCGCTGGCTGTGTGTTATTTTCGTTTCCACAAGGGAAGTGAGGTTATGCACGAGTAATCAAACGAATGACAATTGACAACTATAGTGGTTGCGAGATGTACTCTCAGCTTTCTGGTGCATTGTAAAATGCACTTCTGTCACTTGCTGCCCTGTTGGTGGTTTTTTCTCTTTTAGAAACTATTTATTTATGGATATGTACCTAAACTAGACCGGGAATTTGAGTGAAAATACAATCTTGTTTGAGGAACCTCTACCACATTTTGATTTATCTGACATCATTTCGGGTTTTAGAATTGGTTTTCTCTTTGTCCATTTTGAGGTTTTCAAAAAGCGTTTAAATGTGTAACAGATAGAATGAGTGACAGGTCATGATTTTGGGATTTCAGTTAGAACCACAAGATGATGTATGATGGTCTATTCGTACACATCATGATTCTGTCTGACAATGGAATGAACTTTCATGTTTTGTTAAGATAGTGGAAAGGGACCAAAAGCTTACAGGCTTTATAGAAAATGTGATGAGGAAATAATGTCTTCTTAACAAGATGTTGAAATTCAAAGCTATTATGAAGAGTAGATGGATTTTAAGTTATTGATTGTTTTTGTAAGGACTTTTTTAACGAATAACTAAGTCCTACAAATATTGTGTGTATACACCACAGTTTTTATTTTTTTATTTAAGGAAAGGAAATCTCCTAATTAATTCACCACCCAATGATTAAAACTATCAAAAAGAAATTTAAACCTACGCAATAGTGTTAAATGACTTCATTCGTTACCTTTCTATGCCTAAACAAAACAGTTTTCATAGTGTTTTTAACACTAAAATAAAAAACTTGCTAACTTTTTTTTTACCAAAAATATCAAGCCGGTAACCCCTTTTTGTTCACAAAATAATAACAATATTTTATATTCTTGTCAGCAGCGCGCCAAATTGAAAAGAAGCCATTTATTATTTTTTTGCCTTTCATGTATGTAGGCAGATTCATGTTACGCACCGATCAGTTAGCATTCATGGTCAAGTTCAGAAAAAAAAAAATGAGAGAAATCTAAAACCAACAGTGATTTTTTTGCTGCTTGGTTTAAAGATTCGTGGGAATTATCAACAACAATACATACACCGGCGAAATCGAAAGCATCGTTATTTTCAAAAATTCAACGATCACCAGAGTGGTATGTATAGGTAGATTGTCGGTGATGCCAATTTAAGATAATTTAGTACTTTTTCAGTAAAGATACTAATTATTTTATATGTATGGTATATGGTATATGTTTGCAGGTAGCAATCTGTTGCTCCTTCACAAAAAAGTGTCATAATCTTTTTTATGTAGAATTGTATGAGCTTTAATATAAATTCACTAATTTTTTGAAAAAAATTAAGGTTGTTGAGATATTTACAAAAAATTGATATTCGTCCCTTTTACAGTACAAAATCAAAAATCTAACTTTAATAAGACTATAACTTCAAGAATAAACCAACAGAGGTTAATAGCTTATTTCGTTGGTATCGTCAAAATCCAAAATTTTTGGTATCGTCTCGGTATCAGTATCGGTATCGGTCTCAGTCTCGTATAACTCGGTCTCGGTCTCGGTATAGGTATCGGTATCAGTCTTGTCTGGTTTTAATCTGGTCTCAGCCACAAACAAAAATTAAATGCACGGCTTGTATCCATGCTCTTGATCTTGTAGATGAACTCTCTTGGTATTTTTAAAGTTTAATAAAAAATCATTATAAAATATGCACACCTATTGAATTAAACACAATGGGACATATTCATAGATGATGTTTAAGCTGTTGTTTAACTAAACTGGAGTTTACCTGATGACGTTTCAATATCCTCCACATTTGCCTAGCAACAGCTAATACAACATCTATGAATAGGCCCCAATCTTATCAACAAAAGTTTTTCTTGTTGGCTTAACAATTCTAAAGGGCTTGTTTTACATTGTCTAAGAAGAAGTTCTAACTAGGTATCCGACACAAATTTTGACGCATAAGTTCACTGGAAAACAATGTATAACTATTATATGATCCATTTGAATGTGTTGTAAATCCAAAAATTATTTCTTCTAGGTCACTTTCTCCAGCTTAAATCCTGAAGTCTGAAAATTTCTTACAAATCGTTGGATTCAAATAAATAAATAAATAAATAAATAATTCTATGCCTCTTTCCCCCCCAGATACCGCACACCCTGGGGTCCATTTACACCGAGTACGACGCAATTTCGATTGCAAGTCATATCGGCACTTATGTATGTATTAAAAATTAAATTATGTAAAAATTAAGATAGTTATTATGCTATGTTGTTGCCAGCATAGCACAACAACTTCCTTTTAAAGCGATGCGAAGGATATTATTACTGAGAGATAAGAGGTTGGGTCTGCTTAATACAAGCAGTTAATTTTTAAAGTAAAAAATAAAAAAAAATAATAATATTAGAAAAAAGGATCTTGCAAAAGCAGATCGCTAGTTGAAAAGTCAAAAAAATCAAATTAAACGTAAAAGTAAAAATTAAATAGCATGCTAAAGGCATTTATTAGGTTAGTAGAGTTATGGTTATGATGAAGGCATTCATTATTTTACTCTATTATTCAAACTAGTTAAAGAAGGAACCATAAAGAAGATTTTTTTTGTGTGATCTTGCTATGATTATAGTCGATAATATTAGAATTTGAATTCACTTCCCTCAACATTCTAGTTACTATGGTTCATTTCTACCATAATCAGTTCTGTGAGGGGCTTGATGGAATTGGGGTACTGATCTAAGAGAATGTAAGTTGATATTAATACTCATTACCTCAAGAAGGGCAGAAGAATCAGTAGCACCAGATAAAATTTGATGCACAAAAATTATGTTGGCAACTTTCCAGACGTTTTTCCAGAGTTTGTAGGTTAATGAGCCGCAACCGATCTTGATATGGGGGCAAGTTGTAGTTGTCAACCCATGGGAGTCCCCTAAGAGCAAAACGGAGGAATCAACGTTGTATTGCTTCGATTCGTTTGACATGAACATGCGGTGGTATGGAGACCATACTTGGCTTGCATATTCAAGTAAAGGTCGTACAAAGGTTGTATGGAGAGATTTTGTTACGTAAGGATCCGAAAACTCCTTACACCAACGCCTGAAAAAACCAAGAGCAAAGTTAGCCCTAGCTGCTAATGTTGGCATAATGCATAATGGGATCTGAAATTGAGCTCAGTATCACAAATAATACCTAAATCCCCAATAGTTGTTACTCTAGAAACAAGTTCAACATTGATATAGTAGATTGCTTGGCATTTCCCGACATTAAGTTCTAAATTATTTTTTTGACACCTAACAAAAAAATTATTCAGGTCGTTCTGAAGAGGTAAAGAATCATTAGGCGAAGAAATTGCTCTAAAGATCTTCATGTCATCTGCGTGGAAAGAAAGTTCTGAGTGCTCAATCACAGATTCCACATCATTGATCACGAGAATAAAAATAATCGGACCCAGATGACTACCTTGTGGGACTCCTGATCTTGCAATGAAAGGATCTGATACTGAAGATCTAAACAAGACTTGACATTTACGATCTAATAAGTATGATTCTATCCATTAAACAAAACCAGGAGGAAAACCAAGAGACTTTAATTTGAAAATTTTGTGTTAGATTTTGTCAAAGGCCTTGCTAAAGTCTGTGGCAATGACATCAACTTCGTTTTTATTTTATATTACATTTAAAGTATAAGAAACAAATTCTGTTCGGTAAGTGGTCATAGATTTACCTTTGATGAACCCGTAGTGTTTGGTGGAAAATAATGACTTGCAATGAAAATATACTGATATTCAGAGAAAGAAAGCAGAAAAAAGGGCGTGGAAGTGGGCGGTTCTAATTCAAAGCTTTGCCTAAACCTTCTCGCTGCTAAAGAGAAAAAACTGTGAATATGTAATCCAAATCAATAGAGCCGTTTACGAGAAACCAATTACAGGAATTGTCTGTTTGTAATAAATTAATAATTATATGCAAAAATCCATTCTTTAACTATACCAAACGATACTACCGAGAGTATCGGTGAATTTGAATCCAAAAAATTCTGTATCAGCTCGGTATCGTATCGGTATCATTATGGATGCTTTGAAACTGGTAACGTCTCTGTATCGTTTGGGATTCCGAAACTGATACCAAACGATGTCGAGACTCTTCTGGTATCGTGGCCAGCAATATTCACAATCCTTACAAGATTCTATATTTCAAGATTCTGTATTTCAAAATTCTGTAAGTGTCAAAATTCGGTTTTCAAAATTCTGTAAATACAAAATTTTGTTTTCTAAAATTTTTTAAAAAAAATGAAATTCTGTATTTCAAAATTCTGTCAAAATATTCCAAAATTCTGGAATTCTGGATGTATTCTGAAATTCTGGATTTCAAATTCTGTATATGATAGCAGAAAACTTGTTTTTATAGTAAAAAAAAAAGGACGCACTTTTCAAAACACACTTCTAAACTAATCGATAGATCCATGAATTTCCAGCAAAACAATAGAAACAAAAAAAAAAACAGCTTAAGATCTAACGATAAAGTTGATTTATCTACCCACAATATCGGCTCACTAAAAAATCATAAAACTATCATCCTAATATTTCAGGGGTGGAAAGCCTAAATTTTCATTAAAGAAATATTAGACTTTTAGAAAACTGAATTTTAGATTTACAGAATTTTGAAATACAAAATTTTGGAAACTCAAAGAATTTTGAATTTACAGAATTTTGAAATACAAAGTTCTGGATATACAGAATTTCGAAATACAAAATTTTGGATATACAGAATTTTAGAATACAGAATAAAAGGGAACTAGAATAATGCAATATACATTTTTATATTTAGACATAATTTACGATCCATATACAGAATTTTGATCACACAGAATCTTGGAATACAGAATAACGACATGTTCCTGAAATTAACACACAATTTTGTTGAATGAGGAAATTCAATCGAGTTATTGAAAAAATTCCGGGCACCCCAAAAACTTGTTTATATAATGAGGAGATGAGCCAAACTCAAATATTACAAAAATATGGCCCATCGATTAATGAAATTTTAATAAATTTTTTGACAATTTTGTTACTTGAAAAAATAACTGATAGTTTTCGAGAAATTAAGAAAAATCTTAATTCAACCCCTTTTAACCCACCTTAAAAAATGTTCCTCTGGCCCAAATTCAGTGTACTTTTTAGAAAATACTTCAAGCGTTAAAACAAAGACTCTCCACCAAAATTCAGCTTTGTCTGATTTTTTCGTAGTTTTACCATTTTCTTGTCTAACTTTCCAGGGCTTAAATTGTTCAATCATAGAAAATTTTTAAATCGATGTTTGAATGTTTTTCAGATCAAGTCTTGAATGAATTTTTAGCAACTCATACCACAGATGAAGTACGTTAACATACAAAAAATGTATCAAAAATTAATTGTAGCTGACTGATTTCTGAGACTAGTTTACCTTTTTTGACCAATTAGATATCTACTTTTTTTTTACTAATATTCCACATATTGGGTGCTAAGATCGTGCAACCCTACCTAGCTTGTCTAGCCGCATGTCTCCCCTAAAGCTATTCCATAATTTAGTTTACCAATGCAGAGTTCAGAGTTTCTTTCTTTAGCCGTACCACACGAATATAGAAATCCTTACCGTCCTGGAGCTATCCCTTCCAAAACATTTATTTAAGAACTTCAAAAATAATGTGCATCAATATGTATACATTATATCCCTTTAAATCCCTCCCTGTATTCCTATTAATAATTTTCAATTATTTAGTTAAATAAGCTTAATTTATAATCCACATTACTTTTGAAAGTTTCAATACTAATCAACTACAATTTCAAATGCAAATACCAAACACATCGACCACAGTGCTATTAAATTGGCATCACTAAACCTCTCCATTCCATTATTCATGAGCTTTAATTGAACGTAACGTATGTGATCCGCGTGTCCGGTCTTCGGTCTAATGCTGACCGTGTTCTTGGAAAACCAGACATAAAATGCAGTCTCATTGATTCCGGAAAAAGTGGAGAGAAGGGCTTGTTTACATTTTACACACAGCAGGTATACTGTTGGATACAATAATGGTTGTAAATGCTGTAACCATCAACAGCTTCGACATAACTTCAATGCCACGGTCAATGAACTCAAACTCACCGCATTAAGCCCCCCATCATGGGCTGATATGTGTACGAAGTGCGTTTGAATCTGATAACGTAATAATAATTTCATACAAAATTTTATAAAACCGTCTATTTACGTAGGCCAGACACGTTCGCCGGTTATAGAGAGACACGAGTTAAACATCATCGTTTGGTGCTGTCGAAACGCGGAAGGCATTATGTCGGCACGCAGAATATCCACCAAACACACCTATACCTATATACGTATAATTGGCCAAAAACATGCATCTCTGCTGGCATTTATTTTCGCTGGAATTCAAAATAAAAAAATGTGTTAATCACGTGTAATTGGAATATGGGCAGAAGCTCTATTATACGCATTTTTGTTTGTGGAATTCAATGGCTGAGGTAGGTTTGTGGTAAATAGTCATTATTTTGTGTGGAGGCCTCTGAAGCTGATGCAGAACTGGAAGCCGATTGTTGTCGGTTGATTTGGTCATAAGCTCTCGAAATACATTTTTTACTGCAACTCGTTTAATTATAATGTGGTGAGTTGAACTTGATTTGGTTGAGAGCGCGGATTTTAGACATTAACGGGTGTGGTTTACACAGATTAGCTTACGATAATGCGTGTGTTTTAATTTGTATGTAGGTATTTAACCTTGGTATATTGTGTTGGCTTAGTTTTGGGTTCTCTACAATGCTCATAGAGGAGGCATGGCTGTGAGGTCGAAAAGAGTTCATTGGCCAATGTGGATTTGATGAGATTATGTACAATAGATCATTTTGAATTTCATTTAGTCTAATGAAGCTCTGTTCCCCATTTATATACAGTTACAAAAAAGACCGACTGTAGGAAGGCTAATTACTTTAGAGACCCAAAAACCTAGCATGCTGTGAATTCATGCAGAGTACCTAACCGGAAAATGAATGATATTTCTGATTTCTATTACATACAATCTTGGTGTAGAAACCACATTTTTTAAGTGGGGGCCTCACATTATTTTAAATCATTTTCAAATGGTTTGTCATTGAGCTCAAACGGTATGGCGCTATCGTTAGGTTTGGTATGGCGCTATGTAGTTAACTTGAATAATGTCGGATCATTTGTAACGATTTATTTAAAAAAAAAGGTGCACAGTTTAATAGGCTGAGAGTGCTTGTTGAGGTGTCATAAAAACAAACTTAAGAGGGGAATAACGGACAATTTAAAAAGCACTTTATGCTTAGGAGGTGTTTCGTACTTTTATACGACCCCCATGATTTATTTGATACGTATAAGAAAAAGCAAAGTTAAAAGATTTAAAGGCTGCTGTTGAAGTGCTTAAGTACCAATTTGAAAGAAGACAAAAAGTAATCGAGCTTGAAGATGTATTCGTTTAAACTTATGAGTCGAAAAGTAAACCAATTTATTTTTCCAAACACAAAATGGGAACTCTTGGAATAGTAATTTCGTTTTAAATTTGATTTATCGTGAGAAGGTGACATTTGATGGTAAAAATTTGGTATTTTTATAAGAATTTTTGCTTAAGTTTTTAGGTACCACTTACATTTATTTATGTATTAGGTATGCCAGAAAATAAATTAAAAATCAGGTGAAGAAAGTCATTTCATTAATAATTGTAGAGTGTTGATGACTTCTCTTCGTAATATATTTAATTAGTTGTCTCAGTATTCGGAAAGGATATGAAATTTCTAGCAATTTATTCATAACAAATCAAGTATAAAATTCTTATTGAGTTGGAATACTATGGGTATTCATGCAACAGCGTAAACTCGTCGTAATCGTTGTAAAGTTTAAAACTTCGTAATTCTGTCACAATTTGTATGGAAAATTTGACAGATTTACGAAGTTTAAAACTTTACAACGATTACAACGAGTTTACGCTGTTGCATGAATACCCTTACTATTTTAGAATTCTTTTCTTTTGAATATTTTTTATTTTTTAATGGAAATTTAAACGTTGAATAAATTAAGAATTTTGAGTTCTTCAAGCTAAGCAGAATCCGTTGCTTAAAATATATCATTTTCATTTGAAAATATTTTGTACTTACTGAATTTTTAATTGTTGTCATATTTACCTGTAAATAAACAAAGATAAATTATACAATTAGACATAATCAATACAATTTTTTCATGATAAATTATGTAGGGATACGAGTATTTTGCTACTTTTCCAACTAACGATCAGGAAACCGAATACCGTGCGTTTTTTTTTTTTTTGGGGGGGGGGGGGGCCTTATCCTTATGTTTGAAATATGTTATTGAGATGATGAGAATGAAATTTTGCCCGGAAGTCATTTTTGTAATCCTGTCGTTTGGCCGCCATTTTGAAAATTGGCGCCCAATCTGGGCCAAATCGTAAAATAAAGATGTTAAACGCGTAAATTACTTTGAAAATTTCCGTGGCTTAGATAACGGTTGATGTATTAAAATACAAGTGTTGAGTAAATGCAGGTAAAATATCAGTGTTGCCACTTTTCAGGAACATACTTTTTTTAGTGTCAACGTGTGGGACATCCATACTTTTTTGATAATTTTTAATATTTTAAGCATGAAAAAAGGTGCGGAAACCTCTCTAGAAAAATAGGTCTTGAGTGAATGCACCTCTATCAAAATTTTAATGTTGCCACTTTTCAGGAACATTCTTTTTGTAATGTCAAAATGGGAGACTTCCCATTTTTTGGTTGTTTTTAACATGAAAAAGTTGCAGAAATACCTCTGGACATCAAACGTGTCTTGGAAAAATAACAGTTGATGTCTTAAAAGATAAGCTTTAAAGAACTTGTTGGTAAAATCTCAGTGTTGCCTTTTTTCGGAAACATACTTTTTATGTCAAAGGTTGGGACTTCCACTTTTTTGATAGTTTTTAATATTTTGAACATCCAAAAAGTTGTGGAAACGCCCTTAGATGCCAAACGTGTTTCAGGAAAATAACGAGCGAACATACGAGAGTGAAATTAACTCACAGATGTCTTAATTAAGTTCAAAAATTGAGTTTTTAATTTCAAATTAATGAAAAAACTTTTATATTAATTTTGACAAAACTACACTGAGGGAAAAATGTATGCACTCAGCACATCATTTTATTTACTCAACCCATATTTTTCTGCACACATACTTTTCTGTACTCATTACCTAATGAAATCTATACTGACAACATAAACCTATTAGCAGTGAAGCAGCTACTAAATAACGGGTGATTTTTTAAGAGGTTAAGAACTTTAAAAAAAAAAAACACAAAAAATTCGAAAAAATGAATGAAATATTTATTTGAATCGATAGTTTGAACCTTGCAATTTAATGTTTAAAGATAATTTCATGCAAATGTTGACCGCGGCTGCGTCTCAGGTAGCCCATCCGCTGAGTCCAATTTTGGCATACTCTTTCACACATATCGGCCGGTATCTCACGAATGAATGCATGGATGTTGGCTTCCAGTGCGTCAATCGAAGCGGGCTTGTCCCTATAGACATTAGCCTTGACATACCCCCACAAAAAATAATCTAATGGTGTCAAATCGCACGATCTAGGTGGCCAATTGACCGGCCCGAAACGTGAAATTAACTGTTCACAAAACTCGCCTCGCAATTGCGCCATTGTTTCGCGTGCTGTGTGGCATGTGGCACCGTCTTGTTGAAACCACATACATATCATGCAAGTCAAGAACTTCCATTTCGGGCAAAAAAAAGTTTGTTATCATCGCTCGGTAGCGTTCACCATTGACAGTAACGCTGCGATTCGCATCATCTTTGAAGAAATATGGCCCAATAATGCCACCGGCCCATAAACCGCACCAAACAGTGGCTTTTTCGGGATGCATTGGTAGCTGTTGCAATGCTTCTGGCTGATCTTCACTCCAAATGCGGCAATTATGCTTATTTACGTACCCATTCAACCAAAAATGAGCCTCATCGCTGAACACAATTTTTCGATAAAAAAGCGGATCCTCGGCCAGCTTTCCAAGAGCCCATTCACCAAAAATTCGGCGTTGTGGTAGGTCGGCTGGCTTTAGTTCTTGCACCAGCTGTATATTTAAAGGCTTTACCCCCAAATCCTTCCGCAAAATTTTCCACGTAGTGCTGTAACAAAGGCCTAACTGCTGGGAACGGCGCCGAATCGACATTTCGCGGTCTTCTGTCACACTAGCTGATACGGCCGCAATATTTTCTTCACTACGCACAGTACGTAAACGTGTTGGTGGTTTAATGTCCAACAAAGTAAATTTGGTGCAAAATTTGGTCACAATCTTCCGAATAGACTGCTCAGAAGGTCGAGAATGCCGACCATAAAATGGAAGCAGCGCGCGATGAACATTTCGAACCGAGCACGAATTTTGATAGTAAAATTCAATAATTTGCAAGCGTTGTTCATTTGTAAGACGATCCATGGTTAAATTGCAAACCAAACTGAAGCTGTTTGACAGTGACACAAGGTGCTAAACACACGTCAGCTGTCAAAACCAGTGTTGCCAAAACCAAACCAGCTAAAAAATCACCCTTTAGTTCTGTAGACTCATTACACGAATATGTACCACGCCAGCTTACGATTATGTAGTGAGAATAGATTCTATGCACTATTTTTTGGTATCATTGCGTAAATATTAACTTTCCATGGACTCAGTAAATAATTATGTGTAGGTTGTCGCATGATGATGTACTGAGTATAGCTCATATACACTTATTAAATAAATGTAAATAAATCTATTTAGGCATTTTTTGAAAAAACTGTTAGTTTTCTGCGATTAGTACAGTGTCTATGCACTCAATAAATAAATATAAATATTTTATGTATGCATTTACTAAAAACAAACCGGTTATCTGTGATAAGTACAGATTCTTTGTAGTGAAGACAGATCAAATTTGTATGTAATGAGTACATATTAGTGTAATGAGTCCATATGTCACTACACATTTATGTTATGAGTCCATACATTTAAGAGAATCCTCTGTAACGTTTCACCTTATTCTGAAAGTTTATTTTCTAGATATTTATTTTATTTTAAAAATACTTTGTGATACTTACTCGGATTTGAACTGGGAACCTTTCACACACGAAGATAGCACGCATCCACTAAGCCACTTGGGGGCACGAAAAACTGGTGTCAAAACTGAATAAGTTGAAACTCATTGCTTGGATGGCTGAAGTGCTCAATATACACATAGAGTCAGTACAAGTTGCATGGACTCAGCACTGTAGCTAGTCAATAGATATATGTGTAGGTATTGAGTATATACCGTCTGTATTGAATAAATGTCGAAATGGCACACGTCGTATTTACTCAACACATAACTTAATGTAACGTATAGCAGTTTCAGTTGCATGGGTTGCGCTTGATATGTGTTGAGTATATACCGTCTGTATTGAACAAATGTCACCATAGACTCTGTGCAGGTTGCATATACTCAGTACATAACTTTATGTAATAAATGTTTTCTATACTTTGATTGCTGGTGCTTGATATGAACTGAGTAAATACCATCTGCATTGAATAAATCTCGACATAGACTCAGTACACGTCATATTTACTCAGTACATAACTTCATGTAATAAATGGTTTTTATTGGTGGATGGCTGGCGCTTGAGTATAAACTGTTTGCACTGAATAAATGTCACTATAGACTCAGTGCACGTTGCATATACTCGGTATATAACTTTATGTATCAAATGTTTTTTATTGTTGGATGGCTGGCGCTTGATATGCGCTGATTATATACCGTCTGCATTCTATAGATGTAGACATAGACTCAGTACACGTCGTATTTACACAGCACATAACTTTATGTTGTTAATAATTTTGTATTTAAATGGCTGACACTTGATATGTGTTGGGTATTAAACGTCTCTATTGAATAGATATCGAGATAGACTTAGTACACATTGCTTATACTCAGCACATAAGCTTAATTTTTAAATTTAAATTTTATTAAATCGAAACATATTTGACTTTAGCTGGTCCATAGTTTTGTAATGAGTATATTACGTCTGTATCCAATACACAAATCGGTACTCTAGATCAGTGTTTTTCAAACTATGGGTCGCGACCCCCTAGGGGGTCGCGGTCGTAGGCCATTAGGTACTAAAAAAGTTTTTCTTTTATTAAATGTTCAAAACTTGGTGGTATCTTTGAGGTGTTAACAATTAAAGCATTTTCCTACTGAAGGAAGATAACGTGAGTTCACGTGAGTTCACATATAGGTATAAAGTAGTGAATGGCACTAACAATGTTAAAGCCTCTTTCGCCAGCTCTAGATATTTTCCTCTTCTCTTATCTCTATCCAGAAATTATCAATGGGTTTTACATTGAATTCAGAGCATACCACCTGCAGCTAAATCTATAAGATTTTCTATCATTTTTACCGATGGAAAATCGGCCAGATGGAATGATATATTCAAAAAAGGATTGAGTATCTATCTCTGTCCATTTCCACCTTCAGAATAGAGTTCTGGAAAGTCACTTAATAGTTTTTTCTCCTAATTATGCAAACTCTCATGAGAGAAATGTGAGCGCTTACTGCCATGGCATGGATTCGTCTGATGAACCCAGGGAAAAAAATCATATATTTTGTTTGCAAATACTCTGAACCCAATAACGCAAATGAATTTTGTCTTTTGCAGTTAAAATGTTTTCTTGTCTCCCTTGGAGTTGTATCAAGATGTTTAAGTGGGCAAAAAGATCAGCGAGAAATGATAATTTTAAAAGCTGAGTGGGGACAGAAAAATGATTTGACTATCCCGATTTTGAATCTTGTACAAACATCAATTATTCAGGTTATAATTCCAGAACTTGTGTCAATTAGACCGAGAGCCCACAGCAGATTAAGGGTGGGAGTGATAGCAAAAAATAAAATTTGAATGCAATTTCGAGGGAAATCGTGTTAGCCGAAGTTGGTTTTCCCTTCCAGACCGTATAAAAAACGCAAAATTCTAAGTGAAAAATACTCAAATATACTCAAATGGTCTCAGATTCCGTGATATGGGATCCGAGGAGCTTATCTAGAGAGGGATAAAATTCAATTTCGCCTTACACGATTACCCTCGAAGTTGCATTCATATTTTTTTTCGATTCACTGTTTAATCACTAAGGCCCCGGTTGTGGACAACAAGACTTCGATTTTTTAAATAGCCTTTAATGAAGCTTTCGATGCCTATACTTTTTTTTGTTATCAATCACACCCAAAATCTGGTGTGGGCTCTAAATCTAAAAATACCTCACCTTTTGACAACCATCTGAGCTCTGTTTGACAAAGATTTTGATGGGCTCTATTCATGGCGCTTTTCAAATAAAAAAAAATATTATTGTGAATGTGGGGGTCGCCAGAATGTTTTTACTAACAAAGGGGTCGCTTACTCAAAAAGTTTGAAAAACACTGCTCTAGATTGTTAGTTTTATTCGATACATAACTTGAATTATAACTAGTACACATTAACTTTACTTAGTGAATAGACCTTCGATGGCAATCCCTTGCAAGCATCGGTACATACAATTTACATTTATGGTTCTGTACGGAGTGCATTGATTTTTCCCTCAGTGTAAGAATTTTCTAAGAATACTAGTAAAGAATTTTATACTTTTTTCCGCAATTTATTACTAAAACTAATTTTCTTGATGGAATATGATCAGGGGTATCCTCCGAATGTTAATCCAATTTGGCGGGACAGGGGAGTGCGAGTGTCAGCCGCCATCTTTAAAAACGCATTTTATCAAATACCTGGTGAACCGTGCATTGTACGAAATAAAGTCTTGAATTACTTTGAAAGCTAATATTGCTTTCCTTAATTTTTTTTAAATAAAGTTTTTTCATGAACCTCACGTCCCCACCATGATGGGTGCTGAAAAATCCTTCTAGACTTTTGTATTCGATGTATGTATGTACCTTCAGACGACCCTCATGCTCATTTTTTAAATATGCGTTCACCCTCAAAAATGTTTTCAGAAACTTAAGACTAAAGCAACACAGCACTCAACTGTCAAAGCAACATTTCCTTAATACTTTTCTCCATTATTTACTACAGAGTCTTAACTTTGATCAAAAAACAATAAATATCACCACTTTTTCTTCGAATCTTTCATTCTATTAATTTAAAATTTCACCTTTTTTTGGATGATCCTATACCTGTACAACATGTATCTGTACTAAAGCAGCCAATAAATCTTGAAACAATTGAAAAATTTTAACTTCCACAAAACAAAAATAAGAGAAAAATGTTAGCACTGAAAATCATTCCAAACCTAACACAGAAATTGTTTTCGCACTGCAACAACATCCATTCCTGCCACTAAGGAGTTCATTTAGTAGGTAATTATTGCCTTGAGAATTAAATAGTTAAGCAGCAACGATTTTAACTGTCTGCCTTCTGACCTAGACCAATCACTCGAACTTCCTTTGCCATAGTTCTCCTCTTCCATCTCACAGCCATTGTCAGCACTTTATTCTGCTTCACAAATTTTGTTTGTCTTGTGTCTTCCTGCAGAGGAATTTTCCAGAGAATGGTAAAGCTACATCGCATCGATCTAACTCCATTTAAAGAAAAATGATGCCATTCTCTGCCTCAGTCACATTTGCCCCTGGTATACACAATTGAAACATATAAACGTCTTATGGTAGTATAACCAACTCTATTTTGCTAGAAGTTGATGGTATTCCAATCAAAGTAGTTTCACTGTCATAATGATTTTCGCCCGCTGCGCCGATCAAGTTGTGAGCCAATTTTAACAATTTACTCAGAAATCTCTAGCCCCACTGGATGTCTAATTAATTTAAGTGGTCACCATTCGGTCCACATTTTCTGCTGCAAAACAATGTGTCTGTTACGCTTTCGGTCATAAAATGATAATTTTTAAAACTATTATTTGATGTAGAAAGTTGTTCATAGTTAAACAAACAAAAACAATTTTTTGCAACTTCAACAACTCATGTACAATTGTAATGAACAAGCTCTCCGCAGGGACTCCATTTCCATGCATAGAAAATATCCTTCGTTTTATGTAAATAAAGAGTCCTAAAATGGTGGTTGTGAGTTAGGGTTGGATGAGCATAATTTTTATTTAATGTAGGTAAATGACATTTTTTGGTGCACAGCAAAAGATTACCCTAACAACGATACAATTTACATACAAATTTCATACTTCGCTTAACTACAACGACAATGTTTTGAAATCTGCTCAAAACGGTTATCGCCCAATTCAAGACATTTAGACATGTTAACCTTTTAACAAGGGACCAATTTCAAGAGTTAATGATATCTGCAGAGTGAATCTTTGATAGCCAGCAGGCGGCTACTTTGTAAAATGTCAGTGTTAATTTAATGCCCAAAGTCTGTTGCTATACAATGCTAATAGTCCTTATGGTCTTTGAGGGTAGACAAATTAATTTATGTGGCTGTACGAGTACATTGTGTACGCACAGCTGTTGTTTTTGATATTTTTCCTAAGTAAAAATTAATTGAGGTTTAAAAAAACAAAATTATTATTTTGTTGAAAATTCTAACAATTATTTTTTTCCATTTTGTAGCTTGTTGTTCGAAAAACCTTTGAAAATTTGACCAAATAATTTAGCAAAAACATTTAAAAAAATTATTTTCTGAGGGTGGACAAATGATTTTTGTTGTGGATTTTCATGTTGAGATGGTAGAGAAATCAACCCAATCTGCTTCAACCCCCTATGATTTCACTTTGGGATGATAGAGGACCTTTTTTTGTTTTTCGAGGTTTGCTTAAAAGAAAAGTCGAATATTTTGTATCCTGGAGGTGGACAGATGATGCATTTTTTGATGCATTTTTATTTGAAGCCGGTGCACAAACGAATACACTAAAGTGAGCCCCGCATAGTTTCATTTAGGGGTTTTGAAGCCCTTTTTTGTTCTTAAGTGCAAAAAGGATATAGTTGAATAATTTTTTCCCTGCGGGTGGACAAACACAATTTTTTGTATGGATTTTTATATTGAGCCGCTGGACAAACAAACACAATTGATTCCGCCCCAAAGATTTCAATAGGGGGTGTTTGAGCACTTTTTATTTTAACCTGTAAAAAAGAAAAGTTGAATATATTTTTATGGGTTGGACTAAATAATTTTTTTATGGACTTTCATGTGGTCAAACGACCCCAATCCGCCCCAATTCCCTATTATTTCATTTCCTGGGGGTTGGACAAACGTGAAAAAACGCTGGACAAATGAATCCGATAAACAAAAAAAGACAAAAATTTAGAGGTCGGGGTTCATACTTTACACAGCTTTTTAAATTTAGCTTAATATTGAAATGTGAATTATTTGAAAATAATTATATCAAAAAAGATGTTGAAAAACAGGTTTAAATCAGGAATTTTACTAGAAATTTGAAATAGTTGGAATTAAATTAAAAAATAAGAGTACAAACTTTTTGAAGTAAAAAATGTTTTTATTTTCAACAACAGTATTATTGGTCTTGAAAGAACAAACCGAAACTTTTAATACAAGTAGGGTAAGCCAGGAGATCATAAAATCTAGCTTAAAAGCATCTGAGACTAGACCATTATTTCTGAAATTTTCTGATTGTCTCGGAGGTTTCGGTGGTCTCGACAAAAAAGTTTAAAGTTACCAAACTGTTCTTTTGAATCATAAAATTGAATTATTCAATATACATTCATGTTTTGCATTTCTTGGATCCAAACTATAGATCGCTATTTCTTTCACAAAAACACATACAATATTGACATGGCTTCGCAAAACTGTTTTTTGGCTGTAAAAGTTACAAATATGCGAATTATTTTATTTTGTTTTCTCTTCAGAATATGGCAGCACAAATCGAGCACAAAAAAATGCATTTTTATTTTTTTACAAAATTTCAAATTTTGAAAAATTTTCATACGTGAAATTTGCCAATTTCCGATTTTTTTTTTAAATATTTACGGAACAAGGTGGCGCATGTTGAGAACAATGCAGCACAACTTTTGTTTTTTTTTTTAATAGAAAATGGCGGTGCTGACTTCATGATTCGCAAAACCGGGTTTTTGGACACAAAACAACACACCTTATCACGAAATTGAAAAAAAAAAATCATTCGTAAATCATTGCAAACTTGCGAATTTTCTTTAAATATTTACGGCACAAGGTGGCACAATTTGGGCACAATGCAGCACAACTTTTTTTGTTTAAAAATCGAAAATGGCGATGCTTACTTCACGTTTTACAGCCCTTCGCAAAGTTTTGTTTTGGCCATAACACTTGCAATTATGCGTATTTTAGTTTCTGGTTCGCAAAAATTTAATTCGTAAAGTTAGCAAGTTTGCGAATTTTTCAAAAATATTTACGGCACATGCCAGCATAAGCTAAACACAATACAGCCCATTTTTTTGTTCGAAAATAGAAAATGGTGGTGCTAACTTCACGCTAAAAAAATAGGTACCCTCTTAAAACCAAACCCTTAGTACGATTTTTTTTTTGATACGGCACATGGCAAACACAAGTTGAGCACACTACAGCAGACGCTGCCACCTAAAAACAGAAATGTTTTTCCCGAGGTACTGCCTCTTGCGAGGAACTGACAAATCCTCCAAGAGTATACCTGTCATGAATAAGCGCTTCTCATTGTTATATATTTGAATTGTTAAACAAGTACCTACCCCTAGGTCTGTACACATGATAGAAAGTATATTATCTTAATTATCATTAGTACTTACTGTACTATAAGTATTAACCTAAGCTAGTCTATAAATAGAACATATGTTTATGAATTTTCTCTCTTTCTGTGACCGACAATCAATAAAGTTGTAACCTACTATACACTCTGCGTTTTGACTTAACATTGGCGACGAGGATTTTTTTTTTTTAAAGAAACCCAAGTTATTAATAATCTTTAAGTCATAATGTCTCGTTTGGTGGGTTATATTGAACCGTTTGTGACGGGGAGCAATTTCAAGGCATATGAAGATCGCCTGAGGCAATTCTTCAAAATTAATGATATCGGAACAGAAGCAGAAACTGCGCTCTTTATCACAATAGTTGGCGCAGAAATTTATGAAATACTGATGTCGTTGACTATGCCAAAATTGCCGAGTGAAATGAAGTTCGAAGATCTAGTTGCACTTTTGCGGAATCATTTTGCTCCAAAAGAAAATAAGAGGGCCGAGCGGTATAAGTTTAATAAAATTAAACAAGAAGATGGTGAGCCACTCTGTGAGTTTATTGTGCGCTTAAAAGCAGCAGCACAGACATGTCGATTTGGAGATTTTGTGGACCACGTGATGAAAATTGAAGTGAAGGTTGGAACCGATCCGAAGGACAAAGCTGGTGGTGCTGTAACTGGTGGTATGGATCCAAAAGCTGGTGTGTATAAGTCCTACATTTTAGATGAAGCGTTGACTGATCGCTTTATAATGGGTGTAAAAAGTGAAAAAATTCAAGAAGTTTTACTGGGAGATGATTCCTTGACTTTTGAAAAGTGTTGCTCTAGAGCACTTAATATGGAATCATCGGAAAAGGCTTCGAAATCGATTCAACCCATGTTCCAAAACGCAATTTATAATGGAACCAAAAAGTTTAATACGAAAAATCGTGATTCTAAACCACAGCATGGGGATAAAAAGCAGAATCCAATAAATGTTCCGAGGAGTGATCGAGCTAAGAAAAGGGAGTGTGGTAGATGCGGTCGGTCAGACCACGTGGATGCAAGGTGTCCAGTCAGGAATTGCCAGTGCTTCGCTTGTAATAAGAAGGGGCATTTGGCAATCAAATGTCGATTTAATAAGGCCAATGTGAATCAGATAGGTGGTGCAAGCGGCGAAAACCCTTCACAGCAAATAAAAGTGGTGGTAAATGGAGTGGAGTTATCGATGGAGGTGGACACGGGTGCAGCAGCGACTATTTTCAACGAGCAGGAGTATTTAGATAAGTTTAAAAATTGTAAACTAACAAAAACAAATTCTAATTTAGTTTCGGTCACAGGTTCAAGGTTAAGAGAGCTAGGGAGCATGTTCGTTGAGGTTAGTTTTGACAGTCACATGGTGAAGTTACCACTCGTAGTGGTTCAAGGAGAAATGCCTAGAAAAAGTTTAATTGGCCGCACGTGGATAGACAAATTGTTTCCAGATTGGAGAAGCGCGTTTCAAAACAACATTATCTCAAAAGTAAGTACCCAAGCAGAGCTTTTAACTCGTATTAAGTCAGAGTTTCCAACTATAACAGTTCAAGAATTAAATCATCCGATTGTGGGCTATGAGGCCGACATAGTTCTCAAACCTAACCAGACACCTTTTTTTCACGCTCCATACAGGGTACCTTACAAGATACGTGATAAAGTAGAGGCAGAATTGGAAAGATTAGTTAAAGAAGATATATTGATACCGGTTGAATTTAGTAATTGGGCTAGTCCGATAGTAATCGTGCCCAAAGGTGATGGTAGTATTCGGATATGCGTAGACTGCAAGGTCACGTTGAATAAATACATAGAAACGCAATACTACCCATTTCCTTTAGCTGATGATATTTTTGCAGGGCTCGCAGGTTGTTCGCATTTTGCAGTTATTGATTTGACAGGTGCTTATCAGCAACTTCGGGTATCAGAAAAGTCACAAGAACTTTTTGTTTTGAACACGCTTCGTGGGCTTTATAAGTGTACTCGATTGATCTATGGAGTTAAATGTGCGCCTGCAATATTCCAGTCGGTAATGGATGGAATTCTGAAGAGTTTGAGTAAAGTTTATTGTTATTTGGATGACATTCTAATTGGAGGTGCTTCTGCTGAAAAATGTGAAGAATTGTTGTTCGAAGTTTTGAAGCGGTTGCATACACACAACGTTCATATTAATGTTAAAAAGTGTAAGTTCATTGTTGATAGAGTTGATTATTTAGGGCATACATTGTCGGCAAAAGGTATAAGCCCAAATGAGAAGAAAGTGGAAACTATTGTGGATGCACCGCCACCAAGCAATCTCCAACAACTCCAATCATTTTTAGGTCTTTTAAATTATTACAACAAGTTTTTGCCAAATTTATGTAATAAAGCTTATCCACTTTATAACCTTTTAAAAAAGGGATTTCATTATGATTGGACAGATGAATATCAATCATCTTTTGAAATATGTAAAAAGCTGCTTTTATAAAACAAAATTTTAGAACTATATGATCCGAAAAAGTCTATTGTTGTGATCGCAGATGCTAGTCCCTATGGAGTTGGAGCAATAATGTGCCATATAGTTGACGGTGACGGCGACAGAAGAAAGTTTAATTGATATGGATTTAGTTCGAAAGTTTACTGAAAAAGATGAAATATTGAAAAGTATTTATAAATATTTACAATTTGAATGGCCAAGTTCTCAAAATATGACGGATAGTTTGGAAGCGTATTTTAAAAAACGTAACTCCTTAGCAATTGAAAATGGATGTGTATTTTATGCACACAGAATTGTTATACCACAAGCATTGCAGGAATCTGTTCTCAAGTTGTTACATAAAAACCATACAGGAATTATACGTATGAAAATGTTGGCACGGTCTTTTGTATAGTGGCCTACTCTAGATGACAGCATTAAAATGTTTGTAAAGAGTTGTTTGGTATGTGAACAAACGCAAAATATCCCAAAAGAAATTGTTCACACCAAGTGGGTTAATGCGGGGTATCCCTTTGATAGAATTCATTTAGATTTTTTTCACTTTAGCGGTAAAACTTTTCTTATAGTTATGGATGCGTATTCAAAATACTGTGAAATAAAGTTAATGCCAAAAACATCAGTAACAAATTTAATAGATGTCCTTACTAAATTGTTTCTAGTTTTCGGTTTGCCGGGAAATATAGTTTCGGATAATGGTCCGCCGTTTAATTCGTTTGTTTTCAAAAAATTTTGTAGCTATAAGGGAATACATCTTATGAACTCACCCCCATACCACCCACAATCGAATGGTTTAGCTGAACGTGGAGTTCAGACAGTAAAATCAGTGCTTAAAAAGTTCTGCTTGGAGCTGAATAATGAGTCTTCGTTAAAAAATAAAGTAAATGAATTCCTATTAAATTATCGAAATACTCCTACAACAGTGACTGGCAGAACACCTTCCGAAATTATATTTAGTTATCAACCTAAAACATTATTGCATTGTTTAAATAATAGAAGTAATAATATAAGTAAATCCAGTGTTTCAAGTTCAAGTAATGAAAAAGTCAGACTTATTGAAAATTTTAAAAAAGAGCTTGATACAAATATAAACAAAAATATTGTTTTTGAAATTGGAGAGGAAGTCCTCTACAGAAATCATTTTGTACATATGGTTAAATGGATACCAGCTAAAATTATAAAAATTGTAAGTAAGAAAACATTTATAATAATTGTTAATGGTTATGAGAGATTTGTTCATGAAAACCAAATTAAAAAGAAATATTTACAAAATAAATCATATTTAGCTGATATTAGACCTGAAAAACTAAAAGAAATAAAAGATAATTTATCGGAGAATGTAACCAAAAAGAAAATAGATGAACTGAAATTTAAAAAGCAAAAATCGAAAATACCAGAAAACCAAGAAGCCAGAAGGTCTTCTCGAATTAAAAATTTATTTCAAAAAGTTTATTATTATGAAAAATAATTAAAAAAAAACAAAATGTATAATGGAAGTTATATTAAAAAGGGGAAGATGTTATATATTTGAATTGTTAAACAAGTACCTACCCCTAGGGGTGTACACATGATAGAAAGTATATTATCTTAATTATCATTAGTACTTACTGTACTATAAGTATTAACCTAAGCTAGTCTATAAATAGAACATAAGTTTATGAATTTGCTCTCTTTCTGTGACCGACAATCAATAAAGTTGTAACCTACTATACACTCTGCGTTTTGACTTAACACTCATCTATCCGTTCAGACTCGGCAAAAAGTTGTAGGTCCCTTCCATTCCTGCCAACAACACGCACATGGGAGTTGATTGAATTGGCCCTGGTTCCACTAGCTGTTGCGCCTCCAAATGTTTTTATTTATTAAATGTTTTGTACAACTGGGCCTTAATCTGTTAAATCTGTTCATTAGCCAAATTCACAAATTGGCTGAATCGTTCTAAAGCAATCTTCAATTCAAAAATATTTGTATCTTTTAGAATAGAATTTAAGGAACTTCACTATTCAACTTAGCATGATTCAGTTAGTTTTCAGTTAAATTTCAAAACTTCTAGAGCAAGCAAATGCAATGCAACTCATTTGAAGTATTAAATTGCTTATAACGTTTTAAGACAACCAGTTTAATTTCAGTTGAAATAAATGAAGAGAGAAAACATGAGAATAACAGCTTACACTCCTACTTCTATTTATTCATTAATATGCCAAACATCAGAAGGAGTTCTCTTAAGACTTTCATGAACTTAATTTCATTTATTGACCTTTACCATCGACGACCTTTCTTATGTTATTCGAATGAGAAATTTGCTCTTATTTACATCTATTCAAATTATTATTAAGCCCTTATCTAAAGGCTTTCATCTTTATCACCGTTAGGCAAAATAAAGCTAAAATAACAAAAGTTCAAGTATCTCAAATGACAATGTCATGCGGGCAAATGACATCACTTGAAGCAAAAATAATTTGACCAATCGATGCCATTAGCTTTTATTCAAAATCAATTTCCTCGCTTGTCGCTCCTTCTGTTGATGGTATACGTATAGCAAACTTCTATCACACAAGCCTATACACAGCCACATTTTGTTGAAAACTGTGGCCAAAAAACATCACGTAGTTCTAACCATCAAACGTGTGCGATTAAGGATTTGCCTAATACGACTACATGACAAACAAAAATTGCTCGCCTATATAGACTGCCAAGAGTTTTTCAAATAAAAAGAACTGACAATTTTCCAAAAGGCCAGAACAAAAGAAGAAACAAAAAAAGATAAGAAACCCTAAAAAAAAAGGCTGTGTTGGTGATATTTTGATATGCAATGATAAGATGAATGATAAGAATTCATCTTAAAGTAATTTTTCCCGCCACGACCGTCCATTTTAAGTGGATATAAGAACTGTGTAGTGGTATGAATATGAAATGCGGAAAAGATACCCATCAGGATATTTCACAAAATGGCTGGGACTGAATTCATTTTTTAGAGCTCTCTCATTTTACACTGTCATTTTTACTGCTTCTGATCCTTATTCTATGCTAGGCATGTATCACATATATTCACATCACTCCATGCATGCTGAGTAATCCTGTAGAAAAGATAGAAAAAACGATGCTATTGAGTTTCTCACTTCTTGGTGAAGGCTTTTTTCCTAAATGTTGTTCAGTCAAGTGAATCGTTATAAGAACATGGATCACAAGGAAGGAATATTCTTTTTGAAGTTGGTTGGGGTGGAGTTCTCTTAAAATGAATGATATTTTTTTTTAAGTTGTTGCTGGGGAAACTTAAATTTTCATACATTCTTTGTTCATTTGTTTGGCTCTTTTTGGGAGTGATTCAGGCAAAAATTAAGTGCCGATGGGAAGATTGATGAGCCAAACATGACGAAGTGATTTATTTGTTCTGTGCAATTTACCTGCCATCCTTCATCTTGGGAAAATTTAGTTAAGAAAAGCACTGCTTTCAATTTAATCAAAGTTCATAAATTGTTCAAGCAAGACTACTTTTTCTCTATAAAAACGGAAAATGCTGTCATCATCGTTTACTTAAAATTAAAATCAAATTTTCAAGTAAGCAGGTCTGTAAGAATGTGAAAAATAATTTCTGTGGGAAAAGACTCAATTTCTCACCTTTTATGATAAGAAATGATAAAAGCATGACTAACACATTATTTTTAACACAGACTGTGTATTATGTAAAGTGGGTTAAGATTGATGATAAGAGCTGGCTACTTGACTAGAAAAGACAAGACTTTTGTAACTCTAGTTTCAGTCTCGTTATAATCGAAAAGTTTCAAAATCATTTCGGTTTCGGCTTTGATCTCTTAGCTAAATCTTTTATATTCTTGGACTTGACCTAAATGAGGACATGACCAAGTACATGACATAGGTAAACAAGTATTTGTCCAGAGACTAGGACAAAAGCCAAAGCCACCGTTCATTGCAGCAACCTTGGAGGTAGTTGAATGACGAACCAGAAATGTTTGAAAAATTTAAAACGAATTTAAACGAAGCAATTTGAAAACAACGACTAACGTTGAAGTAGTTATGTATTGTAGAAATATGATTAAATTAAGTGAACATAATAAACCACTTGCACTCTCACACTTCCTCAATTACTTTCATAAACAAAAAGATTTATTTCTGAAATTGTATAAGCAATTGTATAACACTGCAAAAATAAGAGAACTGTGAGTTGTCAAGGTAATTTTAAATTTAAATTCAAATTAAGCCGATTTCTTTTCTGACAACTCATGAATCTCCCCCAAGGACATTTCCTCCTTCTTGCCTTGTTTATGTTTCTTCTTCTTATTTGCATTCAAAATTCTTCGTCTCTTTCAAACAAAAATATTCTTAAGGACTTCTGTGTGTTTTCTGCATCAATTGGCCTAGAGCCAAAATTATAATATTTTTTTTTTTCCTGTGTAAGTACTCCCGATTTTTTTTTTTTCTTTGCTCTAATATCAAAATATATTTTGAATCAAATATACATAGACATGCATGAAATTCTAAGAAACCCAAACCCCATTTCTCACTGCCAGAAGTGTAGACAAAAAATACAACACCATGCATCATTTATAACCAGAGCAAGTACTAGATATATACAAAATATAAGCGCCTTATTTTGTGACCGAGGCATGCTGCGTATGGCAGATAGTGTACTCAAAAATCTGGCTTAAGTTTGACCCCATTCTGGTGATATAAAAGACTAACTTCTATGGATTGCCATTTGGCCTATTCGCCTATTCGGTCAAAAAAAAGAGGTAAGGGAGCTTTTATGGAAAAGGACTTTCTTCTTTATAAATTGGTATACATACGAGTATACGTATAGTTAATGGATGTTTGTGTGGTCCTTCATGTCCACTAGTGTGGAAGAATAGAAGCAAACTTTTGATTAAATTTCCGTCATGGGTTTTGTTGGCTATTAATTTGAAATATTCTTCCTACTACGCCTCGTCTACTATTGCCATTGGTTTGTTGCAAAAAGTTGCTGATGGGTGGTGGGTGGTTGTGGTAAAGTTTCAAGAGCGATATTAGCTCATAACTCAAAATGCAACTTTCCAATGAGAAATAAGTTTAGGAAACCAAAGTTTTCATATCAATTCACCAAACACGCACAATAAAAACTAAGAAAGATTGCTTTGTAACGAAAGGTATGTATACATGGAACAAACATAGAAAATATCTGGACATGACATTTTCTCCTTGGTTATATACCTGTGGCCCAATGAAGCCTGATGTGGTCTACCAAGTGATAATTCATATAATTTCTATTTGAATTTTCTATGACCAACTCTTTCCCATAATTTTCTTCTTTGTTATGGTAGATTGGGGTATTATACACTTTGCATCCAGATTGCCTAGAGATTTGAAGAATTCTCCATGGACATTAAGAGTGTAGATACCTGACTTAATTTCCTTTTTTTTATTTTTCCTCTCTGTGGAGTGCAAAGTACACACAGAACAGAATATAGAGATTGATGTGGTGTGGCAAATCCTTCTTTTCCTATCTGTGATTGAAATTCCAATCTGAAGCCGCATTTCTGGGATAATAGCCTTAAAGGAGAAATGGGTGGATCGAATGGATTCATAGTACGTAATCATAGATTTTCAATGGATTGTGGTCGTTGTGCTATACGTGTATGACTTGTGATGATGAGAAAGGTTATGTTGATTTGAAGGCAAAGTAGATAATGGTGATTTAAAAAGTTTTTTTTTTATTTCAAAAAGTCCGTGAGATATTTTCTTTTTTAACAAAATTTTCTTTATTAACGTATGTATGTAACGTATGTATAACTTATTGACTGTGCAATGTGAATACTTGATTTTTGGCTTAGAAAAAAATTTCTATATACAGCCTTGGCCAAAAGTACTAGGCACCCCTAATTTTTCGATCTATAGTCCAAAAAATTAAATTGTTGGCGTTGTGCCCTAAAAGAGGCTTTAGATCAGTTTCGGAAGGCTAGAAAGCCACAAAAGAAACGTTGGCAAAAAAAATTACCAATAGTTAGGGTCGGTTTATAATACGAACGGCCGTCAAAATCGTAAGACAAACTTCAAATCACCTGTTTTCTGATGTAACGGAACATGTTAAAAAGCCAATGTTCGCTATAACCGTTAAAAGAAAACTCACAGAAGGTGCTCCAGAAGTAGCAAGGTAAGGAAAAGTCTATGGCTCTTAGAAAAAAAAAAACAAAGCGTTTCGCCTGGAATAGGCAAAAAATGCCATCATTTTACCGCCGAGAATTGGTCATATGTCTTGCTGTTAGATGAATAAACCTTGAAGTACGCATCAAAATGAAGCCCCGTACTTGTAAACATTTACAGTTGTCCACAGTGGCCACTTCACTTTTTTTTAGCTTTATAAACAAGTGTTTTTTTAACTACAGTTGTCTGGTAATACTGGTGTAGTTCTTTATGTGGTGAAGAGTTGGTGAAGAATTCAGTCCAGAATGGATCGGATGGTACGAACTGTTTACCACAGTGGAGAAAGTGTCTGGGGTTGCATAGCTGTGTAGGGTTGGGAAAATATTCGTTTGTATGAGATCGTATGGATTCAAGAAATTGATGTAAAAGATGCAGATGCCATCTTCTCTTGTCTCTAACATAAGCAAATTATTATGGAAGTTAAGTAGTGCACTCGGTCAGTAGTCCACCCTTTCAATGCGAAGATTAGTTGAAAACAGTATTGATCTCTTCCATGGCTTGTGCAGTCTTCCGATCTGGACAAAATTGGGCACCTTTGAGATATTCTAAAACGGAACATCAAAACCATCCCCCAACATTAAAAAAGATGCTCAAAAATATTTTAAATCAAGAATAGACAAAAAAAATAAGTATATTTTCTTAAGAGGATAGCAGCAGTTTTAAAAGTCAAAGGTGGCAACACTTAATACTAATTTATTTGATTAAAATGTTTTCATAGCTATACTGCTTTTTTTTTCTTTTATATTTACTTCCTTTTTACTATGCTTTAAAAAAAAATATGCTAAGCGACACTTACATTATTTTTTTAACTAAACCACAACCAGGAGTAAGTATACTAGCACATTTTATTTAAAACTATTTTACATTAAAAAAGATGGTTGTTAACAGCCAAATAAATTTTTTCAGTGGCTTGTCCCCTTACAGCCAAATTCATCAGAGTCCTTATGTTGATACTTCTTATAAGTCCTAGTTTTAATGTTAGCACTGAAATCGGTAACTCTAATTTTTCATGCACAAAAATTAGTGTTTATAAATGTTTGAGTGCCTACCAAAATTTTCAAAAAATATATTTTATGTTTTCAAAAAACAAGTATCTACATATATGTATACAGGGTGTCCCATAATGAGTGGATAATACTGCAACTGGTGTGGCAGGCCTTATGACTGCTCAGAAAAAAAATATAAAAAAAATATTTTCTTGTGGTCTCCATGGTATAATTTATTTTCGAAAAATTTTAAAAAATTCAGGGTCTCCATAAATACCTAATTACCACCCATAAAGGATTCTTATTATTTTTGTATTTTTATAATATTCTTGAATAACCGTTCTAAATGATGGGTAGTAAATGTTAATACCAGTTGATGCATTTTTTGTGTTATAATTTTTTAAAATAATTTTTTTATTCAAAAATAATTCAATATTTTTTTTCACCAAAGTTTTAAAAATAATAAAGGGAAAAAAATGTATGAGAACATAAGTGGCAAATTTGATAAAAATTGACCTGTTTAATGCACTTTCCAAAATGGTATAACACATGTTTGTGTCTACAACCATAACCAATAAAATTGGCATTTAATCTACTAAAGTAGTTTTTTAACATTTTATCAGATGAAATTAAGTTACTAAATTAAGTAAACACTACGGCGACGAATGAATGACTCATATTATTTTTTTAATTTTTATTGCATTTAAAAATAACCGTTCTTTAATAAAGGCAATAACATTTAACACTAGTTGCTGGATTTTTTTTAATAATTTTTTTAATTTATTTTTTAATAAAAAAATGATTAAATATTTATTTTCATCAAAGTTTGATGACAACACAAATTGAGTTGTAAGGAAAAGTCAATAGATATACCAGTGTCACTATTATGTCTGCTAAATCCACTAACTAAAATAATAGTATGCACTTTCAAAAAGCTTTTGATTTAGGTATGGGAAATGCGATAAATAAAAACAACAGTATTAAAAATTATGATTTGTTTGTATTTTTAAATTAATTTATATCAAGTGTTCAAACTGTCCCCCATTTACTGTGATACAGGATCTGCATCTTCTATAATGAAGGACCTCTCAATAAAACGAGCATATTGGCGCTCATTTATTTTCATCACAGCGTGCAGCGTCTTGAACACGACGACGCAGTTCCGTAATGGATGTAATTGGTTTAGTATAAACCATTTTTTTCAGGCAACCCCAGTAGAAAAAGTCCAAAGGGTTTAGGTCTGGCGAACGTGGTGGCCACAAAATTGGGCCCAGACGGCCTATCCACCTGTTGGGATACGTTCGATTCAAGTACCTCCTTACATTTACAGCATAATGAGCAGGACATCCATCGTTTTGAAACCACATTGAATTCCTTAGCTCCTCGGGCACTTCTTTCAATAGAGTTGGCAAATTAGTTTGCAAGAAATTAAGATAGGCTTCATCATCTAAGTTGCCTGGTAATAGTGGTAATTCAAAAGGGCCTATAATTTGTCTATTCAGGATACCTGCCCAGTAATTGATTTTTAATTGGTTCTGCGATATGTCCTCGCGCATTAAATTTAGATTTTTCAGTTGCCAGCTATGTAAATTATGGATATTGAAATATCCATCCCTTTTAAGAGACGACTCATCACTCCACAATATTTGTTTGAAGAACTCCGGATCTTCGTGAATTTTTTGCAATATTTGTTGACAAAAAATAACTCTTGCGGGGAAATCTCTTTGTAGCAGAGTCTGGACACGCGTGAAATGAAAAGGATGAAATTTATATTTTTGCAATACCTGATGATTTTGCGATCCCTGTTCGTCTTGCAATCACCCGTGTTGATGTAGTTGAATCTGCGCATTTGGATATCGCTCTCTATAGAGTGCCGCAGCTGCGTTAGCGCTTCCTCTGCATTCCCCGTATATTAAATGCATATTTGCATACTTGACGATTAATTGACGAAACCAGTATAACAACGTTATACGTTATGTAATGACAGAGAATTGACAATATTTGCAAATAATACTTTTTTATGCATTTTAATGCCTATTTTATTACAAGTCAATTTTGATTTGAGAAAGTGTTAAAAATCTTCTCTAGTAGATTAAAAGCCAATTTAATGTGTTATTGCTGTAGATAGAAGTTTGTGATTTACCATTTGGGAAAGTACATTAAAAGGAGACTTTTTCAACATTATTTGCCACGAAAGTTTTCAGTTTTTTGTCTTTTTTATTAACTTACAAACTTTGATGAAAATAAATATTTTATCATTTTTTTATTAAAAAAATTATTTAAAAAAAAATCCAGCAACTTGTGTTAAATGTTACTGCCTTAATTTAAGAACGGTTATTTTTAAATGCAATACAAATTAAAAAAACAATATGAGTTATTCATTTGTCGTCGTAGTGTTTACTTAACTTTGTAACTTAATTTCATCTGATAAAATGTTAAAAAACTACTTTAGTTGATTAAATGCCAATTTTATTGGTTATGGTTGTAGACACAAACATGTGTTATACCATTTTGGAAAGTGCATTAAACAGGCCAATTTTTATCAAATTTGCCACTTATGTTCTCATACATTTTTTTCCCTTTATTATTTTTAAAACTTTGGTGAAAAAAAATATTGAATTATTTTTGAATAAAAAAATTATTTTAAAAAATTATAACACAAAAAATGCATCAACTGGTATTAACATTTACTACCCATCATTTAGAACGGTTATTCAAGAATATTATAAAAATACAAAAATAATAAGAATCCTTTATGGGTGGCCGTTGTAATTAGGTATTTTAGGAGACCCTGAATTTTTTAACATTTTTCGAAAATAAATTATACCATGGAGACCACAAGAAAAATATTTTTTTTATATTTTTTTCTGAGCAGTTATAAGGTCTGCTATCACCAGTTGCAGTACTATCCACTCATTACGGGACACCCTGTATACATATACATATGTATATATTTATATTTTTTTTTTGGAAAACCCAATATTTAGTAGTTTTTACTCTTAAGCTTAGTACGCTGCTGATGCGAAACGAAAAATCCCATACAAAAATTACACAATGATATCATAAACGAAAAATTTAGGCCCCTATTATGACTTGCGATTCGCCGAGTCAAACGTTCGACTCAACTCAAACGTTCGAATTTTCAAAAATTAAAACTGCGATTTTGTTCAAAGTCACCAAGAATTATTGTTCGACATCGACGATAGAGGCGAGTGACATTCAAATTTTCCAAGTTTTAGCCTTTTAAGGCGAACTTTATTCAGGCAAGTCACAAACGGTAATTCCTCATAGTCACATTCGAACGTTCAACTCGGTGAATCGCAAGTCATAATTGGTGCCTTAGGCCTGGTTCACACGAGATTGCACCGCACGATTTTTTGCAGTATAAATCCGTGCGAATAAGCAGTGGCGTATATATTTTACATAGAGCCTTTCACACGACGTTTGTACGGCAAGAAAACGTACTCAGCTAAGTACGTTTATCGAATACTCAACGGACTTATCAAAAAAAACGAATGAACTGCGACGTATCGTCTTCCAGTGGCGTATAGTTTTATATAGTCTCGTTCACACGATTAAAATCCACGTTGGGTATTTGTTCGTTGACATCGAATGAGCTTCAGTGGGGAGAAAAACCGATGTACACAAAAAAAATTAATCGACCGATATGGTTGATAAAAAAATTATAACTCCGGTGATTCTAATCGGATCTTGTAGGTTAAGGTCTTAAAATAAAGAAAAGGAATGAGGCAATACATATGCGTTTTTAGTTTTTCAAAATTATAAAAATTTTCATCAACATTTGAATTTAGAATAAAATAAATGGAATTGAATTGGGCTTTATTCACCCCTTTAGTATACAAATTTTTGCCCCTCCTCAGTAATTTTTTTACACAATATAGCCCGTAATGTCAGCTTTCTTTAGAGACCTTAATCTTGAAGATCCAATGAATAAAACGAGAGATATAACTTTTTAAGGCCATCCATATCAAATTTTAATAAAAAAATTCCATGTAGATAACGGGATCTTCTCGCTGGTGGATGGTCGTGGACAATGGTCCAAGCAGGTAATTTCAATGCAATTGTTTTGATTTTTCGATCAATTTAAAATCAATATTGTGTCGCTTATATACCACGTAGGATAATGAATGAGGTATAAAAATAACCGTAATTTTATTTATATGCAATATTTAAAAACAGCAAGAAAATTCATCAATGCACTAAAGAGAAATGAGTTCATATGTGAAAGCGCTTAAATATTGCCGTTATGTCCGTCCAACGGTATTCTAGGAGTCTTATTTTTTTAATTCATATTTAAATCAATAATTTCTATCATCCATCCGAATTTCAGCTTTCTAGCCCTTTCCATTAAAAAGATAAAAATAAAATACTTCACAAATTCAAACTTTTACATTCATTTTCATTATACTGCACCTATTCGAGTTTTAAACGAATAAATATAAATAGCGTGTGAACACCAAATATTTGTTCGGTAAAAACCGAATACGATAAAAAACGTGCGGTACAATCTCGTGTGAACCAGGCCTTAGTTTTACTTTTCGTTCTGCAGTACGCTGGTCGATGAACAAAATTGATAAATGTTCCATACTTTTGGAGAAGTCTACAATCATTTTTCGCACACAGATAATTACCCAGGCTATTTATTGTATGCGGAAAAAAGTCACCAGTGCTTTTTCGTGTTTATTTTTGTAGTTTTTTTTTTTTTATTTTAGCGTGGCTGCGTATGTTTTTTTTTTTATTGCATTTGTTTTCATTTTTTGCATTGGTGTAACTGACAATGTTTATATTTGTTGCATTTCGTTGTCTTGTTGGAGACCAACTTAAAATTTCGTTTCGCATCAGCAGCGTTCTAGGCTTTAAAGTTTTTTTAAAACTTAAAAATATATTTACTTCTATTTAAAAACAAAAGTACCTACCTACAATACGCATTAATAAATTCTTAAAGTTTGTATATCAAAATCGTACTCCCAATTTTTATTTTTTTATTGTAAGAACATATTTTTTTCTGTAACCTGACGCCGACGATTTGAAAGTTTTGGGTTGGGGTCGAAATTCTGGAAGGGTCAAAACTCTTTTTGCAAAATTCTGCTTTCAAAATTCTGCTTTTCAAAACTCTGCAATTTTCTCATACCTATCTCATCATAAAACAGGGAAATTTTTTTGTATTTGGTTTTAAGACTGACTGTTATCTGAGACAATAATAGTAGCTATTAGCATAGTTTACAGTATGAGCGCAAAAACACAAAATTTTCTAAGCAATTTTCAACCTTTTCTGTGCATTTTGTATAAAATTCAAGACGAAAAATGTTTCCTTGGCCTAAGCCACCTATTGAGTCATTATTTTACCCTAAATTAGTAAACTATAGGCTTAAAAATAAAAAATAATTATTTTTTTGATGCAAAAACCATTTGCATGCAAAAAATGCTGTGAGGTAAATATATATATATTTTTTTTTTAAGTGTAACAAGCCATACAAAAAACATCCTATTTTACTATTTTATCGCTCGCAAAACAACTGCCGGTCATTTGTTTTGTCTGGAATTACATGACAGCAATGGCTTACCAACATCCAAAGTAAGTTTGTGCTTCACCTCAATCGAACTGAAAACTAGGCTTTACACAACGTTTGCACTTTCAGTTACAGCTTCATTAACCCGTTAAAAGTATTAAATAAAGGAAAATATATGTTATGCGTGGATGGTGAGTTGTTTTATTTTGAAAGAATAGGCACAGTTATATAAGTTAACCCCTTATTAAATTTTTATTTAAAAAAAGAATCTTTATTCTTTAACTTTTTTTATATCTTTATTATTTTCTTTATTTCATTTTACAAATTGGCAGCGATTCTGCCTTCGAGAACTTAGTGAATATTTTTTCCTAAAATCTAGAACTTAAATACCTATTTATAACTATGTAGCATAACTGTATTATTATTTATTTCCCAAGACATTGCTTTCATATTTCCAAGAATTGGAAATTGTTTGCTGCAACATTGGTGTCATCGCCCAGACACCATGTCAGCATTTTTCGTGGGAAGCACAATATTCGTCGAAGTTAACTTGTCGTCGTTAACTTATAGCAGTCAGGCCAACATACCCATGAACCTCTCGCTGTAGAAAAATATGTGTAGCAATCAAATAACATAAATAAATGACAGGGAAACACAAAATCTCTTGCAGATTACAAGATAGTGTTGCACTGAATTGTCCAGCAATAAAGTTGAAAAACTACTTTTTGTTTTCCGTTTTTGAGAAAAAAACAGAATAAGCAGAATTTTAAAGTTAAAAATTTTATAAGACAGAATTCTGAAAAACAGAATTTTGAATAGCAGAATTTCTACAGACAGAACTGTAAAAAAGCAGAATTTTGAAAAAAAGAAACAGAATTTTTAAAAGCAGAATTTTGAAATCATGAGCTCCAATACTTAATATTCTATTTTAAGCTCAAAGTATCAAAAGATTTGTTTTAGACTCTTTAAGAAGTTTGAAACTAATTTTGAAAAGTAGCTTTTAGCTAATAAATCTGCGGTGGTATAAGCTTGTACTTTGATTTTCAAAGCATCGAAATAAAGCAGTTGAGATAAAAAGAATCTTTAAAAAGCTTTATAGTGAAAAAAGCTGTATAAGAAAATATGAAAAAAAATAATGTATTTAAAACGATATAAGAAACCTTTGACACCATCAATCAGTAAATTTTCTAAAAAATATTAGAAATTAATTTGAGTTTTGTCGTTTAAAGTAAAGTAATTAACATTTACAGTAGTACACTCACCCACCATAAACTATAATCAGTGAGCATATCAAAAGCGTAAAGGTTCTGCTGGCAACTACTCTTATTTCTGTATCATAAAATCTCACATATTAATTCCTATAAGTCACAAACCACTTTAAATGAAATATAACACCCCGACACTATTGTCATCTATCAATGTACAACTAAGTTAATTAATAAGCGTTTTACAAAGCGATGATTGCCAATTAAACCAATCAAATGCATCTTTAAACAAATAATAGTCAAATGAAGTTCATCAATTAAGAAATAACATTAAATTGAATTGGTTCTGCCACTCACACAAAATGTAAAAAAAAGTAAGTATACGCCCCACTGACCATAAACCAATAAGATTTAATTTACCAAAACTATAAGGCTAACCTATATCACGGACACATTATTATACTTATCATGCATTTAAGAAATCATTAGTGCGCCAATTATTATTATCAGCAGCAATTTATTAATAAATCGAAAGCCTGGGAAAATTCACAAACGTAACAATTCAGGAATAAAAATCACAGCACTTAAAGTCACTCCTATCTCTGAGTCATTTATCAAACCAACCGTACATAAATACATATCAGAAACGAATTAAATGCGCTCGGTAGAACGGTAGAAAATAAAAGGAATATATAAATATTTAATTGTTCACTCATGGGCACAGCGCAGTGATAACAAAATACATATAGTATGAAAAATGGAACCCATATCAAACATTCGAGAAAATAAATCAAACTAAAACAGATTGAAATAAAATTCAAAGAATAAAACGAAGAGAGATCACAAATTTATGACTGCAGCATCATTAATCATTAAGAAGTGTTTGACATAAATATTTCATGTATCTCAATCTCTGGAAAACTGGGAGGGGTAAAGCTCTTAAAAATTTATATGAACAAAAATATCATTGCCTATGATAGAGTTTGTTTTTTTATGGTTACTGTTGCTGGTTGAGTATCTTTGTTCAACAAGATTCTTGTTCGTTGACCTTTTTTGTTGAGTTCTTAATAATACATATTTGGATTTTATATTATTGTGTGACATTGATGTTTTTATTGAGGGAAAATGAGGAAACTTAAATGCACAACTGTGGCGCATGAACTTGCTCTTCTATTCAATTGGTGCTTAGTAAAAGCATGATAACTCCACAAAATAATTTGCAGCTTTACGTCCACTTAACTTAAGATCTAGATACTAAACGGGTGAACCGATTTTCTTTAAATTTTCAACATAATTTTTCAAAAAATATTTTCATAAATGTTTCAAATTTAAAGCAAATTGGTTAACTCGTTTAGAATCTAGCTCGAAGTAAAGTGGACGTAAAGTTGAAAATTTTTCTATGGAGTTATCATATTTCAATCAAACACCACAGACATTGAATAATATTTTTTTTTTTTGTCAAAGTAATTTTTAACGGTTGTATGACAGTTGCCATCTGTCAGCCTTTTAACCTTACATGCTGGCTCCACTGGACATGAGCCATGCTCGGGCTATGAACATGCCTTGAAAAAAAACCACTGGAGCCACAAAAATCCATGTCCAAGCAGTGACATATCCATACAAATCATTCTGCTGATTGAATCGTGGCTTGGATGTTGGGCATCGTTTATCTCCAGTAGAGCCAGCATGTAAACTTACTTTTGGCAGGTGCCAATATTTTTGGAGCTTCTCTAGGAAGTCATCAAAAACCCTAGAGTCCCAAGCTTTAAGAGCATCTTTTTAATAGTTTTGGGGTACAGACACAATAGCTGGACCCACTTTCCTTGTGTTTTCGAAATCAAAACTTACCCTTAAGCACCTTCATACCACACGATGATAAAAATTACTTTCTGTGAAAGTTTCATCATGAATATTTACAGGACTCCAATAAATCTTTGTAAGCAAACAAAATTTTAGAAATCCAAAACCTCTTCATGATTCACGTATTTAAACTGATTTTTTTCTTTTTCTTATCTCTAAAGTACTTCTTCAAATGTACTTCAAAATAAGTACAAACCATAACATAAATTCAACTTATAAAAATTCAATGAAAAATCATATCAATCGAAGCACAACAGTGGCCCACTTCAAACTTTTTTTATTAAGCATCTTTACGAAGGACACTTCACAGGATTATAAAATCATTGTGGAGGATTTTTTTTAGTGGATGATATAAGAGATGATATTTGCTTCTTATTTTGATATCACTTACCAAAGGATGTCTGAAATGAGAGTGATTCCATTTCAAACAATACCGCACGTCACTTAATGGAAATAAAATTATTATTGTTGTCAATCTGTCTGTCAATTTTACCCTACAGTGACATTTGTGGAAATAATTTGGGGTATTTTTTATATTTGTCTCAATAAATTACGTTTTTTACGCTTAGAACTGATTTTTCCAACATCAATTGAATGAATAATCAGTTAGCTTTTAGAGGAATAGATAGGAATGATTTTTTTGCAACCTGTTGTTTAACAGATTGTTGAAAATGTTACCTCAAATGAAAATCATATTTATTCCTTACGACCGGGTTGTTTCTTTCTTTTACTAACACAAAAGTGTTATATGAAAAGATATACTAATTCTCTTCATTTGATATAATTAAGTCCTAAATGATCTGGTAATTGACCTGAGAGATCATTGACATTAAAATAAAAATAGAAATCATCATCTGTGTACCTTGTGTAAATTACATTTTAACTTTTTTCGGTCTATAGCTAATATCCTGTGCTTCCGTTTTATTATACGTTGTTGTCCTTTTTCGAAAACATATTATCCATTTTGCTCATTTTGTTACGTTAATTCTATGTGCTTGAGAGAGTCTAGATTGTTTTTTTTTTTTTTGAAAAGTAATCACAGTGAACTTCATCCAAGGTGTGGAGTAATACAAAAAAAAAAATAAAAGGAAATAGGTAGGTAGGCTTGGAAATGGCTCCTTGAATACGTGACATGATTTTTAAATTAATTTTGTCTCTATTTACATTCTTTTCGTATCACCTATTTTTTCTTAGAAATATTCTTTTCTAAAGGTAGGTGTCACTAGTTTTTTTAAGGCTTAGCCAGATGAAGCTACCGAATATCAAAAGAAAATTTCAAAAGAGAATGGGCTTTAATTCAAAAGGAAAAGATATAAAAATAGACCTGTTTCAAATTCAAAAGCGTGTTGTTTACATAAAATGGACCACTTCGTCACGTTTTGTATTTGTCAAATTGTGTAAGATATGATGATTTATATCTTAAATTCATGTCAGAAGCAAATTAACTGTTGAAAGCTTTGTCAATATTAAGAACTCTTATTTCATTTCACATGAAAATAAGTTAAAGTTGAACTGAGAGCAGCTTATCTTGGTTAGGGATATAATTTTGTTTCTTTGAACTTATGATTTCAATTAATGCTCTTATTCAAAATTCAGCTAGTAGGTTCTCCGAAAAAATAAAAGATCCCAGTTTGCAGTTTAATGCATGAACATTTTTACCTCAAATAGTTCAAATAATATTTACCCAAAACTCATAGGTCATAGCTTGAATTATTGACCTGTGCAAAGGCTGTCGGATTCATAAAATGACATTTTTATAGATGTTTAAAGGTCAACTTTCTGAGAAAAAAACAAAAATAGATCAAGCAAGGAAGAAAGAACTAAAGGTAATATTTGACTTAAAAACTTTGTAAACATTTTAACGGAAGTATACGAAAAGCATTTTAATTTCTATTTTCATTATTTAGATGTCCTTGATTATGGAATAAGATTTCATTTAACTTGATAAATGAGTGGTATCTTACTTTTGACGTTTTCATTTCCTTTTTCTACCGATTAATTCCACTGGGAAATAAAAACTCAAATCAAAGACTTTTGTTCAATCAATAAAATCTTTAATTTTTTTTAAAAATGTATTAAATGGAGCCTTTATCAATAAGTAATCAATCAATGAGGAATAGAATGAAATTACGAAATGTTAAAGAATATAATATATAATATAAGGAAGCTGGATTGTGTATAGTATGTGTATAGATATAGATACATATAAAATCAATAATGTTTCCGTTTTTCAAGGAATGAGACGATGTATATAAAACCATGGTCTGTCATTTATAAACACCATCTATAAGGTATTCACATCAATACTCTAGGCGTGTTTTTTAGCATAAAATGACATCGGAACTTATAGCCTTTTCACAACGAACCCGGTTTTCGGAAAATATCGGTTTTGGAGACAAATCGAAAACGAAATCGAAAACACAAGTTTTCCCATAAATTGTTTGTAACTTCAGGTTTTCGTAAGATACAAGTTTTATATAAAACCAGACGAAAACTTGTTGGAATTCAAAGATGAGCAAAACAAACATACCTTTTAAAAGTTTAGCGCCTTATCAAATGTCAAAATAGAAACTGATGGAATGCTTTCAAAAGAAAATGAAAACAGCTGACGAAATTCTCTCATAAAACTCAAATCGCAATGTTATTTAATTAATTTAAAATTGATAATTTTGTTTGTGGTGAGTAAAATTGTTCATATGGATCCTTTTTTTTTATAAATAATCACTATTTTTATTTTCAGAAAGTGTAATATTGCGTTTTCATTAGAGCCGAAATGAGGTAATTTCGCAAATTACAGAAAAAGTGTTTTCATCTAATTACCTCATTTCGTTTGACAGCCCTGGTCAAAATTTATTTGTCATTTTTAAAAAAGCGAATCAATCACAATTAATAAAATTTTACTTGTGTAATATATAAAAATCGTTTAGTTTGTGTTATTGATACATCACAAATGTTATTTTATTATCTGCCATCAAAAGAATGTACATATTTTACATATTTTTATTATTTTCAGCTAAAGTGCCGAAGACGATCGACGGAAACGGGAAGAGGAAAAACAGAAACGAAGGGACCAAGTTTCGAAAGGCATACAAATGCCATTAAGGGGGAGGTTGCTTCAACTAAGGATGTTGAGCCGAAGACTGAAGGCAGCGCTATGGATCATCCAGAAGAGAAGAAAAATTCGCGAGCCAAATACCTCGCTGAGAGATTATAACATCGTGGGGAACACAAACAATAAGGACGCCGAGAAAAGGAAAAGGAGCGTTTTGCTGCTGAAAATGAAAAGGAGACGGGAAATACCCCCGCCCAGCACCCTGCCAAAGAATCGAAAAAGACTGCTCCTATTTCCTATCATCATAGTTGTCAAGTCCCTAGAAGGAAAATTGAATACATGCAAAATATCCTCGCAGCACAAGGTTGTCCAGAAAATTATCTCCCAACAAAAAGTCGAAGAATCATCTGAGTGTCAATCTGAAGGAACCGAACGTTCAAATCGTAACTCCAGTTCTAGCGGGAGTAACCCAAACGAGGCTGAAAGTGAAGATCGTAAGGAACGGCGCATTCGTAATAAGGTTAATCCGAGTTTGATAGTAATGTTCAATAGGTACTTTGTTTGGTAATCGAATTTTTTCAATTGCAGGACCGTCAATCGGTTAGTCTTCTTAGACTTCGTTGAGCTGAAGATGGACAACCAATTTTAGATACAAATAGTTATCCTACTTCGGATACGGTGAGTTTAAACATTGAATTGTATTTATTCAATGGTTTAAAGAACGAATATCATTCGATTATCTTGCGTAAAGTTACTCAGTATTCTGAAAGATGTTATGGAAGGGCACGTTATGAGACAAGAAGTAAGGAACTCCAAAAACCTCTCCCTGGATTTTTTAAATAAAACAAAAACAAAATCCGAAATCAAATCAACACAAGAACAATCTCAAAGAATCGTAGCACCAATAGTTTGGTGATGATGCCACCGTGCCGACCACTTCAGAGGTTAATATGTGCTTTTGGTTGATGAATCCAAATTCTATGCCACCAAAACAGGGCCATTATTGAACTGTACTGTACAGATTATTGAAATAAAACATTGGTATAAAATAAACAAAAAGTATGTTGCGTTGTTGAATTTATTTTGTTTCAAATGGCTCCACATCTTCCAAAGTGCTTAATGTCTTTTTTAGATTAGGTATCTTTTGCCTATCTCAGATACGGCTAGATTTTCGAGGTCATCAACAGACTCCCAGGAAGAACATATTCCATTTATAAGGTTCTCTTTTCACGGTCCTAGGAATCATATTGGCTTTTTCAGCATTCCCTATAGCGCGCGATCATACATAATGTATTAAATTGTTCTGTTCAATTTTCAGCTCTGAAACAACAAAAATAATAATTCAAAATATATAGAATTCTAGCTATATGTTTTATTAAATCTATGAATTTAGCTAAAAAATAATTTTTTCCGTAAACTTTTCCGATTTACCTATTTTTTCTTGATATTATTTGGTAAAGTGACGTTTAAATTAGTAATGTTGTCAATTTTGATTCACAATATCACAATGATTCACAATAGCTTTTAATTTAGATGAGTTTGATTTGTTTTTTCCTAATTTCCAACCTAATTTCGTGCAAATTTGGTTGAAATTATCTAATTTCGAAATGTGAATTTGTATGGGAAATGAGGTAATTTCGGATCTAATTTGGAAATTTTCAACGAAATTACCTCATTTGCTCTAATGAAAACGTAGTATAAGAAAACAAAAAAAAAGAAAACAAAATTGCGATTGTTGGTGTAAAAAAAACTGGAATGTCAAACAAAAACGTGTAATGTTCAGTGTGAATGGTTTTCGAGTTTATGAAGAGTTTTCATCGAAAACCGGTTTTGGGCTTTGATGTGAAAAGAATAATAGCGGCACAGTGAAAAAATGCAGCTTCTAAGCAAACTATCGATAACAAGTATGAAATTCGTTCCATTAACAAAATTTTTCTCTAAACTAAGACCCATGAATTCTTTGGGCTTATTTAAGCCCCAAGCGTCTTTGTTATTGGTGTATTTCTTACAATATCTGTATAATCCCAACATCATCACATCAGATAAGGTTGTGTTCTAGGTGCTATACTGTTTATTCTGGTTTTTTAATGACCTCGACTCTGAACTTCCAGGTGGGGTAGCAATTGAAGGTCTGTCCCCTATCAATAAAGTTCTGCTTAATACAGATGATATCTTGGCTCTGGACCTTTGGCACCTCATATTAAGGAAATTTGATACAAAATGCCGTTTGATTGATCAGAAAAGGTCAACTGGTCCCAGAAATTGGTCAGCCCTAGATACCTTGTAATCAAGGTTTAAATTTTCTTAAGGTCGGAAATTCGCAAGAAATGTATACCATCCGAAAGATTTCTAGATCGTGATAAAAGGTCAACTATTTTCAATAGTCAGCCATAGATTTTTTTCTATGAAGATGAAGATCGTTTCAAGGACACAAAAAAACTTTTGGCACGTCATTTGGGTCATTAAAAAAAAAGTATGCAATTTGCAAGGCCTCTTCACGTTTGGAAAAGGTCAGCTATTTTCAGTAATTTGACAGGTATAGATTTTTTTCAATGAATTTTCAAAAATTTCAAGGTCGTCGCAATTTTTGGCACCTCATTTATGGGAAATTTGCAAAAATTTAATACCATCAGAAAGGCCCTGAGAACTTGGCTTTATAAAAGGTCAGCTAGTAATTGGTCAGTCATAGTTTTTTTTTATTGAATATTTAAATTATTGCTCAAGGTCACGCGCGATTTTTGGCACCTCATTCATGGAAAATCTAAAAAATTTAATGCCACCCGACAGGCCCTAAGATCTTTATAAAAGGTCAGCTCATTTTAGTAATTGGTCAACTATAGATTCTTTTTTACGATTTATTTAAGTAGTTTTTGTTCAAGGTCACGAACAGTTTTTGGCATAAGGATAAAAATTCATTAAAGCAATCCATGGCTGACCAATTACTGAAAAAAGCTGACTTTTTATCACGATCTTGAAAATGGTTACATTTTTTGCAAATTTCCCATAAATGAAGTGCCAAAAATCGTGCGTGACCTTGAGTGACCTTGAGAAAGTTAAAGCCTTGATTACAAGTTATCTAGGGCTGACCGATTTCTGAGACCAGTTGACCTTTTCTGACCAATTACTGACCAATTAGATGGCATTTTTTTATCAAATTTCCCTCATATGAGTGGCCAAAGCTCCCGAGCCTGATATCTAGCTCTTCTGTGACACTCTTTTTTCCTTGCAAGTATTGCTTAACACCGTTGCAAATTGTTGTGAGAAATGGAATCTACTTGAGCACTTGGGAAGATAGGAAAAAGTGACTTTTCTAAACTATGACAACCATACCATAAAATACCATAAAATGATTAACTTGGACTTTTACTTATCTGTAGTTGAAAAAATAAATAAAAAGCAATCGAAGTACATATTTGAAAGTTTGTGTTCATTTTGGTTGGAATATTTGTTCTTATTTCAATACGGAATATGATCAACCTCCACGAAATAAGCAGAATTTGCCAATGGAACTTTAGGATTTCTTGAATCTGTGCCCTGTAACTCTCGCATCGATAAAAATGGTCAAGAAAAGCAGGAAATTGAAACAAAGTACACGAGTTTTGATCTATTTTTCAACGTTTCTAAACCAATTTAATCGAAGTGGGAGTTACAGAAAATAAGCGCAAGTAAAAAAAATGCCGTGATTGAAATTGGCCTTAGCTAAATTTTTGGATAGAATCAAAAACTCACTCAAGATGTGAATAGGTAAGAACAGTTCAACATAGTCACAGAACAGGAATGTAGGATTCAGCACAAGAAGAAATCAATTTCATGTAAAAATTAATTCATGTCAAATAATTCAATTCCCTGCAAAATATTTTCATAACTCGCTTTCCTAAGAATTTTATTAAAATTAATATAAAAGTATGTTATACCCTTGAATTCTTTTTCATTAGCTCCTAGAGGTTCTTTATCAATCGGAATAAAATAGAAAGATCATTTATAAAAAAGGAGATAAGCCTCTCTCTTTCATAAACATTCTCTCTTCAATTTCTCATATCGAATTGATGTGAATTTAAAATGCCAATACCATTTCTGATGTGCTTTGCGTGCATATATCACTTTAAAACTTTCAAACCTAAACATCCTTATAGGAGGAAAAGTGAAAACAAACACTTTCCCACCACAGGTTTTTGGTATCATATAGGAGGGGGAACCCCCTCGTCAGTGTGTGTTTACAAGTCATCGTTTTCCTTTTACGATTGTACGAGTAAATAAATTGTATTTCGCGCCATCATTGACATTATCCATGACACATCGTTAACACAAAGCAAAAAAATATGTACGCATTCAAATAAAAGATGACAGTGGAAAACAAAATTCTTCCAAAAGGAATCTATAAGCTTTCACTTCATTTTTAGATCATTTTTTTTTTTCTTTTTTTTTTGTATTTATAACACCACCAACCCCCCTTTGCTCGTTCGAGTCCACCTACATCATCCTCGTTTTATACTTGTCATCTATACCCTCTCCTCTGGGAATACATTTCAAATATCAAACAGTTTATTGAATTTCCTTCATAACGACCCGCGTGTTGAAGCTAGGTTTATTATGCAGCGTTGAGTTCATAGCGTCACATATCACATACGTGCCAAACACCGAAACACAAACATAACATACACACCACAGTGCCAGTATCTAACTTCGCGCCCTTAACCATATAATCATCGCAAAAGTGATGTTTTTTATTTGTTTCTTCCCATAAAAGAAAACGATTTCTAAGTCAACATAAATAACCCACATACAAGAGAGCCCACACTTTTTGAAACTATACAAGGGAAATGGAAAAATAACGCCACACCGTCATTGGAAATTGAAAAAATACAAAATAAAATAAAAAATAAAAAAAACGGTACCAAGATGATAGCTTAGTATAGTACATCATTTCCACTTTTCTCCTTTCACAGTTGTTAAACTCAACACGCCTTTCTGTCAACAGTGGTGCGGCAACAACGCCGCCGATGAAGGTGACACTATGCAACATTTTTCATTGACTCCTAGAATAGTGTTTTGATGAAACAATTAAGCCGACCAAATATGATACCTACTCTTACTGAGAAAACAGAGCTGGAGCTGATCAAATGTGGTTGGATTGATCTCGAAGTTTTTGTAATAAAGATAGACCCTGGTGGGTTAGTGCGTTTTGCTATCACGCTGCACCGAGCTAGAAGTGAAGGTATCAAATCATAGCTTACGCGACCTTAAATATAAAACCAAATTTGTTTTCAGGGTTACTGCTAACCCTTTCCAGGAAGTGACAAATCCTCCAAAAGTATCTCATTTCATGAAAAAGTGCCAACCCATCTTAAGCGTTCAGATTTGTCAGAAAGTTATAGGTCTGCTCAAGATTCGCAACCTACAACAGGCGCATAGTTATGGAATGATTAGGAGTTGTAAGTCACAATAATCCCTGGCTCTCTAGGATTGCACTCACGATACCAAGCTTCTATATTTCTTACAGTGAACAAAACCACGTACAACTTTAAGACCTCCAAAATGAATTTGTTTACTCTAAGGTCTCAATAAATTTTGCTAATTTTTCCAGTAATTCATTATAATTTTTCAAATCTTTAAACTGATTGCGAGGCCCTCACCAGGTTTCATTCTTCTTGAAACAATAGCCATTTGCCTGAGAACCCTCAAGTACTTAAATCCATCCCTGTTGTGACAGAAGCACCTTTTCCTTTTGATATCCATCACTCAAAGAAGAAGTCAAAAATGGAATACTTCCATATCCGTTCCGGAATATTGTTGCCATTGACTTCTATTCCATTTAAGTTCCTATCCACTTTAACATTATTGCCCATAGAAGTCGAAGAAGAAAATAACAACGAACGAGATATAAGAGAGTTTATGTTTTGTTTGTGCAGTGTACTTCAAGCCATTTAACAGTTTGACAAAAACGATAACACTGACACTTTGCCAAGTCTGTGAGGTGAACACACAACTCAATCAAGGTGGGACGACTTTATAGAGTGCCATTATTTTGTCCGTATATCAGCTTGAAACACACTCGAGGGATTATCTATAGGGGATATGGGGCAATGGCTTCAGCTTTCATAGCCATCAAATAAAATGTTGTACCCCAAAGGTAAATAATAAACTATGTATGTATATTGCCTTGGAGGATAAGTTTAGGGCGTATCTCAGTTTGTACAATAAACAACTTTCTACCAGATTTGATTTTAATGCCAAAACTTTAGGATGCCTAGAAGCTTTTTGTTGGAAGATAAAAGAAGATGTTAAAGCTGATAATAGCTAACACAACTTCAATAAAGTTATTTCCGCCTTTGAATGCAACCTGAAAATATGGGATAAGGGATTATCAGATATAACTATGTATTTACTTTTTAACCTTCATGTCTACAATGAATGATAAGGTACACAACTATTGGCTTCATTTCAAAAAGGGTAGAAATAAGATTTTATGGAGAAATATAAAAACTAATGCCAACTGCAGTAAAAAATTTCTGTATCAAAATTGTTCAACTTTAAGTAAATTAGTAAAATTTGAATAAATAACTGTTGGAATTAGGGATACTCATGATGATGGCTCAAGACTTTAAGGACTTTGATCCGAAGTTTGAATCATTTTATTATTTTAACGACAAAGATAAGCCACAAACACAAATTTCATCTGAACTGCTTTTTGAATAAGTTAAGACCCCTACCTTTCAATTGATCTGTGCTTTGTGCCTGAGAACTAGTTTTCTCTTAAAATCATCTTTCCTTAGCTCGATATATAGATATGTATGTAGGTCTTGAAGCAGTCTACCTCTAAAAGGGTCGGTAGAGAGAGCACATCTCAAACCAAAAAAAGAAGACTGGAAGTTAGTTGCAATTTTCTGTTCAAGTAAAAGGATTGATTGGGCGCTTAGTACCTGTCAACCTTTTAAATCACCAGGTGTGGATGGCATCTTTCCAGCCCAATTACAACTGGGTAAAGATCATCTTATACCTTAACTCATTAGCATACTTCGAATAGTATAGCTCTTGAGTATATACCAAGCCTATAGAGAAGAGAGAAGTAATTCCTAAAATAGGGAAAACAGATAAAAACCATCCAAAGTCTTTCAGGCCGATAAGCCTAACATCCTTTGCACTGAAAACTGTGGCAAAAATAATCTACAATTTCATAAGATCGGAAGTATTAGCAGACAGGCCTTTCAACATGCCTTCACAGCGGGCAGATCTACAGAAACCACTCTGTTTGAACTCACTAATGCTTTACAGAAAGCTTTAGACGCAAATGAAATAGTACTAGCTGCCTTCCTAGATATAGAATGTGCTTTTGACAATACCTCCTAAGAAGCGGTTAAAAAAGCTCTTGTGTAGGAAGGGTGTGCCCAGCACCATAAATCCACATGGATTGGTGAGATGTTAGCTACTAGAACAGCTGAGGCACTAGCAGAACCAAATACGCAAATGATCTTAACAACAAGAGGTGGTCCACAGGGAGGGGTACTATGAGCCTTGCTGTTGAGTCTTATAGTTGATGAACTGTTAGAAAAGCTTACTTTAAAACGGATTTAAGTAGCAAAACGGAGTGGGTAAGCGAAGCAGTAAACTACACTCTCAAACCAAATGGCATCAAGTGGTAAACAGTAAAGCCGCACTGATAGCACTTAGCTCTTACGCCATCAGCTCGAAAGTAGTTTGGGAGTGTGTGAACAAGCTGAATGTCATTGGCAAAAACAACAGTGTCACACTTCATTGGGTACCTGGTCACGTTGGTGTCCAGAGAAATGAAGAAGAAGATTCCTTAGCGAACATAGGGGCAATGACTCCCATAGTGGGGCCTAAACCCTATTGTGGCATAGGAGAAAGTCTGATGAAAAACAAAATAAAAGAACAAAAGGAGGCTAAAAGATCCAAAAACTGGAAAGCTGAGGCAGGCAAAACTATTACTTGGTAACAACAACCGAGCACGTTTTACAGACTGCATCAACTTAACCTAAGGAAAATAACTGGTCTCCTCGCTGGCCACTGCAAACTAAATAGACATCCAAACATTTTTGGTCTAGTTAGCAGTTCAACATGCTGATATTACTGCACACAGGAGGAAACACCAGACCATATATAAGGAAAATGTAATGCAACTATGAATAAAAGGAAAAAACAGCTGGGACACTACCAAGTAGAAGGGAGCGACCTTTGCTCTCTAATAGTCCAGTCAACGTAGACTCAAAATTATAAAATAAATGCAATAAATCATGCCCTCTGGGTTATTATTTAATGTGATAGGGGTGACCCCCAGGTATAACATACTAAAAGTCTCCAGCCCAGGGCCGCGAAATATAGTCAGGAGGGGGGGTTAAAGGTCCCCTTTTGTAATATTTCGGGAATATTTTGAAAACTAAGCGTGTGAGCGGAAAAGTTTACACTACAAAATGGAAGAATAGTAAAATATCTACAAAAAAGGTCTTGGTCATATTTTCGGTAGGAGCAAGGTTAAGAAAGATACGGGGAGTAGAAAATTCAAAAAACTGAAAAACAATGTTAAGCCCGTATGACACTACATTTTTTCTATTGTATTTCTCATTTAATCTATGAAAGTGTCAACAGTGCAAAAAAGGGAAACACATTGTTTTTAAGAAAGAGAAAGTATTTCTCTAAATTAAATTTCACATTTACAATGTGTCCCAAAAGAAAATATACATCATAACCTAGTGTTCTCTAAGGTCCAGTGTATATCTACTTTTGTAACTGAGTGTACCTTGAAATAATTTTTATTTTTTAATTCTGAAATATCAAGAAAAGCTGCCAGAACTTGACAAATTTAATTTGAAAATCACATTTTTTATAGATTTCTTGTGACATTTTTACATTTATGGATATAGTGCGTACCCACTCACACCTATCAAAGTTTGAGTAAGAAATTGTACGTTCCGCTTTAATTTCATTTTTAGTTTATTAAAAATGAGAGAAAAATGTAGTGTCATACGGACTTTATGTATGATATTTAAGGTGAGCAGTCTCATCCAGTTTAAAGCCTAGTACGCAGCTGAAGTGAAACGAAAATTTTCTGGGGTCTCCAACTCGAGAACGAAATCAGAGACGAAGTGATTGCGAAAAAAATATGGAGAGTTTTATCAGAAAGATGTCAAAATAAATACAAAAATAAAACATTTTAAAATCTTAAGTCAATTTCTTTTCTCGACTGATGTGAATTCTTGTTTTTTTTTGTTTTCGTGTCATCCGTTGTGGTGCTAAGGGTTCCAACAACAAAAGGGTTGCTAAGGGTTCCAACAGCAAAATATAACAAACTGTCAAATTTTCGCCTGAAATAATGTTCCGAACAATTAATTGTATGCGAAAAATAAGTGGAGACTTGGTTCGAGTATCTGCTAGGGTGTTCTGTTTTATTGACATTTCACTGTCGAACTGCGTACTACATAACAAAAATGACTACGAAATTTTTCGTTTACAATTTCGTTGTGTCAATTTCTGTATGAGAATTTTCGTTTCACCTCAGCTGCGTACTATGCTTAAGGTGGGGCACAATAGACCCCAATATTTCATTCATTTATTCATGTCTTGGAGTTGCAATATTAAACAATAACACCTAATTTATTACATTTATTGCATTTGCACAGAGATTTAAATACCAAATCAAATGTTCATTCTATGCGTTACCATCACATATGGCGATGCGACGCACATGACATTTCTACCTGCATGTGATGCATAAATATCACAAACTGTATAATATAATCAATCACAAAATAATTGTACAATCAACCACAAAATATTTGAATTTAAAAAATCAATAGACACACTAAGGGAGTCTGGGTGATGTGCGCTGGCATTTGTAACGAATATCATAATCATCATATCATCACCTAGCCAACCGTTAAAATTAAATCCATGGAAAGCAAAGGGGGCAATCTTAACTGAAACACCATGCTATCTCAATCGCCACCATTATAAGCTGGGATGTACATATGACAGCGATAACCGTATCAAGTCATCACATCATATATTTTTATTTTCACGTTGCCGTCGGTCACCGTGTTTTATAACAATGACAGAGACATACACACATGCAGCACGCATATGCATATGCATCAACTGAGTGCACTGCACGAGATAATGCCTGCTAGCTGCTGATGGTTACCTGAATCTAAATCTGGTGAACTGTTCCGATTCGTTTAACGCCTGTGAACACTTTCCGGTATCTATATAGCAATATAGCAGTCACGGCACTGCACTCCTATATAGCTGGCTCCATACTATACGGTTAACCACTGTATGGCAGTATGTTACTGTAATCACATTTCTGCTGCATTTGAATATCAAATATAGCAGCAGTAGCAGCAACATCTTCATTATTATCATCATCATCATTATCTTCTTCATCGCATCCACACATCGCGACAGAACCGACATCTCGTTCATCAAAATATTGTTTGTTGTGGCAGCGCCATGCACCGTCAGCATTTTCGCCGAAAATCCAAGTGCTTTCTCAGGTGTAATGGTCAGTGCTGCTGCTGCATGTAATAGGTATAGGTAAAATATTAAATTTTATCCATCCACCATTTTTAGTGAAAATTAAATGTCCATACCAAAATTTTAATAATATGTGCAGTAACTATTTTGCTATGCCCGCAGTCGTTCAAATGAAACCTGGGTTCTATTGGACTCTAATCAGAAGGAATAGAAGAACTGGAAATAATTTTACTGGTGCAGTGGATTGAGAAAAAAGTGTTTGCTATATCATTCAATCCCACAGGTGGCATCTAGTTGAAGCTTGGGCTTTTGGAGAAAAGAATGCTCGCAAGAACTATACCGTTTTAAATGGTCTCCAACAAGACAGTGAAATATGTAGTTACGAAAATACTGAGGAAAAATTTTCGTGGAGAGTTTTACTAATTAAAAAAATACGCAATAAATGACAAAAAGTTATAATGCAATACAAAATACACAAACGTATAAAACATAAATTACATTTTTCTGCACACAATTACTCTTCCAAGCAATTTATTCTATGCAAAAGAAAAGTGGAGACTTCTCCAGATAATTTGCTGAAATTAAAAATTTTAGTCGTAGAACAGCATAGGTGTGATGTGTTAGTAGGTACTGAAGAACGAAAAGCAGAACGAGATTTTTTCCCTAAAGCCTAGTACATACTTCCTCGTTATGTGAACAATCACCAGTGGAGAAAATGATTTTTTGACATTTCTCACTAGTACACTTGTGAATGTATTGTGAACGTTGATGTTTAACACCACAATGCCTCAAATGGCTTTTAGTCAAACTGTCGACTGTTCACCAAGAGTTCCCGTACATTTTGCACGGGAATTGCTCGTGAACGAAAACTCTCCATACAGCTTTACGAGCACGTTCACGCAAATGCAAATTTTGAATGGTTTCACGACATAATTCACAAATATGTACTAGGCTTAATGATATCTGTTGTCAGTTTTGTATGGTGTTTTTCAGTTTGCATCAGCAGCATACTAGATTTTAAAAAAAAATATGGATTGGAGTTTCGTCTCAAAGAAAAATAACAAGTATCTAGCTTCAAACGCTACTTTTATAAACACAAAATAAAAACATACAAATATTAAAACTAAAAACACAATTGGCAACACTTTTATTTAAAAATATTCACGTAGGTGGATCTGAGTTCGTAGCAAAGCACTCGCGATGTTATCTATTCTCTATTTTTTGCCTCCTTCATTTAAATTCATGCCAACATCTCTCAATCTGTGGAATTCATAAAAAAGCTTTCTCGCAGAGCAAACTTCTGATCACATAATCAGCCCCACAAATTGAGTTTCCAATGTACCTCCCTAGTACCTTTACCGATACCGGCGTATATACTCTCCCTTAACTGTCGTCAATGGATGATAGAAGATGGATTAAGGTACGACCACATGTGAATGCCTACATACCCAACCTATATGTACACATGGTGCCGATCAAAATGAAAATCACACTTTGCACGTGTTCCATCATAATATCGAAGGCAATTTGAGAACAGATGCATTTCAGTAGATTTTGGAGAATTAGATACATATATGCAAGTAGGTATACATAGGTATAGCTATAGCAGATATTTTAGCCATTAGTCCTGGCTTTGGGGCTTGTTTATGTTATTATACCTTTGGCAAAATATAAACCTTTTTTTTTTGGTATTCAATAATAAATTGAAAGGTTATTTTAACGGGGTAGATTAAGTCTTAATACCAATAAATATATGGTGGGTATGTATATACATTTTGGAAACAAATCTGGGATTTCGACTAATACATCCAGCAACATGATGATGGAGTATTTATGTGTTTTATTTGAAATATTATTTGATTTTTTCCAAAAAAATATCATGGTGAACATTACATATTTAGTAAATATATGCTTGATAGGGTGTTTCCAAAAAAAGTTCCTTCTCAATAGTTTAAAAATTTTGATTAAGCTTTAAATTCCAATGCTGAATTTGATGTGCTTTGGATGTTAGCGACATTTATTTTCAGCGAGACAGCCTATAAATCGTAAGATTTAACTTCATTAGATAGTTTTCTTTGGGGCTACGTCAAAGAGAAAGTCTACACCAATGCTCTGACAACAATATTGATGCACTAAAAGGAAACATTCAGAGCTGTATAGTCATGAAAAATAGAATTATTGATATTGAATTTGAAATTGATGCAAAATGTCCATCAAAGGAATCGCCCTTTGTAGGCAGAGTCGAGGCGATCATTTGGAAGATATACAAATACATGTCTTTTATTAATAACCGCAGAGTTTGTACTTGTACTAACAGCAGTATTAATAAAAAACTGGTATCCGCTCCCTAACACACGTGTTAACTGGCACACGGATAGACAACTTGTCCGCTTGATAACTTTTCTTATTAAGAAAGATATGATATCTTTCCAGTATTTATCACTTCATCAAATTCACCACTTCATCAAATTATGGTGATTTTCTAATACATGTGTCACATGCATGCACTGCCTTACGAAGTGTATACTGGTAGTAGTAAACGGTGCTATCATACGCGTGCGTCTATGTGTTAAGAAGTTATCCGTTCATTATACGTGGAATCTGGCTAGTTAAGGTTATCCGTACGTTAACACACGTCACAGACTATTACGCATTTGTTAATAAAAATTACTAGTTAACAGATGTATAAACGCTAGCACGTTGTTATCCGCCGTTTATTAATATGGGGGTAACACTTTGACTGCCAAGCAATTTTGGGTTACGCCAGCCCATAGTAAGTTTCTGTTTCTTAGCACCTTAAAAGTGGTTCTCAACCAATTTCCAATTTTATGTAGTCATAACTGTGACGGTTTTTGTGTGACGTACGTTTTTGTACGACGTTGCCCAATGACAGAAAAAGTTCCCGTAAATACCCATGTCACGAAAATGTACCACTGTAGTTTCCTCAATGCATTCCTAATAAGGCTCATGATTATGGTGTAAAGTTGTTGCTCCAATTTACTCTGGCAAAAGTTCGACAGACTACGTCGCATCGGTTCTAATTAAATGAAAAAATCAATATTGAAACCCGCTTCTGAACAGGCTCCCAACTCCATCCTAATTGCCAGAACTAGATAACTTGATTTTTTTAAATTTTGAAGATTGCAACTTTTGTAGGTATGCCCCTAGCAACCTGGCTATGTTAAAATAATTTTGTCAGAAAAGTCTTGTTATCTGTTCGTAATATATATCCTTTTTGGAGAGACGTTTAAAATTGGAAAATGCAGTTACCTAGTTCTTGCAATTAGGTGACAAAACTTAATTTACAGCACTTCAGAAAGACTAAACATTCTGAACATTTAATAGAAGGTGTTCTTTGACAGATAATTTGAGCTCAGTTTCCTTTCTCATTCAACCATTTCAGCCAAAACAACTTTAGCAATTCGTAATTACCAATATAGAACCCCAGCTGATCCGGATGGATAAATAGGTAGGTCGAAAAAAGCTCATATGCTCGCTTGAAATCATTTCTAAATTATAATAGCCAGTAACATTATTTTTGTATGTTTGATATAATTTTGAATTTGTTAAGTACTAAAAGAATCGGCTCTGAACCTTTGGCACCTCATATATGGGAAATTTGTAAAAAGAAAAAGCCATTTATTTGGTCTGTAATTGGTCAGAAAAGGTCAACTAGTCCTAGAAACTGATCAGCCCCAGATAACTTGATATCAAGGCTTAAAACTTCTCAGAGTCACGTGCGATTTTTATCAATTCATTTTTGGGAAATTTACAAAAAATAAATACCATCCGAATGATCTCTAGGTAGATCGTGATAAAAGGTCAACTATTTTCAGTATTGGTCAGCCATTGAGATTTTGCTACGAATTTTTAAAGTTTCAAGGTCATACGAAAACTTTTGGCACCTCATTTGGGTCATTTAAAAAGAAGTATGCCATTTGAAAGGCCACTTCACAGTCATAAAAGGTCAGCTATTTTCAGTAGTTCATCACCCATAATTTTTTTTTTTGTGAATTTTGTATGAATTACCAAAAAAATCCAGGTCAAAGCGAATTTAGGCACCTCATTTATGGGATATTTGCAAATAATTAATACCAAATAAGGTGCCAAAAATCGCGAGTGATCTTGAGAAGTCTTAAGCTTTGATTCCTAGTTATCTAGGGCTTATCAATTTCTAGGACTATTTGACCTTTTCTGATCAATTACTAACCAATTAGATGACATCTCTTTTTTCAAATTCAGAGTAAAAAAAACACCCTTTTATCACTAGAAACATATCAAAATAACAAGACAAAACTGTTTTGACAAGTCATCGAGTTATGAATTTTTTAAGTGCTCATGTGGACAAGTTTTTGTAGTATTATGAGAAAAAAGATATTCAAAGTGAGAATTATTTGTTACCATTCTGTGATGGTTAAGTCCATATAGAAGTCCATTGAGAACCAATAGGTGTGTTTTTTTGCAAACCCGGGGGAATCGGACGAAAAAAACGACATCGGGGCTTAGCGACGCCATTACAGAAAAAAAATGGAGTTTCCATACAAACTATCGATAAAATGTAAGAAATTCATGTCGGTAACACAGTTTTTATCTGGGATAAAGTTAATCCCCGAAAATTCTCTGGGCTTAGCTGAGCCCGAAGGAGCTTAGTTGTTGTTGCTTTTAACATGTAAATTGCTTAGCCCCGATGTCGTTTTTTTAGTCCAAGCGCATTCGGGCAAGGAAAAAAACACACCTAATGTTGATGGCGAATTAGAAAGAAGCTCCGATTCTCTGAGCGCAAATTAATGTTAAATATTTGCAATGCAAATGCATAGAAGCTCAAATTTGGACATAAATAATTTATTTTGCTCTAGAGACGTAATTAATTCATACAAGATACAAGTTTTGTATGCGTACCTATTGCGAAAAGCAACAAATTTATTTAAGTATACAAAGTGGAAAATCCTAATTAACAAAAACCAAGTTCTAAATTCAAAACCAAATGAATGGTTTTGCCTAAGCAAGCTCTCTGTGTATAGTTTCCCACTTAATGTGGTTTTCCAAAAAGCACTACCCAGATGTACTCTAAATTACACTAATAGATTTCCAGAGCTCGAAGAATTTTTGCCATTAAAATAAATTTCGCGGGCAACCATAGCTTCATAGCATCATTTGGCGGTGGCAACGGCAGCGGCGGTGTACTTACATTTCCCCTGCCGCGAAATCCTTTTTGTCATAAATCTAATTTCCCACACTCTCCTTTAACTATTTCCCCATATCGCATTACAAAACAAAAAAAAAAACAATAAAAAGAAAAACCGAAAAATAAAAATCTTTTAAAAACTTTTCATGCTTTACACTAGCCAAACATAGACGTAGGACATCCGAAGGGAATTAAGTGGTATATTGTTCAGTTTCCTGCGTTCTACTTGCAGACACAGTAGTAAACTTCAACAACCCCTTCGAGAGAATTTTTTTTGTATGTATGTCTCTTTATCTCTACAAAATGTAAGCTATTCTCTTAGGTCAATTAATTATATCTTAAGTTGTCTAGTGTTCTACTTTTTTTATGGTTTCTTTTCACAAATTGTAAGGCAGTAGTCGGAAAGCAAAAAATGTTTAAGTCACCATGCTTTTTTTTTCTATATAGAAGGACCCTTCGTCACGTTTCATAAAAACATGAATGCCAACACTTTTCCGGATAAAATTATTTTAACACAATGATCTGGGATATCAAATGCGGAGTTAGAAACAAAAATTCAGTAAGGATGTTCATGATGTGGCATAATTTTTGATGAAATAAGGATGCAAAAATGGTATTTATATTTCATCTTAATGAATTAATATGAGTCATGCATGGGTTCATGGAATTTACATACGTGTTAAATTGAAAGATAATAATTTACTATATTGAAATACAAAAGGCCTTGCAATCTTAGAAGTATTTATGAAATTTGGTTAAAAAATGTCTTAAACGAAGTTTTGTATTTTGTTTTCTGTTGAGAAAAAGCAGAATGTAAAATCCTTCGACCGTTTGAAGGCCGGTAATTTGTACATATTTAATTGCTTTTTTATATATTGTAACGACTTTCACATTTGTACAAAAACGACTCTTGAAAGAGCAATAACTACTCTCGAATAAACTATAACGACCCTCGAATGAAGAAACACCACCTTCCGGACTATACCGATAAAACCAACCTACGGAGAGCTTTCGTGAGCTTTAAGACTTTGGAGCTAAATGTCAAAATAAAAGCTATGGAAAGGAAAATTATGAGAAATTTCCCCTACGTAAAGCTCTAGAATAAGACACCAGAACATTTGGGCAATACCTATAGAGCTTGTCAAACAAGTTTATTTATGGTAAATCTCCTGCAAGTAAAAAGTTTTCTTATACAAACTGTTTCATTCTTTGAAGCTTAGACTTATCCAGGCTTAAAAAAGAAGGAGCCACATTCAGGGTCAGGCATCACCCTGATACTTCTTTTTTTTAGTTTAGTTTACCTCTTTTTCCAGGGGTCTAAGAAAAAATGCTCAACAAACTGAAACTTATTTTACTGAACTAACTTGTATTTCTACAGCCTTTATAGTCCAGTCAACGAAGACTCAAAATTATAAAATAAATGCAATAAATCATGCTCTCTAGGTTATAATTTAATGTGGTAGAGGTGACCCCTAGGTATAACATACTAAAAGTCCCCAGCCCAGGGCCACGAGCTATAGCCAGGAGGGGAGGTTAAAGGTCCCCTTTTGTAATATTTCGGGAATCTTTTGAAAACTAAGCGTTTGAGAGCGGAAAAGTGTACACTACCAAATGAAAGATTAATAAATTTCCTACCAAAAAGGTCTTATTCACATTTTCGGTAGGAGCAAGGTTAAGAAAGATACGGGGAGTAGAAAATTAAAAAAATTGAAAAACAATGTTATCAATGCTTACAACTATTTTTGATCTATTATCCCAGAAATAGCCGGAAAAGTACGTATATGTATATTGATTCATGGTCATTTCAGTAACGTCATGAGAGCAAGTTGAAGTATACAGAAGCTGGTTGTGTTTGAAATGTCCTTATTTATTTTTTTGATACAGTTTTTATTTTTATATGAGAAACACTGTTTCTTCAAAGATAAGAAGTACCCAGAATATTTTCAAGTTACAGGCCAATGCTATGAAAGCATTTTTGGATATATCCTAAGAAACAAATTCTTTAGAAGCGGAGGTGTATTCCTCCCTCCTTTCTATAAGGGGGGACAAATTCCCTAAACATTGACTGAAAAATAGGAATTTTTAAAACAACGGAAATACTTACAATATTGTGCTACATCTTTTTAAAAAGCTTAAAACAGATTCTTTTATGATATAGTCTAATCAAGTTAACAATTTTTGAAAAATTCGTTTGAAATCTAAAAATTAATAAAAAAAAAATTGAAAAATGTTTTTTCATTTTTTATTTTACACTATAAAGTAGGAAATTGTTTTTTATCATTCAATTTTGCTGTTAATGTTTGTTTTGAAATTTTCCCCTGGGGATTTTTTAAAAAGAATTTCCTTTTAGAGATTTTGCTTTTCCCTCCCTTTTTAGATTTGTTTGGTGATTTGGTGGCTTTGGAGTTGGGGGAACACATCAACTGTGCCTTAAAATAAGAACCTAAAAGGCATCAAAGCTGGTTTAATCTATCGTGAAAATTGAACGTCGTTTTTATAATAAAAGTTTAAAATAAACCTCTAGTGTTGAAACATTCTTCCAATTGACAATCGAAAATATGCAATATTTTGTCACTGTTGATTATGATTTATTTTGTTGCGTTGATTTGTCTGTTTTTGTTTTTGGTTTTGCATTGAGGGTAGATTTTACGAAGCCCTAAAAAACGTTTCACGAATGTAATACAATTGATTACTGCTACATTTTGCTATTTTCTTACCGCCTTTCAAATCTAATAGCGTCATTTTAAAGCCTAGTATATACTTGTGAATCATGTCGTGAATCCATACAAAATTTGCATTTTTGTTCACCCGTAAACGTGTTCGTGAAGCTGTGTGGAGAGTTTTAGTTCACGAGCAATTCCCGTGGAAAATGTACGGGAACTCTTGGTGAACAGTTGACAGTTCGATTACAAAAGAAAAGTGCCTCACTGGAGGCATTGTAGTTTTAAACGTCAAACGTTCACAACAAGTTCGCAAGTCTATACCAGTGAGCAATGTCAAAAAATCACTTTTCCACTGGTGATTGTTCACTTCACGAGGAAGTATGTACAAGGCTTAAGACCATGCACCAATATATACATAACTGAGCCGAACAGAATGGTGTAGCTGTAGTTGTGGCGTGTAGCACTGTCAAAGTAGAAGAAAAATATAAAAATAGTATACAGTGCCACAATGGGAAGCTGTAAATTGTAGCAAGAAATGTGTGGTGTAGCAGAAGTTAAACAAAATTCAACTCTTGCTTTATTTAACTTTCTTAGAACTTGATTTTGGCAAACTGGTTCAAACTTTAGCATTATTTACCAAATACTTTTTAAAGTTCAAAAACTTTCGGTAGACTGAATTCATCATTAACCGCCATATTATTCACTCTGGATTTAAATTGGATTAAAGGAAGTTTTTAATCCAGCAACTAAATCCGGATTTATTAAATCCAAAAATTTAAATCCATGTCCATATTATTCACTCTGAACATGCCTTAAATCCAATGGATTTAAAATGCCCTTAATCCAGATGTAAAATGTATTTAAATCCAGATTAAGATCGTTTAATCCAAATGTCAAATTTGCGAAATGTCAAATTTCTCCCGTGATACTTTTTGTTTACTTTAATTAATTTATTTCACTACATGTCGTTTCGCGAACCTCCCAAAAATATGAATTTCTACGAATCTAGCCTAAAGTTCTGTCAAAAATCTCATATAAAAATAAAATTTTTGGGAAGTACGCGAACAGATATTTATGTTGTAGCCTGATTACACGATTCGATTTTTCGTTCATTTTGTCTTTCGTCTTTTTGACAGAAATGTTCCTTCATGATTACACACAACGAAAAAAATCCATTCGTGATTTTGACGTTCAAAAAATTTTAGGTTCATTTATTGGAAAATAGGTAATAATAATAATTTAAAATATTTGTACATCACTTCTGGTTCAAATTTATACCTATTTAATTATAAAAAACAATTTTTAATTTCGCTATTTGAATTTTTTTAATGTCAAGAAAAAGTGAATTATATGAAATTGTGTTTTAATCTGGATTTAAGTACTTAAACTGACCTCCGGAGGGCAGTTTAAATCCAATTGGATTAATTGATATTGGATTTAAAAAATTGGATTTAAGTTTGGATTAAACGAGTGAATAATATGGGATTGGATTTTATGTTTGGATTTAAAATACTTTTAATCTGGATTTGAGTTTTAATCTGGATTAAACGAGTGAATAATATGGGCGTAAGTTTTCTCTTTCCAAAATCTTTGTTTTATCATTTTTCAAACACAAATGACATCAATATTTTGAACGTTCTTACTTCAGACTCAGAGATGATTTTATAATTTGAAGTGTGTATAAAATTTTTCCATCCCCTCTCTGGGGCTGCTATGTTTGTGTTTGCATAAACCTTCATTGCCCTTGAGTATTCAGCTAAAAGGGCTTGTCGACTGATACTGATTGGTGATAAAGTGGATCCCACTTCTAAAATGCTGGGTGTTTTAGGTAGGTACCTATGTTTAATGTTAACGTGTGAAAATTGTCACCCTCATATTCCCTGTGCTTGTTGTACACATGCAGCTAGTAAATTTATTTATTCCATAAAATAAAAGTCTATTTTGATTTGTTCTCTTCGATCATCATAGATAAATATTTCTTTTTAATAAAACTCAATTCGCAGAAATAATATGAAACATTACCCAAGTTTCGATAAAAATCAATGAGAAAGAAATGTTTTGCATGCCGTTACAAATTTTTCGCCCCCAACCCAGCCTATTTTCAAAAATAAAAACACAAAAAAGAAAGAACAAATAATAATATTCAAACAGCAGGGTAGTTGCTAGTACAGGGCTGTCGACATGAACCATACTAATAGTCCAAGAGCCAGCGCCAAAAAATGCTCTGAATTTATTAAAGCTGATATTTGGCCTGTTGGTTAGAGAGGTTGTGTACACCCACATACTGCGGTCAGTCAAGCGAACTGTAGAACAGGCGTCTTAAATATGTAATCAAACTTGTATCACCACGATGGTGGTGCAATGAATTTATTAAGGCTGAAAATTGGTATATAGGTTACATATTACGTATAAATAACAGTACCGCCGGTCAGTCAGTCCATCGTTAGAACAGGGCTGGTCAGTCAGCGCTTATGTGTCAAAAAATGGCATGAGTACCATAACTCAGGAGACAAAAAATAATAATAGAGATTTGTAGAACATCTAGAAACAAGCATTTTTTACTTTGGGGGAGGGGGTCTATCTCCCCCCATTTGGGCGGGAGGGGCAATTTTCCAAAAAAAAACATTTAAAATGGAAAAAAATATTTAAAAATAACGGTAATAGCTACGATTAAGTATTATAAGTTTTTTCAAAGTTAGAAGTCTCTTCTATTACCTTGTTTTTAAATCAAGAAATTTCTATGAATAGTTTTTGAAAAAACTAATTTCAAACTCAAAAGTATGGAAAAAAAATGAAAAAAAATACGTTTTATTGTATTTATTCCAAACTGTGGGACTACATACTAAATTTTTTTCTCATTATTTTTTGCTCTTATTAGTATTTAATCCAAAACTGAAAACTAGACGGTTTTAAGTCTACTTGTTTTCGAGAAAATTGAAAATTACCAAACCAACAAATGCTCAAGTTGCTCAAGAAAGTTGTTGACATTGGCGCCACAACATGCGTCTGCCAGCAAAAAACAAAAAAATATTTCTTCATTATATAACATACCATCATTAATTTTCATCAAACTCTTCTTCCCAATCATCGAATCCGTTCATTTCGTTTTCATCTTCAGAAATATTAAACTCGTCGGTGACCGATTGAGCATCTAAGAAAATAAATATTATTTCGTTAAGTCAAAAAAAAAATAATTGAGCAAGCAAATCAAAAAAATTCCAGTCTCGTCTGGTAGGCGCCAATATCAACAACTTTCTTGAGCAACTTGAGCATTTGTATGTAAATTTATCTCAAAGAAAAAAAGTCCACAGATAAAAATTTAAAAAAAAGTTGGTTTGGTAATTTTCAATTTTCTCGAAAACAAGTAGACTTAAAACCGTCTAGTTTTCAGTTTTGGATTAAATACTAATAAGAGCAAAAAATAATGAGAAAAAAATTTAGTATGTAGTCCCACAGTTTGGAATAAGTACAATAAAACGTATTTTTTTTCATTTTTTTTCCATACTTTTGAGTTTGAAATTAGTTTTTTCAAAAACTATTCATAGAAATTTCTTGATTTAAAAACAAGGTAATAGAAGAGATTTCTAACTTTGAAAAAACTTATAATACTTAATCGTAGCTATTACCGTTATTTTTAAATATTTTTTTCCATTTTAAATGTTTTTTTTTGGAAAATTGCCCCTCCCGCCCAAATGGGGGGAGATAGACCCCCTCCCCCAAAGTAAAAAATGCTTGTTTCTAGATGTTCTACAAATCTCTATTATTATTTTTTGTCTCCTGAGTTATGGTACTCATGCCATTTTTTGACACATAAGCGCTGACTGACCAGCCCTGTTCTAACGATGGACTGACTGACCGGCGGTACTGTTATTTATACGTAATATGTAACCTATATACCAATTTTCAGCCTTAATAAATTCATTGCACCACCATCGTGGTGATACAAGTTTGATTACATATTTAAGACGCCTGTTCTACAGTTCGCTTGACTGACCGCAGTATGTGGGTGTACACAACCTCTCTAACCAACAGGCCAAATATCAGCTTTAATAAATTCAGAGCATTTTTTGGCGCTGGCTCTCCGTCTATAAGGGAGTATGGCTGACTGAGATTCTTTTCTAGAAGAAGGTAGGTATCGAAAAATAGCTGCTGGCAATAAAAAGTGATGATTGAATCGTCAACTAAAAAAATTAAGTTAATTTCTTCAAAAGCTAAAACAACGCTTTCATGGGTTTGCCACCATTTTAAGTTATGATGGCAAAAATGTAGGAAGAAATTCCCCTACATTTTACTACCACCTATTTCACTACTTGAGCCTTGTGTATGCAACAATGAAAAGTGGAGTCAAATGGATCTCACGTGGAAAGATATTCACAAAAAATAAGCTTCGTCGTACCTATCTTTTTTTAAAATAAGACTATTGATTCATGCTTGATTCAAAGCAAAACTGATCCTTCTTGTCACCAAAATAATTAAATTTATTTTTGCCTATATTTCATGAGTGGCAAAAAATCAATTTCTTATATGAAAATTTTGCTTCGCATAGATGAAGGTATAAACAAGGCTTTGGGCATGCCTAGGTTACGCCGGCCGGGATGTTTTGGTGTATCATAAGTCACAATAAAACGCTTTGATCAGCCTTAGTTCTTTTGTTGCTACCTTTGATTGACAAAAACCTCCTTCTTTTTCTCTTCTGAAGGAACTCTCCCTGTGAAATTATTTTAACGACAGCCCTGTTCTATAGTCGAATATGCCAAAAAACCATCGACCTGGCTACTCAGGCATCAGATGAATTTGGTTTAACAATCGTGTGAGGTGTGATCAGCAGGGGTGATGGCAATGTTCAGCACACAATTTCGGGTCTCTACTCTAATGCCATATATATAGCGAGCGTATCGTCTCCATCGGCTCGTCGTCGTCGTTTCGTTGTGGATGTCGTTCGTGCAGTGCGGGGCTGAATGCGAACTGTAATAAATTAGTTCTACGCGGCGAGCGACGGCCGGCGTCGTCATCGTCGTCGTCGGTTTGCAGGTGGTAATGACGGCGTGTCGGGCGTGTGGGGCCATGAAATAACATGCAATTTTGTCTAACTTTTGGCACTTTGCATTGATGTTCTGGGAAAATAACAAGTTTTATGGAAATTGTAATTATTGGAAATTAGTTGATGCTTTCGCTTTGGAATTTGTTTTTGTGTGGATTGGGAATGGAAATGAGAATGAAAATATGGTATTGCGGGATGTGTTGTTTAGGTGCGCTATTGCAAATATTTTCGTGGCAATAGTTTTTAATTGATCTGCGGGAATTGTTCGTTCGTTGCTAATATGTTGATGTGCAAAAGCTATTTGAATAATATTAAAATGTTTGTGTAAATTTTTTTGAATGTTCGTAAATTGGGGCAAATAAAATTTAAGCTATTTATTAATTGCGGGAACCTAAATACATAATTTGAATAAATTTAAGTTGAATAAACAAAATATTTAAAGAATTACCTTAGTTATAGAAATTTTGTTTTGGTATTGGGTACTTTTCAAATTTTAGGTACAAGGGTACTTATTAAATTTCAGTAAAAATGGTATTGATATCGGTGTAATACTTTGTAAAATTATCATGAACTAGCACTTACGATAAATTAGGCTTATACCTTGTTGTTGGTGAATACATGAACTAACCTGCAACAAAAAAAAAATAAAATAAAAAGATTAATACTTTGTTGATTCTTACTTTCAGTAAGGACATTTAAGGATTTCACAATATGTATTTGAAGTTTCATAGTTTTTGGCAAGAACGATAGAAGGTTTAAGTTAAGAATAAATTTTTTTCTTGGCTGCTAAAAAAAGGACTAGGCATTTCCATTTTTCTGATTTCCCATTTCACGAAATTATTTAATATTTTTTTATTTGATTTTGAACCGATATATCTCACCTCTCGTGGATGCGTTTTAGGAATTTCCGTATTATTCGACTGACGAAGAGTACGATTCCGATTAACAGGATTGGAGAGAAACCATAAAACAACTTACTGTCGAAGAGAAGTTTGATGGAACTTCTGCACCTAAGTATAGTTTTCCTTGGCTTTTTTCGAAATAGTCAAGTCAACGTCAGTTTGACTGTCAAATCATCGTCATTTTTTGACACGAATATTGCATCGTCAAACATGTAATCGGTCTGTTTGCACAAAATCTTTTTGATTAACGTTAGTTAATTTTCTTGCAAACGCATGACGTTTATATGAACATGTTTTCTGGCCTCTCAATATTTTTGCTACCAACTCGATTTTTTTAGTGCAGAATTGCACCACAGATGATGATTTCGAACATTTGACTTCAGCAAACTAATGCATTATCGAAAGCAGTATAAAACTTGTATTTGAGCTTTGGAACAGAGTTCCTTTGAAGTTTGTGTTTGAGAACATTCTGCAAGTGCCTTTTTTGACGCAGATGAAGTTTTCAAAAAGGGCCTCTAATTGGCACGCCCATTGGCAAAATTTCCTTGTCCCAGCTAAAGAGGAAGCTGAAAGTTTCACTCTAACTCGAAGTTGAAGTCGAAAGTCATGTGTCGAATAGGAACATACCGATATGCTATTCGCAATTCGAGGTGTGTGTTACGAAGATCCAGAGGGAACCTTATAATGACACCAAGCTACAACCACAAACTGCATAACTTAATTTCTCAAAGTTCCAAAGTAGATACCCGCTGTTCGAGACACTGGCAATTATGAAAGAGGTAATTGCTTTCTTCAAATTTCAAACTGATCTTCTCACATCGCTTTGTGTGACTAGATCTGAAGAGTAGTACGAAGGTGTACTCCAATTTTCTGTCGACCTCATCAAGATTGTGGAAACTCTGGAAACAATTTCACACTGGTGTCACTCCCAACCCCCACCCCCTCCCCCTGGACGAAATTCTTGATCCGCGGCTGTTTCAAAGGTGATTCAATTTGAATCCGTAGTCATGAGATTAAGTGATTTTAACGTACAGATTTTGGTGGATTAACTGAGGCTAGACGATGATTCATGCTACTATTACATACTTGAACCTTGGCTCGTTGAACCAAATTTTGAACCACTTTTTGTACAGCAGTCATTACTGGCCAGCCAGCAGAGACAGCAAGGTCCTATTTTGTAACATATTCCCCTCAAGACTCCCGAGGCCGTGAGCAATCGGAATTCGGGTTTCTGTGAGGTCCTATGATACTAAATGAGAATGTTTATCATACTGTTGGATCGATTACGTTGCGATGCCATTCTTGACATTTTCCGAGATTGGCATGACGCAGTTGGCTTCGGGTGGGATGTGATCCAACCGAGTTAGTGTCTTATGACCCGTCTCCTGTGGTTTGTGCTAGCGTCTTAATTCAAACCAATGAACATATCTGGTTTCATGGGTGGGTATTGAGCAGACGGAGGCCCATGAAAATTCCACATCCAATCATGTAACTAGACGATTCCCTGAGGGATCGTATCCATGATTCGAACAAGCCAACAAACTGCCTAGTCTGGCATTTTGCTGTCAAATTCAAGGCATGGAAGGTGAATTTGAAATGATAAGGTGAAACGAGTTATGTTATCAAAACGGCGCACTCCAGCGCTAATTGGGACACTGAGTGAGTATAAAATGGTCATGGCCAACATGTCTACCTACCTACATACCTATTGTCCAAAAAAAATTGTTGAAAATTCCGGATTAAATTATGAAAATAAAACATTTCTTACTTCTACCAGCTTTCCAAGCGAAACTGGAATGCTAAATAAATTAAACCTTTAAGTTAACAATCACAAAATTCTTTAATAAATACTTGAAATAAATCATCAAAATTATCTTGAATCCTTTGTCTCAACATTAAATTATCTTAAATAGTATTTTCTTTGTCAACAAAAGAAATTCAGCCCAATATCAAAAAATTCTTCAAACATACCTCATTAAACATTTCTGCACAGCAATTTTTATATCATGAAAAGCTTTATTTATAACAATGAATTCTTCCTCAAGTTTTCTCATGGCAACATCTTTTTTCAGAAGTCCAATTAAATGCAAAAGAAATACACATTTGTTAAACGTCCAACGCACTGTTGACTTTAAAATCAACAAAAACATCAAGACTGTTGTCGCTTGTCACACAAGCTTCTTAGGAGCTTAATCATTTGTTTTTTTTTTTTTTGTCTTTTTATTTCAAATGCAAGTATCATGCACAACACAGCACGGCACCTATCTATCATTGTTATTTCAAGAAGACTATCCTCGTCAGGTCCAGTTCAGTTGTTTCACCCACACTATATTCAAGCGATTAACTTTGGACAATTTTTCACAATTGTCATCATTCTGCCTCATTGGATCCACATCAAAGCCTCTATAGGTTTTATTTTTTTTTTTTTTGCTGTGGTACATTTTAGCCCCAAACAATTGTTGTTGCCTCAAAATGTCACGAACAGCAAATATTATTTTTCAACCAAGAAGGAGTTAAATTGAAATGAAAAATGAAATGCCCTTTCAAATACACGTAGTTATAGAGCGGTTGACTATTAATGTTGAATAGCTAACGAAGCGACAACACTATAGAAGACGGAAAATAAACCCGGCTCACATTGGATTATTTTCCTGACAGATTTATATGCTAAGATCTCTGTGCTGGAATCTCTGGTGGCTGATGGAGGATGGAATAACAAAGGTGCAAACGTGTAGAAAATATCAATAGAATTTGTTCTGCCTCTTCATCTTCCATTATGGCAGCCATACACAAATTGGAGAGAACAACATACCAACAATCATACAATAGAACTACTTTGAGAAAATGTTTACCATAATTATGGCCATAGAAGGACGATGTGAAAATTCCTAAGTAATGTGCACACAGGCATCAAAAATGCAAGGGATGCCATTGCAGCGTATATGACAAGTATTATTGGTGTAATGCTGGGGCTGAAGCTGAACCTGAAGCATCAACATCAGGAATCTTGTCATGTCCCGAGGGAGATATTTTTTTCTTCTTTGTTTAGGCACCTACTGTGTTTGTGTTCGTCTTCATCTCTAAACTGCGGCCTTTCCTCCTGTTCTCGTAAATTCCTACAGTAATACATTCTAAGGATTCTTATGTTGGGTTTCCTTCCTTTGTCGCTGTCTCTCAGTAAGAAGTGCATTCAAGTCTTGATATGATGCAGTATTGGGGGAAAAAATAACTGCAAGCATTCGCGATTGCCTGGGACTTGAAGTGGTGGTGGGAGGGTGCTATACCTTCATATAACTCAAGTATGTAAGTACACCACCAGGAGTTGTCACTGTTTATTTATTGTGAAAAAAAAACTGAACGTTAAAAGGACTGTACGGCAATAAATTGCTGCTCCTTGAATGTAAACCTTATTGCTAACCACATAACTGACAGATGCATGGCAATGTTCCGACGACCAACGACGATGACGATATAGACAGAGCCTTGACCTTCTTCAAGTTCTATCCATTTCTACTAAGTTCCTTGCATTGACAGTATATTAAATTCAGAATAATTCTCTCCTGCACTTTACTACTTGCAGTGAATAGACATTTGTATGATTGTGTTTTATATGTTTATATACTTGGATGGCAGAAGAATTTCAATTCTATACCAGAGAGTCAGAGAATAAAAAAAAAGAAAAGTCTTTTGAATTTCATTTTTATTTGCATTCTTAATAGGACAAAGGAATTTTTTCAATTTTACATCTTACTTTGAATAGGTTAACCCTATGAGATAGAAGGACATAAACATTTATTACATCACACCAATCGAAGGAATCATAAATGACAAAGGATTACATAAGATTTAGGTTAGAAGCTTTACGAAAAAGATAATATAAATGTATGTTAGGCTACGCGTTACGCATGTACTCGAATACCACTCGATCGATTGAGCTAAAACTTAGGGTCTATGTTCAAAGCAATACTGAAAAGGTTTATAAAAAGGTTTGAGACATTTTAAATAGGTGGTGCTTTTTTTGCCACCTTTTCAAGAAAATCTGTGTCAACAAATGTAAATTTAACAATAACGTAGCCAATTTTGAGGTTTTGGTGTGTACCGCCATCTATGGGGAAAACTTGAAAAGATTATGGTTTAACGTTTACGTACCTACAATTTTCACTTCATAAGGAGTATAATTACGGCTGTTCTGATATTCGGTCGGATTGAATCCGTATACGGATTGAAAACAGAAACAATAAGATACCCCGGTTGAAAACGTCAAAAAATGTTATCGTTCGTTTTGCCGAACGTCTATGAATAATAATAGAGGTTCGGCAAAGCGAATGGATCTTCAATCTGCCATTTATTTGACGTTTTTAATTCCGGTAGCTTCTTGTTAGCTGTTTTCAATTCGATTGAATATCAGAACAGCCACCATTTTGTTACTTTCAGCTCAATCCGATTGTTAAATTCTGAGTTTTAAGCTTATTTTAAAATTTTTTAAAATTTTGAATGCTTGGAAACTTTTGTTTTAAGTTAAAAAATTAAATCAAATTATTTTTTCTTGACAATGTTTTATTCAAAGAATTTTTTTGTATTCCCTCATCTGTTAAACCTTCTTAGGAAACTTTCCTTATATGGTTAAGGTCAAAGTAGAAACAATTTACCTTATAATCTCCTAAATCATTAAGAAGATAGCAAATAGTCAATTCAGAGTTTCATTGCCTCAGAAATGTGAACTTGTCATCAAACAGTGGGCTTGGACAATTTTTCATTTCATTGCAAAAACTTCTCTGGATGCTATTAACATCTAACGCCATATAACTGTTGGGAAAGACTTTTGATAAAATTCATAATTCCATAGAACTTGCTTTGCGAAGACAACAGTATCAACCCCTAGGGCTTTAATTTTGTCATGAAAAGAAACAACAAACAATATAATTAATTTTATTTAAAAAAAAAGAAAACACTCAAGTAGTAGTCCTCACGCTTAAGGTAAAACATAAAATAGAAATATTTCTGTAGTTTTCTAAGAAATGATATCCATTTTGTACACCCTCAAAGTGAACTCAATAAAAAAATCATAAAATTCAGATATTTTTTTCTGTTCAATTCCCTTGATCAGGAAATTACCTCGATTTAGACATTCACATCCCTTGATTCTGTAAAATTTTAGGTCATCGAAAGATTTGTGCTGAACCACAAAAAAAAAACTTTCGCTTCTATTTCAATATCAATTGTAAATAATCTCACGTTCGTTTTTATTAAATTAAAATAGAAATGAAAACGAATTGGAGAGTATCATTTCATCATCATCATCAACCAAAAGGATCCCAAGTGAGGATGTATAATGCCAGTGGCCAAAATCGATGAAATCCTTTTGGACGTGACTCTCGCCTGCAGCAAGTAGCAGCATTGCAGTTCTCTCTAAACGTGATATTGATAGTAGCTGAAAATTAAAGTTTTCCCTTAGGGCATCAGAGGATATGCATACCTACATCCAAGGGGTATCGTGGAGGTAGTTTTCTTGGCCTTCGAGATGGTAATATAACGAATATAATATTTTGTTATTTTATATATTTCTTTTGTATTCTAGAAAATTATTCAAAAATAAATTTTAATTGAAAGCGTACGTCGTCGGTCATCGTCCTGCGTGTATCTCTCTCTGGTATTTCTCGTTTTTAAAATAAGAATTTCTGAAGACCAACTGCAGAGGTGTTAAAATGTAATACTACCTATAGAGAAATTTCTAAAGGATCCAGGGTATTAATATCTTTCATTTTTTATTCACTTTTACTCAAAGAAAAAATGAAAAGAGATTTATCTATTCACTGAATATTTTTTTTCTAAGGATTACGAGTGTAAGGAAGAAAGTTTCCTCTTGATATACCAACACAAGTTTAACATCAATTTTGAATAAATGGGCTATACGTTGGGAAATGTAAAAAAAAAACTGCAATCACCGAAACATATTTTGAGAAAGATCTATAGTTGGATTACAAAAACAAAAACGAATTACAAGAAATGCACAATGCAAATGCAAACCATCATTTTTTGAATATATGTACAAAATGAAAGCCTTTTGTTTACTGCTTTTATCTTGGTAAAGGGCACATGAATAATCCCTTTAAGGGTTCTTTTTGCAGAGGAAAAAACTTCTTGCCCAAGTAGATCAAAGTTAATGTTTCAACTATTTGAACTTTAAAAGCGGAAAAGAATTTGAGGAAAATTGTTTGCCTTACATTTTACGAAAGGAAATGCACACAATGAATCCAAAACATTATGGATTCAGAAAACAAAATTATTTTTTAGTGGGAAATTTATATTTACAATAGAATAAATAATTTATGCAAATTAACATGGAAATGGAAAATTGCATATTTTTCTCCGAATTGCTAACAAATTTATTGTTTGAATAAAAACATTTGCATTTAAATTTGTATTTTTTTGTTTATTGATGATTATAAAATTTTTAAATTAAAATTGATAAATAGAAATCCTGTTAAAAATACAAACAATCGCTTAATAAATGGGAAACGTTAAATAGGGGGTTTTTGTAGGTGTTAGGAAATAACGCCCAATGAAAAAGCACCCGAATCAATTTGGAAATAACGCCCAAGAAATCACTGAAAAAATTGTTGTTGTAGGTACTGTTTTTCTCATTTTGTTTTTTCTCATTTTGGGTCTCCTTGCCCTGAGACCACACGAGCCTCGGGGTATGTACCCAACTCGCTAGCGATTGCTCACTCGTGTGGCCTACGGGTTATTTCGCTTTGTTTTTAAAAATGAAACAATGCCCAAAATATAAAATTGAAATAGTCAAATGAGAAATAAAGCCCAAACTAGGAAAAATTGCCAAAAACAAGGTAATAAAGGGTCCGCCAAATAACTTTTTTTTTTGAAAATGGTATAAAAAAAAACTACTGAATATTTTCTCAAATTTCTTTTTTTATTTGAAAGTACAATCTTTCCGGTAAGTAATGAAAAATAATTTCATTCAAATGGCTACTTCGTTAAGTGGGCCTGCGATCGACTTAGAGAAGATGCCGATTATGCCAAAAAAATCATCTTTTCAGATGAAGCTCATTTTGATCTTGGCGGGTATGTAAACAAGCAAAATTGTCGCATTTGGGGCTAAGAAAACCCGCACGCCATTGAAAAGCCGATACACCCAAAACGAGTCACTGTTTGGTGCGGATGTTGTCCAGAGGCATAATTGGGCCATTTTTCTTCGAGTGGCCGTTACAGTCAATGGCGATCGTTATCGGGCTATGTTGAACGTATTTTTGTTCACAAAAATTGAAGAGGAGGATATTGGCAACATTTGGTTTCAACAGGACGGCGCTACGTGCCACACAGCCGAAGCTACACTCCATGTAGTAGTAGCATTTTCAAAAAAAAAAAAGTTATTTTTTATAAGGAAATAATGCCTTAATGTGTTCGGGCGATTGCAGATAATTTGTTCATTAAATATGCCGCGCTGCGGAATGGGGAAGGTACGGCCACGGGACGTAATGAACCGTGGTATGGCGCGACGACCACCCACGGTGTGGCACGATGACCGGCAGGGGTCCGTTTGTTGAATTTCGGCGACAAAAATCATTTCACACACCAATTCTTAATACAAATTAACGAAACTTTTAACATTTAATGATAAGCGGATGCTGAATTTAGTCGTACTGTCTATTTTTGTCTTGTTGTTTTGGGTTCGATTCCCAGCCGTGCCACCTAAAAAACAGAAATGTTTTATTCGAGGTACTGCCTCTTGCGAGGAACTGACAAATCCTCCAAGAGTATACTTGTCATGAAAAAGTGCATCTCATTTAGCCGTTCGGACTCGGCAAAAAACTGTAGGTCCCCTCCATTCCTGCCCAACAAACACGCACACAGGAATGGTTGTGAGTTGTAAGTCACTAGGCCCTGGTTCTCCTCGAGCTGTTGCGCCACCCAATTTATTTATTTAGTCTATTTTTGTCTACTTCAAACAGGGGCTACCCAAACATACGAGAACATGGTTCCAAATTTCGAAATTGGAAAAAGTATTGTCAAAGTCAGAAACTGAGTAAAATTTATGATTGAAATGTCCTTAATTATGTGCCTGAATGTATACAATCAAATAAAAATTACTTTGTACAAAATTTAAAGAAGATACATTCCAAAATGTTGAAAAATGTTCCCATGAGATTAGAACTAATTTTAGTGCTAGTTTTAAAAAAAAATTGTATTGTAAATCATTTAAGACATAATCTGACTGAATCTGAAAGAAATTAGACAATTTTGATAGCTGGAAGCTGTCAATTAAACTTTGGGTCAGTACAAAAAAACTCGAAAAAATTTAAAATAATCATGAGTGATAGTTTTAATAATGTTGAGTTTTGTTGTGGTTGCATTTTTTGGCTCCGCAAAAATAGGCCCTATGAAATAAGGCCCCTAAAAATGGATAAAAGGCCCAAAAAAATGGATAAAAAACAACAACAATGAAAATTCTCGAATTTTTTGGGGCCTTATTTCATTTATTTTGAAAAAAGACCCCAACATAAAATTTGGGAATTATTCATTTTATTTTGAAATACAATTTGGGGCCTTATTTCATTTTGCATAACTCGAAATTGCCAAAACAACATTGTTTTCACCAAAAGTATTATGAAAATCCGCAAATCGAGGACCCAGAGCTAGCATAATACCGTTAAGTGAGGTCCCAGCAATCATGTTTCAATGTAAAACCGAGGTGATGTAGAAGCTTGAAGAGAAAACGATCGTGTTGAAAACCATCATCGCACGATTTTGTCAGCTATCCTGTTAATTACTGGTGCTTTTCAATATAAGGATCGTGTTGAAAACCATCACCGAGTAACAGAATAGCTGACAAAAATCGTGGCCATTGACGAACATATTTGCGTTGTATGTAAGAATTTGCGGGCAAATATTGTTCTGTTGCCTTGCAGGCATTTAAAAATCTGTTCTGAATGCAACCTCAAAATTCAAGCTGAATCTACAGCCGAAGGAGAGGAGAACTACAAGTGTCCTTGTTGCAGAAAAATTGTACAGGAAACAATCCAAGTATTTGTTTGATGCTTTGGGGTATTATTTCATTTTTGAAAATAAACTATAATATTAAAAAAAAAACAAATTGGGGTCTTATGTAAATAAAAAATTAAAAAGACAAAACAAGTTGGGGAAAATTACTCTAATTTGGGGCCTTATTTTTTTTTAGACTAATTTCCTGGGGCCTAATTTCGCGGAGCCACATTATTTAAATCTGACATCAGGCTAAGAACTCTGAATGAAAAAACCCGTTAAATTACCAGTATTTGTTACATATAAGAATATTATAATAGCTTCAAAAATAATGGTACTAAAACAATTTTTCCAACTGTCAACTATCAGGGCAAATCGAGGGGGTCCCATACCAGTACAATTATTTCTCTTCTTCAAGCTACATGCATTATAGCTAATTTCATACACAAACACAAAAATTACCTTTATCTAAACTTCTTCTAAATTTTATCGGACATTTAATTTTTGTCAATTTCAACTAAATATCCATAAAATATAACTTATTTCAGGGATATTTTTATTCAACTGCGTTTGCCTCACATCCCTAGATACAAAAAAAGAGGTGGTTCCCCTCAAACATAAATAAATAAATAAATTGGATGGCGCAACAGCTCGTGGAGAACCAGGGCCTAGTGACTTACAACTCATAACCATTCATGTATGCGTGTTTATTGGCAGACATGCAAAGTTTAACAGAAAAAGTGAAAAAACATTATGAATGACAGCTTGCTAACAGCAAAATATCAGCTCACTGTAATGGCTTCAGAAAAAAGACTTTTAAAATTTAATGAGACAAAAACGAGTCTTAGAGTACAGGGCATTTAAAATCTTCTTAAATTTAAAAGCATTTAGTGAAACCAAAAACCATCATTTGAAGGTTAAATGGCTTGTTAAATAATTAAAAGTCTTTGGTCATTAGCAGCTTTTTTCACATCTTTTGTAGCTTGACGCCACTAATTGGTTATTGATGTTAGATTCAAAATTTCCATTACAAAAATATTTTCAAACCTTATAAGTCTGTTTTAGGTTTGGCATGCTAAAAATATATACATATGTAAATGTAGTAATTATTCCAATTTCCAAGTTGCCAAACCTTTAAAAATCTTGACCAAGTGCACCGAGTAAAATATTGTAGGTATAATTAGATTTTTAACTAAAGATCTTACGTAATTTCTACGTTCTAATATAGGTATACTATACACGACCACGTAAATGCAATGACCAACAATTAATTCATTCTTTATTAAACAGACCTTGATCACAGGAATTTCTGCACGAGCTTCATGCACTGGACACTGCAAGTAGCATTTGTCACAATCGTCGCCATCGCAACTAACTCAAGGTCATGAAATAATAGACGAATTAAGGACAGAATCAGTTAATAGTTATAGTTGTGATGGAAAGACAAACATAATAATGATTCGTAACGAACAAAATTAATAATAAATTATATTTTTATAAAAAAAAACAAGTAGGGAGTAATTATTCTCAGCAATCAAACTGAAAAATTTTAAGTATTTTTCAAACAAAACAATAAATTTTTAAATTAACTCAAACTTAATTCAGAGCTAAAATTCAGTACTCAAAAATTGGGTATAGGTATAAAACTTTATTGACTTCGATAAGTCGAATCTATGTTGAGATTATCGTAATCTATTTAAATATGTACATAAGTCTTAACTATCTTTTTGCGTGATTATTCGACAATTATTACTAAAATTTATACTGTTTCAATCAACAAAATCGTTATTATTTTTGTATTTTTTTACAAATAAAATAATTTCATTTGAGATAATTAAGATTCCATAGGATTTAGCAATTCTTTCATAGTACTGAATCATTAACACGCTTGACTCTCTAATAAGTATATCTTAGCCTAAGTTTTTCCAATTGCATAATATATATGTTTCCTGTCGTAGTAATTAGCTCATCGAGTGTCAGAGTTGTATATTATTGCATTCCAAACAAAATATCATTACTCATTGTCATTAATAACATGCCATGTAGACATGAACATGAACACATTATTTTCGATCAGAATTACAAAATTATGTAGGAATAAAATGTTTGTTTCTACATTTGCCACTATATTGGTGTATCCTTTGCTAACACAAAAAAAAACCTGAATCTACCACGCGTCTCTGATTAATGCAACAAATATTCGTACTTTTGCAGATCTCACAGCTCCAGCACATGCAAAAAAGTGAAACTGGTTTGGAAAAAAACTTGTTTCAATTCAGCTGGGGCCAAAGTTTTTATCAGGAACACATTTTATACGGAGTGCGCCTATAGACAAGTTGAATTTTAAGATATTAGGTCTGCTCTTTAACTAACCCAAAACAAAACAATTTTTGACAATTTTCATCCAAAGTCATTCGAGTACTCATGAAGTCTGTTTTTCATATAAATGAAAAACAAAGTAGATTTTTTTTTCAAATTTCGCGCATTTACGGTTAAATAACAGACATTCCTTTTTTAGTGAATGAGGCGCATATTCTTATAATTGGTTAAGTTGTTGCTCAACAAAAAAACATCAATATCCCCCAATCACTTTATGTAAAATAAAACTTTAATTCATCCAAAATGCATCTAAATATTCACAAAAATAAGAAGTTATCTTTTCGCCTTCCACGATCATAATCTAGTAGCGGCCCTGATCTCTAACCTGGGTGCATGTTTTTGTAACCAAGTAAAAAGAAAATTTAATGTCGAATTCCTTACAACAATTTCAAATCGATTTTGTTTGTTGGTTGTAAGGAACACACAAAAAATCAAATTTTTCGTGAGGGAATTGTGTGTGTGTCATTTGACAGTAGCTTTGAGACAAAAAAGTAAACAAACTATGCGCATACAAATTTGCTACAAATATTCCAAAGTGCATTCAGTTTTTCGCGTCATTTTGTTAGATTAAAAACATATACATTTCCAAGGAAAGTTACAAAAATAAACAGAAAATAGTTATGTGGCCATTAAAGTAAAAAAAACAACCCAAATTCATCCAAGAAACACATCATTCGAGAAACACATCGGCGAGCGCGCGATTTATATCTTTAATTGACTTTGGGCACTTTGAATCGAAGTTAGTTGATATTTTTATAACTTCTAACTGACCATTCACTATTTTTTGATGAATTAAAATTAGTTTTAATGATTTATTTGCTTTTAATCTACTTAAATGACCGACGAACACTTTAGAACATTTGTTAAACCCGCCGCAAAATACTTTCAACTCCAGATAAATGTCAAATCTTGTTAGTGTGTGTGAAATCGATTTGAAATCTTGCTAAAAATGCAAGATTTGTTTTGACAGAATAAAATCGATTTTGTTTAGAAAAAAATCGATTCTGTTTAGAAAAAAATCGATTATTTGGTTGTAAGGAATTCGACATAATTCAATTCAAACTGCTCGTTATCTACTTGATACTTGAACCAACATAAAAATGTATGTAAATAAAAATATTTATAATCAAAAGTAACACTCAGCGTGTTACCCAAGAATGTGAATTTACGTACATATATAAGCATATGATAACTTCTTCCTTTTCATTCTCAAATTTCCTCCAATCTATGCACATCTAATTGAAAACACACACATGCATGTCAGGATAACAAATCGGAAAAATACTCCGAAGAAGAATTAAATTAAAGGACAGCAAAATTAAAAAGCCTGACTATGTCATACGTTCTTGCTCTTATTATAATAATAATTGGTATAAAATTGAGAGATTGATTAAAATATTTTAGTAAAAATATTGATTCGAATTGAATTGAATTGAATTGAATTGAATTGAATTGAATTGAATTGAACTGAATTGAATTGAATTGAATTGAATTGAATTGTATTGAATTTAATTAATTAAAAAACAAAAGTCTAACTTTTAATGAATACATTTTGATGCAGAGCCATAATAAAAGAGGCAATAAAAGCACCAAGATTAATATCATACTTGTAAAATCTTTCACCTTCTGTTTTACTGCCTGAGCAGAATGAAAAACGAAGCTGGTGGAATCGATGTAGAGTTTTGTAGGCACAGTCGATTGAGAAAATAGTTCATTAAATCCCACGGGAAACATCCAGTTAAGGCTTGGGAAATACAGACAAATACACACCTCTGAGTTAGTAGTCAGGCACTGTATACGATACGATACTCCTAAATTTATGTTCTAACAGTTTCCTGAATTGTAAAAATTTATAAATCGATTTTCCGTGAATCCTCAATTCGCCTTAAGCTTGCACTTATATTGCATATAATACAAAAAAATAAAAATAAAAATAACAACACTCACTCAAAGAAGGAAGGTGAAGGTGCATTACGAAAATCATTGTTAATCTCTTGTCGCACACGGAAAACACAATTTTTCGGTTCAATGTGTTTTCAATTAAATGTATGAATACAACTTTTTAGAGGATTTAACGTAAAAGAGAGTGTTGTAAAGTACGTACACGCGTATATAGTAACGTTGTCGCTCTTTTGCAGTTTATACATTTTCCAATGTAATTAGATGGGGTATTAAAGCATTGAGTGAGTTAATTGAAATTTTCCAAACAATAAAGTGATTTAAAATCATTGACAGGTATGTGTACAATATGTACATATGTTTGTATGTACAAATAAAATGAAAATGGGAAGTGCTATCGACACCTGATCAAAGCAGTAACAACATACAACGGAGTGTGGTTTTGTTTACACACAGAGTTGTAGTTAATTCACATGTTAATTTGTAAGGGGGTTTAAGGGAAGGTTTTTCAATGTTGATAATGTGCTCAATGGTAATATTGATTTAATTACTTGTAATATGGAATTTAATTGATTGCTTTATAAAAGGTCAAGTGCGAAACTTGGGTCAATTCAAAATTGAAACGTGAACTGTTTAAACTTTAAGGTAGGTAGGTACCTAAGTTTTGGAACTGTGGAATTTGACCAAATATAAAACTGCTTTTTTCTATTTAGAGATCAAAGCTAATCATATTGAAGGGATTCTCAGAAATTTGTCAATAGTGGGTGAGACAACTATTTGAAGTGGGTTTTTTTTAACCATGTCTTCATCAATTATCTGTATCATCATCATCGTGTCCTGTAACCCCGGCTGGGGCATAGGGGGTCAACAATATTTCTCCATCCTTCACGGTCTGCTGCAATGTACTTTAGCTGTGGTCACGTCTTCCTCTGGGATTCTGCTTCCACTAAGACAGTTGTATTCCATGTTGTTCTTGATATTCCAAACCACCGTGGACCATGAGGATTCCGTTCAAATGACTGCTTTGCAATTTCACGTCCAGCCGCTCTTGACTTGTCCTGCGCCATAATTCCTATTTTGATATTATTTGTGGCCAGCGAATCTTTAGGATGTGGGGAAGACAGCGATTCACAAAAGCCTGCAATTTCTTCGAAATGATAGACGTGACTTTCCAGGTTTCACAAGCATATAACAGCACGGATTTGACATTGGATTCGAAGAATCTCAACTTAGTGCGTAAGGAGATTTGACTGGATTTCCAAATTGGGGACAGAGTACCGAAGGCAGCACGAGCTTTATTTATTCTACTTTTAACGTCCAGATCCGAACCACACCGTTTGCAGAAAAAATACTGCCAAGGTAGTTAAACTGTTCCACTTCTTCAACTGGCGTCTCGTGTGGAATAATACGCTGCTGTGTGGAGCGGGCTGTAGGATTGTCTTTTTGCTATTTATTCTTAGACCACTCGACTCTCCCTTCACTTGCAGTGTTTAGTGTTAAGATATTCATTTGTATATCAATCTAACTTTATTTATATTACTCTATTGATTATAATTTAATTAAGTATTCTGAACTTTGTTTGTTATGAGAATTTTGTAATTTTATTATTATTCCTAATCAAGCTGTTCTAGAAGAAAGACCTATTAAATATATTATTATTTTGTAAACGGAGGTCTTTCAATCTTATAAAGGAATCTACAGGTTATGGGCCCAGGATGGACGTTTTCAAAAGTTGTGTCGCCAAGCTTAATGAAAACAATTATTATACCTGGAAGTTTAAGGTCGAATTATTGTTGCGGAGGGATAATTCCTGGCAAGCTATCGACACCGAAAGGCCTACAACAAATTCCGAAAATTGGAACAAAGCGGACAGCGATGCAAGAAGCATAATTGGATTATTGGTGGAAGACAGCCAGTTAATTCATATAAGGAAAGCAAAATCTGCAAAGGAGGCATGGAAGAACCTACAAAACTACCATGAGAAAGCGACTCTAAGCAATAAGGTTCAGCTTATGAGAAACATTTGTCGTCTTAAGCTTATGGATAATGAACGGATGGATGCTCATATTGAGAAGATGACCACCTTATTTGAGAAATTGACGGCATTGGGGGACGTGCTTTGCGATAATTGGAAGGTTGCCGTTTTACTAAGCAGTCTTCCATCCTCGTATGATACATTGGTGACTGCATTAGAAGCAAGACAAGAATCAGAATTAACTTTATCGCTGGTACAGGCAAAATTATTGGAAGAATTCTCCCGAAAGAATGGTGAAAATACTGCAGAGAAGAATTCTGTGCTGAAGGTAAACAATTTTGCCAAGTCCAATAAAAATTGTTTCTTTTGCAAGAAAAGTGGTCACATAAAAAAAGACTGTCGCCAATATGCTCAATGGAAGAAAAATCAACCGAAAGGATCTGCCAACAATGTGACAACTTCGAACGAGTTTTGTCTGAAATCCTGTTTCGATTCTTTGAATGGGTGGATTGTGGACTCAGGAGCAACTTGTCATATCACTAACAAAGCAAGCAATTTCATATCTTTGGATAAAAACTCAGGAAGTGAAAAAGTTGTACTTGCTAATGGTCAAGAAATTTCTTCGAGTGGCAAAGGGACATGCAGACTATTTGTTATAGTCAATGGCCAAGAAACTTCGATTCGAGTGGAAAACGTACTTTTCATTCCTGAATTTCAAGGAAGTTTGCTCTCAGTCAGAGCAATGGTAAGCAAAGGACTTGTTGTCAACTTTATTGGAAACCAATGCACAATAGAAGTTCCGGAAGGAAAGCTGGTAGCGGTTGCAGATTTGATTGGAAATCTCTATAGACTTCGAGAAAGTACACAATCCCAAAAGGCAATGGTGATCAACAACATATTATATTGCAAGCATTACTGACACAGGGTGTTTGGACATCGAAATATGGACGCTGTTTGCTTCCTCTTCATCGGGAAATCCCTCAAAACTTGATTGGTATCCATCAGAGCTTGTTCCAATGTCACTTCCTACATCGGTTATTTCAGGAATAGACGACTTCCTTAGAATTATTTCAGCGTTGTTACTCTGACTCACTTCTAGATTCTGATCGGCAATATCAGGCTTCTTATGAACAAACTTAACATCTCGGCTGATAATAATTCTTTTCGAAGTCTTATCGAGTAGTCGATATCCCATAGAGTGTTCGTCATATCCAACGAATGTTAAAAGAGTAGCTCTGTCATCCCACTTCTTTCGTGTTTCTTTTGGGATGTGAACAAAAGCTCTTGATCCAAAGATCTGAAGATGGTCAATTTTTGGTTTTAATCCATGCCAAATTTCGAAAGAAGAACTTGAGGGTAATTCCATGAAAAAGTGGACATGAAGATAGAAAATTGGAAAATTTATCTCGCCCCCTGTCTATTGTTTGCTAGTTTTAAAATTAGAATAGCAAAATACCCTTCAAGTAACAAACATACGGCTGAAAATAAAATGAAATTATAAAAGGGTTAGCCCTAAATTTTTAAGTTAAAAACGTGAAATAACGTGAGTTACCGACTTTTTGTAACGTGAGTTACCATGTATTTTATTAAATTTGTATAAAATATTTTCAATAATTTAAAATGTATGTACAGATATAAACAGGCTGATTAGTTCTTATATCTTATTCAACAAGCCAGTTAAGCCTTATTGGTTTGTTTAATTTTTAGAAAATAGGCATTGTACTGCTACAAAACCCGTGTCCGAATATGGTAACGTGAGTTACCAACATGTTTTAGTATTTTTCAATAAGAAAGAATTTATTTTTCCCAAAAATTTTATTTTTTCCTAGCAGTCGAAATCATTACCATGTAAAGCGTTTAAATTTTGTTTTATTTATACTCATATAAATATTGAAATTTTAATAAAAGAGAGCGTAAAACTCTCCCAAATGTAACGTGAGTTACCATGGAATTGCCCTTGATAACACACTGGATGGTAAGATGTTTTGGAGATAGTTAGCTGTCATGATAGCTTCGCCCCAATACTCTCGACCTAGTTCAGCATCCAAAAGCATACATCTCGCCATTTCAACTAATGATCGATTCTTTCGCTCAGCAGTACCATTTTGCTGTGGGGAGTACGGAGCTGTATGCTGGTAACCAATTCCTTCAGCCTTTAAATATTGTGTAACTCGTCCAGCCTTGTATTCCCCTCCATTATCGGACCGAATCATCTTAGGTTTCTTTGAAAATCGAGTTTTGACCATTTCAACATATTCTCGCAGACATTCATATACCTCTGACTTTTCTTTTAGCAGAAAGATAACTGTGAATCTACTAAAATCGTCGATAAAAGTCAAAAAGTATCTTTTTCCACCAGGAGTCGTATTTTGCATCGGCCCACAAATGTCGCTATGTACTAAGTCCAGGGTTGAAGTACTTTTGTTGCTCGAGTGTGAGTTGAAAGGCAAGCGAGTCATTTTAGCTTGCATGCATATTCCGCAAACATCGGAACAACTACAATTACTAATAGATAAATTGAATTCACTCATCAGCGTTCTTGAACAGCAAACTAAGCGAAGATATATATATGAGGCAGCCACCTGGATTCCATTCTGATGACAAGACTCTTGTTTGTAAACTTCAAAAAAGTCTTTATGGTTTGAAGCAAGCGGCTTTTTCTTGGAACCAAACAATTACAGAGGTTTTAATTAAAAATGGATTCACTCAAAGCAAATCAGATCGATGTTTGTTTACAAGAAAAAAGGGAGAGATAACAACATATCTTCTTATATATGTGGACGATATAATAGTTGCCTGCACATCAGAGAAATGCATTGATGACACAGAGAAGCTGCTGAGATCTCACTTTGCAATCAAAAATCTTGGAGATATACAACACTACCTAGGACTAGAGGTAATTAAGAGCGATCAAGGGGATTATTCTATTTGACAGAAGCAGTACATTGATAAGTTATCTAATGAATATGGTCTGCAAGATTCTAAGCATTCCAAAGTTCCACTTGACCCAGGCTATGGTAAAAGCGATGACTCAAGTCCTATTATTAACAATGAAAAATACCAGAAGTTAGTTGGAAGTTTGCTTTATATAGCCACTAATACTCGACCGGATATTGCTGCATCAATATCAATATTGGCTTGTAAGACAAGTTCACCAACTCAAACTGATTGGATGGAACTAAAGCGTGTTCTTAAATATCTTCGTGGAACATCAAATTTCAAACTTCAATTAAGCAACAGTAAAAACCAAGACGAAAAACTTGTGGGTTATGCAGACGCAAATTGGGCAGAAGACCGTGTGTCCAGAAAATCAAATTCAGGATACATTTTCTTGTTAAATGGAGGACCAATCAGCTGGACTTGCCGAAAGCAAACATGTGTTTCTTTGTCTAGCACAGAAGCCGAATTTGTCGCCTTGTCTGAAGCATGTAAAGAGGCAATTTGGCTTAGAGGACTCCTTACATCTTTTAATTGTGAACAATCTACTGCAACTATTCTCTTTGAAGACAACCAAAGTTGTTTAAAATTAATTCAGGAGGAGAAACTTAGCAACAGGTCGAAGCATATTGATACAAAAACTTATTTCGTTAAAGATTATGTTGATAAAAATTTTGTTTCATGTAAGTATTGTTGCTCAGAAAATATGTTGGCCGATATGCTTACAAAACCTCTTGCTGCTTCTCGCCTTGAATATTTACGAAACAAATGTGGATTGGTAAGCAAATGAGGAGGAGTGTTAAGATATTCATTTGTATATCAATCTAACTTTATTTATATTACTCTATTGATTATAATTTAATTAAGTATTCTGAACTTTGTTTGTTATGAGAATTTTGTAATTTTATTATTATTCCTAATCAAGCTGTTCTAGAAGAAAGACCTATTAAATATATTATTATTTTGTAAACGGAGGTCTTTCAATCTTATAAAGGAATCTACATTTAGCACATCCCGTTATAAATTATCTGTATACTTAACGATATTTTTTGTTTAAGTCATCTAAATATTAGCCAAAGGAACACCCCAAAATGGGCGTTGCAAAATAATATTTGATTTATTTGATAAATGATAAATTGAAAATTGTACCATTTGGGCGCCATTGTGGATTGCATTTTATTTTTCTATTTATTAAATATCTTGGTTTTATGGCTACTAAAAAGTGTGTTATAGCCAAGAACTGTGGAAAATTAGATTTTCTATTTTGGATTATATTTTTGGATATTGCTAATATTAAAAAGGTTACATGCCAACCAAGTAAAAAATTTAAATCTATTTTCAAAAATTAAGAAATTCATTATCAAAATTATTTTTTTTTTATTTTAATGAGAAATTTATCGGGCTTTGAATTCTCAAGAATTCGGTCCTACAAATTTCATCCATATTTTAATACTATAGATATTATAAGAAGAGAAGCCAAGCAAATGACATTTTTTTTTTTATTTTATAATTAAGTTGCAATTATAATCATTTTTAATTTAATAAATAATAATTTAGTAAATGTTCGTATATGCATACCTGTCTACATAATTCATTTTTTTCCTTATCTATTAAAATAGCATTTCATAATTTATTATTATTTCAAAAATATTTCATTAAGTTGTGTTTGTTATAATGAATGACATTCCTCAACGTCTATAACATTTCTTAATATTTTTTTTTTTTAAGAAACAGACATTTTTAAAATAGTCTCCTCAATTATGTCACTGTATCTTTTTTCACAAGATTAAAATGTCTGCTTTTTCTTTCTTGATGGGAATGAGTACGTATGTACATACATACATAGGTGCGTACATACATATATTTTTAAATATTTTTTTGTTTATCTGAAGCATAAAGTAAATACTACCTCGAAAAGCTATGCGAATGAGAATGAGAATCCCAGCAGTCAGCGATTTCATCCTATGTCCATCCATATGTCATCATTTCATAATTATGTGACATCAAAAGTGAAATTTCATGCAAGCAGATGAGTATTTTGAATATTTTTGTATATTTTTACCTGTTTAATGTGACGTCTGTCTACCACAAATAAATATTTTTATAATAACCATTTATGCTGTTGGTGTTAGATTTTATTTAAAATATTGAGAGAAATATGTTGAATATGATCTTATTAAACAGGACAGGTTTTTGATAGAATGGCGCCTGAGAACAACAGTGTTTTAATTTTCTTGTTTCATCGGAAACATTTTGTATTATTTGTACTGTTTGAGGTTTTTATTATTACCTACTAACATGAAACCGTGGCTTTGCTTGCCCTACCCCTTCTAAGTTTTTACTAAGAAAAGGTAGCCTATAACCATCCTTAAGAACCCATATACTTCTATATCAAAATTCATCATAATTGATTCAGCGGTTTGGGCATGAAAGCATTACAAACAAAGAAACTCACTTTCGCTTTGCGTTTATAATAAAAGTTAGTAGGCTATTGAATGCATCCTTTAATATGTTTGTTGGGGTTATAAGCATAAATAAATTCACCCGTGTGTTCCTGAGAGAATCACACTGGCCACTTTTCAATACGCTTGGCTTAACTGGAAACTAGGCTAAATTCGACAATGTAACACCAAAGATTTTTTTTCGAAATTGAATTTCCTACCAAAATGGAGGGTTTAAAATTTAAAAAAAATTGTACGGAAAGTAAACAAAAATAAACCAAATACAACATCGAAAATCAAAGATATCAAAACTTTGTAATAAATTGTGCATAACTTTGTTTGGAACGAAGATAGGCTCAAGACATGCATAGACGAAATAATGTAGAGGCTAAAGGCTTTCATATGGCAAATTCAAAAAGCCATTTTTATTCAAAGTTCGAGAATTTTAGATAAATTTTAAATAAAATTGATGAACTAACTTGATGAAACAACAGGATATTTCATCGAACAATAACTGAAATTTTGTAGGCTTCGGAATATAGTTGTCGCCCTTTAAAATGTTATCGCTTTGGACAAATCCTCCATTCACCCCGCCTTTAAACCAACCCTGATTTCAAAAAATTATCCAATTTTATGATTTATCTTGGATATTAATTTAATGGGCTTCTAAGAAAAAATCCAAAAATTGTGTTATTTTGTTTTTGTTTTTTGGCACATATTCAATTTTGTTTGTGATGGTAAATAAAATGATCATTTATATTTGTGTCACTTAATGCAATTATTTTAAATAATTATATCATAAAATCTATAATTTGTCAACCTTTTGGCTTTTTAATTTTCAATAAAGTAGTAATATTGGTTTTTCGTCATAATATTATGATTTCATGCAAGAAAATTTGGTCGTCACGTTGTCGTTCAATGAAAAATCTCTATGCTCAATTTGTTTTTTTCATTTTGAGACATTTTTACATTTGTATTGGATTTTTTTTCCAGACATGAATTTTTAAATATTATTATTAAGTGAGATAAGAGCAATATGTGACGTGAAGATCTCTTATAGAACTATAAGATTGTGATGAATATAAGGTAAGGACAGGACACAGATATTAGGGAGTTTTCACTGAACGATGATGGTTTGATGTCTTAATTATTTGTTTCTTTTATAAGAATGCCACAAGAATCATAAAAATACTGACAGTACAATATTGTTATAAAATGGTTCATAAGGAACTATTCTTCTTCAATTAAATTTTGTAGTCAATACAAAATCTGCAATCAATTTAACTGGATTTTTGCAAATAATTATGCAAATATTATAAACATAAAAATATATTTATGTGAATGTTTGTTCCTCAATGACGCTCAAATAGCTGAACAGATTTGAATGAAATTTAATAAAGATGACTTTTATGTAGTAGAATAGTTTTTATTGTTCAAATTTAAAATTAAAAAATTAGAAAAAAAGGAAAAATAATTTGTATACGTGAAACGGGTTGATTGGCAGGTAACCTTGCAAAGTGAGTAGTGAGAGTTCCACAGGTAGTAGAAGTTTTAATTACTACACAAATATCAAATCAATTCCGCTATAGATTAAAGCAATTATTGTTTAATTTCTTTCATTGCAAACTTTATTCTGGGTTAAATCAAGCTCAAACTGTTTGTTTTTATTTTTGTTTCTTTTAAGGTTTCCCCACATGTAAACATTTGTATTCTGTTCTGTTGCTTAATTCAAAAAGGTTTCCATTTTGTTAATTGAACGTAGGTATAACAATGGTTTCTACATGACAGAGTATCCCTGCGTTTATCAAGCATTCAATTCATTGTTACTTTGACATTTCATGCAAACAAAAAATAAAACGCGGAGCCAATTTATTTTTTGCAGATGCAAAAAAAATAGGTAGGTATGTTCATTTAATGTCAACAAAAAAAAATATTCAATTAGAATAATATGGTGCCTCGAATATATGTTTTTTGGAGATTGATTGCACGTATACCTAAACAAATACAAACAAATGCCGACAGCGATGCTATTTTATATCATGACCCCGTGAAATTTTTTGAAATTTAAATGTAGGTACAGAAAATTATATGTTTATGGTAATTGCATATCAAGTATCAATTTTACAATAATTGTAAAGAAAAAATTACTTATATTTCTTTAGAATTCTACGAAATATTTATTTTAATGCATCTTTTTTGGAATAATTGCCTTAACATGATGTATGGAAACTCATATTCAATCTAAATGTCTGCCTTTAAAAAAAAAATCCATCAAAATATAGCTGTTTTTTTTCTCGTCTGAAGTTTCTGTTTAACATGTCTTTTTAAACCTCATTATCACTAGCTGCACTAAAAATAAAATGCACGACTGGATCGCACGTACTTGCTCTTATGTTCAAGTTGTGTGGGACTTAAGAACTTTTAAAAATATTGAAGTAATTATAGAAAAAGTATAAAAAGCATTTAAATCGTTCTTTTAATTGTATAAACAGTCTGATAAATAACTTAGAGCTAAAAAAATTATGCCATTTGATTACTTGAAAAAAAAAGCATATGCAAAAAAAAATTTTTAAATCGTTGGAGCCGTTTTCTTAAAAATTTATTTTTTTATATATGTATAAAATTTTAACCATTTTTCAAAAAAAAATTTAAAACTGAAATTTTAAAAATAATTCATCAACCCGTTTTTGAAATATTGAATTTTCAAAAAAAAAAAAAAAATTGAATCTTTTTTTAAAAATCCAAAATTTTGTTATGCAGTTTTGTTTATATTTTAACAAAATTTTATTGAAATCGGATGAGCGGTTAATGAGAAAACCAAAAATCAAAAAAAAACGTTATATGGCAGTTACCGTTAATAAATGTTTTTGGTGATTTTTTTCTTACTAGAAGGTACATAATATCTACAATAATACACTGATTTTTTGTTATCAAAATCGTTGGAGCCGTTTTTGAGATAAATAAGCTTTTCCTTAACGGTTGTATGGCAAGTACCGTTAGTTTTTGAGCTAAAAAAAAATTCAATTTCCCTCTGGAGAGTTACAAAAAAAACCTTAAATTCAAAATTTGAAGAAAATCTCTTCAGTGGTTTAGGCTGTAGATTGAGGTACTGACAGACAGACAGACAGACAGAATTGTGCCACCCACATTTTTCGTGTTCTCTATCATCGTAATGTCATGTTTGATTGTTATCTCGAAATTTTTTTTTTGCACGAATCCAAAACTTGCCCTATAGTACCTATATTGCAAGTAAAAAGTGGAAAACATTACCATATACAGGGTGATTCGTATAAAATGTGACAAAAAGCTAGAGCGTGCAAGGTGGATTGGGATAACTTAAAATAGAAAAAAAATATTAAAAAACAGCATTAAAACTAACAATGCCATATTTAACCTTTTTTCAAGACCAAAAATCCCTTCTTTTATTTTTATTTTAAATAAAATTGTTTGAGTAAACAGTTTTTAAAAAATTATTTCCAAACTCAAAATTTTGAAGAAAAAAATTTAAAGCAAGTTTCAAACTGGTTTTAACGTAATTAAGTAGGTACTGCATTTGTTTTAAAAATTTAATATTTTTATTAATTTATAGTCAAAAACAGAAAATCATTGACTTTTGAAAACAAAAAGAGTACCTACTTTGTAACATACAATTTTTAATTTAAAAAATATACCTTAACATTTTTTCTACTTATTTTTTTCTTCAAAACTTTGAGTTTGAAAACTAATTTTTTAAAAACTGTTCACTCAAACAACATTATTTAAAATTAAAATAAAAGAAGGAATTTTTGGCTTTACAAAAAGGTATAACCTGGTACTGTTAGTGTTACCGTCGTTTTTTAATATTTGTTTTCAGTTTTAAATCAATTTCTTAGAAAATTGCCCCTCCTGGCTAAACGGGGGAGAATAGAACCCCCCTTCCAAACGATTTTTTCTTTTCTGAACCCACTCTACACGCTCCAGCTTTTTGTCCCATTTTATACGAGTCACCCTGTATAAACCAAAATACTTTGTTTCGTGACATTTGACCCCGTATGATTAATGTAGTGGAGCCTGAATCTATGGGGAACTTTCCCAAAACCTTTAAATAATTCCCTGTTTATATTTTTTAAAAGGGCTTTTTAATTTTCCTGAGGAATATCACGCAAGAAAAGCTCACCTTGTGCTCAACCTCAAAGGTGATATTAAAGAGTTCAGTCTATAAAGAAAAAGAAAAGCTCTACCGATTGAATTATCTCGAAAAGAGTTACTCTTATGAAAAAAAGCTACTTTACATTTCTCTTAGGAAATTTTCTAAACTACAACTCAGTCCTCGACATTTTTTCTGTAAGAGTTAGGTACCGTTCGGGAAATATTTCTTAAAAACTATTTGGGGGGGCCTGAGACTCCCCGTAAAGTTATTAGTGGCACTCATATCGATGGTGACTTCTTACAGTTTTGATTTAAAAATATCACCTTTTTTCTGTGGTATTTCACGTAAGGATTTGTGAAAATGTTTTGTTATGATCCACGCGTATACATCAATCGTTCTAGTGGCACTGTGTTCAAAATGTTTAAAAAAAAAACAATCAGGACTGTGATTTTTATTATACAAGTTGTTCGTTTTCATAAATAACATGGGATTTTTAAAGCTTTTACATCATTTGCTTCGATTTTACGTGAAATATTTGAATTTTTTGTGGTAACATATTTTGAAACCGAGATTTCCAATTTGAATCAGTTGTTTTTTGTTTAAATAAAAAATCGATTAGAATTTTTGTAGGTGCCTTTGTTTATCCAATTAAACTATATTAACAAGAAATTCTAAGAATATTTTCTTAGCTGAGAGTTAAAGATACCTAAGAATAATAATTATTTAATCTTCAATGAAACCCAAAGTTTTGTGATCTTAAACAAGTTTAGTTTGACTGCACTGAACCCTGTATGAAGTTGGATACCAATATTATACATCACATTGTTCGTTTAAAATCATGTTCCCAAATCGAATCGAACAGTATTAAACTAGTGCAATATAACTATGTAAAATGTATCTCTCTGCTTACAACACTTAATTAATGTTAATTAATACGATAATTTACACGTTAATTTATTGATAAACACAAATACCTACCGACATATGTACATCTAACTCCGGTAGCAAAACATTAATTGCCATAATGAATAAAAATTCAATGACAATCCATTGAATGCACTCATTTCTACTGATCTCTCGCGGCTTCACAGTTTGCTGTCATATAGGGGCCTCACATTCAATCACATTTCACAGTTGTTGTTTATCAACAAATCAAACGTCAATTGTGTTAACCGAAACAAAATAGCTATAATTCCCATTGTTAAAATGCTCGATCTATAAACCTCAATGAAGTTTTTCAAAACAAAACAAAGCAAAACAATAAAACAATTCACAACTTGGCTCATTGTGACTCATCTACTTACATGTACACTGCCGATCAGCACATCAAAAACAGCAAAGCGGCATCAGCCTCAAAGCGCATTCACGCTCCCAATTGCTCCTTTACATGTTCGTTGTTGCAGAACAAGGAAATCGAGAACCAACCGAGGTAATTTATAATTACCGCGAACATAAATAAAATTGTTCCCATATCCAGAAACAACACAGATAGTGCACACTGCACATATGCGCACTGTTCATTCAGATATGTTTACAACATGTTCAAATGTGATTCTGCTGCATTTTGCAAATTACATTTCCCAGTTGAGATCCCCAGGTGGCCAAAACTATTTCACTGAGTCATGCGCGAAAAATTTCCATTTAGATAGGCATCTGCACTGAACGAGCCTTTATGTATTAGCTATATTGCCTTCGAATTGGGGAACCTAATTCGAATAAATGGTGGCAGTGGCCTCTACAAGCCAACATTGGTAGCAATCATTTGGTGAAATGTCATCTCGTGCTAGTATGTCACGTCGTTGATGGCTCATAATGGTCACACCATACCGGATAGTAGTTAAGTTAGTAGTCGTACTTGCTTCCGCTATAAAATTTCCATAAAGTGCATTAAATTTTATGAACGGGACAAATCGATGTGTCCATTGTTTTGGAACGACTTGAACCAGGGTCACATTTGGTTTGAATTTAAGTGGCGCCCGATTAAAGATCTCAGATTTTTTTGTTTAAATGAAATTTCAAACGAGATAACTTCTTTATTTCAAATGAATGGTGTCATTAACCTCTCTGCGTCAATGGGGCGAAATTCGAAAAAAAATTAATTGATAGAACGTGATTTTGTAGCAGTCTGTTAGAACGTATATCTTCGGATCTTAAAAGTGCCACATGAAGGTGAAAGGTTCTACTTTGTGTATTACAATGCGATGTGTTTAATATTGTGGTTTAATATTACTTTGTGCTAAAGTGTTGTCCAAATCAGGATCTCAGATCTTATAAAACTAACATTTTTTTCCATTGAGAGTCTTGTTGAAAATGATAAATTTTAAACTTTAATTAAGTTCTAAAGCTAATGAAAAAACTGGATTCGTTTGAAAAAATGTATCTACAAGCCCATCAAGAAATTTTGGTTCCTAAGTATAATTTTTTCATAAATTTGTGTGCAGATTGATATGTTCATTAAATTGTAATCATTCACGACCTTATTAATGAAAAATGAACGAGAAATCTCGTTTATCTTTTCATTCTGCAGTACGCGGTTTGGCGAGCCAAATTGATAATTGCAGTTATCTATAGAATCTCTCCACTTTGGTCCCGAAGAATCAATTTTTGTTTGTGTTTTTCGTTGTTGTTTATTTCATAACAACATGGCACTCAGTGTTTGTTTGCAGTTGTTATGATTTTTATTTTTGCAATTAGTAAATTACTCGATGATTATAATGTCAACTGTGCTTTGTAAGCGTTTTATTGTTTTGTTGGAGACCACAGAAAAAATATGTTTCTCATCAAAAATGTTCTAGTCTTTTAAGCAAAGTAAGCCGCTGAAGCAAAACGAAAATTTCCATTAACACAACGAAATCAAAAACGAAAAATTGTATGGTGATTTGTGTTATGAAGTACGCAGTTCGATAGTGAAAAGTCGAACAGAACAGAACAGAAAATTGTAGTAGATTACTAGATCCAAGTCTCCACTTTCGTACACAATTAATTGACCGTTACATTATTTCTGACAAAATATGACATTAGATGATTCATGTGTATTTGTATCTATTAGTAAGAATGTCAATTACCAAATCAGGATTATATTGGTTTCAGCTTAAGTGGCGCCCAACACAGAACTTTTACTTTTATAACTGACTGGTAACGCAGGGCCTAAGAAAATTAGAATGCTGCCCTGTCAACTGCGTCTTGTTTATTATTGCACTGACCCGATTCTATCTATAAACACAACAATGTCCGCATAGAAAGGAACTTAATATTATTTTATACAATAGCAGGACGCAGGTGAGAGATCTTTTTTTAACGAATCAATGGAGCATGAATATATTCTATGGTTGGACAATTTCGGTTTCCCGAATGAAGGTACCTACCCATTGCAAAGTCTTTCCCTATAGGCAGCTAGTTATGTTGCAAATTCTATAAGAAAACGTCCATCCGGCGCGGTGCGGTGATCGTCGTGTGTTCCCAAGGGGCGAACACCAAACACGACAATCAATTCGCGTTTTCTCAAATATTTCCCCAACCGTCTGTCTGCAGTACCTGCATTACATGCGTATATTCGTATTAGCGTGTATCCAACTGCCATGACAAAGCAACACATTCATATAAGTGGTCGTCGTCGTTAGAGAAGGAATATAATGCTTGCGGCGGAAATGGAATCCTAGAATTATGCCGCCTTCGTGACCCGTGCAACACCATCATGTCTCTCGTAGCCGGGGACGTGCTGATTCGTGTTTATTATTTCGAAGAGTTTCACGTAATTCCTAGGATTTTATTGCCTGGACACACATAAAAAAACCATTCAATGCGACTACTTCACTATTCCGACCGATTCGACTCTACATCGATGCCAATTAAATGGCAGACACCCTTTTGCTCTTGGTTGTGCAAAATGCGGTTTCAGGGCACACGTCATTAAAATGTTTAGACTTGAAAACATTTTAGATATCTTTAATGTCCAAATCCAAACTATAGAATGAAAATTGCTGAAGCTATAACATTCAAAGATTTTGCAGTTGTAGTTAAAAGTAATCACCTTCCAACAGACCGCAATTCTGTGCATACATTTTTAGTGATGTGTGAAAGGTATGCAGTATGCTGGTTGGTAGGTACTTAGGTGGTAGAGATATAATTAAGGAAAAAATGACGAGTTTCGAGATTGATTTTGCCAAAGCTGGGTTGCATGAGAATGTTTAAGTTAATTAAATAGTTAGCTGTTCTTTTGAACACAACTTTTGCTAATCAAATTAATTGAAATCAAGAATCAGACAAAAGTTCTAAGCAAAAATTTTACGATACTGAGGTTAATTTATGGGTTTTGCTAAAAGGTTCGTTTTTTTGCAGACAAGAAGTTTTTTCTGTTTTCTTCTTAGAAAAGCAATAAACAGAAGTAAGCACCTGCAGATACAATGGTAGTCCATTGAGTAAAGACCAAAAAGAAACAAAGCTATAGGAACTGGCAGAGTATGATGACTTTCATCGCTCCTAAAGGTCAAATAGTGGTTGGCCTTATATTATAAAAGTTTTATTACTGTCTCGTCTTCAAATAACGGTTTATCATAGATGAAATAGTTAGATTACAAATGGGACAGTTGGTAGTGATCAGTAAGTTCTTTATTTTTATTTTATTTTCTTAGCAGTGCGGTGTAACAATTGATATTATTGTTTTGAGGCCAAGAGGGGCCCATTTCATAAAACTTCAAGGTTAATAATTATTTGAGAATTATAGTCTGAGAAGTGACTATAAGATTTCACGGATATTAAAAAATAGGATACCAACTGACAGTCCAAACATTTACAAAACAGCAGGTAGCACAAGCTTTTCACGGTTGCTTAGGTAAGAAAATGCATTTTTGAGGTTTTATTTTCGTGTGATTATACCTATCATATAAGTAGCTTCAATAAATATTGTATCGAATGAAAGCTTAGACTATCCTATAGGTATACGTTTCCAATATTCGGACATTCGATTTAGGTTATTTCCACCACGAGATACGCAATCTTAAGGTCGCTCTCGAACTATATTATGCAAATAATAATTTTGTAGTTTTATGAAATAGGCTTGAAGAAGAATAGACTAAGAGTCCACAGCAGATTTTGGGTGTGATTGATAGCAAAAAAAAGAAGTATAGGTGTCGAAAGCTTCAGTAAAGGCTATTCAAAAAATCAAGGTCTTGCAGTCCACAACTGGGGCCTTTGCGAGAAACAGTGCTATCACTCACACCCAAAATCTGCTGGGGGCTCTCGGTCTATAAGATTACAATAATTTTTATGAAATCGATTTTTGAGGAAAATCGGTCTGTTTGGCTTAGCAACAATTTGAGTTTGAAAATGAAAATAAAACAAAAAAAATAACTTTCAGAAAATATAACGAGCCATATTTTCAAAATCACTCATACCAACTTAACTGCAGCGACTTTGCATACCCATTAACCGGAATCCTTAAGAAAATTCTCACAAAGTTTGACTTCAAATTTGTATAACTAAGCTGATGAGCTAGTTGCAGTAAAATTTACCACAACAAGTTTCACCAGCCTATTCTTTAGCATTACCTATTTTCAGCCTTTTTCTTCATTGCAGCTTCAAAATGCTTGAAGAGTCAGTAAATACCTGGTACCCATCAGCCAAAGACTTACTTTTAAAGTATTTTGGAAAAGAACCAAACACAGATTTCGATCGATTTGTGAATTGAGTGGAACAGTAAGTTCGTGTTTTTTTTTAATTCTTTAAACTTAATTTTTTAAATAGTAGATCTATAAAAATTGACAAACAAAAACAAAAGCAAATAACTGGGCCTAGATCAGATCACATAACACAATTCGATTGAATGATCGTCGTTTCGACTATTTATCTCTTTATATTTCCCTGTAGATGTGAATAGAGACATGTACAATCAAAACGACAATCGTTCGATCGAATCGTGTTACGTGATCTGGGCCCTGAATACGGTTTAGGATGTAGGGAAATGCGTTCCTCTCTCACCTCGGGGTATTTGTTTTGCAAAGATTGTTTCGCGCTTTGAATCAATCGAGAATATTTTATAGTAACTAGGAGATTCTTTATTTTTCGATTTTAGTTCTTTTAAATTTTCTCGAAAAAGTTATTTGAAAGGGTTCTGAGCTCGGCAAGTTTTGGAAAGGCATCCAACAACTTGCTGAATCATTGATTGTGTGTGCGAGAGCAAAGTTTGATGACATTCAACAACGGTGGAACGGAGGTTTTGGAGGAGAGCACGTCGCTTTCTAGGAAGACGTGATCCCATGACTGAGAATCTCAAAAATTGTTGGGCGTATATGTGTGAGAGACTGGAATGGCCTAGGTAGACAGTTAGGTTTAGCTTGAAAAGTTCATTCTTTGGAGAACTATGAAAGCGAAAAATTGATTTACTGGGTATTGGAGGAAAGAAGAAAATAAAAAAAGTCGAAGAAAAGTATTTAAAGACTAGATTGAGTTCCGGAAAGTTGTGGAGAAAAGAATTAATAAGGATTGAAAAGAAGTTTTGAGAAAATACAAAAATTGAGGTGATAGAAGGTGGAGAGAAGGTCCGCATACATATTCAAAGACAAATAGAGTGTTTTGTTTCAATAATTTAATTTTGTGTCAATTTCGATTTTTATCCGAGTTAATTGTGGGGCACAATATGTTAGTCACTAACGGCCCATTTTTGTTATTTGTTTGTGCTCGTGAAGCCGTTTTACCGTAAGCCTTTTAATTTGCTGTTCTGAATCTATGTAAATCTGGAAAAAATGTTGGGATTAACTCCCTGGGCTTCGGTCCAAGCGTTTCCCAAATAAAATCAATTTAAGTCTTCATCTAGGCATATAAATCTTAAATTTTTAATTTTTTTTATTTTTGTTTCCCTTCTTTCATTTCATTATTCATTTATTTGCATTTAAGCATAAGCATCCATAAGTGTCATGAAGCCAACGAGAATATGCTTACGCTTGCAAAATTTCATCGGTTGGCCAAAATTGACTTGGAAATTAAAAACTTCTTCCTCCTTCTTTCCACATTCAGACTCCAACATTATGTTTTGTTCCACATTTCTAAATCATTCAAAAATGTGGTAACAATTCCACAAAAATATTACACATATTTAAATTCGTGACAGCTGTATATTTTATTGTCTTTTGTTTTTATTTTTTATATTTTAAACATTATTTTGTCAAATTTGCTTAAGTTTAGAGCCATTGCATTAGCTCTCACTTTATTTCGTGAGAGTTAATGAAACTTAACGAAACTGAGCAGACGGCTGTTATGGTTGAAAACATTATATAAGACTTGTATAGGTACTGGCTCGGTGGCTTAAGTTGAATTGAGCTCCCCTTTTACACTTTTCTAATAGTAAAAATTGAGGGTTTCATAATTTCTCAAATATATCAAAATAATACTGATGCTGATTCATTCAATATTTTCATACTTTTTGTGTCTTCCAATACTGGATATTGGTTAATCGTATAAGTCCAGCATGAAAAGGCTGCTAAATACACAACTTCTTTTAATTGTATTGTGCTGTGACAACTGTTGAAATTTGTGGCTTAATTATCACACATGACGTATACTTACGCATATCAGTATTAAACATCAATTTTACCTGCAAATAAAAAAAGAAATAATATAGTCGTATAGTCAATTGGTTTTTAATTAAATAATATCTTTTCTGAAATATGGATATGGAGGCTCATGTTAAAAATTTAATTTAATATTTATCATTTTAAAATTGCTATGTATTCCAAAAAGAAAAAAAAAAATGTAATTTACATTGATATCTCTACCTACATACATAAACTGATTAAAAATTATTATTGAACCATAAATAAATGCAAAGATAAACCAAATAACTTTACGCCAATATCAATCGACATTAATATCCAAATGCGTTATTAAATAAACCGCCATTTCCATTTAATTAAAAATAAACAAACAAACACGTTTGTGAATTTTGATCCTTGCCGAATCACGAAAATCCGTAGGTTTTTCTCTCAAACTAAAGCATATTGCAATGAAATTCCAATTAATTTCAATTAAAACCGATTAAACTTTTTTTTTGCCAGGACGACGGATATGGCGAAATCGTTACATTTATCTCTTCATTTAAATTTTTCTCCAATCTGTGTGTTTGTCTTCGTCCTCGTTGTCGTCCATTTTCGAAGTATAAACGAAGGATATCCTTTTCGTTTGTGAATATTGAAAACAGACAAAAAAACTATACTGTCAAATAAATTCAGTGTCAATTAATCATCGTCAATGTGAAAAGTTGGCATATTTTTTATTTTGTTTTCATTTTTCCTTTTTATTCTATTTGTAGTATGCCTAAACCCTCAAATGAAAATTGTGGGCAATTAGGATGAGAAACTATTATTTATTATTTTATTTAAATTTCAACTAACACAAAAGATTGAGGATTCATTCACATTCAAGACGGAATAAGTTTGACAAACGACATCACAACACAAAAAGGGTTAAGACTTTTTGAAGGATAAGCAGAGGCAATTAGGGTTGTTATGCGGTGCAGAGCTTATATTTTCCGCCATCTCCAAGAATTTCAAAATGTCAAACAAATTGCTTTCAAGTTTATCATAACCTTTTCAGAATATTATTTCTCTACTATAGTTACCGACTTACTTATGTGTGTAGGTGTATGTACATATGCATGTATATAATATTTTTAAACGAAAACCAAACAAGAAAACCCAAACTAGGCAACCCTCATTAAAAGGAAAATATTATTTATGAAAAGATATAAACTCTTCGTAAAATCTTCTCTGCAGCTGTTGCTTTAAAATTAAATAAAGCACACCTATACACTCTACGCAGAAGCTTCTACGACATGGTAATGAATTTTAGCTCATTAAGGTATGTATATCCCGGAAAATTTGATGACGAAAACCAGCCACCATCTAAATTCGCATCATTAGGCAGAGCGTGATAATGTGTGTGTATCTCTTATAAGAGTGCTTCGCTTGGTTATGAACAGGAGAGTGGGCGTACCTGGCTCAAAGTGATTTCCTTTACATAAACCTATACCATACCTACATATGGGTAGGTACATATGAAATTTTGCATTTCGCCAAGATTAGTCCTTGTACTTGGGGCTTCGCCAAACAAGTGTAATTACTATACTCGTACTCGGTACTCGAGAGGATGTGCAAGGAAAGTGATTTCAGAGTGAACGAGAATTTTTTCAGCTTTATTGATTTAAGTGAATTAAGCAAGATTTTGAGTTCACTTCTTTGAAATGTTAATCAATAAATTAATTATTGGGGGGACAGCTCGTTGAAAACGCTCTCAATCATTCATTTGTGCGTGTAACTTAGCTGGAACGGAGAAGCCCCACAGTTTTCTGTTGAATTCTAACGGCTTGAATGAGAGGCACTTTATCATGACAAGAGAGATACTATTGGAACATTTGTCACTCGCAAAATGGAGGTCCTACCCCTGAAAAAAAACATTTTAGGTGAAATTAGTGGGATTCGAGTTATAATTTCCGGCTTAAATGTTGGACAAATCCGGTTTATGATGTTTATAAGTGCGCGCTTCATGCAATTTAACCTCTCATTTAAGGCTCTGCAAAATTTTGAAACATGGAATTTTGAAAAATTTAAACCAAAAGATTGAAGAAATACCTTGTACGACCAGATCGCATGAACTTGATTTTATATCACCTAACGTGTTTGCTAGAAATTTCAATCAATGACTTTTTATGATCAACTGAAGTTCTGGATATCGACTTCATATCGAAATTTCTCTCTACGACAGCGCCTGGTGAAATCCAACTTAAGTCAACCATAGATATCCTTACTCGTCTTGCAATAATATCCATGTGTGTTTGCTTATACTAAAAGCGTAATCCGTTGTTATGCCTTAATTAATTATTTGCTAAACATATTGCTATCCTAGGATACCCGTATAACAAGGACAAAAATAGGAAGGATTGAAATGTTCATTAGAGCGAAATTTGCATCAGTGCTATAGCTGACAAAATACCATTGAAACAATCACACAAACCAAAAACAAACCTTAAGCCCAAAAGGTGAAGGGATTTCCTGGCAAAAGTTTTTGTATACTATAATCATACATATCTACACTTGATTATAGTTCTCTCTGCAATTATCAGAATGTTCGCCTACATCCCAATTTAACCCTCCCATCAAAGAGATTACTCAGCTTATGAGTTTCTATTTCTATACCTACAACAACAAGTGTGCGGGTGTTTGTCTTTTTCTAGTTACAGTTAGTTCCTGATTTATACCAAATAATCATAAATTGACTCCTTTTGCAAAGGATGAACGAATGGTCAAATTGCGGTCGACGTGGCAAGACTTAAATCTAGTAAAATAAAGTTTTCTTAATTTGCTGAAATATCTTAGCCTCAAAATGACTCTTTTGAGAATTGTATTGCCAAAAACATTAAAGAAATAAGCAGGCTTATAGCCTCAAGTAAGGTTTGGGGTTGGTTTTTAGATAGATATTTTCGGCAGATGTTAATGGTATGGTGAGTTATTTTAAGGGAATGTGTAGTGTAGGTACCTCCTGTTGAAAATATAAAAAAAAAATGTATTTTTGCTCTTTATCTTTGTTTCTTTATTTTAGGACGTTTGAATTGGTCTCGAAGGAGTTTTTGAAATAATTTCTTGGAATTTTGTTGCTTCCTGTTGACAGATGGGGATTTCAATTTTATCACGTTGATAAATCTTTGTTAATAGAATCAAGTTATAGGATGTGATTCAATGGGTATTTAGGTAGGATTATGTATGTTATGAGACTTTGCTTAGTACGAGTATTGTTTGTTATTTAGCTGTCACAATGTGTCTGTGTACCGAAATCGTTTTCAGTTTCTATTGGATTACGAACGGTAGTTAAGGTAAATATCTATTAACATTTTGTTTACTCTAAAATTATTTTCGATAACATGGGAGCAATGACTTGCTGGGCATTTAGGTTGAGACAGTCGTAGGGACGCTCGCATAGAGCGTAGAAATTTTCAACAAAATTCAGTACACATACGAGGTCCATTCATAATACAACATGTCAATTTTCCATAGACATTCTCTACGATTCTTGCAACAGTCCTTGCGACCGTCTCAACGTGAATGGCCTTCAAAATTATGTGTTGTACTCGATTGCTTCAAAACTCAATTCAGAAACATGGATTGCTCAATGTTTTCTTGTTATAAAACTATATTTCTATAAAAAAAAAGTATACACTTTTTCCAAAGTGTCCAGATCCTATTTTTTTGTTTCAATTTTGAAATTAGTGTTGGAACTTAGTTCATATGAACTTTTTCCCATAGTGAAACTTACTTCCCAAACTTAAGAATTAAGGTCCCACTGATAAATTAGGTGGGAGTAAGTTTATAATGGTTAGTGGGAGTTAACTCTTTAATAATTCCCATATAACCCGAAAACTATAAGTATTAATACTATTACCTCAAGAGGATAGTCATATCTATTATAAAAAGGATCACAAAATAAGGAAACACTCATTAATATTATCGCCCTCAAGTGGGTCTTCAATCTTTTTTTTCTCAGGTAAAAAAGGAAAATTTGAAAATAATGCTTGCCATAAAACTTGATATAATACTGTTTCACTTACAATGACAATGAAGGATCAAAAGAGTTTAATTTTAAGGTTTATCCTATGTTGGAAATTTGTACTTTAGAATAGCACATGAATATTTTTTTCTATCTATAATCCGTTTTAAATACAGTCACTAACAATATTACTCGGAATGAAAAGTTTTTTTTAAGCATGAGCTTTTTTGTCTGTTAAGCTTAGATTAAACATTAGATGGCCAACGTAAATGGTCAACGCATTGACTCCTGGATATTATCAGGAACATCGTAAACATATTGTCAAGATAGACTGTGTCAAGGGATGAAACGTTGGCGATCACACCAATGACGGCACTTAGCCAATGTTGTCCCAAAATGCGTTGACGTGCTATCTGTGTCAACGCAATTGGTACACTCTGGTGTCAACGTATTGACACGTGAAAAAAATATGATTACACTACTTGTGATGTGGATGGATTTAAAAAACCTCTAAAAAATCAGAAAGTGTTTTACTGCTCAGGAAAAAAGTGGCAATTAGGTGACATTTAGATCGAAATACAACTTTTTCGTCTAAATGTTCATCCATCATCTGCCAAGCCATCAACCATCAAGTTCCATCGAAGGATGGCTATAACGTCAATCGATTAAAACAGCTAAAAAATAGGAAATTTTTGAAGTTTCTTACTGCTCTGGAAAAAAGTAGGTTAATTGGGTGACATCTGGATTGAAAAATACCTATGCCGTCAAAATATAACTCGTCTTTCATCTGTCAAGATATCAGCTGTCAAATTCCTTTGAAGAATTTTGAAATTTTTTTAATGCTTCGGAAAAAAAGGGATTTGAGGGCAATTGGGTCACATTTGGATTGAAATATACTTCAACAACATAATGAATAGTTTTAATTCGAATTGTGTAAATATACTTTCACAGTAAAAATATAGTTTGTCCCCTCATCTGTCAAGCTATCAACTGTCGATGTTTTAAAAAATCCTCAAAAACTGCAACCATTTCGAAATTGAGATGAAGGTCAAGGCAGGGTACGTTGGCATGACAGAAAAAACCGCTGTGACAACGTAAGGATACAGTCAACGCGTTGGTGAGTAGTCTGTCATAGTGTACTTATTGCGTTGACAGGGTGATTAGACGGCCAACGAAAATTATCAACGCATTGACCCTTAAATTCATGTCAACGAGAGTGTGAACGCAGCCATCAACGCATGGACCAGTTTTCTACCTTGACGATTACACAACAAAACAACTTTGGGACAGAATTTTACGTCATTTTGACGTCAGAGAGTCAACGTTATATCAATAGAGCAAGAGCAATCATATGGATTTGATATCTGGATTAATTTCGAATAGTTTTGGGAATGACAGTATGTGGGTCAATATTTCAAAATATTAATATTTCAGTCTCCTTCATTTTTGAACCGAAGCGAAGTACAAAATTTTATTATAAGTTTGTTAATTGGATGGCTTGAAACAAACGGGTTATAATATTCGCTCTAGAAAAAATAAAGTAAAAAAAAATATCATACCCGCTATCTCCATTCTAACACCCAAAATGTCATTCCCCTGACGTGTCCCCAAGCCTACTTACCACACTGTCTGAATTTTAGCAACGAAACTAAAAACGATACACAAAATCTAATGATGCAGTCTTTTTAATAATATATGCATCCTAACTAAAAAATAGTTTAATGATTTTAGTTGCTTTATTTTTTTAGATAGGAGCTATTAAGTAAGTGTCCCCCATAAATTGATCATTTCTATCCCACCAATGGAAATTGAAAAAAATATATATAGGCTCAAAATAGAAAACTGATTTTTTTGTTGTTTAACGGAACAGAATTGCTTTTTATGAAAATTAAAGTAAGGGTTTCAAAAAAACTTTGTTGTCTTTTATATTTCAAGTTAAGGCAATGATTTTGTTTTTCGTCAAGCGAAATTGTCATTCCTCTAACGCGAGTTTTTTACTAAACCGTGTGGTATAAAAATTAAAAAGTTTTACTCGTCTGTGTCTTTTACAAGGGCCTACGTGAAAAATAATATAAAACATCTAATTTTCTAATAACCTCCATTTAATTCTCATAAAACACCCTTCGGAGTCATTCCCCTAACATCATTTTTTGTGTCATTCCCCTGACTTTCAAGTTTTCATTATAATGATTGATTGCGTTTTGGTAACTCTAGAAGAATCAATAATATTATATTTAAACATATTTACAGTATTTTAAGTAATTTTGAATTTTTTCACATTTTCTCGGGCAAAATATCATAAAAAATACGATTATTACTATAAAATGTTTAGTCTCGCAAAATTCTTGAATCATGAGAGCAAGTTCGTGCAACATAGTCGTGGATGCTATTTTTGATGTTAGTATTTGTTCTTCTTTTTCTTTACACTCCTGAAACCATTCGCAAAATTAAATATCCATCTAATCAACGGAGTAAATATAAATTTTTGACATTCCCCTGATACAAGTATCATTTCCCTGACTTAAAAAGCCGTTAGATTTTATCAAATGTTATGACTCCTTGCTTTAAAGTAGTTGTTATAGAGTTATTAAGAGATATAATTGTTCGTCTACCAAAATATGTTCTTTTGAGCGAGGGTCCACTTTGGAGTGAAAAATATTAATGTTTTGAAATATTGACCCATGTACGTAACAGATAACAAATACAAAGAAATAATTAAGTGCCCAAAACTGTAGGGCAAGCCTTTAAGGCTGTTTTTTAAGAGGTGAAGAAGGGCACCACTATTTTCAGGGACACCCGATTTGACAGTTCTCGCTTGTTTTGCAGAAATTGAAGCCACACGAAGATTGTTTGCGTCGTACATTTGGTGAAATAGCCCAAGGCAACATTGCTATTGATTCAAGCAATTTAATTTGAATTTTTTTCAGTGATGAAGCATGCTTATGGTTGAATGCCTTTATCAATAAACGGAATTGCGATATGATAAAGATTATATCAACGGTCCATATGTGTTTAAAATATTATGTTGGTCAGAAAGTTACGGTCATTTGTGAACGGTACAGAGACATGGTTAAAATTTCTTCGCAATTCAATTGGAAGGCATTTATATTGCACATATCGTCACTTTATTGCAAGAACTAGGTAACTCAATTTCATAAATTTTTGAGACAGCAGCCTTAATAGAAACCTAGCCACTGGAACACGATGAAAAGTATAATTTGTATGTCCCTTAAACTTCACAAATATCCTACGTTTGTCTATGGTATTTTTAAATTGTAAAAAATAATACCGTTTTTTCCGGTATATAATAAAAATAGAAAATTGAGTTACCTAGGGGCGATATGTATGTGACTTCAGCAGGATGGCAGCTTGACATTTCACACAGCGTTCGAAACAATTAATTTACTGAAAGAAATACTTGACGAACGATTCATTTCATGAAATGGACCTGTTAACTGGTGCGATTTTTTGAAGTCATCTCATAAGATTATCTTCACTAAGGATACGTTAAGTCCATAAACCAGAAACAGTTTATCGCTTGAAAATAAACCTTCGACGCCTTATTGTCTAAATACAACTTGATTTACTGCCAAAAGTATAAGAAAATTGGACTTCAAGACTACGCCCGTCGTACGCACCAGCCAGGGTGGTCTTGGTCTCATGCCCGAAATCACTTTCAAGCATTAATGCCATAAAATAAGCTTTCAGATAAAACCCATTTCAGTGATATTAAGAATATAAAATTTCTTTATTACCTTTACCAATAGACCTATTTTATAATTTCCCAAACTCAATAAAATCTCTTATCAATTTGAAATTAGTTTTATTTCTGACAAGTTTTTGTTTATAAAAATATTCAAACCAACAATGAAAATTGCAACAAAATTTCTTCCTTTAAAATACAGCATCCTCATCCCCAAATGCAAAAGCAAACGCCGATGTCCCCTCATAACGCATTTATGTACCTTAACTTCAATATAATTGCCCAGCAAAATTCCATTCTAATAGCAATAAGACAGAAGCTATTTCAATTTAGATTAATGGTCTTTTAAAGACGCATTTCAATCAACTTCAGTGAGATGATGCAAAATGAAGGCTGAACGTCATCGTCATCGGTCGTGGAGAAAGGTTGCCTTTCTAAAGAGCATTTTTCATATAACACTCGTAGTAGTATACACCCTGAAGAACGGAGAAGTTGGCAAAATGAATGTATATGTATGTAGGTATGTAGATACACAGTATACACCTACATAATATTATATAGAAAGAAGATGAAACATTATTGTTGGACACTTGGTTTGAAAATGCAATTATCTTAGTTTTGCCTTTAAACACAAAAGAGGAAGCTAAGAGGGAAAACTTCATCAAAAATATACCTCGCATCCATTATTGTCATCTTGTCTGGTTGTCTGTAGTTTGTCTGACTTCTGCTGGATGGAACCAGGAACTAGAGCTGTCTATAGTGGTGTATAGATAGATTCTCAGCTCAGGCCCAAGTATCAGAAACCAAATTGGAAATAGTGAAGAAAAAGAATCTATATACACAGACATTTTATTTCATATAACCCAGGGTGCTCTTGGAATGATGAGTTCTGTCGTTGACTCTAGATATAGGAACTGGCTGTGACTGTGATGCTTGCATCTAGTTGGCTATTATTTAATTTTCTACTCTATGTTCGTTTTTGTTCGTTAGATGCTTCTGCTGCCGTTGTCGTCGTATAACCGTTATGGTCCTCGTCCTTGTAGACCATTTTAATATGATCGTCCATCATTTGTGGAGTGGATGGTAATAAATTGACTCATTGCATCAAAAGAAGTATATACTCTTCGTTCAGATGTCGAACCACAAATCATTTTATGATGTTTACCGTTTATCTTATCAGCTTAAAATATTTATCTTTTATAAATAAAAAGATAAAGAGCAATCACTTAATGAAAATGATTGGGTAAGTTTGATTTTAGCTTTTAATTATCACTGTGAAATTTTGGGCATTCTTTAGCTTAAGGAAGATTTTAACTAGATGAATTTGATCAGTTTCAAAGTCAGAAATATTTTTTGTTAGTGATGCGATTTTAAGGTGTCGAAAAAATTGTCAAGTTTTCTGACAACTCAGAAAGACTAATTGAAACTAACATTCGCCTAAAACTGTATGATGGCGTGCTCTCACTGGCCCAGTATGCGCTTATGAATGGCAAGTCTGTGGAGACGGTGCTTCACGAAGTGGTCAGCACAAATCAATTCTCGCTCTGGTAGCATTCCTCGACATAGAAGGGGCCTTAAATAATGTTGACAACAGTGCAATTCAGCTTCAGCCAGCCCTAAACTCAACCAGCATTGATCCGATACTGATAAAGTAGATTGACTCCATGCTCCAAACGAGACTTATTAATGTGAGAATGGGTGAAAGCAAGTTAAAAGTAAGGACGTGAAGGGGTACCACAGGGTAGAGTTTTATCTCCTCTACTTTGGCTCCTTGTTGTCAACCAAATTTTTGAAAATAAAATCTGAGTTGTATCAAGGTCGTTGCATATGCCGATGCGATGACATCGTGTTAATGGCCTCACGAAAATTTGCCAATACCTTGTGCGATCTCCTACCAAACTCCCCTTGACAACCTGAGCAATTGGGCCAGATGCTGCGGACTTAGCGTTAACCCACAGAAGACAGAACTGGTGTTGTTTACGAGGAAACGTTATATTCCTAGCATAGACCCGGCAACCATTACCACGCTCCCTGAATGCAAAAATTCAAACACGTTCCTTGGTATGCAATAATGCAATGCACTAAAAGACCAATGATTGTTCGAAATGACAGGATTCTTAATTTTCAATAATTGTCTCAGGGTTTGAGTCATACAGTTTCAGTTTAGTGATTTTTAGGTCCATAACCAATACCTACTGCTAAAAAGCTAAGCCAACAGTTCTTGAACAGTTTAGAAAATATTGTGAATTTGTTGACTTAAATGGTACTGAAGTTAGACGAGTACATTTTTTAAAAACTGCTTCAGTGCACCAAGACAGAATAAACTGCTTCAAATGTATGTGTATATCTACTGTTGGTAATATGTTTTTATAATTGTGATGTCCATGCTAAAATATATAAATCCGAAAATATCTGATTCCTTTCATTTAGTACCTTTGTACTTTCGCGACAGCATTGGTAAGAAATTTTTGTTATTCCCTTTGGCCAGTCGTATACAATTTTAACAAGTTAACATGGCCTAGTTATCGCATAAGTGTCAACTGGCCTTTAATTCAAAGTCAAACGACAAAATATTTCTGTGCCTAGGTCGTCTGTGTTGTAAAAGTAACACTCTCGGCAATGTCGTCATTAATTACTTAAAAGCTTTTCGAAAATCCTTATGTCTAGGCCAATAGCAAGCATTTTGTCTTGTTTCAAGGAGAGGGGGAGTGAAAAAAAGCTATGCTCCATATGCCTAACATATGCTGCTAACTCTCTTTCATGTGGGAATAAAATGTTCCAAAGAGACAATGGCTTTTGTAGCCTTTTACCACTTTATGTTCAAATTGGTGTCGAGTTTTGTTAGTTTGTTTTCAACAGACTACCTTTTCTGCTACTTAAGGGGTTTTCATGTAAAGGGAATCCTTGCAAAAGGATCGAAAGTTGAAGTAATGCTCATTTGAACTGACAGCAAAGGGGATGAGAAATTGGCATTGTTCTACTTCTAGTACTAGTAAGTCCGTATATGTAGGAGGTATAAGGAGCGATGAGTATGAAGAGGTAGTTGATTTGCTTCTTTGCTCGAGTTTCTCATGTCTTCGGCAAAGAGAAAATGTGTTCGTTTGGTTGTCGTTGTCGGTTGTAGAAAAGTGAACTGTGAACTTCTTAATCATCAAGATGCCAGATGAAATGAATAATTTTGTTTGAATTCTAATATTCAAGTCTAGAAGATACACATTTTCTACGGAATACAGATTGTACCCAGTAGAAAAATTTTAATGCAATGTATATCTGGCGAGCAAAAAGGACAATGGCAACGAACTAAATCGTTATCCTGTCTTCCCTTCGTTGAATTGTCAGCTTCAGACTATGAGTTGGGTGATTCAGAGGAAGTCGATGTTCCTATAAGTGGTACCGGGGGTGTTGAGCTATAGAAAGAGAGACGTGCGCTATAGATAATGATAAATGAAGGGAAATGCTATTTTCTGCTCGTGACGGTAAAAGGAGATTGTGATTTTCACTCAACATTAAAACGAAGGAATCAAAGCTGGAGTTGATTTCTCTCAATCTAAGGACAGTTAAATAAGTGTATAGAACAACTTCAAAACCGTTTAACAGCAGCTAAGGAGAACATTTAAAATAAATTAATGAATATTGTTTCGAGTCGTTTAATGATAAAACTTACTATTTAGGGATTCCTTTTACTTATGCAGGCAACCTTTTCCGGGAACTTAACAGTTCTCATACACCCTTTTGACTTTTTCAATTCGAAGTAGGTACATACCTACGTACTTTCTGCAACAGCATACTGTATTCACTTTAATCAAGTCTTAAAATCTGTACTATTTTTAAGTAGAGTGAGAATTGTATCCTTTGCTAGTTTTACTTGGAATTTTTATTATTCAGCTGCAACAAATCCAAAAAAAATTGTAAGGTTGTCTTTAAGAGTACAGTGAAAGTGGTGTCCTTATCACGTTATTTTATGCATGCGCTTTTGCAAGAATGAATAATAAAACGAAAAAGCTGCAAACGACAATATTTTCTAGAAAATGCCAAAGTTGAGAGTAGACTTAAAACCCATATTGTAGGTATGTGCCTACAAACTTTAACGCATAATTTTCAGTAAAGAAAATTGGAAACAAAAAGCCGCAAATATTTCCTTCTTTTCTTGCTGCATAGTTCCTTTTCTGACTCAAATTATCCTGTGTCGTTGGTATCTTTAAATGTGCCTTCTTTGCGTGACATAATTTCGGATATGAACAAAGTTTGGCCTAGAATTAAAGTTTTAGAACTTTAATCTTCAATCTCTAATCAAGAAAAGGCACACATAAAATTCTTTCTTTTTTTTTTTTGTTGTGTTTGCTTTTCCCATTTCTTGACGTGCTGCGATAATTTTTGTATTCTTGCACATTTTCGTATCTCAAAAAAACAATAAAGAATCTCGGTTTCGTTTCTTTGAATGAATGGTGACGGAATGAGGGTGGCAAAAAATAAAATGCTTTGAAAACACAATTAAAGGAAAATTGCCGTTAGCTAGAAGAAGGAAGGAAGCACTGTGAAATGGAAAGCACTATTGTTCTATTGCGAATATAATCCTTTTGGACCAACGCGGCCGATGACGCTGACGCCTTTTTTTGTATTTTATTAGTTTTTCTTTTCTTTTTCTTTAACAAGAGAAATGAAATGAAAATAAAAAATAAAAACTACATCTCATGATGTCTGATGCTTTTTTTTTGTATTTATTTTCCACTTCAAGAAAGAAAGTTAAATATTTGACAGTTTTTAATTGAGGCTTAAAGAATTTTGTTCTTGTTTATACAGCAGACTGTTTTTCTGGAGAATTGTCAGTTATGAACAATATAATTGGTGTGAAATGATGAAATAAGTTTTATGATTCTTATGCGTTTCAGAAAATAAGAGCAAATTGCAAAATTACAGGATCCGACAGCAGTTTATGTACAAAATTTGTTTCTTAAGTTTAAGAGGGTCAAACTTATGCCTTGAGTTTGTAAAAGAAATTTGTCTTCATCAAATATTGAGTAGTTAGGTGCCTTATTTTTTAAAACCCAAAAAATATTTTTTTTTTAAATATTGGTATACAGTTGGTACAGTTTAAACTTTTTAGCCACTGGTGACTGTAAAATGATCAGAATCATTTAAACTAATTTCAAGAAATCAAATTCCAACCAAAATGGATGGAAAAAATCCCTTTGGTGGGAAAAATGGTGGTAAAATATTCATAGTGGGAATAATGGTGGGAAAATATTTCGATGGTCCCTTTTTTGGTGGGAAAATTACTATTACCGTAACCACAATTCACTATACCTGCCTATCTTCGAACTATTTTACCTACATATCGTCGGTTCAAAGGTAAAACTCATTAACTAACATTTTACACGTTTGAAGGAAATTAGACTGAAACATACTTTTTGAAGCTAAAAATTCAATTTCCGAAAATTTTTAAATAAAGTTCCCGGGTATACCTTTCAATGTTCATATAAAAAACGTGCAAAATGAGGCTTTTTGCATTCAAAAAATGCATTTCATTCTCATTTTGTTGAACTTTTTTTTCTGCACTTAGTGAGTTTTACCTTTGAACCGACGATATAATGATTTGGCACACAATACAGAAACTATCAAAAATATTTTTTTTATGAATACCACACCAATGAGGTATCTACCAAAAATCGCTTACCTAGACAAAATTGAAAAATAATAAAAGATTTATAAAAGTCAATGGGTGACCAACTACTTAACTGACCTTTTACGACCGTTAAGTGACCTTTCAAGTAGCATACTTTCGTTTTTAATGACCCAAATGAGGTGCCAACATTTTTTTGTGACCTTGAAACGAACTTTAAAAATTCATAAGAAAAACTATGGCTACCCATTTATTGAATATAAGGCGTTTTCCTTTGGAGGAGTACTTGCAAGTACTTAGGAAACATTTGTAGCAGAAAAGGTTATGGTGGTTTTTTTTTTCCTTCCAGTACAAAAATGGTGGGATTCTAGAAATCCCATCTGGTATCACTGGATTTTTATGTTTTGCTCAGAATTAGTCTGAAACCTAGCTTTGAACGGTATTACACATTAGATGTGTTCCATGCCGACTTTCAAACAGTTTGAAACCGCCAGATTTAGTCCGAAGTCGTTCCACACTTGAAAATTTGTACTGTTTCGGACCAAAAAGAGCTGTCATAAAATTTCCCCTCCTTACCAGATTTGGTCCGAGAAATTTCTGGTGGCTGTTTTGTACTAGCTGTCAAATATGCCAAGTTGACGTAATTTAGACGTTTGTTGCATTCAAATTGAAAAAAAACCAAACCTTTATTAAGGGTTACCCAAGTGCAACTTTTATTTCTATTATTATTTTAATTTTAATAAGTGTGTATATTTTTTAATTGTGTTTTTCTTTAAAATAATCAAATGATATTCATAAAATTATTGCACTTAGAAAAACTGTTTGAAAGAAAACATTTGTAGCATTTATTTGCAATTTAGTATTTCTTGTATATTTCAGTATTATTTCTTAAAAAGAGAAGAGTTTGAAGCATTATGATTTACCACCGTGTATGTATTTAACACGCTACTTTTTTAAGCGAAGATAAAAATGCACTAAAAAACAGGGCTAATGTAAGTATGCTCATTTTATAAACTTAATTCACTTTTTTAACCAACTTTAATTATTAATCAAACGATTGGTTTAAAAGGAGCAATCAAATTACTTTATTTTTTTGGAGTTTTCCGAACAAAATCAGAGATGATTATGACGTCACACATCGTGACAAAAGCAAAAAACCATTGAATGTTTGCTTAAAAGAGAAAAAGCGAAGCAACTGGGTGCAGCATTATTATGAAAGATGAAAAGGTAGGCATAGTTGAATTGTAAAAGATATGAAACAAGACTCCATTTTGGTTTGTGGTGCTCTTAAGGCTCCCCCAAACCAACGCGAAACATTCGCCAACGAAGCGAAATCATTCACAATAATACAAAATATGAAAGATACACAATGCTACACAACAACAAAAAATCGTCTTTGCGAATGATTCGCTACGAATTTGCGTTGGTTTGGGAGAGCCTTTATTTTTTTAATGCAGAAATTCGTTTGTTTCATTAATATCCACGCCAGAGGTTTTGATGAATCATATTACAACTCCATTTAAAAATCACAAAATTTTCTTTCAAATTAAGGTTATTTAAGAATATTTTTTGTTTTTTTATTTTAATAAACTTGATATTTTTATTAACTTATTTTTTGAGTTGTTATTCTTGAAAATGTTGATTGAGATTTATGATTAATGTACGGCAACTCTAGCCGAGTATGTGTTTGACGTTTAGTCCGAATTAGTGCAAATTAGTGCCCAAACCACACATTTTGACACATTTTGACAGTTTTTCTCCTCTCTGACAGAAGAATGTCAAAATTTGACATTTAGTCCGAAACAGTGCGAAGAATCCAAAAAAAAAAAAAAAAAAAAAAAAAAAAAAAAAAAAAAAAAACCAATAAAAATACAAAAAAAATAATAAAACCAATAAAAACACAAAAAAATTATAAAAACCCGAAAATGCTTGCTGTGGCTGTTCTAGTTTGTAAGTAGTCTGTAAGTAGTTTGTAAGTAGCTTTATGTAGTTTTATAGTAGTTTTAATTAGTTTTAATTAGTTATAATTAGCTTTAATTAGTTTTAATTAGTTTTAATTTAGTTTTATTTAGTTTGTAAGTTTTATATAAAACCAAAAATAAAGATAAAGATACCAAGTTTTTTTGCAATTCTTCTTGGTGAAAAATAAAACCAACATGAATTCTAGTTTTAAGATAGTTCTTAGGCCGAAAGGCATTAGCATTAAGTTATTAGTTTAATTCAAAGTTAAAAGTTCAAGTGAGCTCAACTCCATGATTGCGTTTCGCCCAGGTACGATAGTTGGGCTCATCAGTTAGATGACTATCGTACTTGAACTTTTAACTTTGAATTATATATTCGGTCACTCCACTTAAACAGAAGAATTTCTTTTCAAATTTTCTTCATATTCAATTGTTATTAGTTTAACTTAGAGCGCCCGAATGGGGCCAGTAAGTTAGTTGTAAGATATTGATAAGTAGGCTAGTTTTTATGAATTTTTGTCTAGCTTTAAGATAGTTTTAAGATGATGGAAAAATAAAAATGAAAAAAAATAAAAAAAAAAAAAAAAAAAGTGCGAAGAATCCAAGGAACAAACCTATTATAATGCTTGAAAGTTTCAGTTTAGAGACGTACAAGAGATTGTGCTGTAAAAATACTGTGCAAGACAATTAAAAATTTGTTTTTTTATAATTGTGGAACAATTCCTAATTGCAATACGAGTTTCTCCCTAACTATCGACACCCATTGTTATATTACTTCCTACCTCCTTTTAAAACTATAAACTCGAATCTCAAAGTAAAAATAGTTCTTAAGTTTTCCAAAAAAAAAACTCTTTCCATAGTTTAAAATTCTTATTGTTAAAAAAGTAATTCTATTGTTTCACATTTAAATAATTTGTTAAAAATCATTTTTCAAAGATAAAAATAATTTTAAATACTAAGCAATTGTTTATCATTTGTTCAAAATATTTCCTAATCAAAATGAAAATACAAAAAGTTTAATCTTTCAAAACTAATTAACCTTGCTAAATAACCACTCTATACCTATTATAAGTTCGAGTACTATACTTAAGACAATTAGAACACTTGTTGGCATTTTTATGATGCCAACATATCATTAGCCCGACAGACTTTTCAATACTTTTTTTAATTCTTTTTTGATACAAGGCAAAATCTGAATCCAAAAATAAATCTGTTCATTAAATTGAATAAATTAAAATCAAAATGGTTATTCAAATACGTTTCCTACGCACACAAAAAAAAAACACAGAAAACATTAGACCAATTATTTGGATTGGTTTTTAAATAAATTGATCTAGGCAGTGGCTTTTAGGCTTATTTTTGAATAATCGTATTTTATTGAAATTTTAATTGTAAATATTTATATTTTGAAATACAATAAATATGTTGTTCAAAGGAAGAATGTTTTCATTTAAGCCCTTGTACATAAAACAAATTCACAGAAATTACAAATTTATTAATTTGTGTATTTTTTAACTACGAATTCAGCCCATGCGAATGTCTCATTAATTAAACAACCGCATCTAGGACAAATGTATTTTTGTTCTTTACAATTTTGCCCTGTTTTTTTTTTTTTTTTTTTTTTTTAATTTAAACTTTTTTATGTTTTCTTTAGCTTTTCGTCTGCAAGATAATTAATAATTCATTTCTCTTTTATTTTGTCTACAAACAAACCACATATCAAGCATGTTGCATGTATTTAGGTAAAGTAACCTCAATTAAAGAAAATTTTTGTGTTTTCCAACAATTTTCCTCTGTGCTGTGTGAATTTATAAATAGAATGGCACACGAGGTGTTTCTCTCTTACAAAAACATATGTGTAGGTAGGTATTTGATGCAAAGGAAAATGAACTTCATTCATCACAATGTATAGAACGAAAGGTATGTAGGCATCTTAAAAATTCACTTCAAAACCTCCAATGATTTGCTTTGTTTGTTTTTTCTACATTTTATTTTTTTTTTGTATTCAATAGACCAATTTAAAATAAAAAAAGAGAAATTCTTTTTGGACAAAATAATATATAAATATTTAAGTCCTGTTTATCCATTTCATCATAAATGGATGAAAACTTGACAGTATTCAGTGTTTTTGAAAAGGGTCCAAACTTTTTTTTTCCATAAACTTACATATGTATGAGTTGTTAGAAGGGTTCTGTTCAAACGAAAAATTTAAATGAAACCGAGAGCATTTTATATCCGAGGGTTGGAAAATTAATTCAAAAATGGAATCTCCAATTCAAATATATCGTAACATATGCCATCATATTTTGAAACAAAATCGGAAGAATGATTTGTGATGGAAGCCCACATATTTCTAAAAAAGGTAAGGTTATGTTTATAATATGTAAATCATGTTAACTTGACGTCCTTTTTTGATTTTCTATTACCAATTAAGGATATTTAGCATTATTCATTTAATATAGATTATATTTTATCCCTTATATTTACTTGAACGCCTCTGTGGGTGGTTTAAATTTTTGGGTTCTCATAAAATAAAATTCCCGAATAAGTCATATGAAATTGCTTTTATGACATAAAAATGAAATTTATGACAAATTATAAATATGAAACTTTGTGAAAATATATGTACATATAAAAATTGAATACGATGGTATCCCTTATAAATTATGTTTTTCTAGATTTTCCTATAAAAATGTAGTTTGAACTCCAACACAGGTGATACATTTTTTATTGGCGGTAGGTATTGAAGGCAATAATAAATATTTGTTGTTGCTCCCGCATGAAATCTTCAGTTTTTTAATAAAAAGTTTGATATTCAATATCAGCTGGACTTCATCGAGGCAGTATAGGTACTTATACCTATAGGTACTGGTTCAAAAAATGTGACAAGAATCGTTACGAGTTAACAAAGCAATTATAGCTATTTTTGCTCAAACCATACTAAAACCAAAAAACTTTAAACCCAGTTTAATTTTTTTATTTGCTTTTTTTATAATTTTTTTCGATGAGGCGATTAAATTGCAATTAAGTTTGTAAAGCTTTGTATGTATGAATGTGTATGGTATGTACAATAACAATAATAGTCTAAGAGCTAGCTTTGAGCTTGGTAGGTACCTACCTACTAATTTTTTTTGTTTTTTTATTTTTAACATTGAATAACAAAATAAAATTAATAAATAAATAAACAGTCAGTTCAAGTAAACAGGGGAACAATCCATTGATTGGTTAGAGTTCCCATCACACGGAAAATGTGGACAAAGTCCAGTAGAATTAAACAAAAGTAGTGTTTTAAAATCCTGAAGGTATATATTCGGCCATACATGGCTTTTTCTTACGAGCGTGTAATCAGTGGCGTACGGATTTACTTTTCTAAGATTTCGAATAATATCAAAAAACTATTTGCATAATTTTTTCGTACAAATTTCATTTTGATGTTTTTTCGCTCTCTTATTGAAATTTTATGTAGGTACTTCGTTTTTTTTACCAATATAAGGTGGTTAGTAAAAATGAATTTAAAATGCGTGACAGGTGCATGAATTTGAAAAATCAATAAAACGCGAACTATTCAAAAATGCCAAATTGTTTTTTTTTCTAATTTAGCTATATGGGAGATTTAAGTTTGAAAAGTCTAAAACAATGTATGTACATATTTTCGACCAAATGGCATGGGCGGCCCTCCAAAACAGCCTTATTCTGAAGTTTTTGTTCAATATTTCAAGCATTGGATGGAGGCTGTATGCTTGAATGTTATTTTTGAGGGCTTCTAAGGTACTGAGATAATCGCTGAAAACAAAAGGATTTGAGGTATCCCAAAAGGAAAATATCGCGAAGTGCCAAATCAGGTGAGCGCGCTGGGCAGTTCATATCGCCTCTTAAGCCTATAGTACGCAGATCGAGCGAAAACAAATGTTATATCAACATTTTTTTCTCAAGACAAATTCTGAAGGTGTAGAGATAAAAAGAAAAGGGAAATGAGAACATTAGCGTAGCAGGAAATTTAAAAAATTATAAAATCTCCTTCAATTCACATAAATTTGAGACTTTTACTTTGAGCAAGAAAAATTGATCGCATGCGCTTGATGGGGAACAATTTAATGTGAATGGATGAAAATACATACCTCTAAAAAGTCTGAAATTTTTAGTATGTTTACTTCTCTGGAAAGGGCAAGTTGGTAACATTTGGATCAAAATACACTTAGAAATATTTTGTCCCCCATCTGTCAAAGCCATCAACTGTCAAATTATATTGAAGGATGGCTACGATGTCAATGAATTAAAAAAACACTAAAAATTCCGAAATGTTTGAAGTTTTTTACTTCCCTAAGAAAAAGTGATTTAAGACACTTGTTTGACATTTGGATCAAAACAAACTTTTTCCGTCAAAATATAGCTTGTTTTCTATATTTCTAGCCATCATTCATTGAAGGATGGTTACGATGTTGACGGATTAAAAAAGATCTTAAATTTAGGAAATTTTTGATTTTTTTTTACTTCTCCGGAAAAAAGGGATTTCAGGGCCATTGGCTGACATTTGGGTTAAAATAAACATTTTCTGTTAAAATATAGTTTTTCCCCATCTGTCAAGCAATTAACTGTCAAATTCGATAGAAGGATGGCTACGATGTCGTTGGATTAACAAACCTCTAAAAATTCCGAAATTTTTGAAGCTTTTTTAGTTTTCGGGAAAAAAGTGATTTTAGGACAACTGGTTGGCATTTGGATCAGACTTGACTTTTTCCGTCGAAACATAGCTTTTCCCTATCTGTCAAGCTATTAACTATAAAATTCCATTGAGAGATGAATGTGATTTCGATGGATTAAAAAATACCATGCCAAAATCAATAATATTCACAGTTTTCTACTGCTCCCGAAATTCAATTAGGTAAGTTTGCTAACTCAGTTTTCTAATTCCAACATTATTCAGCTCGGTTTGGAAATAAAACAGCTGTTGTATTTATTCTTATTTATGCATATCTTATGTCATCATTCTATATTTTATTCCAGCCGTGCGTCCTTCCAACGTCTAATAATGGACAGAATGGAACAGGGAGATGATATAAGTTTTTAAAAAGCGTCACAATTCGTCCGGAAAATAATGTTCCAGCATTCTTTTTCCGCGCAAAATTAAGTGGAGACTTTCTTTTACCTTTTAACGTACAGCGGTTACAACTGTCAAATTTTGCGATGGAGCTGCGTTCTGTTTTGGAAAAAATCCGAGATAAAATTTGTCCTGGGAAAAGTTTTATATGGGAGATAAATATTGTCTCGATCTACGTACTAGGCTTTAAGGTTCGTTTCCATTTGAGAGTAGGAACTTTAACTACCATGCTCTCTATAGTGACTCTCGGACAGCTTGAAAGTTTTACTTTCGAGAGTTGCTTGCATTCTTGTTCCTCTCAAATGGATACGCGTCTTTAGGGAGATGAGGCACCGGAGAATATAACATGCAAAAAGTCGATTGAAACTCTTGCTACGTTAGCTGTGGCATCGTCCTTCTAAAACCAGTAGTTTTCTAGGTCCATCTGTTCCAACACAGGCGGGAGCAGTTCCTGAATCCCCGCGTTTGAAGAATTGGCTTGCATACAAAAAACTCGTTGTTGAACAGACTACTCCATTTTGGTGAATAAAAACATGTGCTTATAAAATAGCACCAAAAATGTGACTGAACACCCCCAACCCTTCCCCAAAAAATTCTTGGTACGCTACTGCGTGTGACTTCCAAAGTGAAAACATACCAATAACTTTTACCAAAAATTAGCAAAATATAACTCCACTTTCTTTAATTTTTCGTGCAATTAACGTTTAAAAAAATCAAAACATGTTTAGTCTTCATGTTTCATCTTCCTGATGAGTTAGAAATTTTGTTTAATTAGTAATTAGTAACACTGTCCCTACGTTACTTCATAACATCCAAGATAAAAACACACATATATTTTACGTTTCTGAAAACAAAAACATAATTTTGCTGCTCTCATATCCAGTTCAAGTGCAGAAATATTAATTCGTTTTTATTACTAAGCGGCATGTCACCAAAACGCGTGCTAATTATACTTATCACGTTTCCATATTTGTTTTACTGTCCATTTCTTATATGACTAAGCAAAGAAATTTGCAGTATAGAAATGCGATGAGTAGGTATGTATCAACTAATTAAATTTCAAAGTGTCAAGACGATGACGATTGTCCTACTGAACTCAATTTATAACAAAAACCCATAACATTTTTATGATTTTATTAAACTGATGCCACAGCAAAATCGTTTTTGCAATTTTTCATCCATCCTATAGTGATCCAACTCCAAGCCAGACACACTCGACCGAAATACCTCCTACTATATACCATTTATAAACCAAACTCTTGAATGCGTCGTCATTTTTGAACAGAGAGTTGAGGTTCTTTTCCGGATATACCACCATTATTTATGTGACAGAAAGAACCTTACCCACAAAATATAATGAAGCATTCTCATCGATTACCCAATAAAGTGGAAAATTTTCACCTGAGTTATTTTTGCATATATAGATAAGGATGGGTGTATAGGAAAAGGTTCCTTGTTTTTATGAGTATAAGTAAGGCACACAGAACTTAATTTGAGGGTCTATTGTGGGCACAATAAAATCGGTGGTTGAACCTAAGACTTGTTATGAAATCGGTCAAGCAATTAGTCACCGGAAATGAATGTGGGTTGTCGCAAATGGAATGCCTTATGCTATACAGCACTAGATGTGATATGTTTGCTTATGGCAACCCTTTTATTCAACCTCGTTTTGATGAACAAAACATAATTTACCATTGTCGTAGGTTAGGTAAAGAGGTTTGATCTCGGTTAGCTTGTTATTCCAGGGAGCTATACACGGCAAGTGTTGCCAATAGCACAATACTAGCTAGCTACTTCTTTTTATAACTATTTCGCTTTTAAGAACAGATCAACGAATTTTACGAGTTTTTTTTCAATTTTGCTTTTATTTAAACTTTTTTGTACAGCAAATCTTGAATTTTTAAACACCCATGGAGACATTTTCTAAGCGATTTAATACCTATGAGTATCTAACATTAAACCTTTTAAGTTCTACAAACTGACTCAAGACTTCTATTTAAAGATGTTAAATAGTAAAACAATCACCGACTTCTCTTATGGGAAAAAGATATGCTAAGTAACATTTTTCATCATCATAAAAATGCATTTTAATACAAAAAAAAAACTAAGGTGGCAACATTGATCATCTATAGATTCTAAAAAAATAAACGAGTGGCAAGTGAATTGAATGCTCTTTCGTAATTATATAATTAATGGATTTTCTTAAGAAGAAAAAGCCCTGAGAGCAAATATAGTCTTCATATTCAGAATTGGATGAATTAGTGCAATTTATTTCATCCAAAAGTCATTACAGCTTAAATTAATTTGTATTTATTGCTAAACAGCAGCAAACGAAAATAAAAAAAAACTATTTTAAATGATCATCAGTGCTGTTATATTATATATGACCTTTCAAACTTTTATATTTATCTACGTACCCCAATCATTTTGACTTCTTTTTTATATTAAGAGAAATAAGAAATTTATTTTAGCTTGACGAATATTTCATAAAATAGGCATATTGTTTTTGTTTTCTTTCTGTATCTTGAATTGATTTGATTGAATACCACAACATTGATGGAAAAGTCGAGTGCCGGAAGTTTTAAAAATAGAACTCCGCAATATAAAACATAGAAACTTTATTAAATAAAGTCCAGAGTACCTATACAAACAAATTTTTGTTTTTTCTTTACAAAAACATTTCATGTAGGTACCTATACACCTTCCACCACAAAGCTTAAAGATTTCAATACATACACAGACAGATTTTAATGACCATCCATTATTTGTTCAAAAATAGATCAATATAATGTCTTTACAAATTTTGTTTAAAAAATTATTAAGACAAAATATTGCGATAAGAAAATTTAAAAATTCATCTTTTATAAACAAATAATAAATGCTTTCACACTTCAATATTACATGGTGAATTGATTTATATATTATTTAAAACAAAAGTAAACAAATAATCGAAGAAAAATCATCAAATAAATAATAAACTTTTAGCAACAAAAACCAACAACAACAACGAAAAAGATTTGTTCAAATCAAAACAAATAATATTGTTTGAGTAAAATCAACACTTCAAATCGCTTAACTCAGTAAGTTATATGATTACGAATAATAATTGGAGGAAAAATAATAATAGTCCAAACATTCAGAAAAACATACGAACAAAAATGCCGGCAAAATAAAACAACAACATAGGTAACAAAATTGTTATGAAAAAAAAAAATTATTTAACTTCAATCTTTCTAACACACTACATATTTTCCTATTCAATTTTCGACAGGATTGATGAATAAATTATTAGAAAATGCTCGTACTCGTATATGTACATAATGCTCGATGTGAGTTTTTTGATGGAAAACCGGAAACGGAAATTTGCATATCAACAACAGTGCATAAGCCAAAGAATTCTATTATTGATTGATTTACGAGTATATATGTTCGCACCAGGAGGGGATTTCATAAAAACAAATTATGGCAGTCGTTTGTAAATTCTGGCGAAGAAATGTGGAAAATGTTTAACTTTTACGATTTGGCTTCTAAAATTATGATGATGGAAAAGTCCATCAAAGTGATTTTAGTCATAACATCAGCGTGTCGGTTTCTCTGTTCAATTGTGCGTCTATGTTGAAAAACATATTTAGCTAGAGTATTAGTGGATGGATGGAATCACTCAAAATTTTGTACAAATTGATTTTATAGTGGAGATTTTCAACGTGTTTTTTCATACATAATAAATAGAAGTTATTATCTTAAATAGGTAAATAAAAAGATTTATTATTTTATTTATTTACTTAAATGCATTATCGAAGCTATTTTTATGTAAAATTTTCCGACGAAATGCATTTAAACAAATAGATAAAATAAATGTTTTCAGTTATTTAAAATTGTAGGTATCTTTTATTTACCTTTTACAAATGACAACTGAACTTAGTTGAGTAAATTGCAGCTCAAAAAATACAGTACACAACTGCTGAACTGCAGTTGTCTAATTTTGATTCAAGTCGCAACTGGAAAACTGACGGAAATACAATTAAAAAAGCAAGAAGCAACCATCTTTTTCGTTGTTTCCTGGGGCCTATAACACAGAACAACAAGTCAACTAGTCAACAATTACTTGTTCAACTATGTTTGTTCAACAAGTGAAAATCATTCCTGTAACTCAATAAAAATTGCAACAATTGTCAACGGAAAATATTTCCCTCGACTTGTTGAACCAGTTCAACAAGTAATTCTTACGCGATGAGTCGAAAAGTTTCCGAAAAAAAGAAACCATTTCATTTAAAATCAGCGCTTTGCTCTTAGATAAATAATATTTTATTCACCGTACAATGACAAAACCTGTGGTTCTTTTTAAATGTGTTTGTGTACTTTCGAAAACTACGAATTGCTTCGATTTTTTTATTTATATGACCTTTGACAGAACTTTGGACTAAATTCGTAGTTTTGGGAGGTACGCGAACAGTAATTTTGATTCTCATTATCATTGCTCGATTTAGAATAAAAATTAAAACATTTTGTTTTTATAAACCAAATTCTTCACCAATAAATAAATTCTAAACCAGCCGTCCATTCAAGGATTCAAATATCTGAATTTTTTGAACTTCTGATTGGTCACCTGCCATAAAAATCTTGAAAATTCAGATGACTTTTAGCATGATTGCTACGTTTTTTTTTTTAGATAAAAATTCAAACAGCTAAAAAACAAGACAAACAAAAATCCGCACATAGAAATTTAGCTTTATAGTGGGTACAGTTATTTTTGTGGTCTGTTGTCGGCTTGGTACGGTGGCGTGTTGGCTTTTTAATGTTTTTTTTTTTTAAGAACTAAATAAATTAATTGTAAATAATTAGAGTTTTCCTCCACGGTGCACAGTGGACCGTTTCATTCATGCTAGACGTCAAAGATTATAATTTCGTTCCAATTGAATGTTTTTATTAATTGAAGCATAAAATACTCAATGCATATATTTTTTGCTGAAAAAATAACTAAATTTTGCAGATTTTTTGAAAATTAAATTTAAATGACAAAAAATTCTTTCGATTTCCCTTTATCATATCTACAGGATGTTTAATATGAGATGTGACAAAAGGAGAGAGCCTTTTAGGTTGAACGAAGACAAGAAAAAATCGAAACCAAAGACGGCGTTAATTAGTTATTAGAGGGATAGTTTTTCTGAAACATTTGCCTAAAATAGAAAAAAACTATTAAAAACAACGTCATAATTCACAATATCGGGCAATAGCTTTTTCAAAAGCCAAAAATCCATTCTTCAATTTCCTTTTTAAATAAAGCTGGTTTTGTAAATAGCTTTTGAAAAATAATTTTCAAACTTAAAATTTAAAAAAAAATCAAAAAATGTTTTTTATTAACCCACCTACACTTCAGTTTCTCAAAACTATTAATTTTTGGGCATATTACACTAGGACGATTTGCTGAAATTTCAGATTTTTTGTGCGTTCAACGTTACGATTCAGTACTGAGTTTTCAAATTTTGCTGATGAACAATAATTTATTTCTTACGATTTCATCACTTGATAAACACTACTGCTAGCATTTATTTCTTACTTGTTGACTTCGAACAAGTTCAGAACCGTCGGTTGAAATTTATCAACTTTTCAACAAGTTAATTCTTTATTTTTCGAGCTCTTGTTGTTTCCAGTTACAGAAACGGTGAATTTATGAAATTTCCCACTTGTTGAAAGAAGCCAAAACAATTGTTCAAGTTCTCCTTGACTTGTTGTCTCGTGTTACACAAATTTTAAAAAGTTGTTGAATTTCACTTGTTCAACAAGCACTTTATGTATTGTGTTATAGGCCCCTGGTTGTCTAATAATGGTTGGCTTTGACAGACAATAATGTACATTAGGGTGGTCCTTATATTGGGTTTTTTTGAAAATCCAACTTGGATAGGCATCAAATGACTCTAAATAAAGAAAAAAAAATTTCTTAATTTTTTCAGATTTTTATTTCACCCCCCTGGTCTCCCTTTTTCCACTTGAAGGTACAAATAATGGAGTTAGGGTGATTCTTATAACACGTGAAAAAAAATCAGAACTTATAGATTAGATTGAGACGAAAAAAAATCGTATCGGAGGGGGGGTCTTTTTCCCCCCGTTCAGACAGGAGGGGTCATTTTCTAAAAATTTGACCCAAAATAGAAAAACAATATTAAAAAACAACGGGACCACTTACAATAGCATGCTATAGCTTTTTTTAAAGCCATGAATCCAGTCTCTAATATTTTTCTTAGATCAAGTTCTTATTATAAATAGTTTCTGAAAAAAATAATTTTCAAACGTACGACATTATTATTTTTGTTTTTATTTTTAAGTTTGGAAATTATTTTTTCAAAAACTATTTACAATAAAAACTTGATTTAAAAAACATATTAGAGACTGGATTCATGACTTTAAAAAAAGCTATAGCATGCCATTGTAAGTGGTCCTGTTGTTTTTTAATAATTTTTTTTCTATATAAGAAGGTTTTATAATACAAATTCTATATACTACTGAAATAAATCAGCCAAGTAGAAGACTTAGCATTAAGGATTGGACTTGTTGAATTATTGATTCAAAATAGCTTTTTATGGCCTTTAGTCCTACAAATTGGCGTTTCGTTCGGCTTACTCACCTGAACTCATCAGTGACATAGTGAGGGCTTTGTCAGACGCAATTTGTTCTAAGTTCAGTTCAACTTACATGAATTTTTCAACGAAAATCCACTGTAAACTATATCCAACAAGATTAGAATTCCTAATCATTAAGCTGGAAGTTTTTTTGCCCGGGGCCAGGCATAGTTTCTATATAAGAAGGTTTTATAATACAAATTCTATATACTACTGAAATAAATCAGCCAAGTAGAAGACTTAGCATTAAGGATTGGACTTGTTGAATTATTGATTCAAAATAGCTTTTTATGGCCTTTAGTCCTACAAATTGGCGTTTCGTTCGGCTTACTCACCTGAACTCATCAGTGACATAGTGAGGGCTTTGTCAGACGCAATTTGTTCTAAGTTCAGTTCAACTTACATGAATTTTTCAACGAAAATCCACTGTAAACTATATCCAACAAGATTAGAATTCCTAATCATTAAGCTGGAAGTTTTTTTGCCCGGGGCCAGGCATAGTTATATTATATAAAAGGAAAAGTTGATTGACTCACTCACTCACTGACTCACTCATTCATCTTTTTTTGGAATCAACGTACAGCTTATACTATTATATATAGATATATAAAAAAAATTTTTTTGAATACCTATATATATGTAGGGTTCCACTAAGAACGGATTTTTCTTAAATCATATTTTTAATAGGGTAAATATGGGTAAATGTAGGGGAAAATCGGATTTCTATTTTCTAAACGGAGAGGTTTAAAAAAATTCTACCTTATAAAATTTTTTGTATTTTAAATTCTAAGAATGGCAATGTGGGTTTGAAAATTTTCAAAATTACCGTTTTCAACTTATCATTGTTTGAAAGTGAAAAATGAGAAAATAGATGTTTCAAAAATAATTCATTATAAATCAGGAGAGTGTAGTAGAGAATTGAAATTTACATTTTTGAAAAGTTAATAAAAAAAAAAGTTATCCATGTTTAAGGAATTTTTATATACCATCGTATTTTGAGTGCTGGGAATTTTTAAAAATGAGTAATTTTTTTTGGCGTTTTTTTGACGGTTTTTTATTTTTAGCTTTTTCAAAAGTGGTTGAAAAAATTTGAAATTCTAGCATCGGATAGGGTTATTTGATTTGAATATTAGGTGTGAATTTCAAATTATTTGGATGTCATTTGAAGAAGATATTCGAATATGGGCAAAATCAAAAACATTTTTGAACAGTGTTTTTGAGAGGTTTTTGTTAATAACTTTTTTATGGGTTGAGCTAGGAGATTGGTTAATATCTTAAATGATAGGTTTATTTAATATAAATGTTAATTAAAAAAAAATTACATCTCCAGGTGCAACTGAACGGATATAACGGTGATTTAAAGGTTGCTATGAAGATATGCTTATAACTTCTCAACACATGCATGTAGAACTTTGATTTTTCTTCAATCCAATAGTCAATTAAATTTCCATTATTTTGATATCTCAATCATTATCCTACGACTTATACAAGCCTCACAATTAATTATTGAAATCAATTAAAAATTCGCAAAATTTCATTAAAATTACCTGCTTGGGTCATTGGCCACGACCATCCACCAGCGTGAATGATCCCGTTATCTACATCGAATATTCTAATTAAAATTTGATATAAATTTCTTTAAAAATTCATAGCTCCCGTTCTACTGATCGGATCTTCAAGGTTAAAGTCTTTATAGAAAGCTGAAACAACAGGCTACATTGTGTAAAAAAATCATTGAGGAGGGGCAACATTTTTCATACTAAAGGGGTGAATAAAGCCCTCTTTAGTTCCAATTCTTTTATTCTAAATTCAAATGTTGATGAAAAATTTTATTATTTTGAAAAACTAAAAATGCACATTTATTGCTTTATTTCTCTTCTAAAATTATGTCATACAATGTTTTATCATAAAACCTATAATAGAGGTGCTACGAATTTTTTAATGAATTTTTTGCTAATAAATTGAATTTTAATCAAAAATTTGATCGAGATGGCTTCATTAATAAATTCATAACTCAAGAAATACTGCATGGATCATTAAAATTAAGATCTTAAAATACTGTCATTAAGACAACCTATAGATACATGTAAAAAAATTACCAACTTTTACATGAGAACACTGAAAAAAATGTTAAAACAATTTGAGTTGCTGTTTTTTTGCACCTACTCACTGGCTTTAATAATTAAAAAAACAATATAAATATTGAAGATATGGAAAAACTTTTAATCAAGTATTTTTATTAGGTATATAGTCTAAATAAATGTAGGTAATCATAAAGTTGTATATCCAACACGAAAGCCAGAATTAATTAATATGTTAATTGCATAAATTTTAAACATGTTTTTTTTTACTATGTTCTTGAATTACTAAAACATTAATAACTTTTTAAATTTCCAACGGATTTTTATAAATCAACTATTTTTGAATTTGCAATTAAAAATACCTTTATTTTCATGTATCATAAATTGTTGTAGGCCACGAAAAAGGTAAGAAAAAGTTGTTCAAAAAAAAAAATTACTTTTAATTTTTGCATACAACAATTACTGAAAAAGTTCAGTAAATGGCTAATAAAATTTCTAAATTTATTTTATTATTTTTAAATGAGGTGTCAAATAAAAGATTATAATAATATAAATTAGTTTTAGCTAAACAAAATATTATTATAAAGCGAAACAACTCTCAGAGGGCCAAAGAGGCATTAAGAAAAAATCAAAATATATACTTTTCAAGCACATTTACCTGAAAAATTGATAAAAAACTTGAATATTTAAGAACTAAAATATATTTTAATTATGATTTAGTATATTTATCAAGATATCTGAAATAAATTATTAAGCTCAATTGAAAATAAATTATAAGAAAAGTGTTTTTAAAATAGTCTTACACTAAAAAACTACTTTATTTGGCAAATTATACAACTCATAACTTTTCACCACGCCCACTAAATGTATTGAAATTTTCAAAATTCAATTCTACAAATCCTAACGAACAATTTCATATATAAAACATTTTTGTACGATGTTCATAAGCTTCACAATTAATTTTCAATGTATTAATTAATTGTTATAAAATTCAACTGCTATAATTTTCCAATGTAGAAGCCAAATAAAATCAAAAAATCTCAATTCAGCTGCATTAAATTGTTTATAACTCGAGAAATCCTGCTTTGATTTTCAAAAATAAGGTGTCTATAGAAAGATACATTTGTCACAAAATTTTATAGCGTTTTATAATTTTATCAACATAAAATTTGAGTAGCTGCAAGGCTTCGAAAGGATAAAAAGTAAGTTTTTTACTCTTTATGCAATTATGTTCTCATTTTTCACACGATTTTTAATTTTTTAATTTTATAATTTTTTTGACAAATAACCGGTTAATTTGGTATATCAATCATATTTCTACTCCAACCACATGATTTTATATTGATTTTTAAACATTCATCAACGTGAAATTCTGCAAATTTACAGCCTATTGGTCGTTAAAATTGGGAATTTCATAAATCATTTATAAGCTTTCCGTAAATTGGCTATAACTTTGGTAATTTTTTAAGGATCTTCACAAATGAGGTATCAAATGAAAGATATTAAAACAAGGATTACATTAATAACAATTATAACAATGATACATAAGAAGAATAAATTATTATTAGAGGTGCAACAAGATTTATAGTGAAAAGATGACTACTTTATTTATTTATTATTATTATTATTAATTATATATTATTATATTATATATTATATATTTATATATTATATATTATATATTTATATATTATATATTATATATTAATATACTTTTATATATTATATATATTATATATTTATTATTATATATATAATATATTATTTTATATATTATAAATAAATAATAATAATATATATTCTATATTATATATTTATTATTATTTATTATTATTAAATTAAATTAAATTTTAGCGTAGCAAAATTTTCGGTACTGAACGGGTTTAATGGGATAGGCTAGTTATATTATATAAATGTAAATGTTGATTGACTCACTGACTCACTCATTCATCTTTTTATCGAATCAATCTACAGCTTATATTATTATATATATATATATAATAAAAATTTTTTTAAAAGGTAAATATATGTAGGGTTCCACTAAGAAAGGATTTTTAAAAATTCCAATATTTAATAGGGTAAATAAGGGTAAATGTAGGGGAAAATCGGATTTCTATTTTCTAAACGGAGAGGTTTAAAAAAATTCTAGCTTATAAAATTTTTAGTATTTTGAATTCTAAGAATGGCAATGTGAATTACAAAATTTTCAAAATTACCGTTTTCAACTTATCATTGTTTGAAAGTGAAAAATGAGAAAATCGATGTTTCAAAAATAATTCATTATAAATCAGGGGAGTGTAGTAGAGAATTTAAATTTACATTTTTGAAAAGTTAAAAAAAAAAAAAGTTATCCATGTTTAAGGAATTTTTAAATACCATCGTATTTTGAGTGCTGGGAATTTTTGAAAATGAGTAATTTTTTTTGGCGTTTTTTTAACGGTTTTTAATTTTTATCTTTTTCAAAAGTGGTTCGAAAAATTTGAAATTCTAGGATCGGATAGGGTTATTGGATTTGAATATTAGGTGTGAATTTCAAATCATTTGGACGTCATTTGAAGAAGATATTGAAATATGGGCAAAATTAAAAACATTTTTGAACAGTGTTTTTGAGAGTTTTTTGTTAATAACTTTTTTATGGGTTGAGTTAGGAAGTTGGTTAATATCTTATATGATAGGTATATTTGACATAAATGTTAATTAAAAAAAAATTACACTACCAAGGGTCACTGAACGGATATAACGGTGATTTAAAGGTTGCTATAAAGATATGCTTATAACTTCTCAACACATGCATGTAAAATTTTGATTTTTCTTAAATCTAATAGTCAATTAAATTTCCAATATTTTGATATCTCATTTATTATCCTACGACTTATACAAGCCTCACAATTAATTATTGAAATCAATTAAAAATTCGAAAATTTCATTAAAATTCACCTGCTTGGGTCATTGGCCACGACCATCCACCAGCGTGAATGATCCCGTTATCTACATCGAATATTTTAATTAAAATTTGATATAAATTTCTTTAAAAATTCATAGCTCCCGTTCTACTGATCGGATCTTCAAGGTTAAGGTCTTTATAGAAAGCTGAGAAAACACGCTACATTGTGTAAAAAAATCATTGAGGAGGGGCAAAATTTTTCATACTAAAAGGGTGAATAAAGCCCTCTTTAGTTCCATTTATTTTATTCTAAATTCAAATGTTGATGAAAAATTTTATTATTTTGAAAAACTAAAAATGCACATTTATAGCTATATTCCTCTTCTAAAATTATGTCATACCATGTTTTATCATAAAACCTATAATAGAGGTGCTACGAATTTTTTAATTAATTTTTTGCACATATATTTAATTTTAATCAAAAATTTGATCGAGATGGCTCCATTAATAAATTCATAACTCAATAAATACTGCATGGATCTTTAAAATTAAGGTCTCAAAATACTGTCATTAAGACAACCTATAGATACATGTAAAAAAATTACCAACTTTTACATGAGAACACTGAAAAAAATGTAATAACAATTTGAATTGCTGTTTTTTTGCACCTACTCAATGGCTTTAATAATTAAAAAAACCATATAAATATTGAAGATATGAAAAAACTTTTAATCAAGTATATTTATAAGATATATAGCCTAAATAAATGTAGGTAATCATAAAGTTGTATATCCAACACGAAAGCCGATATTAATTAATATGTTAATTGCATAAATTTTAAACATGTTTTTTTTAACTATGTTTTTGAATTACTAAAATATTAATAACTTTTCTAATTTCCAACGGATTTTAATAAATCAACTATTTTTTGATTCACAATTAAAAATACCTTTATTTTCATGTATCATACATAATTGTAGGCCACGAAAAAGGTAAGAAAAAGTTGTTCAAAAAAAAAATTACTTTTAATTTTTGCATACAAAAATAACTGAAAAAGTTGAGTAAATGCCTTATAACATTTGTAAATTTATTTTAATATTTTAAAATGAGGTGTCAAATTAAAGATTATAACTAAACAAATTACTTTTAGCAAAAAAAAAATTATTAAAAATTTCAACAACTCTTAGAGGGGCAAAGAGGCATTAAATAAAGATATAAATATATACTTTTCAAGCACATTTACCTAAAAAATTGATATATATCTTGAATATTTTAGAACTAAAATATATTTTAATTATGGTTTAGTATATTTATCAAGATATTCGATATAAATTATAAAGCTCAATTTGAAAATAAATTATAAGAAAAGCGCTTTTCAAATAATCTCACACTAAAAAACTACTTTATTTGGCAAATTATATAACTCATATCTTTTCACCACGCCCCTAAATGTATTGAAATTTTCAAAATTCTATTCTACAATTCCTAATGAACAATTTCATATATAAAACATTATTGTACAATGTTCACAAGCTTCACAATTAATTTTCTATTTGTTAATTAATTTAAATAAAATTCAAATGCTATAATTTTCCAAGGTAGAAGCCAAATAAAATCAAAAATTCTCGATTCAGCTGCATTAAATTGTCTATAACTCGAGAAATACTGCTTAGATTTTCAAAAATAAGGTGTCTATAGAAAGATTGATTTGTCACAAATTTTTATAGCGTACAAAAATTTTTTTTTTATAAAATTTGAGTAGCTGCAAGGCTTCGAAAGGATAAAAAGTAAGTTTTTTACTCTTTATGCAATTATGTTCTCATTTTTCACACGATTTTTAATATTTTAATTTTTTTAATTTTTTTGACAAATAACCGGTTAATTTGGTATACCAATCATTATTCTATTCTAACCACATGATTTTATATTGATTTTTAAACATTCATCAACGTGAAATTCTGCAAATTTACAGCCTATTGGTCGTTAAAATTCGGAATTTCATAAATCATTTATAAGCTTTCCGCAAATTGCTTATAACTTTGGTAATTCTTTATGGATCTTCACAAATGAGGTATCAAATGAAAGATATGAAAACAAAGATTACATTTCAGCTTAAATTATAAGGATTCAGACAAGAATAAAGTTATTATTAGAGGTGCAACAAGATGAATAGTGATAAAATTACTACCTTTCCATCACATTTGCCTATAAAATTTATAGATAACTTGGATATTAAGAAATCAAATGTATCTTATACATAGTTATGCATTCTTATTTAAACTTTAAAAATCATATAAATAACATTTTTAAACGAAAAACACAAACAATTAATTTTTTAATGATCTTTACATTCAAAAACTACCAAATTAATTGTTCTACTGGAAATTTATATTGTTCATATCTTTTCACCACGCCCAATAAATGTGTTGAAATTTTCAAAATCCTATTCTACAATTCCTAATGAACAATTTCATATATAAAACATTATTGTACAATGTTCACAAGCTTCACAATTAATTTTCTATTTGTTAATTAATTAAAATAAAATTCAAATGCTATAATTTTCCAAGGCAGAAGCCAAATAAAATCAAAAATTCTCGATTCAGCTGCATTAAATTGTCTATAACTCGAGAAATACTGCTTCGATTTTCAAAAATAAGGTATCTATAGAAAGATTGATTTGTCACAAATTTTTATAGCGTACTAAAATTTTTTTTGTATAAAATTTGAGTAGCTGCAAGGCTTCGAAAGGATAAAAAGTAAGTTTTTTACTCTTTATGCAATTATGTTCTCATTTTTCACACGATTTTTAATTTTTAAATTTTATAATTTTTTTGACAAATAACCGGTTAATTTGGTATATCAATCATATTTCTACTCCAACCACATGATTTTATATTGATTTTTAAACATTCATCAACGTGAAATTCTGCAAATTCTACAGCCTATTGGTCGTTAAAATTGGGAATTTCATAAATCATTTATAAGCTTTCCGTAAATTGGCTATAACTTTGGTAATTTTTTAAGGATCTTCACAAATGAGGTATCAAATGAAAGATATTAAAACAAGGATTACATTAATAACAATTATAACAATGATACATAAGAAGAATAAATTATTATAAGAGGTGCAACAAGATTTATAGTGAAAAGATGACTACTTTATTTATTTATTATTAATTATATATTATTATATTTATATATTATATATTTATATATTATATTATATATTTATATATTATATATTAATATACTTTTATATATTATATATATTATATATTTATTATTATATATATAATATATTATTTTATATATTATAAATAATAAATAATAATAATATATATTTTCTATATTATATATTTATTATTATTTATTATTATTAAATTAAATTAAATTTTAGCGTAGCAAAATTTTCGGTACTGAACGGGTTTAATGGGATAGGCTAGTTATATTATATAAATGTAAATGTTGATTGACTCACTGACTCACTCATTCATCTTTTTATCGAATCAATCTACAGCTTATATTATTATATATATATATATAATAAAAATTTTTTTTAAAAGGTAAATATATGTAGGGTTCCACTAAGAAAGGATTTTTAAAAATTCCAATATTTAATAGGGTAAATAAGGGTAAATGTAGGGGAAAATCGGATTTCTATTTTCTAAACGGAGAGGTTTAAAAAAATTCTAGCTTATAAAATTTTTAGTATTTTGAATTCTAAGAATGGCAATGTGAATTACAAAATTTCAAAATTACCGTTTTCAACTTATCATTGTTTGAAAGTGAAAAATGAGAAAATCGATGTTTCAAAAATAATTCATTATAAATCAGGGGAGTGTAGTAGAGAATTTAAATTTACATTTTTGAAAAGTTAAAAAAAAAAAAAGTTATCCATGTTTAAGGAATTTTTAAATACCATCGTATTTTGAGTGCTGGGAATTTTTGAAAATGAGTAATTTTTTTTGGCGTTTTTTTAACGGTTTTTAATTTTTATCTTTTTCAAAAAGTGGTTCGAAAAATTTGAAATTCTAGGATCGGATAGGGTTATTGGATTTGAATATTAGGTGTGAATTTCAAATCATTTGGACGTCATTTGAAGAAGATATTGAAATATGGGCAAAATTAAAAACATTTTTGAACAGTGTTTTTGAGAGTTTTTTGTTAATAACTTTTTTATGGGTTGAGTTAGGAAGTTGGTTAATATCTTATATGATAGGTATATTTGACATAAATGTTAATTAAAAAAAAATTACACTACCAAGGGTCACTGAACGGATATAACGGTGATTTAAAGGTTGCTATAAAGATATGCTTATAACTTCTCAACACATGCATGTAAAATTTTGATTTTTCTTAAATCTAATAGTCAATTAAATTTCCAATATTTTGATATCTCATTTATTATCCTACGACTTATACAAGCCTCACAATTAATTATTGAAATCAATTAAAAATTCGAAAATTTCATTAAAATTCACCTGCTTGGGTCATTGGCCACGACCATCCACCAGCGTGAATGATCCCGTTATCTACATCGAATATTTTAATTAAAATTTGATATAAATTTCTTTAAAAATTCATAGCTCCCGTTCTACTGATCGGATCTTCAAGGTTAAGGTCTTTATAGAAAGCTGAGAAAACACGCTACATTGTGTAAAAAAATCATTGAGGAGGGGCAAAATTTTTCATACTAAAAGGGTGAATAAAGCCCTCTTTAGTTCCATTTATTTTATTCTAAATTCAAATGTTGATGAAAAATTTTATTATTTTGAAAAACTAAAAATGCACATTTATAGCTATATTCCTCTTCTAAAATTATGTCATACCATGTTTTATCATAAACCTATAATAGAGGTGCTACGAATTTTTTAATTAATTTTTTGCACATATATTTAATTTTAATCAAAAATTTGATCGAGATGGCTCCATTAATAAATTCATAACTCAATAAATACTGCATGGATCTTTAAAATTAAGGTCTCAAAATACTGTCATTAAGACAACCTATAGATACATGTAAAAAAATTACCAACTTTTACATGAGAACACTGAAAAAAATGTAATAACAATTTGAATTGCTGTTTTTTTGCACCTACTCAATGGCTTTAATAATTAAAAAAACCATATAAATATTGAAGATATGAAAAAACTTTTAATCAAGTATATTTATAAGATATATAGCCTAAATAAATGTAGGTAATCATAAAGTTGTATATCCAACACGAAAGCCGATATTAATTAATATGTTAATTGCATAAATTTTAAACATGTTTTTTTTAACTATGTTTTTGAATTACTAAAATATTAATAACTTTTCTAATTTCCAACGGATTTTAATAAATCAACTATTTTTTGATTCACAATTAAAAATACCTTTATTTTCATGTATCATACATAATTGTAGGCCACGAAAAAGGTAAGAAAAAGTTGTTCAAAAAAAAAATTACTTTTAATTTTTGCATACAAAAATAACTGAAAAAGTTGAGTAAATGCCTTATAACATTTGTAAATTTATTTTAATATTTTAAAATGAGGTGTCAAATTAAAGATTATAACTAAACAAATTACTTTTAGCAAAAAAAAAATTATTAAAAATTTCAACAACTCTTAGAGGGGCAAAGAGGCATTAAATAAAGATATAAATATATACTTTTCAAGCACATTTACCTAAAAAATTGATATATATCTTGAATATTTTAGAACTAAAATATATTTTAATTATGGTTTAGTATATTTATCAAGATATTCGATATAAATTATAAAGCTCAATTTGAAAATAAATTATAAGAAAAGCGCTTTTCAAATAATCTCACACTAAAAAACTACTTTATTTGGCAAATTATATAACTCATATCTTTTCACCACGCCCCTAAATGTATTGAAATTTTCAAAATTCTATTCTACAATTCCTAATGAACAATTTCATATATAAAACATTATTGTACAATGTTCACAAGCTTCACAATTAATTTTCTATTTGTTAATTAATTTAAATAAAATTCAAATGCTATAATTTTCCAAGGTAGAAGCCAAATAAAATCAAAAATTCTCGATTCAGCTGCATTAAATTGTCTATAACTCGAGAAATACTGCTTAGATTTTCAAAAATAAGGTGTCTATAGAAAGATTGATTTGTCACAAATTTTTATAGCGTACAAAAATTTTTTTTTTATAAAATTTGAGTAGCTGCAAGGCTTCGAAAGGATAAAAAGTAAGTTTTTTACTCTTTATGCAATTATGTTCTCATTTTTCACACGATTTTTAATATTTTAATTTTTTTAATTTTTTTGACAAATAACCGGTTAATTTGGTATACCAATCATTATTCTATTCTAACCACATGATTTTATATTGATTTTTAAACATTCATCAACGTGAAATTCTGCAAATTTACAGCCTATTGGTCGTTAAAATTCGGAATTTCATAAATCATTTATAAGCTTTCCGCAAATTGCTTATAACTTTGGTAATTCTTTATGGATCTTCACAAATGAGGTATCAAATGAAAGATATGAAAACAAAGATTACATTTCAGCTTAAATTATAAGGATTCAGACAAGAATAAAGTTATTATTAGAGGTGCAACAAGATGAATAGTGATAAAATTACTACCTTTCCATCACATTTGCCTATAAAATTTATAGATAACTTGGATATTAAGAAATCAAATGTATCTTATACATAGTTATGCATTCTTATTTAAACTTTAAAAATCATATAAATAACATTTTTAAACGAAAAACACAAACAATTAATTTTTTAATGATCTTTACATTCAAAAACTACCAAATTAATTGTTCTACTGGAAATTTATATTGTTCATATCTTTTCACCACGCCCAATAAATGTGTTGAAATTTTCAAAATCCTATTCTACAATTCCTAATGAACAATTTCATATATAAAACATTATTGTACAATGTTCACAAGCTTCACAATTAATTTTCTATTTGTTAATTAATTAAAATAAAATTCAAATGCTATAATTTTCCAAGGCAGAAGCCAAATAAAATCAAAAATTCTCGATTCAGCTGCATTAAATTGTCTATAACTCGAGAAATACTGCTTCGATTTTCAAAAATAAGGTATCTATAGAAAGATTGATTTGTCACAAATTTTTATAGCGTACTAAAATTTTTTTTGTATAAAATTTGAGTAGCTGCAAGGCTTCGAAAGGATAAAAAGTAAGTTTTTTACTCTTTATGCAATTATGTTCTCATTTTTCACACGATTTTTAATTTTTAAATTTTATAATTTTTTTGACAAATAACCGGTTAATTTGGTATATCAATCATATTTCTACTCCAACCACATGATTTTATATTGATTTTTAAACATTCATCAACGTGAAATTCTGCAAATTTACAGCCTATTGGTCGTTAAAATTGGGAATTTCATAAATCATTTATAAGCTTTCCGTAAATTGGCTATAACTTTGGTAATTTTTTAAGGATCTTCACAAATGAGGTATCAAATGAAAGATATTAAAACAAGGATTACATTAATAACAATTATAACAATGATACATAAGAAGAATAAATTATTATAAGAGGTGCAACAAGATTTATAGTGAAAAGATGACTACTTTATTTATTTATTATTAATTATATATTATTATATTTATATATTATATATTTATATATTATATATTATATATTTATATATTATATATTAATATACTTTTATATATTATATATATTATATATTTATTATTATATATATAATATATTATTTTATATATTATAAATAATAAATAATAATAATATATATTTTCTATATTATATATTTATTATTATTTATTATTATTAAATTAAATTAAATTTTAGCGTAGCAAAATTTTCGGTACTGAACGGGTTTAATGGGATAGGCTAGTTATATTATATAAAAGGAAAAGTTGATTGACTCACTCACTCACTGACTCACTCATTCATCTTTTTTTGGAATCAACGTACAGCTTATACTATTATATATAGATATATAAAAAAAATTTTTTTGAATACCTATATATATGTAGGGTTCCACTAAGAACGGATTTTTCTTAAATCATATTTTTAATAGGGTAAATATGGGTAAATGTAGGGGAAAATCGGATTTCTATTTTCTAAACGGAGAGGTTTAAAAAAATTCTACCTTATAAAATTTTTTGTATTTTAAATTCTAAGAATGGCAATGTGGGTTTGAAAATTTTCAAAATTACCGTTTTCAACTTATCATTGTTTGAAAGTGAAAAATGAGAAAATAGATGTTTCAAAAATAATTCATTATAAATCAGGAGAGTGTAGTAGAGAATTGAAATTTACATTTTTGAAAAGTTAATAAAAAAAAAAGTTATCCATGTTTAAGGAATTTTTATATACCATCGTATTTTGAGTGCTGGGAATTTTTAAAAATGAGTAATTTTTTTTGGCGTTTTTTTGACGGTTTTTTATTTTTAGCTTTTTCAAAAGTGGTTGAAAAAATTTGAAATTCTAGCATCGGATAGGGTTATTTGATTTGAATATTAGGTGTGAATTTCAAATTATTTGGATGTCATTTGAAGAAGATATTCGAATATGGGCAAAATCAAAAACATTTTTGAACAGTGTTTTTGAGAGGTTTTTGTTAATAACTTTTTTATGGGTTGAGCTAGGAGATTGGTTAATATCTTAAATGATAGGTTTATTTAATATAAATGTTAATTAAAAAAAAATTACATCTCCAGGTGCAACTGAACGGATATAACGGTGATTTAAAGGTTGCTATGAAGATATGCTTATAACTTCTCAACACATGCATGTAGAACTTTGATTTTTCTTCAATCCAATAGTCAATTAAATTTCCATTATTTTGATATCTCAATCATTATCCTACGACTTATACAAGCCTCACAATTAATTATTGAAATCAATTAAAAATTCGCAAAATTTCATTAAAATTACCTGCTTGGGTCATTGGCCACGACCATCCACCAGCGTGAATGATCCCGTTATCTACATCGAATATTCTAATTAAAATTTGATATAAATTTCTTTAAAAATTCATAGCTCCCGTTCTACTGATCGGATCTTCAAGGTTAAAGTCTTTATAGAAAGCTGAAACAACAGGCTACATTGTGTAAAAAAATCATTGAGGAGGGGCAACATTTTTCATACTAAAGGGGTGAATAAAGCCCTCTTTAGTTCCAATTCTTTTATTCTAAATTCAAATGTTGATGAAAAATTTTATTATTTTGAAAAACTAAAAATGCACATTTATTGCTTTATTTCTCTTCTAAAATTATGTCATACAATGTTTTATCATAAAACCTATAATAGAGGTGCTACGAATTTTTTAATGAATTTTTTGCTAATAAATTGAATTTTAATCAAAAATTTGATCGAGATGGCTTCATTAATAAATTCATAACTCAAGAAATACTGCATGGATCATTAAAATTAAGATCTTAAAATACTGTCATTAAGACAACCTATAGATACATGTAAAAAAATTACCAACTTTTACATGAGAACACTGAAAAAAATGTTAAAACAATTTGAGTTGCTGTTTTTTTGCACCTACTCACTGGCTTTAATAATTAAAAAAACAATATAAATATTGAAGATATGGAAAAACTTTTAATCAAGTATTTTTATTAGGTATATAGTCTAAATAAATGTAGGTAATCATAAAGTTGTATATCCAACACGAAAGCCAGAATTAATTAATATGTTAATTGCATAAATTTTAAACATGTTTTTTTTTACTATGTTCTTGAATTACTAAAACATTAATAACTTTTTAAATTTCCAACGGATTTTTATAAATCAACTATTTTTGAATTTGCAATTAAAAATACCTTTATTTTCATGTATCATAAATTGTTGTAGGCCACGAAAAAGGTAAGAAAAAGTTGTTCAAAAAAAAAAATTACTTTTAATTTTTGCATACAACAATTACTGAAAAAGTTCAGTAAATGGCTAATAAAATTTCTAAATTTATTTTATTATTTTTAAATGAGGTGTCAAATAAAAGATTATAATAATATAAATTAGTTTTAGCTAAACAAAATATTATTATAAAGCGAAACAACTCTCAGAGGGCCAAAGAGGCATTAAGAAAAAATCAAAATATATACTTTTCAAGCACATTTACCTGAAAAATTGATAAAAAACTTGAATATTTAAGAACTAAAATATATTTTAATTATGATTTAGTATATTTATCAAGATATCTGAAATAAATTATTAAGCTCAATTGAAAATAAATTATAAGAAAAGTGTTTTTAAAATAGTCTTACACTAAAAAACTACTTTATTTGGCAAATTATACAACTCATAACTTTTCACCACGCCCACTAAATGTATTGAAATTTTCAAAATTCAATTCTACAAATCCTAACGAACAATTTCATATATAAAACATTTTTGTACGATGTTCATAAGCTTCACAATTAATTTTCAATGTATTAATTAATTGTTATAAAATTCAACTGCTATAATTTTCCAATGTAGAAGCCAAATAAAATCAAAAAATCTCAATTCAGCTGCATTAAATTGTTTATAACTCGAGAAATCCTGCTTTGATTTTCAAAAATAAGGTGTCTATAGAAAGATACATTTGTCACAAAATTTTATAGCGTTTTATAATTTTATCAACATAAAATTTGAGTAGCTGCAAGGCTTCGAAAGGATAAAAAGTAAGTTTTTTACTCTTTATGCAATTATGTTCTCATTTTTCACACGATTTTTAATTTTTTAATTTTATAATTTTTTTGACAAATAACCGGTTAATTTGGTATATCAATCATATTTCTACTCCAACCACATGATTTTATATTGATTTTTAAACATTCATCAACGTGAAATTCTGCAAATTTACAGCCTATTGGTCGTTAAAATTGGGAATTTCATAAATCATTTATAAGCTTTCCGTAAATTGGCTATAACTTTGGTAATTTTTTAAGGATCTTCACAAATGAGGTATCAAATGAAAGATATTAAAACAAGGATTACATTAATAACAATTATAACAATGATACATAAGAAGAATAAATTATTATTAGAGGTGCAACAAGATTTATAGTGAAAAGATGACTACTTTATTTATTTATTATTATTATTATTAATTATATATTATTATATTATATATTATATATTTATATATTATATATTATATATTTATATATTATATATTATATATTAATATACTTTTATATATTATATATATTATATATTTATTATTATATATATAATATATTATTTTATATATTATAAATAAATAATAATAATATATATTCTATATTATATATTTATTATTATTTATTATTATTAAATTAAATTAAATTTTAGCGTAGCAAAATTTTCGGTACTGAACGGGTTTAATGGGATAGGCTAGTTAACTTATATAAATGAAAATGTTGATTGACTCACTGACTCACTCACTGACTCATTCATCTTTTTTTTGGTATCAACGTACAGCTTATATTATTATATATATATATATAATAAAAATTTTTTTCAATACCTTAATATATGTAGGGTTCCACTAAGAAACGATTTTTCTTAAATCATATTTTTAATAGGGTAAATTAGGGTAAATGTAGGGTAAAATCGGATTTCTATTTTCTAAACGGAGAGGTTTAAAAAAATTCTAGCTTATAAAATTTTTAGTATTTTGAATTTTAAGAATGGCAATGTGAATTAAAAAATTTTCAAAATTACCGTTTTCAACTTATCATTGTTTGAAAGTGAAAAATGGCAAAATAGATGTTTCAAAAATAATTCATTATAAATCAGGGGAGTGTAGTAGAGAATTGAAATTTACATTTTTGAAAAGTTAATAAAAAAAAAAGTTATCCATGTTTAAGGAATTTTTAAATACCATCGTATTTTGAGTGCTGGGAATTTTTAAAAATGAGTAATTTTTTTTGGCGTTTTTTTGACGGTTTTTTATTATTAGCTTTTTCAAAAATGGTTCGAAAAATTTGAAATTCTAGGATTGGATAGGAATATTTGATTTAAATATTAAGTGTGAATTTCAAATTATTTGGACGTCATTTGAAGAAGATATTGGAATATGGGCAAAATTAAAAACATTTTTGAACAGTGTTTTTGAGAGTTTTTTGTTAATAACTTTTTGTAGGGTAAGGTTAGGAGGTTGGTTAATGTCTTAAATGATAGGTATATTCAACATAAATGTTAATTACAAAAAAATTACATCTCCAGGTGCAATTGAACGGAGATAACGGTAATTTAAAGGTTGCTATGAAGATATGCTTATAACTTCTCAACACATGCATGTAGAACTTTGGTTTTTCTTTAATCCAATAGTCAATTAAATTTCCATTATTTTGATATCTCATTCATTATCCTACGACTTATACAAGCCTCACAATTAATTATTGAAATCAATTAAAAATTCGCAAAATTTCATTAAAATTACCTGCTTGGGTCATTGGCCACGACCATCCACCAGCGTGAATGATCCCGTTATCTACATCGAATATTTTAATTAAAATTTGATATAAATTTATTTAAAAATTCATAGCTCCCGTTCTACTGATCGGATCTTCAAGGTTAAGGTCTTTATAGAAAGCTGAAACAACAGGCTACATTGTGTACAAAAATCATTGAGGAGGGGCAAAATTTTTCATACTAAAGGGGTGAATAAAGCCCTCTTTAGTTCCATTTATTTTATTCTAAATTCAAATGTTGATGAAAAATTTTATTATTTTGAAAAACTAAAAATGCACATTTATTGCTTTATTCTTCTTCTAAAATTGTGTCATACAATGTTTTATCATAAAACCTATAATAGAGGTGCTACGAATTTTTTAATGAATTTTTTGCTAATAAATTTAATTTTAATCAAAAATTTGATAGAGATGGCTTCATTAATAAAATCATAACTCAAGAAATACTGCATGGATCATTAAAATTAAGATCTTAAAATACTGTCATTAAGACAACCTATAGATACATGTAAAAAAAATTACCAACTTTTACATGAGAACACTGAAAAAAATGTTAAAACAATTTGAGTTGCTGTTTTTTTGCACCTACTCACTGGCTTTAATAATTAAAAAAACCATATAAATATTGAAGATATGGAAAAACTTTTAATCAAGTATTTTTATTAGATATATAGCCTAAATAAATGTAGGTAATCATAAAGTTGTTTATCCAACACAAAAGCCAGAATTAATTAATATGTTAATTGCATAAATTTTAAACATGTTTTTTTTTACTATGTTCTTGAATTACTTAAACATTAATAACTTTTTTAATTTCCAACGGATTTTAATAATTCAACTATTTTTGAATTCATAATTAAAAATACCTTTATTTTCATGTGTCATACATTGTTGTAGGCCATGAAAAAGGTAAGAAAAAGTTGTTCAAAAAAAAAATTACTTTTAATTTTTGCATACAACAATAACTGAAAAAGTTCAGTAAATGGCTAATAAAATTTCTAAATTTATTTTATTATTTTTAAATGAGGTGTCAAATAAAAGATTATAATAATATAAATTTGTTTTAGCTAAACAAAATATTATTATAAATCGAAACAACTCTTAGAGGGGCAAAGAGGCATTAAGAAAAGATCAAAATATATACTTTTCAAGCACATTTACCTGAAAAATTGATAAAAAACTTGAATATTTAAGAACTAAAATATATTTTAATTATGGTTTAGTGTATTTATCAAGATATCAGAAATAAATTATTAAGCTCAATTGAAAATAAATTATAAGAAAAGTGTTTTTAAAATAGTCTTACACTAAAAAACTACTTTATTTGCCAAATTATACAACTCATATCTTTTCACCACGCCCACTAAATGTATTGAAATTTTCAAAATTCAATTCTACAGATTGTAACGAACAATTTCATATATAAAACATTTTTGTACGATGTTCACAAGCTTCACAATTAATTTTCAATGTATTAATTAATTGTTATAAAATTCAAATGCTATAATTTTCCAAGGTAGAAGCCAAATAAAATCTAAAAATCTCAATTCAGCTGCATTAAATTGTCTATAACTCGAGAAATACTGCTTTGATTTTCAAAAATAAGGTGTCTATAGAAAGATACATTTGTCACAAAATTTTATAGCGTTTTATAATTTTATCAACATAAAATTTGAGTAGCTGCAAGGCTTCGAAAGGATAAAAAGTAAGTTTTTTACTCTTTATGCAATTATGTTCTCATTTTTCACACGATTTTTAATTTTCTAATTTTATAATTTTTTTGACAAATAACCGGTTAATTTGGTATATCAATCATATTTCTACTCCAACCACATGATTTTATATTGATTTTTAAACATTCATCAACGTGAAATTCTGCAAATTTACAGCCTATTGGTCGTTAAAATTGGGAATTTCATAAATCATTTATAAGCTTTCCGTAAATTGGCTATAACTTTGGTAATTTTTTAAGGATCTTCACAAATGAGGTATCAAATGAAAGATATTAAAACAAGGATTACATTAATAACAATTATAATAATGATACATAAGAAGACTAAATTATTATTAGAGGTGCAACAAGATTTATAGTGAAAAGATGACTACTTTATTTATTTATTATTAATTATATATTATATATTATTATATTATATATTATATATTTATATATTATATATTATATATTTATATATTATATATTAATATACTTTTATATATTATATATATTATATATTTATTATATATATAATATATTATTTTATATATTATAATAATAATAAATAATAATAATATATATTCTATATTATATATTTATTATTATTATTATTATTATTAAATTAAATTAAATTTTAGCGTAGCAAAATTTTTGTCGATTCTGAACGGGTTAAAGTATATTAGGCTAGTTTCTATATAAGAAGGTTTTATAATACAAATTCTATATACTACTGAAATAAATCAGCCAAGTAGAAGACTTAGCATTAAGGATTGGACTTGTTGAATTATTGATTCAAAATAGCTTTTTATGGCCTTTAGTCCTACAAATTGGCGTTTCGTTCGGCTTACTCACCTGAACTCATCAGTGACATAGTGAGGGCTTTGTCAGACGCAATTTGTTCTAAGTTCAGTTCAACTTACATGAATTTTTCAACGAAAATCCACTGTAAACTATATCCAACAAGATTAGAATTCCTAATCATTAAGCTGGAAGTTTTTTTGCCCGGGGCCAGGCATAGTTTCTATATAAGAAGGTTTTATAATACAAATTCTATATACTACTGAAATAAATCAGCCAAGTAGAAGACTTAGCATTAAGGATTGGACTTGTTGAATTATTGATTCAAAATAGCTTTTTATGGCCTTTAGTCCTACAAATTGGCGTTTCGTTCGGCTTACTCACCTGAACTCATCAGTGACATAGTGAGGGCTTTGTCAGACGCAATTTGTTCTAAGTTCAGTTCAACTTACATGAATTTTTCAACGAAAATCCACTGTAAACTATATCCAACAAGATTAGAATTCCTAATCATTAAGCTGGAAGGGCAAAAAAACTTCCAGCTTAATGATTAGGAATTCTAATCTTGTTGGATATAGTTTACAGTGGATTTTCGTTGAAAAATTCATGTAAGTTGAACTGAACTTAGAACAAATTGCGTCTGACAAAGCCCTCACTATGTCACTGATGAGTTCAGGTGAGTAAGCCGAACGAAACGCCAATTTGTAGGACTAAAGGCCATAAAAAGCTATTTTGAATCAATAATTCAACAAGTCCAATCCTTAATGCTAAGTCTTCTACTTGGCTGATTTATTTCAGTAGTATATAGAATTTGTATTATAAAACCTTCTTATATAGAAACTATGCCTGGCCCCGGGCAAAAAAACTTCCAGCTTAATGATTAGGAATTCTAATCTTGTTGGATATAGTTTACAGTGGATTTTCGTTGAAAAATTCATGTAAGTTGAACTGAACTTAGAACAAATTGCGTCTGACAAAGCCCTCACTATGTCACTGATGAGTTCAGGTGAGTAAGCCGAACGAAACGCCAATTTGTAGGACTAAGGCCATAAAAAGCTATTTTGAATCAATAATTCAACAAGTCCAATCCTTAACTGGCTGAACAGAATGCAAAACGGAGCTGGAATAGATGTCAAAAATGCTGCAGCCGGAGCTGCAAGAGTTGAACAAATTTTAACTTTTACTGCAGCATTTTTGACATCTACTGCAGCTTTTTTGACATCTATTCCAGTTGCGTCTCGCATTCTGTTCAGCCAGTAATGCTAAGTCTTCTACTTGGCTGATTTATTTCAGTAGTATATAGAATTTGTATTATAAAACCTTCTTATATAGAAACTATGCCTGGCCCCGGGCAAAAAAACTTCCAGCTTAATGATTAGGAATTCTAATCTTGTTGGATATAGTTTACAGTGGATTTTCGTTGAAAAATTCATGTAAGTTGAACTGAACTTAGAACAAATTGCGTCTGACAAAGCCCTCACTATGTCACTGATGAGTTCAGGTGAGTAAGCCGAACGAAACGCCAATTTGTAGGACTAAAGGCCATAAAAAGCTATTTTGAATCAATAATTCAACAAGTCCAATCCTTAATGCTAAGTCTTCTACTTGGCTGATTTATTTCAGTAGTATATAGAATTTGTATTATAAAACCTTCTTATATAGAAACTATGCCTGGCCCCGGGCAAAAAAACTTCCAGCTTAATGATTAGGAATTCTAATCTTGTTGGATATAGTTTACAGTGGATTTTCGTTGAAAAATTCATGTAAGTTGAACTGAACTTAGAACAAATTGCGTCTGACAAAGCCCTCACTATGTCACTGATGAGTTCAGGTGAGTAAGCCGAACGAAACGCCAATTTGTAGGACTAAGGCCATAAAAAGCTATTTTGAATCAATAATTCAACAAGTCCAATCCTTAACTGGCTGAACAGAATGCAAAACGGAGCTGGAATAGATGTCAAAAATGCTGCAGCCGGAGCTGCAAGAGTTGAACAAATTTTAACTTTTACTGCAGCATTTTTGACATCTACTGCAGCTTTTTTGACATCTATTCCAGTTGCGTCTCGCATTCTGTTCAGCCAGTAATGCTAAGTCTTCTACTTGGCTGATTTATTTCAGTAGTATATAGAATTTGTATTATAAAACCTTCTTATATAGAAACTATGCCTGGCCCCGGGCAAAAAAACTTCCAGCTTAATGATTAGGAATTCTAATCTTGTTGGATATAGTTTACAGTGGATTTTCGTTGAAAAATTCATGTAAGTTGAACTGAACTTAGAACAAATTGCGTCTGACAAAGCCCTCACTATGTCACTGATGAGTTCAGGTGAGTAAGCCGAACGAAACGCCAATTTGTAGGACTAAAGGCCATAAAAAGCTATTTTGAATCAATAATTCAACAAGTCCAATCCTTAATGCTAAGTCTTCTACTTGGCTGATTTATTTCAGTAGTATATAGAATTTGTATTATAAAACCTTCTTATATAGAAACTATGCCTGGCCCCGGGCAAAAAAACTTCCAGCTTAATGATTAGGAATTCTAATCTTGTTGGATATAGTTTACAGTGGATTTTCGTTGAAAAATTCATGTAAGTTGAACTGAACTTAGAACAAATTGCGTCTGACAAAGCCCTCACTATGTCACTGATGAGTTCAGGTGAGTAAGCCGAACGAAACGCCAATTTGTAGGACTAAAGGCCATAAAAAGCTATTTTGAATTTTTTTCTATTTTGGGTCAAATTTTTAGAAAATGACCCCTCCTGTCTGAACGGGGGGAAATGGACCCCCCCTCCGATACGATTTTTTTTTTCGTCTCAATCTAATCTATAAGTTCTGATTTTCCTTCACGTTTTATAAGAATCACCCTAACTCCATTATTTGTACCTTCAAGTGGAAAAAGGGAGACCAGGGGAGTGAAATAAAAATCTGAAAAAATTAGGGAAATTGTTTTTCAATGTTTTGAATCGAATGAAGGCTATCCAATACAATGTCCAATTTAAGGACCACCCTAATGTACATATATCGATACCTTTCCGTATGAATGTATTAAGCGACATTTAAAAATAATTAAAGGCATCGAAAAAAACCTCTTGTTCAGTTACTTATTTGGGTATTTAATGGAATAAAAAGATTTGCCACAGCATTTTCAACTCAAAATCCGTTTAAAAATCTGTTTATTACAACAAAATACACAAATGAATATTTAAGCGAGGTTTTTTAAAATTTTAATTCAAAATTTTGAAAATGTCGCTTAGTACATTCTTACGGGAAGGTATCGTTATGTATAAACAGCTGTGATTGATAATACAAATTTTTAAATTCCAACTTAATTTCAGTCACAGTTGTCTTTAATGACTGCGCGGGGCAAAAATGCATCGATTTTGAAAAATGTAAGGGCAATCGATTTGTCATGTATGACATAATCTGGATATGCCATTTTTATTTTGTTCTTATCTACCGTAGTAAAAAAAATAATGGTGTAAAAAGTAGGAAGTGCCGAAAAAAAACTTTGAACATTTTTGAACTACTGTCACCAGCGCCGTAAAATGCATCAATTTTGAAAAATGCAACAGCAATCGATTTTGTTTGTCGTATTCTCGATGCGATTTTCTTAACTACGGTAGTAGAAAAGTTCATCATCATCAAGTCCTGTAACCCCAATTTGGGCATAGGGCACCAACAAATCGATTCCATCCTTCACTGTCTGCAGCTAGATATTTTAACTGAGGCCACGTCTTCCTCTGGGAGTCTGCTTCTGCTAGAACTGAAAAGCTATCACGAAAAAATTAGGAAGTGCCGAAAAAAAAACTTTGAAAATGTTTGGACTGTTTCTGGCGCCGTAAAAATGCATCGATTTTTTAAAATGTAACGGCAATCGATTTATCATAACAAAATATCGATACGCCATTTTTTTGGTCGATTTGTCGGTATCGGTAATCACTTAATTTTTACGGCGCTGATGGAAGTCCAAATCAATGCATTTTTACGGCACTCGTGATATTCCAAAGATATTAAAAGTATATTTTTGGCACTTCCTATTTCTTTTTATCACTACGTTTAAAAAAAATTATGTATTGAGATTTCGTCATGACAAGTCGATTGAACTTATATTTTTGAAGCATTTTTACGGCGCTGGTGTCAGTCCAACAATTTTCAAAGTTTTTTTTGTTGGCACTTCATATTTGTTCGTAATAACTTTTCTCTTACGGTAAATAAAAATAAAATATTTTGCATCGAGATTTTGTCATAACAAATTGATTACCAGTACATTTTTTAAAAACGATACCGTTTTATGGCACTGATAACACTCCAAAAGTTTTCAAAGCTTTTTTTTCGGCACTTCCTACTTTTATCTTAAATTAAGATAAATTTTCTATTACGATTAAAAGGTGTATGGAGACTTTGTCATAACAAATCGATTGCCATTACATTTTACTGGTGATAGTCTAAAAATGTTCAGCTTTTTTTTTGCACTTCCATCTTTTTTATCATTAATTTTTTTAATACGGTATAAAATTAAATCAAAAATATTGCATCAAGATTTTGTCGCAATAAATCGATTGAACTTATACATTTTTCAAAATCGATGAACTTTTACGTCGCAGGTGTCAATCCAAAAATGTTCCAAGGTTTTTTGTCTGCACTTCTTATTTTGTTCATGATAATTTTTCAATTACGGTAAATAAAAATAAAATAAAAATGGCGTATCGAGATTTTGTCATGACAAATTGATTACCGGTACATTTTTCAAAATCGATGCCGTCTTACGACACTGCCGTCTTAAGACTCCAAAAGTTTTCAAAGTTTTTTTTTGTCCTTCCTTCTGATCCGGATCAGATCATAATAAATAAAACAAACAGGATATTTCGCCTTGCGTTTGTTTATTTTTCATGAGTCTATTGCCTCTTTTCCTTGCACTACTATGACATCCTATCCACCAGAGTAAAAACTAATTTTTGGATCATTGAAATAGATTCAAATAAAAAGCAGGATCTCTTATTGTTTTTGGAATTACGTGTTAAAAACTGATCTGGATAATAAAAGCGGCTACTTTCAAGATTTGCCCTCCAAAAGTACTTGAGAGTGCTAGGACGCCATATGGCCCTAGGCTCAATGATAGGAAAATCCCTATGCACACCTCCGCGTGGTGGAGGGTGGGTAACGCTAACGTGCAGGGGGACCGAATGGATGCCGGGATAAGCAGACAACCCAGCTTTGCTGGTCAGGGCACAAACTTGTCCTTGGGATGGTTTAAAGCCCCCTTAAGACGGATGAACTGCAGGTGGCGGTCAACGGCATGATAGTCTGGTGGCGGAGGAGCTTTTTTTCGTAAAAGGCCAACGGCAGCAGCAGGTAGCGTCTGTAACCCATATTGGGCGGCTACAAAAGGCGTCTGTTTTCCCATAGTGGGCGGCCTCGAGCAGTTATGTGTTTGGCCATACAAAAGGCGGGTGTGCCTGTCAAATCTGAGCTTATGTATGTTATTAATCGTATCTCGGAAAACACCATGGTGGAAGGATATATGCTATTACATGAAATATGACAACAATTGGAAATGAGTCCCCAAGAGGTAACCATTTTATGGAGAATCTTTCTGCAGCTTCGGCTGCTGTAAACCGCACATCGGATTTGGGGGTGCGGCATCTTTCGTGTACCAGCGTCAATCAAGACGCCATAACAATAAATGAATCGTTAACAATGCTGGATGGATGCTGGATCCGAAACTGTACCCAAGCAGTCGAGAGTTAGAGACTCTTGGATATCCCAAGACACCTGGGATAAAATCGAGCTTCGCAAATCGTTGAAGATGCAAATAAATGCCGAATCGCTTAGCACATAAGATGGTCTATCGCTGTGTGAGACGTGACAAGAGGGTGAGGTTAGACGGTCTCGCAGAAAATGCGGAAAACGCTGCAAGAAGAGGAGACATGAGGGAATTGTACCAAATATCCAAGGAAGTTGTCGGGAAGAAAACCAACACCAATCATCCTGTAATGGATGTGGATGGTACACTTTTGGTATCAATCGAGGATCAGCTGCGCAGGTGGAGGGAGCACTTTTGTGCCTTGCTTAATGAGGATTCTGTCGAGCAGAGTGCTGAAGTGCCCCAGCTTAACGAGATGCGTAGATCATATAGGGGTATTGACATCGAGCCCCCTACAGTACTGGAAATTCAATCTTCGATAAATCTTCTCAAAAACAACAAAGCAGCTGGACTTGATGGTATACCAGCCGAGTTCCTGAAAGCTGACCCTGCCAGAACGGCTAGTATTCTACACCCGTTGATACAAGCTGTGTGGGAAAATGAAATCTATCCCAGCGACTGGAAGGATGGTGTAATTGTTAAGTTGCCAAAGAAAGGTGATCTTAAGAATTGCAACAATTGGCGAGGTATTACAGTTTTGTCCGTTTTTCCAAAATTAATGGCAACCATCATTCTGGAGCGGATAAAGGTTAGAATCGAGTCTACACTCAAGAGGCATCAAGCTGGTTTCCGCAGTGGGCGGTCTTGTGTCGATCATATCAACACTCTGCGTATCGTTCTTGAGCAGTCTGCGGAGTTTCAATCACCGCTTTACCTCATGTTTGTGGATTTTGAGAAGGCCTTTGACCGAGTCAACCGTGAATGTATATGGAGATCACTTCTTGGTAGAGGAATTCCCCCAAAAATTGTTGCCATTATAAGAGAGTCCTATAACAACGCAAGATGCTTTGTTTAACACAATGGGCAGCTATCCGACTCTTTCGAAGTGCGGCAGGGTGTGAGACAGGGAGATGTTCTATCGCCAATTCTCTTTCTACTGGCGATTGACGATGTCTTGACGGCCAGCGTTGGAACATCAGAGAGGCAGGGCATTCAATGGAGACCGTTTGAAAGGCTTAGCCACTTAGACTATGCCGATGATATATGTCTCTTGGCAAATAACATCAGCGGGCTGAACGGGATGTGTCAAGCTCTGAAGGTAAAAGGAGAGGCGAGTGGTCTGAAAATAAATAGCAAAAAGACAAAAATAATGCTCACAGGCCGCTCCACACATCAGCGTATTTTAATACAGGAGACGCCAGTTGAAGAGGTTGAACAATTTAACTACCTTGGAAGTATTGTTTCAGCAAATGGTGGTACTGATCTGGACGTTCAAAGTAGAATAAATAAAGCTCGCGCAGCCTTCGGTTCTCTCTCCCAAATTTGGAAATCATGTCAAATCTCCTTGCGCACAAAGTTGAGATTCTTCGAATCCAATGTCAAATCCGTGCTGTTATATGCTTGCGAAACCTGGAAAGTCACGACTACCATCTCAAAGAAATTGCAGGCTTTTGTGAACCGTTGTCTACGCCATATTCTAAAAATTCGCTGGCCACAAATTATATCAAACGAGGAATTGTGGCGCAGGACGTTGACATAAGAAAGCGTAAATGGCAATGGATTGGTCACACACTGAGGAAACCAAACGATGAAATTGCAAAACAGTCATTTGAATGGAATCCTCAGGGTGCACGGCGGGTTGGAAGACCAAGAACAACATGGAAATCAACAGTTCTAGCAGAAGCAGACTCCCAGAGAAAGACGTGGCCACAGTTAAAATATCTATCTGCAGACCGAGAAGGATGGAAACGATTTGTTGGCGCCCTATGCCCCAACCGGGGTTACAGGACTTGATGATGATGATGACTTTCAAGAATATGAGCAAAATCTCAAGTTCGATTTTGAACCAACTGTAAGCGACTCCTTGACGTTGTTCTTTCTAATTAGTCTTAAAGCTTTAAGTTTGTCATGCATTTCATTATTCGCAAATTATTTAAGGTCTTATGTTCTCTCTTCTAGATTTCGTTTTCACCTATTAAAATAACTATCAACTATAAACTTCCACAATTCTAAGCCACTAGGTTGCCAGGTCATACAGGTTTTTCTTTCTGCGAATAATTAAACAAACAAAAATGTAGTTTCTTTTTTGGTATAATTAAATCTCCTTCTGGCTTTATATCATTAGTCAGTTTTTATTATTTGTATAATCTTATGTCACTGTGTTACAACGAAAAAAATTGAAATTCTGCACTGATTCACGCTTTAACGGAACTTTATACTCCGAGTTAGGATTTAACCTAAATAAGTGACTTAGTGACTCACTTAATTGCTAATTTAAAACGGAAGTGCGTCATCTTTGTTTGCCAAGTTAAATCACGTTCAGGTTTATTTTTTTCGCCTTAAGCATACCTACATTATTTAAGTTGACAAAGTATTATCTAACTCGTTCTCAAGGTGTCACCTCCTGCACCTTATTGATATCGAGCATCATTACCGATGATGAGTCTCCCTCATTCCAATGACAAATCTCCTTCCGTTTGATTAATGGTAGTTGACAATGTTACGTACCAAGTGTTTGAATGACTATAGGTACCTACGTATGCACATATCTAATGATGACTATGATTTACGTGCATTTATTTCAACTCTAAATTGTCATTGTTTATACATTTTTTTTTTTTGCAACGATTAGAGGAGTATTCGTTTTAGTCGCCCGCATGGGGCCAAGTTCATGTATCTGTTCGTTTGATATTTTATTTTTTATTTTTTGTTCAAGTTAATTTTGCTTTGTCTTCTCTTCATCGTTGTATGCTTGTATACATACTGGTACTACCAGGACGAGTAATCAAACTGTTCGTTTTCCTATAAAGTTGTTTCTTGTAACACACATTAGATGGCGTAACCTCAGCTGTTCCGAGGTGCTGTATGCCTGGTTTAGAAATGCTCTATTCCAACTATATTGTGGTTATGCATGACTGAATGACTTGGCTAACATGTACGGAACATTCGTTTTTTTCTGATACCAAGTCGGGTCTTTGTTTGCTGAACAGATGAATATTACTCAGCGACATTCTTCTGCAGCAGCTTCAAGTCAACAAGGAGTATAATGTACCGCTTTATCGTTTATCCAGCCAGCAAGCAGCGTAGCACCTTCATCAACGAAGTAAAAATATGCAGAATTTGAATTCCAATTCACTTCATTCGTAATGTGAATTAATCGCGCTGTAAAACACAATCGATATAAAGATACGTTTGAAGAATTTTATTGGAAATCTCCTAGGTGCAATTGTTTTTATTTTTTTTTTGTTTTTTCTTTCTATCTTTTAGTATTCATTGAGAGTTTTTGTTGCCTCGTGCATTGGAGATTCATAGATTTCTTTGGAATTTCATTACAATTTACATATAAATGAACGGTGATTACTGATTACATATTGAATTTATATTTTTGTCGATAAAATAATATTCTTTTGAGTTAGTATTTATTTTGTTTGTTTTAATCTTCAATAAAAAAAAAAGATTTTGTATCTATGTATTGTTTTTAGAAATTTCTTTTAATGCAACTAAGCGACGACGAAAATTAGTAAGGCTGGATTTTATTTTTATTGGAAGCCCACTTGGAAAAATAATCTAGCTTTTAACGGGGCACTAGAAAGTCTTACATTGACCCTAACAAGGCTCTAGCAAGGGTAAATATCGATTTTCTTAGGGACTCACCAGTTAAGTAAAATTTTGCCTCAAGAGACAAAAAAAAAAGTTGTCTTCACTGGGATATGATCCTGTGATCTTCTCTTCTGATTACCAGTCTAATACGCTAACTACTGAGCTACTTCGCAATACATAATGTTGAAAATAAAAAACTATATATACATATGTATGTACACACTCAAATTTTCTTACTATGTATTGTATGATGGGTACAAAATATTTGTTTTCGTCATGTATGGGGTATTTGTGATGGGATAACCAGACTAATCCGATAAGCTTTTACTAGCGAGGGCCTCACGAGTATTTGACAAGTTTTCCCTTCCTAGACTTCCCCTACCAAAGGACCTTGATTAAACTTGACAAAAACTTGCCATTTTTCCAGGTGGGAGTGTTTCAAAAGGCAATTTCAATGGCATTATGAGCTTCACTCAGCGAAGCCACAATTTCTACCATTTCCTTGCTAGAACATAAAACACCTCTGAGATTATTCTGTCTTATAATGAAAATCATCCTATTTTAGATGGCCTGGTTCAAAAATTAAGGTTTTTTCTTATAGTCTTTAAAAATTACTACATATTTTCCTTTCGAACACCCTGTTTTTATATGTTTTTATATTATTTCTCTTAATCAATAAACTAAATATTTATAAGTAGGTAGATCAATTAATTTCCCGGCAAAAAAAGTATGTCAAGTTATTCAGTGGAAAAATAAAGCTTGTCCTTGTAGTTTGATTGATATTTCAATCAAGTGGTTCTACGCATTTCGAACCCACCCACGCACATCATAAATAAAAGGGATTCTCATTTCTCTTATTGGCCTAAATCTTATTACTTCGTTTACAAGTAACAACTTTTTTTGCCTGGTGCTTCCCACCATTAAAAAAAAGCCCAAATGGTTCATTAGAGGCTAATTAATTATACGGAACTTTTTGTTCTTTCCAAACAAAAAGGCAAGTATCAAACTGTATCGGTGTCCAATTAGCAACATAATCAAGCGTCTTTGAAAATAATTCTTCCTACAGTCAATTAGGCTTATTAAATGAATGTGATTTTCTGAATCTATTCTAATTTGTAATTCCCATATACATAGGTAGGAGCCATATAAAGGCAGTTTTAATGAAAAACACAACCTACGCAATCCTAAATGGGATATCGAAATCGCACAAATAAAATCAGAACCTTTAAGCTAAAAAGACATTATAGGAAGAAAAGGATAAACCCTATTTGAATCCTTCTCCTAAACCTACATGTAGAAAGTAGAAAAGAAGCACAGGGAGCCTGTGTGTGAATCTATATTATTCCGCAATGTTACCACGCCTGAATGAAGACATACTATCTTCGTCTGATCCGAAAAAAATCTATATTTCACAGATGAGAACTGTAAATAGTGTCATAAATTCTGCTCCATTTTCATTTCCATGGCATCGTATAGTCCCATTTTGGTTCCTTATGTACATATTTTCATGAATCCTTGATATAGAAAAATAAGGACTCTACTGCTATTATTACTGATGCATTGAATCAGGGGGATGCTTTCGTTCGTTCAATATGGAAATAGGGGTCGTCGATGGTTACTTACTATAGCTTGTTTGCCTCGTTGGGTTTCCTTTAATATTCTGAAAAATCACCCAATTTGGAGTATAGGTCCTACAATGCAGGTTGTGGAGAATCCAGTTCCATTTACCCATTCAACTAGACCGACCCAAAAGACAGACCGAAGTCAATGGAGTATTTTGCAAAAATGAAAATTTATTATTGCGCTCTGTTTACGCATTGCGGGTTCATTAATAATTTTTTTTTTCTTTGTTCGCTTGTCCTGAAAACTTTATAAGCAAATATATGATGAAAGTATACTAAAGGGAAATGTGGGCATTTGCCTTTTATCTTTCATGGTTTACGCGCATAAACGTTTCAATTTATCGTGTGAGTTTTGAATTTATATCTATGTTGTTTATTTTTTTTTTTGTATCTGCATCAGAGACAAAAAATTTTGGAAATATAAAATGAAAAATACTTTGTCTGTGTCTGTGGCTGGGTATTATTAAGAATGGTTCACTGAACTGTAAGGTGATTTGGGGCTTAGTAGTGGATTATACCTACCTATATAAAATGTCGGTTAGAATAAGAACCATATTATTCCCTTATGATATTATCTATGTCTGTTTATATGAAAGTTGGAATGGAACACTATCTCATTTTGGTCATACATTCCCATGTATACAAACATAATCTTGAGAAATTTTAAGACTTTAATTTATATGTAGATACCCTTGACATAAACTCTTTGCCCCAACTTTTCTTCAAACTTACGACCAATATAGTGTTTCTTCTAAATTTTCAACAGCCTAAAGAGACTTATTTCTTAGAGATGTTGGAATTTGTATAATTTGATTGTGATGGTTAAATTCATATCATGGATATTCCCAACTCAAATCGAGAATTAAAAAAAAATGTGTATCTTAAATTGTTCCTTCGGAGGAGACCTTAGCCTAATGGGGCTTATATGTAGCAGAGTTACTGTATATTATGTGTATTTTTTCTCTGTGCAAAATGCAATTTAAATTAATGTAATAATTCATTACAATCTTCATAACGCTACTAAAGTAGCGTACGACTGGGTCGCAAGAACATGCTCTTATGTTCACGATGCTAACGGGGGATTAAGAAAATTGAGAAAGACATGGAAATTATGAGAGAAAAATGTTGATGAAAAACGATATTTAAATTTTTGAAACAACTCATTTCGTAGTTTTTTGGTGAAAAAAGAACGCCATTAAATTCTTGATCAATTGAAAAAAAATTAAAACCGTTGGACCGTCTTTTAAAAAAAAAAAAAAAAAACAATTTCATATATCAAATTCTTCAAACATTTTTAAGAAAAAATGTTTGCATACAATTTTTAAGATAAAAACCTGACAGGCAACATTTAATGTTATTGTCATGTAATTAATTTTTTGGTAATACCTGCAAACAATACTGTTTTTATAAAACCATTCTAAAGAGAATAAAAATTTTTATCTATCTATCTATCTATCTACAATTTTTAAGTTCTTAGCATATAAAAATTAAATTTCAAAAAAATTGTCAACGAGTTTTTAGGATATGGAATTTTCAAAAAAAAAAGTTGAATCTTTTTTAAAATTCAAAAATTTTTGTTTTAAATTTTGATATGCAATATTATTTTATTTTATATTTGTATATCCGGAAATATTCCAAAATCCAAGTTTTCGGTAGTAGATCGCACTAAATTTGACACACAGAAAAAGTTTTACAAAAATCATAGGAGCCATTTTTAAGACAAAGAATATTTCCCTTTATGATTTTTCAAAATTTCTATGGAAGGTACTGTTATTTTTTCACAACAGTCAATTTTTTTCTTAAAATATTCTAAAGAGTATTAAAAAACCTTTAAATACAAAGTTTCAAACAAATCTACCAAGCAGTTTTTGAAATGTTTGATTTAAAGAAAAATAATTATGTATATACTTTTTTTTTTAAATACCTAAAAATATTTGTTTGAAAATTTTTGGTAAATAAAATTATTTAAAATATTCAAATCAGATACATATGTATATCCTTTTGAAGAAAATCAAAAATTAAAAAATGGTTCCTTAGGAGGTACTAATACCCAATAGTATTAATATGTACCCAATTTTTTGAAAAAAATCCCATCCAAAGGTAGCCTTTACTAAAAGAAAATATATTTTATTTCATTTCAAGTCAAAAGAAGTATCTTACTAATGAAAAACTATGAAAAAAACTACTGGAATTGTGATTTTATTGTCACTTTGATAACGACTACGCATTGTTTAGGAACAACACTTCCTTTACCTGGTTTGTAAGACTTGGTAAGATTTGGTGAGGAAAAACGATTCGATAAATCAATTTGAAAATTTACAGAAATATTGAAGTTTTAAAGTCTACAAATTTGCATACCAACGCAAGCCATGCAATCAATATTTGCTAAGAAAAAAAAAGATTTACGAAAAGACCACAAAAAGTCAGCTTTTAATTTCTATAAAACCTTAAAATGTCTCAAATTTCCAAAACTGTATTTAAATTTTTTATAACGTCATTATTTGCTGAGATATTGATAATCACAGCTAAAAGCATTTTTTTTTTCATTCAAAGTCAGACAAAAAAGTGCAAACAAAAATTGTAGGACAACAAAAAAAATTTGTATTGAAGCTGAGTAAACAAGGTATCTGACCATAACATTTGATTGAATCAAAAAAAGTTATCCATAGAAATGAGGTCCTTCAAAAAAAAATTTAAAAATATTTTTTTTTGTCTCGTGTCATTTCTTCAAATAACGCAATAACGGTACTTCAAAAAAAAATTTTAGCATAATTAAGGATCCCCCAAACCAACGCGAAACATTCGCCAACAACGCAAAATCATTCACAATAATACAAAATATGAAAGATAAACAATGCTAAACAACAACAAAAAACCGCCTTTGCGAATGATTCGCTATGATTTCGCGTTGGTTTGGGAGAGCCTTTAATCTCGAAACAAAAATATAAAGCTGTAGAATGCTTTTTGTTTCAACTCAATACGGCTCTTCAAAAAACACTAAAACAAATTGAAAAAATTTGTTCCTTTAATTTCTTTGACAAGTGTAGATTTAAGAAAGCTTGTAGAGCCATTTTTGGTTAAAAAAAAAAATTTAAAATTGATAAAAATAAAATGCACGACTGGATCGCACGACTTGCTCTTATGTTGAAGTTGCTTGGAACTTAAGTACTTTTGAAACATGCAAGTTATTATAGAAAACAATAGAAGAATAGAAAAAAAGCATTTAAATCATACTTTTAATGGTAAAAACAACTCGTAACATACGAAGAGCTCAAACACAAGTATACCATTTGATTTCTTGAAAAAATATGAATACCTAAGTATATGCAAGGAATAAAATTAAAATTGTTGGAGCGGCTTTTTTTTCAAAAAATAATTTGTATTTATTTATATATTGGTAACATTTGTCTTTTCTTTCATTTGATATGCTAATTTTGAGTATTTTTTTCAAAAAAAAATCATGAACCCGTTTTCGAAGTATTGAATTTCCAAAAAAATTTAATGAATTTTTTAAAATCCAATTTTTTTTTTTGTAATTTTTTCACTAAAAAGTTTACAATACCTACTATAATACATACAATGATTTTTGTATCAACATCGTTAGAGAAGTTCTTGAGAGAAATAAGCTTTTCATCAACGCAACGGTTGTATGGCAAGTACCTACCGTCATTTTTGGAGCAAAAAAATTTTTGAATTTCCCCTCTTGAATTTAAAAAAGTAAACAAAAAAAAACACTCACCTTAGCTTGAAATGTTATTCCATTTAAGAAGGCCTGCTCGGCATGTAACGGTATCCTAAGATCCTGGTCATCTTGTACCAAATCGTACGGTGTCGAAGGCATCCTTAAATAATTTAATATCACTGATTCAGACCACTTATAGTATCATGAAATTGATTTCATTTTTTTGGCACTGCGCTTGCGTACAGATTTTTTAATATACAATAAAACACCAGTTTTACTTCGGGCACTCATGCAAACTTTTTTGTGATTATAAATTATTTTTTCTTTTCTTGATTAACTATATTAGATTCTTTGGTCCTAATTTGATGTTAGGTTATATATAAATCTTCACTGGAGCACCGGTGTTTAATGTATGCAGTAGAAATTCACAATAATTATTTCAAATTTTATAGGAAATTGAAAGGATAGGGAAGTAGTTTCAGAAATTTGTTTGGAAAATTCAAAAATCTTCGCGAGCACGAATTTTGGATTTTTTGTAATTATTGCAACAGAGGAAACTTTTTTGATATATGAACACGTTCTGCCTGTCTGGTTTCCGGGTTACTATACCAATTTTTTTTTTTTTTTGTATTTAAATTGATTAATTATGTTTTCGTTCTCCTGTTTTGAATAATGGGCGGATATTTCGAAAAACGATTCTGAAACAAAAAAGAACAATAAATTATTAATCGCATTTAAGTTTCTCAGATTTATTTTTAAATCACTTTGATATACAAATCAAGAGGAATAAAACATTTTCAAAGAAATCTTCCCTCGCAGTATTAAATAACTTCAAAGTAAGTGTCCGAAAAAGCTTCAGAGAGCAGATGATTCTCCACCTCTTTGTGTAAGGTGAACCTTTTTTTTGGTTTTCTTGAAACAAAAAATCTATATGGAGAAGAGGAGACCAAAAAATCAACAAGAAAAATAACACAACGTTTCTTATCTTAACTTTTGAAACTGGTTGAGTGACATCGCATCTGGATTCTAAGAAAAATTCCAAGATACCAAGATGATAATTTTATTCACAAAAAAAAAATATTTACAAAAAAATAAAAGAACATCATGTTGACACAAAGAACCAAAGACAAGAGTGATTCTACTCTTTGGCTTGGCTTTGTGTAAAAGGGAGAACATTATTTGCCTTCATTCGGGACAAAAGTCAAATATTTTATGTAGATATAAATGTGTATGGCAACGTGGGTAGGTGGGTATAGAGATTTTTGGAAGAAAACACCTGGTTATGACAGGTTAACTAAGAAGAGAGGTGAGCATAAGCTGAAGTGGACAGTTTCGACTGGAGGCTATATGAAGGAAAGGCGCAAATAATCCAGATTTTGGATACATCCGAAAAACTATACTGATACCACAGGCATGGAGGAACATTTAATCTCTCTGTTGTTTCCCGGTTTTCCGGTTATCTTTTTATATTTTTGTTTTCCCTATAAGCCTGACAAAAGCAAATGTTTTTTTGTGATGATTGGGGGAAGTCTTTATTAGAATTTTAGAATATAAAAATAAAAAAATACTGAAAGTGACTGGGAGGAAGGATTAATTTTTTGATACACAAAAATTCAGAAGTACCTGTAGGTATGATATTCATAAGAACGGTAACTGAGACAACCGGTGTTTTAATAAAAAAATAAAACTAATTTTCAAGAAACGTTTTCTTTAGGTATGTTTAGCGTTTGTTTAAATTTCTTTCTAGGTATAAGTAGCTTATACTATATATGTATGTACCTGAGTAAAGGCTCCGATAATTTTTTTGTAAGAAAATATATCTACATACATAAGTAGGTACTCGGCATATGTTTTGGCATTTTGAGGACAACCTTGACCTGTTTCAGGTTTGTTTGAATTTATTGAGTAACGCTTCCTTGGTACACTTACTTATGTATGTGCTTTTTCAATAAAAAGTATAACTTTCAAAAGAATTTAGACATTCAATTCAAGATTAAAACACAAACTTTTCTTTGAAATTTTAGGTACATCATTCATAAAGCTATAGCGTTTTCTACACAATTTAATTGGGCACATCGCTTGATGTTGTAATGGTTGATACGTTGAACTATCAAGTCAGAAATCTCAATTCAAATCCAGTCTATTTGTCTATTCCTAGTAAAATATTTGATTTTTTTTGGTAATGGGTACCTACTGCATCTACTGCATAAAATTTGCTACATACCTACATATGTGTATGTATACGTATGTTTTTCTGTCTTCAAGAAAATGATTTATTTTATAAATGGTCTTGATACAGTAAAAATACCAAAATTGAAAAACAAAATCAGTTCAATTAATAGATACTCAAGAGGTTTCAAGGTTTTTCAACTGGATCTACCAACCCACATTTCACCCCAACATAATTTTACTCAGAAGTGAAGTCAACTTTATAGGTTTCAAGGCTGGGAAACCGAAGTTGAAACGGTCCTCAACTTTGTAAATTTATTTCCACTAGATTTTTGGAAAATACTTTTAGAGGTCTTTTTATTCTTGTTTGACGAGAGTGTACGCATGTGTACAGTAGGTAATTCGTCTTACATAAGAAATCACAACTCAACGTATGTATGCAAAACCACTTTCATTTTTGCATCCTTACATGTGGCTAGCTATAACCTGATTTTTGCTTAAACTCGTCGTTGCATTCAATAAATTCTCATCAGCACATGGAGGCACTATCAATTTCCATGGTGTATATATAATATGTAAAAGTGTACCGACTCTCAATTTCTTCACAAGAAAAATGAGAAGAACTTCAGCACGAATTTCTAATAAAAGATTTCTTCTAAATGTCATTATCTACCAATATCACAAACAAATAGACCCGCCACCGCAATTTTACTTTCAAACAAGAAAATATTATTCTTTCCATTCCGTCCGATTCAATCCGATCTCATTTGATGTTCTTCTTCGTCGATATCCTTTATTGTTTTAAATAATCTTAAATTAGTAATATACGTTTGGAGTCTTGACACGAAATGTGATAAGCTACACCACACCTATTTTATCTAATTTAAGTCTTTAAGTGCATTAACCTTCTTTTGATTCATTTTTTTTTTGCTATTTTTGTTCACATACTTCCTCAGTTCTTTGTTATTATTATCACAAGTTTTAGAGTCCACTAACCTTTATTATAGTGCAAAAAATAGTTCTATTAAAACAGTCAAGCCGAAACAAAAAACTAACCACGATCTTTGCTATTTCTTTCCAACTAGCTATATAAGCATCAACAACTTATTCTGGGTAATTGTTAAGGTCCTTAACCTTCTGTTAGTCAGGTGGAGAACAAAAGGAAGGTACAAGAACGAGTATGACTGCCTTCCTACCTACGAACCAAATAAATGAAGAAAATAAACACAAACTTTAGTGCAGCTGGGACGCTGCACCTTTGCAGTCGAGTGCGTAAGTAAAGGCTTCATGTGTGTGTCCGCAAACATCATGGCCGTACTTAACTATAATTCGATCTGAATCACCAGGAACACAAACAAAATAGAAGTTAAGGCTTTTAAATGGCGCCCAACGTACCTTATGAGGAAAAACTTCAACTGTTTAAATGAAGCTCAACATTTCAAAACAAACATTATCTAATTAATAAAAAAAAACATTTCAACGCGGTTAATAAGAACCAGATATAAAATTACCAAACAAAACAATTATGGTACTACCTTTCTTTCTCAGTAAATGGTGCCCAACAATGAAAAAATGGGAATATTTTGCTGGGCCTTATTCGGTACCATTAGCTTAAAATAAGTATCCTTCTAACGGAGCTTTATTAAAATCAGTGCTATTTTTTGAACTATGCTAAATTTAATTGATTTCTCAATGTCAAAAATGGCACCCAACGCTTATTACACGTGAGCTTAGGGCTTCTATACTAACAAAAACAATAATTCTAAGGAACAAAGAACCTTTTAGTGTTGAGAAACACATATCTTTGGATACGGCCCTGTTAAGTTTTCATAAACCCTAGACCCAGCGAATGTTTGCACAAAGCCGGTGTTGTGGAATAGACTCGTTTTGTCTGTTTTACTCTTTCGTTCCTTGTCTTGCTCCACAAGATAATCGAAGAGTGTGGGGAGAAGAAAAGGGAACCTTACACCCATACAAAGGTAATTTCTTAAACTATCAACGCGTCTGCCTGCATAATTCCATGCATGTGTCTGCACTTGTGCTCGCGCACATTGGGCTTGGCGGAAAAAACTAGTTTTCGACACAGGCTCATTTAGTCAAAGTATTCATATACGTGCACATACCAACCTAACAGATACTTAGTGTGTTTCAAGTTTCAACTTTTCGTCGGCCGTGTCTAAGTAATTACTAGTGCAGCTGAAAAGCTTAATAAAATCAAAGCTGGATGTACATATTTAAAAGACAAGCCCTGAGCTAAACAGCCGCTTATGTTTGTTCTTATGCAATAGCGTTGATTGCTATCAAAAGATTTGTATACGTTTCCATTGAAGCCTTCATTTGTAACTACAACAACTCTCAGATAAAAACAAAAATGTTTTGCTAAGTGCAGAGCTTGGGGGAATGGTGGGGTCGATATCTTAGAAGGTGAATCAAGAATTTGCAATGAAAATGAAATTATCCGCAACCATAACAAAGAGAACGTATGTCTATCGTTTTGTATATATTACAAACAAAGCAAAGACAAGGTATAAAGTGTTGTGTCCATGGCATTTTAACTCTGCCTGAATGGATAAATTCGGACTTTTGATCACATTTTGCTGAGAGAGAGAGGGAATCACAAAAATTCTGCAATGGCTGAGAAGAGATTAAGGCAAAAATGGTAAATTTTGTTGACCAACAAAAAAAGAAGACTTGAAGATCAGGAACAATGACGACAAGACAAGGCAAAAGAAACAAATAACATTTTTTGTGTATAGAAACCTGGAGGTCTTCGTGGTTTTGCGGATATTTCGTTTTCGTTGGTTAAGAAGAGCAGACCTACGAGGAAAAATGTAGGTAGGTACCTACATAATATCCATGTGGTGGTCACTACTTTTAGAACCTCTCACAAAAACTGATTCATATCAATAACAAATACATATCATCAGGCCGCCAAAGCAACGCACAGAAAACCGAATAAAAAAAATAAAGAATGGAAGATAAAAAGAATAGGAAAAAGAAATTAACTTTTTATGCATGTGGTGTCTAAGATGTTCCAAAATAAGGGGCTATAACATTTTGGACAATTTTATAACGGTTAATTTTTGTATGCAGGTAATTTATATTAACTGAGCGGAATTTTTCAATATAATCAAACAGAAAATAACTTTGGTAGGTATTTTCTTACTGCAATCCATTTGGTTTGAACATAAAATCTTAGGAAGGTACATTATTATGTAGGTACAAGGAGCGGGTTGATAGGAAAATATTTCTGTGTGCATTTCCTCAGATTTATATAATATATATTTTTTAAATAATAATTATAATATATAATTCGTATGTTTCATGAAGCTACTTATACTTCTACTTATATCGATAAAAGACATTTTTATAGAAAGTCGATCAAAAATTCAGGATATTGTTACGACTTTCACATTTGTATACTATAACGACTCACAAGTCACAATAGCAAACAAACGGGCACAATAGATCCTAAGGTCACACTGTCTATATACCTACCTACCAATTACTTATTTATAACAACTCTCGAATGAAGAAACGCCATCTTTCGGATTATACCTGAATCCAAACAAACCTACGGAGAGCTTTCGTGAGCTTTAGAACTTTACTGCTAAATGTCAAAATAAAAGCTTTAAAAAGATAAATGATGGAAAATGTCCCCCACGGAAAGCTCCAAAAACAGATACCAAAACATTCATGCAATATCCATCAGAGCTTGTCAAACAAGTACATATAAAAGGCACACGTCTGACCGGCAGTGGATTTTATTTTTTTTTATCTTGAATTGATAAGGTTCGTTGTGATAAAAGTGAAAAGTAAACTTGGTGAGTTAATTTCAGTTGAGTGGTGAACAGTAAATTGTTTTGCAGTAAGAAAAGTAAAGTGTTTCATTTTGTGAAGTGGACGTTTAAAATAAAGTAAATTAGTTTTATTAACGAACCTGAGAAAATATAACAACATCTTTTGTTATTGTTGCATCAGATGTTTTCATAAGGAGCATAAACAACATAAAGCGACCCAGATAGTTGTGTATGACAATTTATTTCAACCCAAACAATATTTATGGATACGATTGACATCCCTTGCGATCCGATGTTTATTCGCTATGAAATCTAGTTATTTCAAGATAACTTGAGTTGTTGTTGTGTCAGCGGTCATCAGCTGTTTAACAAGGGATAGCAACAACACAAAGCTATCCAGATAGCTTAGAATACACATCGGAACGCGGCCATTATCTGTCGCATCGAACGATATACGACAATCGCAATAAGGATTTAAGTTTCGTTAAGTTATCTGTCACTTGCACTCACTTTCACAATATCGTTCCACTTGACTTTTTTTATCCCTTTATATTCCTACAGCTGATAGCTAAGACGATTTCTTTTTCATTCATGATGAGTATGAGTTATTCAAAAAATTAAAACAATTTTAAAAATCTTAACGAAAAACAATGTAACGTGAGCTTTTCGGTTCTTTCGACACTTAACTAGATATAGTTTTACCATCACATTTTGTTTCTCCTTCATGAAATGATAATAATTGAGATCACAAAAAGATCAACTGCTCAGAATAAATTGCTTAAACTTCACTTTACGATTAGCAGAAAGCAACTTTTTGCACCTTCTGTTTTATTTTTGACTTCTAAAACTAAGTAGGTAATCAGTCAAATTTGTACAAAACTAAAGATTTTATGGTTGTTTTGGTACCATTTAACAGACTTCTCTGTGAGTACAAAACTGAACAAAGGGCTACCAACTCCGGAAAATTCTAGACCCAGAGGTTTTCCAAGATCTAACTTGTTCCTTCCCATGATACGATCATGAAACGATTATTTTCTTAAATTACTTGAACATCATTCAAATTCCAATAGCTATTATATTATAAACAAAAGATTTGTGTCCAATTTTTCAAGAATGAGCTGAGGAGGTAAGAAGTATACTTAAGGCAAACTCTCTAGCTTAAGAGTTGACTTCAACTTGAGAGTTGAAATTTCTTTTTATTCACTAATTTTTTCAGCTCCCGAGCTGAAAATCTAAAGTTAACCAACTTGCAGTTTAAAAAATATCCCTGAGATAGGGGCAATCCTTCCAGCGCAGCGGTGCGGCAAATAATGTTCTCCGACAGAAAAAAGACAAGTATTTACAAAACGTTCATAGTAGACAATTTCAAAATATGATAGGAGCATGGTATTTTACAAAGCCAGGTGGTGGCAAAACTGAAGTTGATCAACTCTGGAGTTGATAACTTTGACTCAAATAATCGCCCTTAATCTTCAGGTAGAATAAAATATTATCCTACTTATTCCTCAATATTTGATTTAAATTTTTGTTTGTTTCAGCGATGCTTTAATAAATATAATACTTATCCAACTAATAACGTAGCAGACCCGCAGAAACCTTCGCTTTACACGGAGCCCGGAAATCAGAATACATTCCCGGAGCTTCCGGGGCAAAATACCCCTGTTGGTAACCCTCTGAACTAATCAAATAAACTTTTTCGATAAAAAGTAATAATTTACAGAATGGTTACAGTAAGCGAAACAAAATAAATGCTATCGAAATATTTAGGCACATGGATGGGTCTTAAAATTTTCAAAATTCTATTATAGGATAAAAGCAAAATCAAATTTTGTCTCCATTTTTCCTGTTTTCTAAATGTAAATCGAAATTTTTCGATTACTATTATAAGCTCGAGCAAAATGGTGTAGGTTCAGAAAAGAATGTTCAGCTTAAAGTTCTGAGCATTCCGTGACTCAAGTCGAATACTTATGTATAGTTATGGCCATTGCTTGGAGAGATAGATGGCAGCATTAATGTTCTTAACATTTCTCCGGCCAACAGAAACACGCTACCAACCTTGCAATTTTTCTTTTCCTATTGCATTTCTCAAAAGAAATCTTCATCGGACATTATTGACTGTTTGCAATATCCATACTGAAACAATAAAGTGGATTTCTTGATAAAACATCGAACAAACGTTGGGCGCCATTTAAACAATTTAATTATTTTCTTGTGTTATTTAATGGATTTCTTGCGGGATAGGCCTTGAACAACATAATATTGTAATGAAACTACAGTTTTTTATCAATCGATTTTTTTTATAATCTCACTAGAAATTAAAATCATTCTTTTCTACGCTGGGATGTGCATAACGCACCTTCTCATAGTCATATTTATTGTAAGTTATAAATTTTTCAAAAAATGCTCAAAACTAGCCAGAAATTATACCCCCAAACTCAAAATCCGGTACAAGGGTATTATTTGGATCTACAAAAACAAAAACCAAGGAGGTAGACGAGACAGAAAAAAAAACATCGCGGGAGAAGATACTTTTGTTAAAGATTTAAGTCAGTATAATATAGACGGACGGTATGTAGATTCTTTGTCTTCGGTTCGGTTCCTACGTGTGCGGCGTTCCGGCGTTCATCTTTGCTTCGTTTCGTTCTTATAAATTGCAGCATCAGCTCGGTAGCAGCCGCTATCGCACACACATTGATGAGATTCAACAAAAATTTATAAAAACAAGTTTAAGTAAAAATAGACAACAAGGAGGGAGCCTATCTGGCTCCCTGCATGCATCCCGCATGCTTTCTGTATCGTGCATTTCGCAAGACATAATGTTCACAAAATTTAATATTTTTATTTATAAACAGCAAAATACACACACAGCAAAAATGCGTTAGCAGAATTTTTAAATAGAAAAAGAAACGTTACTGTCGCTCAAATTTACCTTTCGAATAGGTTTTTTTTCGTAGTTTTATTAGTTTTTGTTCGATTCGATTGGAATTAGATAGACAATGGAATAATTCACCAGCACCACATTATGATTGGGATAAAGGGGGCGGCAAGTATATTAACGCGCCAAATTTTTAAATCCTTTCACTATCGGCCGCTTTGAATATAATTGCTTTAATGAAACACCAATCGCACACTTTTTGGGGCTAAAAATAAATCACAAGACGACCACCACGACACGACGATGATGATGACACCACGACGACGAGACGAATACAACGAGGATGATGACGAATGAACTTTGTGGGTGTAGGATGCTAGATGTATCCAGATCCGAAGTGGAGGAGATTGAACGCTAATCGAACGCGTAACTTTTAGTCACACATAGAGAGTCGCACGAGGACGAAAGAGGGCGCTCTTGCTTGTGTAACCGCCGAACAACAACTGTCAGTTCAGTAGAACCAACGAACGAAACAAGAAATTCAAAATATCACACCGATACAATACCGAACATCAAAACAGCCACCACACTCATGCACAATCAGTCTGGCATTTGGTTTTGTTTAGGTGTGTGTTTGAATTTTTTCTTGTTTTCTGAGGTTCTTTGCCTATGCTATGCTAGTTAAGCATTGTTTTTCGTACTGTACAGTGTACCTCGCTCATAAAGAGTCTCTCACTGTACTTTGTCTGGTAGCGTCGGTATGGCCTTTCCCCAACCCCCAATAGCTTTCTGCACAAGCATATCCAACAGATGGGTAACCAGAGTTGCCCTAAAACATTTTACTATACCTACTACTCATAGGTATTACTACTCATTATATTACCACAACAAGTTTATTCAATGTTTAATGTTTGTAATGTCGAATTCGAATTGGAATATTCGAAATATTTTCAAAATTTTTCTACTGGAGGGATAATGACACAATCAACAACAACGAAATAAAGCACAAATTAATTCTTGTTGTCATTAAACTAGCGGTTTTCCAGTCGTGTTAGTCCGACATTAGTAACTCAGAAGTATTTATATTTAATCCTGGGTTTAAAAATAATTGTGGAAATAAGTTTATAATGATGATATGTGTAGGTACCAAATAATTTTAAGGAAGTATACGACAGTTTTTAACAAATTATTATGTATTCATTAGCTTTGATTAATGATGTATGGCAACCCATGTCTTGATAGAATGACACATGCGTGTGTGAGGAAAAATATTTGAGCCAATAGCGTGGGGAGCAAACAACGTGCTCGCTTTGCAGACTGGTATTTGTTATGTTTAACTTTTCTTTTTATTGTTTTGGAGCTATGGGAGCGGGAAGTTATTTTGCAGATAAAAAGCATGTGCGCCGGTTGAAACTTGAAGAGTATGTATATGTAGTTTGCAGAATAGCTTTTGCAGAACCAGAGGAGTAGACTATTTGAATAATAAAAAAATCTAGGTATCTGATTTTAATAAAACTTGTCTTATGAAATATTTTTCCAAGGAGTATTCTTATTAAAGTGAATTCGTAAAAAATACTGTACAGAAAATTATTTTTCTGTGACATACATAAAACAATTTTAAATAAAATTTAATATAAGGACATTGATTGATTATTTTGTTATTCAAAAAATTGGTTGCATTCGATAGCTCGAAAATATTTTTTTCGTACACTCTACAGCGCATTTCTTTTGGAAAATACATGATACAGACCAACCTCCGGAGAGCTTTGGTGAGCTTTAGAACTTTGGTGCTAAATGTCAAAATAAAAATTCGACAAAGGGAAACTATGGGAAATTTCCCCCAAGGAAAGGGCTAGAAGCAGATACCAAAACTTCAAGCTATGTCGGGAACCTGTGCAATAAGTATAATGCATCAAGCTTCAAGCATTTTACTTATACACTCTCAATGCATGACATGCATTTGAATAGTGTATACCCCGCATAAGAAAACATGTCTGGCAGGCAGAGCACACAGTTTGTTTTTAATGGTTGGTTTGAGACTTGAAGTAACTTAACTGCCCATTGTGGTTGACAACTCGGACTCGCTGTAAAAAGGGATCAACTGCCAGTTGAAATTAAAAAATGAAATGAGCTGTCAAACGAAATTACCAAATTACAAATGAAATTATTTTTTCTGTGATTTCCGATATTGCCTCATTTCGGCTCTAACGCTATGGCTCCATTGACAATATTTGAGGTAATAAACTGTCCAATTAATTGCGATTGCCTTCACTAGTGCAAATGGAGACACTTTATCAATGGCAATAGCAATAATAGCATTCTTTCAGTGCATTTTTATCTCCGCTTAAAAGAACGAGCATCTTTAATGCAACAAAAATTTGGTTTAATTCCGTATGCTCAATCTTTCAGCGAAGATAAATATGCACTTCAAAACAACGCTATTTATTTATTTATTTATTTATTCATCTACGGATATAAATCTTACAGATTACTAACAATTCAAAAATAGTAGGTACATTCATAGATAACTAAAGCTAATGTAAAATATTTTGTAATTTTATTTTAAATTCCATGCTGTTTATTGAGAGATCAAGCTCATTATAAATTGAATTGAAGAGTTTTATACATCTAGAAACAGATTCATTGCAACCATAATTGTATCTATGTCTTGGATTTTTTTAAAACTGACGTAGACGCAAATTTCTTTCCGGAATATAGACCTCAAAGTAGGTAAGAATTGATGGACCCTTAACACGATATGAATCATGCACAAACAATATACACTGAACAGATCGTCTTTTTTCTAATGAATCAAGTCCAATCAAGGCACACCTAAATGCATTTGAAGGGGAGTCAATGCCCCACCTCAGCTGTCTGACAACAAATCTTGTAAAAGCCTTTTGAACTCTTTCAATACGGGTTATCCCAATAGAAGAAGAAGGACACCATACAATTGAACAATACTCAAGAATAGGACGGACTAAAGACATGTTAACAGATTTTAAAGCATAAAGCTAGAACTATAATGCTCGGAGGGGCACTTAAGTGATCGGAAGAAAACAAGCGAATACACGGAAAGCATTTGACGTGACTATAATTGCGGAGTGGAGCGTTTCGTCAAGTTTCGTTCAACTTTGGTTACGGAAGTGAGGTGCGCTCCCGAGCACACCTCACTTAAGTAAAACTGACATTTTGTGAAATAGGAACGCCAAAAAGAGATAGATGATAATTACATTATGGGTATGTTCCCCTTTTTTCGGTTCGGAAAGCTACTTTTCGTTGGTTTTTGACATTAGCTTCAGTGCCCTTCTGACTGTTATAGTTCTACCTTAAGGGTTAGAGAACTCATTGCAGTTTCACTTAACGAAACCAAGTATTGAATTTGCCCTTGCTATAGTCTACATGTAACGAAAACGACAACTTTGGATCAAAAATGACTGCAAGATCTCGAATCTCAGATTTGCGATCAAGAATCTGATTGAAAATTTGGTAGTTGTGTATCGTTGGGCTAAAATACGATGTGCCGTAAAAACATTACATTTTTTTATATTTAAAGGAAGAAGATTTCTTTCACACCAGACAGATAATATGGGTATTCATCCAACAGCGTAAAGTCTTCGTAAACGTTGTAAAGTTTAAAACTTCGTAATTGTGTCACAATTTGTATGGAAAATTTGACATATTTACGAAGTTTAAAACTTTACCACGTTTACGACGACTTTGCACTGTTGCATGAATACCCTTAATATATTTAAATCATTTTGAAGATTTTGATGATCAATTAAATTTTGTATGCATAGATATATTTGTATGTCATCAGCATACATCAAACATAAAGCATTCTTAAGAAGAAATGGGATATCATTAGCGAATATATTAAAAAGAAGTGGCCCAAGGTGACTTCCTTGAGGAACTCCAGATGAAACTTTAATGATACTAGAGACAAAATTACCTAGTTTCACACATTGTGTTCTATCATCAAGGTAGCTGGATATCCATTTCAACATCAAACCATGAATACCAAAATCTTTAAGCTTAGCAATAAGAGTTGAATGACAAATTGAGTCGAAAGCTTTAACAAAATCTGTATAGATAGTGTTAACCTGGTGGCCAGATTCAAAGAAATCGGTGATATATCCACAGAAAAGCATGAGATTTTTTGAGGTGGATTTACCTGTCATAAATCCATGCTGTTCAACACAAATATGTTCTTTTATATTAAACAATAGATGATCTTTAACTATAAGCTCAAATAATTTAGGAATTGCAGATATCTTAGAAATTGCACGGTAATTAACAACCAAATTTTTTGCACACGATTTGTATATAGGACTTACATATGAGAATTTCCATTGATTGAGAAATATTCCGCTAGAAAGGGATTTATTAAAAATTATCGTAAGTGGCAAAGCTAACGTGAATTGGCATTTCTTAAGGACAAAAGATGGAATTCCATCAGGGACAGGATTCAAGCTGGATTTTAATGTTGAGATACCATTAAGTATATCAGATTCAAAAAGATTTAGCATAGAAATATTAGCATTACTGATGTAATGGTTTTCAGTTTGGTGAATATTTAATGCGGAATGGTCCACATAAACTGATTTAAGGAATTGAGAAAAAAGTTCACATGAGCTTTGTAAAACATTTGATGTTTCACCATTGTACTCCATATTTTCCTGAAGAGCAGTAGACCTTTTTTATTATTTAAAAAAGTCCAAAAAGCTTTTGGATCACAAGAAATGCGGGATTGAATATTCAGTAAATATCTTTTGTGTAAATATTTGTTCAGAAAATCATATTCCTTTCGAAACTGGCAGAAAATCTTTCTGTCATCTTCGGAATTTGATGTTCTGAATTTTTTAAAGGCTTTATTTTTAACATTTTTTAAATTAACCAAACGTTTATTAGATTAAGGAGTTTTAAATGATTTTTGTCAAATTATTTCATCATCGAGGCAATAAATTGTGTCAAATGGGGTTTCCCGTGATTTTTAATGGCTTCTCATCAATTTTCCCAATTAAGGCCGCACTCAACGGAACTGCACTTCAGCGGAACTGCATACGAAATACGACACTGGGCAGCACTCTACGACACTTTTTGGTTCACTCATCAATAAAAGAGTAAAGGTAGAACTAGAATAGGCGGAAGCTGTCGGAAGCTTATGTCAAAACCGACCGAAAAATTGCTTTCCGAAACGTCAATTTCACAAGTGACCCATAATGCACTTAAGTGTTTGGAAGTGAAAAAAAAACTGTTTATTCAATGTTTATTTTCTCATATGTACTTATTCACAGCATAGAGTGATATGCTTTTATTATTTATTTTGCGAAACCACTAAAATTCGATGGGATATAAATTAATTAAAAGAAAATTGATTTGACTTCACTCATTCATTCATCAAACAGAAAAAAAAAAGTTGAAAACTATGCACCAAGCGCCAAGTTCTTGTTAGTTTGCTTCCACCATTTTGATTTTGCATTCGCCCACTTACGAAAGAGCGGTCGTTGAGCGCTCTCACGTCCGACGGCGAAAGTTAACGAAAACTAAACGAAAAGTTTCACTTCGCAATTATGTGCGTGTCATATATTTAAATCTCTTGGTTTCGCTCGGTTTCGTACGACCACTTAAGTTGGCTTCCGACTATTCTAGTTCTACCTTAATGTCTATGAGTAATGCCTTGAGTAATGTCATCGTGAGGAGATTTTGAGTTAGAAGCCAAGCAACATAAAGGTAGAACTAGAATAGGTGGAAGCTTATGTCAAAACCCACTGAAAAGTAGCTTTTCGAAACGTCAATTTCATAAGTCATCAATAATGCACTTAACATGCCGGGCATGAGCCATGCTTTGACTATGAACATCTCTTGAAAAGAACCAATGGAGCCTCAAAAATCCATGTCTGAGCAAGAACATATCCATACAAATCAGACTATTGATTGGATTGTGGTTTGGATGTTGGGCATCGCTCATGTCTAGTGGAGGCAGCATGTAAGTGATTGAAAGTGGTTTCATACGACCACGTGCGTTGGCTTCCGACTATTATAGTAGCTCTACCTTAATAATTTTTTCTTTTTTATTTTCAACATGAAATATTATTAAAATGTACACAGGTTCTACTTATCATGTGGGACGTGTGATAGAAAAAACAAAGCACACAACCAAATCAACGTTTCGCGACGCTTGCTATACCGCACTTGCAGCAACGGAACTTTAACTAAACGAAACTTCCGGCCGCCACGTTAGTCAGATTATGAACTTCTCTACATGGTGCCACGCCATCGCCACCGTGAAGTTCAGTTATTACTTAGAGCGATATAGCTCATACAATTTCATGCAAAAAATTTTGAAGTTCAAGTTGCGATGCAGTTCCACTAAAGTGCAGTTCCGTCGAGTGCGGTCTTACCTTAAAATGTACAATATGAGAACTCATATAGGTGTGTCTTTTTGCAAGCCCAGAGGAATCCGACGAAAAAAACGACTTCATGGCTTAGAGATGCTATTACAGAAAAAAATGGAGTTTCCATACCAACTATCGACAGCAAGTATAAAATTCGTGCCGGTAACACAGCTTTTATTTGCCCTAAGGTTAAGCCCCAAAAACTATCTGGGCTTTTGCTAAGCCCGAAGAGGGGCTTAGTTGTTGTTGCATTTAACATGTAAATTGCTTAGCCCCAACGTCATTTTTTCATCCAAGCCCATTCGGGCAGGAAAAAAACACACCAAGTGAGTTAAAATAACATTTATCAAACACTGTGGATTTAAACAGCGCAAGAATATTTTACAAATTTTTACAATTGATATTGCCTGGCAATGAAAATTTCACCAATTGCCATCGCCTCAAATATTGCACCTGTCTAGATAAGGTGTATTTTTTTGCAAGTCCAGGGTTAATCGGATGAAAGAACCACATCGGGGCTTAGCGACACCATCACAGAAAAAAATGCAGTGTCCATAGATACAAACTATCGACAGCAAGTATGAAATTCGTGCCGGATTACACAGTTTTATCTGGGCTAAAGTTAAGCTCCCGAAAAATTCTATCATCGGGATCTGAATCTGGATTAACTTTTACACGTAAAACAAAATTGTTTTTATAACATGTGTTAAAAGTTAATCCAGATCCAGATCCCGATGATAAAAAACACGCCTTATGTATACCTAGATGGCCAACATAGGATATTTTATACAGAGAAAAAGTGAAGCTTTGCGATCATTTTGTTGGAGGCAAAAAATGTAAGCAATAGCTGTGTTTAATTATCTTCTATCAGAATCTGGATCTGGATGTTGATTCACTTCTTACACATAATACAAAAACAAAATAATGAGAAATTTTCAAATTTGTTGTTGTAGCACGTGTTAAAAATTAATCAAGATCCTGATCCCGCTCCCGATAGAATATGATAAAATACAGCTGATAGAGGGCTTGTTTTATTATCATCTGGATCTGAATCGGGATTAACTTTTACACGTAATACAAAAACAAAATAATGGGAACTTTTCAAAATAGTTTTTTGTAACACGTGTTAAAAGTTAATGCAGATCCAGATCCCGATGATAAAAGGCGTATTTTTTATCATCGGGATCTGGACCTGGATTAACTTTTACACGTAAAGAAAAACAATATAATGGGAAATTTTCAAAATTGTTTTTGTAACACGTACACGTGTTGAACGTCAATCCCGATCCAGATCCCGATGATAAAAAAACACGCCTAATAAAACACTCCTAGAATTAAATGCTTTAGTGTTTTCTCTAAATAAATGTTCATATCTTAGAATTAAGGAGAGATAATAAAATAATTTTGGTATCAAATGAATGGTATTTGTACCATCTTTTAAACGGTAACAAAACTATAAAGCTACGTTTTATAAATGTTGAGATATTTACACTTGCGAGAAATTTCGTCTTAGTCTCGCTTTTGTACACTGATATCTTTTAAAATTCGATGATAACGTGTTCATTTTTTTGTATCAAAAACACACACACCTTAAAATCACGTTTCATAAAAAAAAATTAATTAAACAAATACAAATATGTTATTTTAGAAAAAATCAACTCCGAAAAAAGTAAACAGCACACAAAACATAATAGAATTGTTGTTGTAAATGCCTCCAACAAAATGGTGGCCGAGCTTCATTTTTGAAGGCGAAGTTGGTTACCCAGTGCCTACGTTCTGTAACTCTCGCATCGAAAAAACTGGTCAAGAAACGATGAAAATTGAAACAAAATGCATGAGTTTTGTTCCATTTTTCAACGTTTCTCGACTGATTTTATCGATGCGAGAGTTACAGAACGTAGGTACAGGTATATACTATAAAATCTTTGATTATGCTACATTTAGGCCATCTGAACACGACGCGTTTCGTCACAGACGCGCCCTAAGCTTCCATGCAGATTGTATGCAGCGCACATTGGTTTCAATGGATAAGTGCACACGAGGAGTAAGCAACACATATTCGTCACAGCATACAAGCAGCATAAAACGCCTGGCATACAGCAGTGTCGGTGTCTTCGAACACGCCGGTCGTACATGTTCAATCTTTGTATGGAACATTTGTGTGAAATTCCGAATTTATCCGGAAAAATTCATGTTTTAACTCAAGATCAACAAAAAATCCCTAAAATTTCTTTTTGGTCCTTGTGAAATGTCTGGAACCAAGAATCGTCTCAATAACTTTTTGGTTGCAATGAATAACCTTGTTTTGTTTTTTTTTTTTTTAAATTACGGATGCAGCCAAAATACTCTACGGTTCATCTTTTTTTCGGATACGCAGATAATAGCATCACTTGAAATTGTCATATTTGCAACAAAAACGTCCGCATTAATTGATATCTTTGATAAAACTATCCTGAAATTCAAAATCGAATCGATTTTTGCATATGTTGTTCGACGATGACAATACGCTTCGTGTGCAGAAGATTGGGCGTAGAGGAGTCGTCGCTGCATGATGAATCTTGGGCATATCTATGACGCGACGTTTCGTGTGCAGAAGGCCTTACGATTGGAAAACTGGCAGTGTAATGACAGAAACAACAACAAAAGAGTGGACAAATTCATTCTTTTTGTCATTAGGGGGGTTCACATGGACCAACATTGCTTGACAACAGGGCTTGATTTGATCATTTGAACGCAAGAAACAACCGCTTGACAAGCAATGTTGTATGGTTTTTAAAAGATTTTGAATACTTGTTCCATTTCCATCAAGCGATGCTGTCATGCCATGTAAACCCCCCTATTGTACTGGCAGCTTTCCAGTCGTGTAAATCCGGCATAACGCTAATCTAAGATTTAATAAGATTTATCTCAAATCTTCTTTAACCCGGAGGCCACACGAGCGAGTACTCGCTAGCGAGTTGGGTACATACCTACATTAATTGTCAAATCACTCGCTGCTCTACTCGCTTCACAACTGGCTTCGAAAAAGGCAAGCCAGTTGACTAGCGAGTAGGAAAAGTTTCGATGTATTAGTAACTCGCTAGCGATTACTCGCCCGTGTGGCCTCAGGGTAAATCCCAAAGATTTACCATACAAATATATTTTGTAAATCTTGAAAATAATGGCCAGTTGCACCGACCTCTTTTAAATTTTTATTGCTTCGTTTAATTTTAAAATGACGTTTATCGGTTGCACCAACCACTTCTAAATCTAACAGGCCGATAAATGAACCAATAAACTAAAGTTCCATTTTCCTTCAGATAAATTTTAAAAGCAAGTTTAAACGAACATATCTCACTATACCTACACAAAAAATTATTCAATTTTATTTGACGGAGTATTGTTGATTCCAAATTAAAATAATGAAAACAAGAGGTGAAGGCATTACGTATCCTATTTATAATTCACTACTTAAATAAATAAATTATTCCAGTATAATTATAGACTAGTCATCATGTATTCATCTGATAAGGAACTAAAACAAAAAATGGCGAGACGTGCGTCGAAGAGAAAATAATAAATAATAATAAAAAGCACCAAGATGGCGCATTGGCTGTATCTAATGAGAATACCTTGTTTCTGTTTATTGTGTATTCACATTTTCTTTATTGCTATCTCACTTGCACTTGTTAATTTTTTTCGTTCAGTTTAATAAACAGATGATAAAATCCAGGGGTGGTTCACGAACTGCATTTTAGCTAAAAAATGCGTGAAAGAGATTGGTGCAACCCAAATAAATTTATCAGTCCGATAAATTTTAACTCCATTTTAGCAAAAACCGCTTTTAGTGAGTTTTGGTGCAACTGGGCATAAATCTTGTTAAATCTGCCTGGGACAAATACTTTAACACATCGATTTAGCCTATTCTTGTATGGCGCTGAAGGATTCATTTCTTCAGTTCAGATTCAGTTCTTCAAAAAGGAAACATTCTATCTCACTTCCTCTTCATAAGAAAAAATGAATTACAATTTGCATTTTCAAAGGTGCTGTCAAAGTAAATCTTTTTGTGCGATGGAAACACCAAATAGATTTATTTAATCTAAATTGGGATAAACCTTTGGTGATCTAGATCCTCATAGGCGTGTTTTATTAACCGTTTTCTTTTGGAGCTGGCAAAGTAATTATGAGTAATTGAAAACCCCAATCTAGTATTACCAACTGCACATGCTCCCGTGTGTGAGTAGATACATGGGAAAGCAGTTTGATGTGTTCAATTCAAACAATCTAGCAAAGTAGGTACTCACAAGTACTACGCCACCTCCAAAGAAACGCCTACTATAGCTGTGTTTTTTTGCATGTCCAAATAAAATTGTGTGAAAAAAACGACAACAAAGCAAAACAATTTACATGTTAAATACAACAAAAACGGTGTCCATATAGAGTTAGCTTACCCCCAGTTTATCAGTCTCGTTTAAACCTTAAACTGAGTTCAATTGTTCTACTGAACTGAAGTTTAAACCAAAAGTGGAGTTAAAACTCTCACTGTGAAACTGGGGGTAAGTCTAGATAATTAACTGGAGCTAATTTTTGTCCCGATAAAACGATATTGCCAGACTACCATTGTCGTTGTGTTATCGATAATTTGTATAGAAATGTCAAATGTTTGTTGGTAATATAGTTCAGAACAAAATGGGAGACCAAGGCAAATGTTGAAATGTCCCGATGTCGTTTTTTTCGCCAAACTCCATGGACATATGTTGCGAGGCAAGAGGATGGTAGGAGTGACGGTAAAGGGGTAGGGTAGGAAAAAGGAAGGGATAGGAAATTGGAAAGGAAGAGGTCGGAAAATGGAAAGGAATGTCAAGTTCCGGGGACGTGGCCTGCTTGCTATGCGCGGCACTAGCTCGCCGGAATGGGGGGGGATCTTGCCCCCGAAACTTGACCTCACCTACAACAAAAAACACAAATCAGGCCAGAGTAAATAAACTAAAGAGACAGCGGACGGACTATCACCACTACAAGGGCACTGCTGATGTTGGTGCAGTGTTGCCATTTCCCACCCAACCTAGGAAATCCAGCGGCCATATTTGGACTCCCCAAATCATGTTGATGACCAGTTTCTGGTCACACCATTTCCACCAAAAGCATTCGGCTACCATTGGCGCCCCTCAAAATTTAAGATCTAAAACGACCTATTTCACCAATGAAGACCATACCGATAACAAACACCCAAACTCCATTCAAAAGTGACGTTTAGCGAAGTTTTATTTAAGAAATTAGTCTTAAGCGTAAACACATAGTAGGCAACATCATAAAACTAAACTTTAATATTACTAATTTCAAAATAAGATATATTAATGAGTTATCTATAAGTTATATAAACGTTATTACCAAAACTGAAAAGAAAATAACCAAACAAAAAAAAAACGTGATTTTGTTTCATTCTTTAATAGGACTCTCACTTAAATATTAAACTCTTTTTCTCTTCAGTGCGTAGAACTAACTGGACCATCAAAAAACGTCCCTACCTTGAGAGAGCTCTATTAAGGGGGGTTATGGTACAAATGAATTTCATTACAAAAAAAACACAAATAAAAACGAATGAGAGGCCCTGGCAACGAACGAATCACTTACAATGGTATATAATCAAGAATCAAGTAAACAAAAATCGGGATATAGAAAGGATACAAATTACAAAAAAAAATAAGCTAGGGAATAAAACTTCAACGCCATGTAAATTAACAAATAAAAAAACCATAACAGGTAGGTTTATAGGAAGTCCTTTCCATATGGACGTATACAATGATAAATTAAAGAGATATTTAGTTACTTTGCTATTCAATTTTAAAGCATCTAAAACTGTCGAAAGCACTTAACATTCATATATATACGCGTAGTTAAACTTTCTTTTGCATTCTTAGAGTCACTGGGCATTAAGGGCAAACCTGTGCGACCAACAAGTTGGAATTAGTGTGAAGAGAGACATCCGTTACTGATGTGTGAATTATTCTCCACCACAAGACTTCATCGACAGCCACCAGTGCTCCAAGAAACACAAAAAAATAGACTTCCTTGGTGACGGTTTCTTGGGGATTTGAAGGACACTGATGTGCATTCGGGGATTGCTGTAGAATCTTCCCACTCCAAATATTTGATATAACGGAAATTGCGTTTCCAGGTGAAAATTGTCAGACCACCACATTTTTGTGGCGGCCCCAGCGTTCCGCTGACAACGTGGGACCGCCAAACGTACAAACTTAAAGTTTTGTAACCTACGCAAAATGAACGAAATTAGCAACCAATCATTTTCAATAAAAACGTTTCGAACAAACTCACCCTACGGCCTGTTTATTTAAAACTTAATAAGTTATTTCTCGTTAATACGAAAATCTGGAAATTCCGACACGTGGGTATAGCGCAAAATCTTAAAAACAATAAAAAAAATGTTTTCAGTGATTATAACCGGAAATCATTCAACATTACTTTTAAAGTTAAGCGAACAAAAATTCAAGAGAAATTTTCACGCACTTTTTATTTTCAAAAGAAATCACTTATATTATTTGTGTTCTTTTTTTTAAATAAAGCCAGTATCGGAACGGCACCAATTTTGTTATTTGGCCTCAATCGTTTGAACAGCACTCTTCAAATGAGGAGCTTCAAACTGTTGAACATACCACTTCTAATCCGTTTCCCATATTTCTCCTTCCACACTATTTCCATCACCCGATCGACTGTCCGCTATCTATTCTCTTTTTTTTTTCTTCGAACATGTGCGTGTATTTGTGAAAATGTATTCTTATTCCCCTGCATTTAGTTTGACACGATCACAATAAAGGGAAACAATAGTTGCTCAGTAGGTATCCCCAATCCGACATTTTAGTGTTTTTATGACGTCACAAACGCCTGACAATCAACGGATGAACCTACTAGCCATTAATCTACCCATATCTTTATTATCCAATCCGGGTAGGCTCCAACCTGGGTGTAGTTGATTCAACCCGCTGTTACATGGATATAAGGCTGCAGCTTGCATGGGGTAGAAATTGAAAATTTGAAACCTAGTCGAAGTATTTTTGTTGTCTCCTATGTTCATCAGATATCCTATCCATGCATAGCCATAACAAAACAATCAATGACAAACAGAACCCATATTTCGCCAAAATATTAGCCGCAGCTTTGATTTGTTTGGATAAGTATGTATTTTCATCTTGCGCGTGTGAAATATTTCTCTTCTTTTAAATGTCTAAAAGAATCTTCCGAGATTATTAAACTATTTCTCTTTTATTAGTATTTCAGCAGTACCAGGAATAATAAAGGCAAACGCCAATGTCAAATCGGCAAGTATAATCGAAACAGGGTGAGGTGATTTATTTTCTTTTTTGTTCTTTTATTCCTGCTTCCAGATTTCGCCGGCAAGCAGAACTGTCGGACAGGCGTCCGCAACACATACAAAAAACGCAGCTTATATTAGCCGTTTTCCTTTGGAGGTGGCGAAGTACTTACGAGAAGATGAAAACCCTAATCTAGTACTACCAACTGCACATGCTCTCATGCGCGAGTAGATACATTTTACATGTAGGCGTTTTCCTTTGGAGGTGGCGAAGTACTTGCAAGTACTTTGCCAGCTTTTTTCAATGGAACACATCAAACTGCTTTCCTATGTAAAATGTATCTACTCGCGCATGAGAGCATGTGCAGTTGGTAGTACTAGATTAGGGTTTTCATCTACTCGTAAGTACTTCGCCACCTCCAAAGGAAAACGGCTTGTGAAAGCAGTTTGATGTGTTCCATTGAAAAAAGCTGGCAAAGTACTTGCAAGTACTTCGCCACCTCCAAAGGAAAACGCCTATTATCAACACGAAAAAGTTAATCCAGATCCCGATGATAAACACGCCTCATGACAACAAACAACCCCTAATGTAGACAGGCACAAAAAGTTGCAGTATGAACCTGCGTCGCATCACTATAACCATGTGAATACAGCCTAAAACAGTCAACGAACACATCCCATAAGGTAGTAGATTTTTGAATAACATTAAATATCAATTCCATTCTATTCCACTTCTTTTGACGTTTTCGCTGACGAAGAAAACCCAAATTTTCTTTCTTTCATCGTAAAACAGTTGAATAGGGTGTACGTACTTCTTAAATTTCCCTTTATACTTATTTAACTATTTGTGATTTTAACTAAATTTTCATTGAAATAAATCGATTGATTCATCAATTTTCTTAATCCATCTAACATTTCAATGAAACCTTAGTGATGTGTGAAATAAATGAAGATTATTTTTCTAACCTCGTGAAATTTTTTCAATCTCTAGTTTCAACATGGTAAACGGACGAATCCCATCCGTCTTTTCGAAGACTTATGTGACTCCACGTCGCCCCTATGAAAAGGCGCGTTTGGATCAGGAATTGAAGATCATCGGCGAGTATGGTCTCCGTAACAAGCGTGAGGTCTGGAGAGTCAAGTACGCACTCGCTAAAATCCGTAAGGCTGCTCGTGAGCTCCTCACTTTGGATGAGAAGGACGAGAAGAGATTGTTCCAAGGTAAGTTATTGTAAAACAGTAAAAAATCTTTGATTTATTATGATGATTAACTTATAAAATAAAATATTCTGACACTTCTTGTCTGAAATAAAAACTGTCGAAACTTATAATCTGAAAGTACATCAATAGAATTTATTGGGTCAGTTTTTATACCTAACTAATTGTGAACATTTTATTCTTGCAGGTAACGCTCTCCTCCGTCGTTTGGTGCGTATTGGTGTCCTTGATGAATCACGCATGAAGCTCGATTATGTGTTGGGTTTGAAAATCGAAGATTTCTTGGAACGTCGTCTCCAGACCCAGGTCTTCAAATTGGGATTAGCCAAGTCCATCCATCACGCTCGTGTATTGATCCGTCAAAGACATATCCGGTAAATATCCCAGTTCTGACACTGGACACCGCAAGTGCTCCAGATAGATAAAATTAATGGTTTGTTCAGTTAGACCACTTGGGAGTCGAACAGTGTGAAACAGCACTGCACCGGCTCTCAACGTCTTTGGTATTTGCTCTCTTAAAGCAAATCGATCGTAAGTTACTGAACTTGTTTTTAAACTTAGGACTTTTTTTTATTACACTTAGGTTGAAATTTTTGTTAAATGTATGTCCTTTATTTTTTAGTGTCCGCAAGCAAGTCGTCAACATCCCATCATTTGTTGTTCGTCTAGACTCACAGAAACACATTGACTTCTCTCTGAAATCGCCCTTCGGTGGTGGCCGCCCAGGTCGTGTGAAGAGGAAGAATATGAAGAAGAACCAAGGAGGTGCTGCACCAGCTGAAGAAGAAGAAGATTAAGCTACTCGCTGCAGGAGGATAGGTCATTCCTATCGGTCTTTTGTATCTCCACTAAGGGATAATAAAGTTTTATAAAAAAATATAATACGTATTTTCTTTTTATTTTTTTTTTTTTGTTTGAGACAATGCGGGTGGCAAGTTACAGTGGAATGGTCTTAAGTGCTTGATTCCTAATAGTCCAAGAGCCAGTAGCAAATTTTGTGAGTGAACGCATAACCAAAATTTGAGTATGAGGGTTTGTAGGTGCATGCATCTTGATATTGAATATAAAAGTCCTGGCAGGATCTTTTTGGCTCCCGTAGTGGGGACGAGAGATTGAAAATGCGGTTTTCCCATTTGTTGTGTGATGAGTAAGGACAGTTCAATTCATTTATTAAAAATGAAGGATCCTTGGTCATTTTTCCTTTGTCCACGAATTTTCTTTTTAATTATCTGATTAATAAAACTCAAGTTTTGAAGCGAACCTTATCCGCCTTATTTTGGAGACTTTTTTGTTGATTTTAAACTTTTTTCAAATCTCCAAATTTCTCTTGATATGGTGTGCCTTAAATGGTTATACCTTGAGTATTATCAATTGGATCATTAAAAATAAAATCTATGGACTTAAGGAAAATGACAGAGCATCATTTCCCATTTTTAAAAAATGAAATGAAGTGATTGTACCCTTGACACAACAAATGGAAAAAGCGCTATTTTTAATTCCTCGTCCCCTCTACGGGCGCCAAAAAAATCCTGCAAGACTTTGATATTCGATACCAAGATGCATGCACCTACAAACACTCATACTCATATTTTGGTTATGCGTTCACCCACAAAATTTGCTGCCTGCTCTTAGTCTATAACTTAGAGGTGTGGGCTCGGTACCCGCTGAATTAATTTGTATTTAACGAGACTAGAGACATGCCATAGCATAGCATTCAGTGAAATTCATTAAACATCCCTAGCTAAGATTCCCTAAATTGTTCGACAAAAAGCGACTACCTACGATTAAAGAAACATAAATGAGGAACTTTTGGCAGAGATTTAACGAAGCTATTGAGGGATTAATATGAAACGAATCTTTTTGCCTAGTAGTATTTTATTGAAGTGCAACATTTTTGGTGCCTTCATTTCAGCGTACAACAAAAGTCGCAAATATTTGAGAATCTGGTGTAATTTTTCCGTCGCAACATCTTAAGGCAATACGCAAATGGTTAAACCATCTGTGGAAGATTTGCAGACACGAAAACGTATCATTCCAAATGATCAAATTTCTTCAAATTATTCGAAGCTTTCGTGAATAAAATTTTCCACGGAATTTTTCTCACTGTCGAAAACTGGAAACGTGAGTTATGGTCGCAGTTTCTCGGAATTTATTAGCATCGGGCATTCAGCTGCTATTTTGATCGACCAAATTTGAACCTGCAAGGAACAGTGGAAAATTGTTGGCATTTCCAATTTTAGAAGATGGGATAAATTCCGTGGGAAATTTTTATCCACGATAAATTCTGAATACTTAGTAGAGGTAAGCTTAATTTTCAAACCCACACGTTGTTGTTGTAAGTTCTCAATACAAATTTAATTAAAAGCACTGTATTGCTTAACACCTTATTATTAAAAAATTGAAAAAATCTAATCAACTTAATTCAAAGACAAAATTTATTTCAAAAAATTCGAATACTTAAAATTTTAGTTTATTTTCGACTGCTAAAGAGATAAGAGTTCAATATTTGAATAATTTTTTGGAAATAAATATGTCTGAAATAAAGAAAAAAGAATCCAAATTACAAACAAAAAAACGGCAAGATTCTGATTATAATTCGGATTTTAGCTCCGAAGCCGAAGGAGAATCGGCCGATGAGTCTCCAGAGAGAACCCGGGCGCCATCAAAGAGCAAAGTCAAGACGGAGGTTAGTTAGAACAAAAATTAGTAATAATGAACTACATAATTAATTTTAATTTAAATAGCAAACTGATAACATAGCACCTCAACCACATGATGCAACCATGCGGCGGCGGCGACGAGGAAGAAGCACAAGAAGTCGTTCACGCCGAAGTCGTAGTCAATCTCGTCGCAGAGGAAGGGGATCTCGTTCCAGGCGACGCTAAATAATGCTTAGTGTTTAAACAAAAATTATTGTTACAGAAATTTGTTATGTAAAATTTTCAAGAAATCAAATTATAAACGTGTAATCGACTTTTATCGAATAAGTCCCCTTTGTTTAGAATTTTTCATTAGCAGCTCATTTTTAACACAATTTACAAGCTCGATGCAAAGCATCTTCTTTTTGTGTGTCCATTGATTGAATTTAATAAATTCGATAAAGATAAAGCTGATTTTTCAAGGACAAATCTTCGGCGTTTATTCGGATATCCGTTTGTCATGACTTTTGTTTGATTTTGGAACAATCTATCCCACAGTACACAAAATCTATCCCCTCCCAAGCGATGGATACCAGAATTAAAACGGATAATTAAAAGAAGAAAAGACCCTACTCAAGATCATTCGATGTTTGTAAATTTAAAAACAATAACAAATATGGTATTTTTTTTTATTTGTCCTTTTGTCTGTTATCTGAAAACATAGCAAAACAGCTCCAAGTACAACTTTAGAATACCAGTACCAACTTTTTCCCAAAATAATTGAAGAAAGTTCTCGATGCCATGCAACTGCGTGTTTCTATTTTGTCCAAGAAACTTTGGGAATGTCGAAGTGTTCGGTGAGTGAGTCCAAGTGTTCGTTGAATTTCTCGACTCGTTGTTTGTGAGTCAATGATGCCTTCTCCGTAATCCTTTTGGTTTGCTGCCAGATAATCAAAAATAAATTATGAAATTAAGCACAAATTGTTTGTTTATTAATTTTACCATTTTCTCTTGCATTTGTTTAAACGATTGTTCAGCTTTTGTTAATTTTCTCTCCGATGGTTTCTTTGTTGTTTCTTCGACATATAAAGCTGCTGCTGTAGCAGCTGCTGCAGCTTGTTGTAGTTTTTTCTTTTCTTTGCTTTTTTTCTTTTTCTTTTTGGAGGAACTATCGTCAATTTTTAGTTTGAGTTTATTTCGTGAAACACACTCGTATTCGTCGGACATATTTTGATAAAATAATTTAATATTTATTCCATTGTTTTATTTCATAGAATATATTTATACGTCATTCATTATTTTGACAGATGAAATGTCAAAAAATTATTTTTTTATGCTGTTGGCTATCATGAAAAATACCGGGTTTTCTTAACACCCTGCTAAGACTGGTAGGATTGAGCCCGAACTAGTGAATTAGCCAGTTTTATTTCTTGATTGCTGAGTAATTTTCCTCCATTCTTTGACAGAGTAGGAGAAAAATTGATCCCTCACATAGAAGCCAAAACAACTCCCTTTTTCTTTTCTTCTTGTGTAATTTACTGACAAAAATCATTGAGCAAGCGAATCCAAAAACATTCAAGCTCAGTTTTTAAGGGGAAAAGTGTGTAATCTTTGTGAGGAATCGTAGTTATACTTCGGAATCCTCTGTCCTCACGTCGTTCTATTACCCCTATTACACGTCGCGAAACACTGTGTCGATGCATAGTGTCGATAAAGAATTTTGGTCGTGTAAAAAGGAGATATACCGACACAGTATTTCGAGTAGTATTGCACCGGTATAGTATGCCGCGGATGCTGACGACGTGGTATGTAAAAAGGAACGGAATGGTTTACCGATGCGGTTTGTTGTTTTTTTTAGTTTGCCTCTTGGTTGATTATTTTGAAATGAGTTTTTTTATTTATTTAAGTGATATTAAAGGCTAATGCATTATAGCAGAAACTGGATAAATGTATCTGGGTTCATTCAGAAATGAATGTATTGATAGCCCCACACCGACACAATGGGTGCGTAAATGCCCATACAGAATCGAATTGCTTTGTCGGTAAGGTGTTTCGATGCTGGCGTGTAATAGGGGTATATGATGTTGATGTCAAACAGTAATTTTGGTTTTATACTTCTTTTTTATTGTCTTGGCAGTTTCTGGACAAGGGGAATCTCTGACCCCTCACTTCTCTTGTCCAAAAACTGCTTAGAGACCAGACTCAATCTTCCCAATCTAAACAGGTTCATCACAGCATTTCGCCACGCTAACCACTGCACTTTGCGGCAATGGAACTGAATGGAAGATCAGGGCCCCAATTCTGCAAAGCGTGTATGATTCCCGTGTACACACTTTTATTCACACCGTAAACAGGGGCCAAGTTCCGCAAGCGTGAATAATTTTCCGTGTACACACTATATTCACGCCCAAAGCAAGTTTCAATAAATTTGAATGATAGTGCACACGCGTTATCTGATTTAAATTTTAAACTCAAGGCTAACTACATTGGCCGCATTTTGCAAAATTACAAAATTAAAATTTTTTTTTCCCACTTAGCGCAGTTGTTTTGTGAAAAAGAATATACAAATTAAGGGTATTCATATACAACAGCGTAAAGTTTTTAAACCAAAATATAAGCTTTCTACATCATTTTACTAAGTTTTCCAGTGAGAAACATTATCCAAAATAAGTTGAAAAATGTTCTCTTTCGTATTTTTTCACTTTTTTGGCCAATGTGGTTATTGCTCACTCTTGCGGAAATCGCAAAAATCGATGTGTACACAACTTTCTGTATACACAGAAAAAACTTACACTTGTGGAATTGAACCCCAGGTGTGAATAAATTTGATTGATTGTGTAAACGTTATCTGTCATAATTTTAAACTCATTCTTGCTGAATCACAAAAACAGATGTGTACAAGATTTTTATTTTGAAGATGCGGTGCCGTTCCGCTGAAGTACAGTTCTTTTGACTGCGGTCTTACCTTACTGTAAATCCAGATCCAGATAAGGAATCCCAATAGAAGATATAATACTATGTTCCCACCAAAATGAAATCCGAGATTTCAGTTGAAAACTTTTGATATTTCAAGGTGATGGAACAAGATTTAATGAAAATTTCAACGAAATCTCAATGAAAACCCTAGATTTCAACGAAATCTTAATGAAATCCCACTCCACCAACTCAAGATCTCCAAATTTTTCAGCTGAAATCTCAGATTTCGTTTTGGTGGGAACATAGTATAAGAAGCTAATAAAAGCTCTTATACGAAAAAGCCACCCAGTAAAAGTTAGACCTGATAAGTTGATGCATGAATAGTAAAAAACTAAAAAAGAAAACAACAAAAACCAGCCAACTCAATTTGGCTAGTGTTGAATGCAGCTGACAAACAAAAGCTGCGTTCTTTGCATGTCCATATGGAGTTTGGCAAAAAAAACGACATCGGGAAATTTCAACATAATATGTTTACCTTTTGTATTGGTCTGCCATTTTGTTTTGAAATATCTCATCTTTGTATATACAAAGATCTTATCAACAAACATTTGACATTTCTATATAAATTAACACAAAGACAATCCTAGTTTGGCATTGCCATTTTTATCGGGATGAAAGTTAACTCCAGTTAATTATCTGGACTTAGCTATAACTCTATATGGACATAGTTGATGTTGTATTCATAATTTTATTTGGACATGCAAAAAAATACAACTAAAATCAGAAAATCCAGACAAAAGTATTCTCGTATTTGCTAATAATTGACAAAGATTGAAGAAGTAATTATGAAAACAAAGAGCCTGTTTAGATTGGGAAGATTGAGACTGGTCTCATGGCAGTTTCTGGACAAGAGAAGTGCTCTCATCCTCTTGTCCAAAAACTGCCGTGAGACTGGGGTCAATCTTCCCAATCTAAAAACCGTCAAGGAATTAGGAACTTATCATCATGTCATACTGAGAAGTCACAGTCTAACTTGGGCCTAAGGGTTGAATAATTTAGTGATGGCATCACTTGTCTGCTTCCAAGTGCTCGACACCAGGTGGTACAAGCAACATTAAAGGGCCATATTAAACTCCAAGTTTCTTATAACGGATTTGTGTCGACATTTCAATAAAATAATTTTGATTCCAAAAAGCATCTGAATTCCAAGCTAAAAAACTAAAAGAAATACCAAAAATTATTCCCAGTTTTTAAATTTAAAGCTTAAAGTGAATTCATTAAAAATGGCTTCCATGAATAGTTTTTCCAATGCTGGCGCAAATTCGACAAGAATATGCAAACCAAATCAAAATATTCAAGTTTATGTGCGCGTTAGGTACAGTTTTTCAATTTATCTTAAATGAACCTTGGTTTTGATTAACAAAGTGAATATTTTTCAGACCTATGAACGCACGAGAACATGGCATAAGATCATCTGAGGTCATCGAAGTCCATCCTCCCAAAGAAATCATCACTCGCCACATCGTCGACTCTAAACTCACCAAAAAATTTACATTCGATCGGACATTTGGGCCAGACTCGAAGCAACATGAAGTATATGAGACAGTTGTGGGCCCACTCATCGAAGAGGTCCTCTCGGGATATAATTGTACAGTGTTTGCTTATGGACAAACTGGTACCGGAAAGACCCACACGATGGTTGGGACAGAGTGTGCTGCACTGAAATCTTCTTGGGATGATGTAAGTTGGGATTCTCATCGCATGAAAGTCCTATTTGATTATTTTTTTTTTAGATCTCTGAGATTGGCATCATTCCTCGAGCTCTGAGTCATCTCTTCGACGAACTACGAATGATGGAACTCGAGTTTTCCATGCGGATCTCATATCTGGAATTGTACAACGAAGAACTCTGTGATCTCCTGTCCTCGGAAGATTCGACTAAGATTCGTATATTCGATGACAGCACAAAGAAGGGTTCGGTTATCATTCAGGGCCTCGAAGAGATACCAGTGCACAGCAAGGACGACGTTTACAAGTTGTTGGAGAAGGGCAAGGAGCGTCGGCGAACCGCTCAGACATTAATGAACGCTCAATCATCTCGATCTCACACGGTGTTCTCGATCTTGGTTCACATCAAAGAGAGCGGTATCGATGGCGAGGAAATGCTTAAAACTGGAAAATTGAATTTGGTCGATTTAGCTGGAAGCGAGAACGTCTCCAAGGCTGGCAACGAAAAAGGCATCCGAACTAGGGAAACAGTGAATATCAACCAATCGCTTCTAACGCTAGGAAGGGTCATAACAGCTTTGGTCGAACGGACGCCCCATATCCCGTATAGAGAATCCAAATTAACTCGCTTGCTGCAGGAGTCCCTGGGTGGACGCACAAAAACCTCGATTATTGCAACCATATCGCCAGGACATAAAGATCTAGAGGAGACTCTGAGCACACTGGAATACGCTCATAGAGCCAAGAACATTCAAAATCGCCCAGAAGTCAATCAAAAATTAACCAAGAAAACTGTACTAAAAGAGTACACCGAAGAGATTGATAAATTGAAGCGAGATCTAATGGCGGCTCGGGACAAGAATGGCATTTACCTTGCGACGGAAACGTACAACGATATGACATACAAGTTGGATTCTCAGAATCGAGAGTTGAATGAGAAGATGATGTTGCTGAAGGCGTTGAAGGATGAGCTCACAAACAAGGAGAAGATTTTCAACGAGGTCAGTTTGCATCTTGTGGAGAAGGCTGAAGAGCTAATTAAGAAAGAAAAGGACCTAACTAGGACACAAGGAGAGCTCCAACTTACTAAGAAGGTTTGATTTTTTTTTCTCATCAGATTTAAAATGGTCTAACTGAAATTTTTTTTGGCAGGTTTTGTCAACGACTATGCGGAGGTACAAAGAGAAAAAGGTTATTCTCGATCGTCATGTTAAAACTGAAGAACAGCTATTGGATCAGGCATCGAAGTTGTTAGAAGTCGCTGATATTGCAACAAACGATACGTTTAAGCTTCATGTAAGTAAAAGTTTCACTTGATTTAATTAATTAATATAAACCGTGTTTTGTAAAGAAGTCGCACCCAGCAAGATGAAATTGTTCACGAAGTGAAACAACAACACCCTGCTGCTCATAACTTCACCTTTTTTCTATAGTGAAATGTGACTGTTGAAGAATTCCTTAGAACTATGAAATTCTCATACAAAAAGGCCTTAATAAACCAATTTCTTCTTCCACTGTTTTTGTGAAAAGCTTTTGCTCTGCTGTATAAATACCTAGTTTTCAAATAAACAGATATAGGCTGTAGTACCATGTAGGGTACTAGAAGGCACGATCCCAAACACGCTGCTTCTGGTCATCTGGCGTCTAGACCAAGCGCTCTAGCGATGTTACTTTTTGTATCAAACCTGGGGGCTTGGATCAGAAGACTTGGCTGGGGCATTGTAGTTCATTCGCTGGGTTTGGCTTAGCCAATGTAGTAGAGGTGTTTTGACTTTTTAGACTACATCCCCATTTTGATACAGCTAATAGGGTTTGCTGTTGTATCGTCAACTTTTTGCTGCAACTTAGCTTTTATCAAAAATGTATAGTTTTTTAAAGTTAAAAGTTCAAGTGAGCTCAACTCCATGATTGCGTTTCGCCCAGGTACGATAGTTGGGCTCATCAGTTAGATGACTATCGTACCCTTCTTAAACAGAAGAATTTCTTTTCAAATTTTCTTCATATTCAATTATTGTATAGTTTTTGTTTAGTTTGTTATCGTTGTTAATAATTTGGATTTAATTTTATAGAACACAATTGAACGCCGCAGGGATATTGATCATAAAATTCAAACTGCCTGTGAGAAGTTCACTAGCCGCATGAAAAATTCATTTGATCTTATGGCTCAAAATTTGACTACATTGCAAAAAGATCACACGTCCCACCTTGATTTAATCAATGAGGAATTTTCAAACAGTAAGAAATTACAAAACACGTTTCTCACAAATGCAATGGGTAAAGTCGAATCCATCTCTAGCATTTATGTCGAATCGTTTGAGTCTTTTACCGACTGCCTTACGAAACACTTGATCTCGCTATCCTCTGGAAACGCTGAATATAAAACATATTTAATCGATGGTCTTGCGATAGTTCGTGCAAAGGAAAATGAATTGAAGACGAATTTGCAACAGCATCTAAAAGAAGTAAAAGAACTCTTCGTTCAACAACGATCGTGTGTTGAAAAGTCAAACGAAAATATCACACACCAAATCGTTGAGAGTCACAAAAGTCTATCGAAACATACAGAAGATTTGAAACAACGTCTTGAAGGTATTGCAGAAACATCCAAGATATCATTTGAAAGTCAAATTGGAAAATTGAATGAAAATGTAGAAGCGAAAAAAGTTCTAAACGCCCGCCGTCAAAATGTGCTTGCCGAGTGCTTAAAACAAATGCAACAGATCGACCAGGAAGACGAAAGTCTCACAGAATCAATTATCAGTGTGACTAAAAATCTAGAATCTAGTAAACAACAAATTCGACAGTCAATAGATGAGGAACTAGCAAGTGCAGGTGAATTCTGTAAGAAACGACATCAAATGCTTGGTGATATTCAAAAAGTGTGTCAGAATTTTAAAGAAGATGCTTCAATAAATTTGAATAAGTGCACCGCAGTGACCCTTTCTGTTGAAAGCGAACAATCTGCGATTAATAACGAGATTATGGAACGTCTAGAAGATGTCCAAAAATCGACAGAAAAGTATTGTGAGGATGTTTCTGCTACACTTTCCGCTCATCGCACACAATTTGAGGGAATTCGTGAAGATTCTGTTGTAAAGCTATCCAACGAATGCCAGGTGGTCAGACAACTAATGAAAGATGAAAATAGCCGATTGAAAAAGCAAGATATGCAAAATATTGCCTTGACGAATTCCTTACAAAAGAATGTCAGAGATTATGCTTGTGTTTACAATGAACAAGTTAAGCATTGTGTTGAGGATATAAATACATTCCGAAATAGCGAAACGAAACCCTATGCTTCAAGTGGTAAGTATTATTTTAAAGTTACTATAAATGTATACATAAATTGTTGAATCTTGAATACTAATCTGTGTTTCTCTATAAGGACAAACGCCATCCAAGAGAGACTTTTCTTATCCGAGAGTTTTGGCGTCCACATCACCTCATATACAAATTGTAAAACGCTTCCGACAAGAAACTGATTGTTCCGATCTGGATATGACAATAAATGAGGTAAATAAATTAATTGCAATTACTCAATAAACAGGTTTTATAAAATTACGTCATGTATTTTTTCTCGTACAGGATTCTGAAATAGCAACTATCTTATCCGATCCTGACGTTATTTTGAATTCCACACCAATCGAAATGAATAGTTCTTCGGATGACAAAAACATGAAAGACTCGAACAACAAAACTCGCGATATTTCGAGCTTGACAAGTTTGAAAGTTCCAACAAATCCAACAAATAACCGAAGCAAGCCATCTTCCCGCAAAAATTCGCCAGTTATTGGCCCATCCAGAAAAGAAAATAAAGAAAATCTATTTTAATATTTATTTTATTGTATTATTTGTTTGTTTTTTTTTGTTAGCCTTAAAGCCACATAATTTTATTTTGATTTTAATTAAAAAAAAGAAAGAAAATATGAACAAAATATTCCATTTGGGATATTTAAAATTTAACATAAGAAATTTATGTAAAAATAATTTCATAAAGTTTATGTTTAACTAATTTACTCTCATCAATTTTAAAATGTATTTTTAATTATTTAGTCCCAAGAAATATTTCATAAGCAATACCAAGTTTTGAAATAAATGTATGTTAAAAAAGAAATTTAAAAGAATTTGTACTAAAAACTATTTTCCATTAGTGTAAGTAGACCAAATAATTGAGAATTTATGTTAAATTAACACAGTGTTGCATTCAAAACTTTCATATTTGTTTTACAAATTTGGACAGTGTAGAAGCATTTCAAAAGGATAAGAAGCTCGAGCGTTACGTGTTACAACGTGAACAAAAACGACACTCAAGAAAACGCTAGTCAAAACAACGTTTGTGAAAACGAATAAAACGGGCGATTGCAACTTGACCTTGTTATTGTAACATTTAAATTATGTGGATGTGTGAGAGTTTTCGCCTTTGGAAATCACTGAAAAGGAGGATGTGAAAGTGATCAACATTGGTAAGTGAAAACTTTAAATATGTACTTCTAAATGTTTATTTTGACTATCTTTCAGATTGAAACGTGTAAAGAAAACAAATCGTGGTCGTAGAGTGAAAAGCGGCTAGCTCCATATTTTTTGATCTTTGTAAATCGATTCAAAAATTGGTAAAAAAAAACAATAATCTCCTCAATCTTACTGAATTTATGTGTAGTGAGTGCATAGAATTTTTAGACAGAGCCAACGACATAAAAAGTCAAGTCATTTGCGTAAATTTGTAAGTAATATCATTAATAGTCCCTAAGGTGTTGAACCATTAGCCGTTTGTCTGCCTACCTAAACACGAAATGAACAGGTGTCAAATTTGCCGTTATATTGGTCGGAGGGAAGAAGTGTGCATAGATGAAATATTAAGCTTTCAATTTTGAACAATTGTTGTCAAAGGTCAAACTCTGTTTCGGTTATGTTACGGTCTGTTGCCGTAATATTGGTCGGAGGGAAGAAGTGTGCATAGATAAAATATTAAGCTTTCAATTTTGAACAATTGTTGTTAAAGGTTAAACTCTGTTGTTTGTCCCTTAAAAGATAATGGATCACCACTGTACTTGATTTTGTTACATAGCCATTAAGCTTCAGACCATGGGGCTCGAGAGATATTTGGCATCAAAAACGTACGGATTGAAAACGACTAGCAAAATGATACCCTGAATTGAAATTATGTACGACACATTGATGAGTAGGAAGACAACCCAAATGCCGAGTTGCATTATTGTTCTTTTTGGAGTTCTGAGGCCGAATATCTCTCGAACCCCATGCCATGATCAGTTCCAATTTCTGCATTAACTTACGTTCCAAAATAAAAAAAGCATTAAAGATACAAAATCCATTTACCCGTACATATATAATTTTATTGTTTACAAATTTTACAAACAATTTTTTTTTAACAAGAATTTTTGTTTGAACAAAAATATTTATCTAGCGCGACGCCTTGATCGAGAAGATCGCCTTCCTGTGCTACGAGATCGACTACCACTTCGGCGTGGATGACTCCTGGTGCTTCTTCCTCGTCGTCGCCGTCTGGTTGCATCTTGCGGTTGAGGTGCTATGTCATCAGTTTGCTGTTTAAAACAAAAAAAATAATTCAACGTTCACACAACAAACAAATATTTAAACTTACCTCAGTTTTGACTTTGGGCTTTGATTTCGGAGGAGCTCTAACTGGAGACTCCTCACTTTCATCAGAGCTATACTCGGAATCATAATCTCGCGTCTTTGTTTGCAATTTGGATTCTTTTTTCTTTATTTCAGCCATATTTTTTTTTTTAAATCCAAAAAAATTAAATTATTTCAAATTGAACTTATCTCTTCTACGATCGAAAATATACTAAAATTTTTCGTTTTTTAAAAACACATACATATTTTTATTTTTGATTAGTAAGATTAGCGATATTTTTCAATTTTTAAAAATAAGGTGTTTAACAGTAAAGTGTTTTAAGTACAAATTGTTTGTACCATCATATGAAGAACATATTTTATTTGATTTATTTGTCCGTGTATGTTAACGTTCTCATTTTATCTTAAATTTGATTTTTGAACTATTTAAGTGGTGTTTAAGAGTTACATTTCTTTCCACTGATGCACAGTTATTTTTTAAAATATGAAATTGGTCTAAAAAATAGTCAAGTATTCCTTAAGTAGAAAGCAGAAGATATATGTTATTTAAAGACCTTCAGCATGGTGAATTTATTAAAAAAAAAAAACAGAAAAAGGTTATCCTTAATCATTACAGTTTACTTTCGTCACAAGAAGATGCCGCATGTATAGCAACTCTATAATTTTTGCGGACAACGTGAACTTATGCATCGGAACCGTCAAAACTTCGAAAAAATTGAGCGGGTGGGGGTCTTGTTCGCATTTTCATAGACGAAACATGAAAATCTCTTGGGAGACAAAACACTGATTGCTATGCAGTTGCCGTCACTGCCGACAAGTTCTGCGCATGTACATAATACCGCCACCTTCCACCCACTATAGAACACATCCAACAGAGGTAAAAACACATAGAGAAGCATCATCCTTGTTCCATTCACCGCTCTGCCACTGCCACCCCTTGGTTAGTGTCCATTCAACCCTTCGCATACGTGGAATAGCAGAGGCATCCCTGCAAGGGCAGTAGTTGTCATTTTGCCGCGAAATCGTATGGGGTTGTTCCATTCGCGTATTTTCGATATATATGTAGTTCTTTTGGCCGGTGAATGGAGACTAAACATTCGTGAATTCAGTACAGTGAAACACCACAAATAGTGCAACTCTTGGTAAATTTTCAAACAACAAATAGTTTTTGTTTTTATTTTTTAAACTAATTCCAACTGAGTGCTCGCGGAGCCACAGAGTCCGCAACGATTTTCAAATTTTGTTTTGGTCAAAAACCGCATTCTGTTGGTGGTGTATAATATCAGTGTGGCCCAAACAAAAAAGGGGTGGCGAAAGTTAAGTGATTTATCGATCCATGGGGCTGTTCTTTGGAACTCCCCAAGAACTAGAGCAACAAACAACATAATTATTAATTTAATTTTCGTAATTCATTTTTATGTTGCTACTCGACGGAACAAAACGATACAGGGAATTATATTCATCATCCCCCACTTTAGAGACTGTGGATTGTCAGGATTCTGCGCCAAAAGGAATTTCCGAAGTACTCGCGACTTGGTATGACAGTGCTATAGCAGGATAGTGTAAAATATTCTAGTATTTTTTTGTGTTGTATCCCTTGTGTGCTTTATTAAAATATTATATAGCAAGGCAAGTGGTTAAGGTTTAAGGAAGAGTGTGTCTCTGTCCATTGCCACCTACAAAACAGGGTGTAAAACCTTTTTGCCCCCAACAGCAAAGGACTTTGGCAATGGCTTCTGTCAGTTGAGTAATGTGTGAGTGTGTTTTGGAAAATTTACATCGATGTCACATAATGAGTTCGTTACTAGTCTGTAGACATAGAAATAGAGGTAAAACTAAACTTGGAAAGGCTCTGTTGTTGCCCCTAGTCATGTCTGTGAGATCAATAACCTTATGCCTGGCCACAATGCCATGTGACTGCAATCCTTGAATAAAAAGAAATGAGAGAGGGAGATAGAGTAAGGCAAAAAGTGTGGCTCGTATGTTTACTTTTTAGTTTGACTAAATTTGATGCCAATGATAACGTCATCATTATATTTGTCTCAAACTGTATTATTTGTTGTATGTATGTATATACCTATGAGTAAACAGGAAACAGAATTGGGTTAAGATTAAGAAACTGTTTTGAGATTTAAAAGAAAACTTTCGCCATTCAGTGTTGGTGTTTTGTTTTCATGGAGAAATCGATGTCTTTTAATCGCAGTTGGAAAGTATTTTATTGCTTCAATAGTTTAAATTCAGTCCCATGAGGTACCTATGCCCAAATTTGATTTGGCAACAATTCCATCTCTAAACTAAGGAAGAATTCAATTCAATTCAATTCAATTTATTATTATAATAATATAAATGACATGGTACCTTAAGATTATTATCTTTTATAGTACTTAGAATTAATAGATTAAGCAAGGAAGAATTTTTATGTTATATGTATATACATTTAAAATAAAGAAAAACTTAGAAACTAATTAACAATTTTTTATAGTAGATATTGGAAGAAGAAAGTTTATTAGATAAGGGAAAAATAAGAAGAAACAAGAAATAAAATAAAATGAGAAGATAGTTTTTACAACGAGAGTGAGAAGTAGAGAAATACTGCAATTTTAAACTGAGTGGCACTTGATATTGCCCTTATATTTATCGGCAAGGAGTTCCATAATTTAATCGCGTGAACAAAGAATAGACGGGATGAGTTTAGGTAACGAAATCGAGGTGCGATAAGGCAGAATGTTCTAGGCGAACGGGAAAAATAAAGTTTGTCATATAAGTACAAAGGAGTCTTGTTAACTATAATATTATGTAATAACACACAATTTCTAGCGTTGATATATTGCTTTAGTGAAGATCCTAGCAATCTGTTAGCATAAAGTGATATGTGATCATATCTACGCAAACCGTGAATATATCGCACTGCATCATTAAATGCCACTTGTAATTTACGCTGTGATAAGGAGTCTAAACTACTATAAACACATTCAGCATAGGTTATTAGGGGCAGAATGAGGCTTATCACTAGTTTTTGCAATGGGAGTAAAACTAGCAGTTATCGACAGTTTGTGTAGACATCCATATACTCGACCAATAACATAATTTGTGTGCTCATATCCCGATAAGTTATGATTTATAATAAAGCCTAGGTTTTTTACCGTTTTTACCATTTTCAGTTTACTACTGGAAAGAAGAATGTCAGGAAAGGTACTTAGAGGTGGTATTTTGAAAGATATAGGGATAACTTGTGACTTAGATGGGTTGAGAAGCAAACCATTTTCATTTGACCAGGACTGAATGCTGGAAAGATCCTCATTTATCTTGTTAGTTAGTTCAGTTAATTCAGAAATTGGACTGGACGAGTATAGCTGCACATCGTCAGCATAAAGGTGTATTGTCGAGTGACGACAAACTAATGGCATATCATTAACAAAGATACAAAACAGAATTGGGCCAAGAATTGATCCTTGTGGAACGCCCTGCTTAACAGGTAGAAGTGATGAAAAAGAATTGGAAGTAACAACTCTTTGAAGTCTTTCACTTAAAAAGCTCCTCAGAAGCCTCACCGCACTGTTGCCAAAACCAAACAAGTTTTTTAACTTCCAACAAAGAATATTATGGTCAACCTTGTCAAAGGCCTTCGAGAAATCAAGCAAACAGAGGATAGTAACATATCCTTTATCAAAACTTTGTCTTATATCTTCAAATATGTTCACCATTGCAGAGTAACAACTATGATTCGCTCTGAAACCAGATTGGCCAGCATAAAGTAAATTATTACTAGACAAATGAAAAAGGATTTGGTTCGCTATAAGCTTCTCGAAAACCTTTGACAAGCATGGCAAAATACTGATTGGTCTAAAGTCAGCAGGAGTAATAGGATTTGTTTTTTTAGCAACAGGTACAACTCGGGCAGTTTTCCAGTGTTTGGGAAAAGTAGAAGTAGTAATGCAGTGGTTTATTAAGTGGGTTAGATGGGATACAATGAACGGCAGAATCATTTTTATAAAACGCATAGGTATGCCATCTTCACCAGCTGAACAAGATTTTAACTGGGCGATACAAGTAATGACTTCAATTTCAGTTACTGCAACCACTTCAAATTCTCTCATTAAATTTAGAGACTGATATACAGGATTTTCAGAAGAACCAACACTAGCATCAATAGTAGTGTCTCCAATAAAGTAATTATTTAATTCGTCAGGGTCAATTTCATAATTTGAACGATTTATGCCGCTAGAGATCCCAATTTGTCTAAGATTACTCCATAGCTTTTTCGATGGAAGTGAAGTATTGAGCTTAGAAGAATAATAATTCCGTTTTGCATTCCGTACTGCAACTGTAACAAAGTTTCGCTTCGCTTTATAAATGTGCCAATTTGCATTAGATGGATTTTGCTTCCATTTACTGTATAGTTTGTTGCGAGATTTAATAGCATTGATAACTTCAGTCGTAAACCAAGGACAGCTCTTATTATAGATTTTCACAGTTTTGGTAGGTACATATTGGTTATAAAGCTGTGTAATCACTTCTTGAAAATAAATCAATTTGGCATTAGGATCAGAAATCAGTCGGCAGTTGTTCCAGGGAGAATCAGCTATGGCACATTGTAAAGCATCATAATCAACAGAACGAAAATCCTTGAAGGAAAAGGACAGAGGAAGAGCGGAGTGACTAAAATGTATGTCATACGTAAAAAAGAGCAGGTCATGATCAGAAATATAATCCAAAGAGAGTTGATCAAAAAGAATGACTGAGGACTCATCGGAAACAATAATTAGGTCAAGAAGGCTAGGGGTGCAATCTTTGGAAAATCGCGTTGGGTATGTAGTGTTTACCGTTTTAAGTCCTAAAGAGGATGCAAAATCATGGATTTGAAAAGAGCGAGAGTCATTTTTTAATAGATCTGCATTAAAGTCTCCGCAGACTAATATGTGTTCGTACTTTGTAGAGAACTCGGAAAGCTCCGAGAAAAACGCCTGAGGAGAGAAACTTCTATTGGATATATACACACAAGCCACTAAACATTTAGTGCAACCATCCGCCACCTCTACAATTAAAAACTCAGTATTCAAACCAGTAGATTTACTTACAATTTTGCCTTTTAGGGAAGATTTGCAGTAAATTGCTAAGCCACCACCCCATGTATTAGTTACCCTATGATTTCTTAAAATTGAATAATTTGGTATATTATACTGCATATCAGATATGTCGCTTTTGAACCATGTCTCACATACACAAATAATATCAACACTAGAATTTGAGAATAAATATTTTAAATAATCTAACTTACATTGATTCAGACTACGCGCATTTAAGTGACAAACCTTAACACCTTCTCGATAATTTGATAGTATATTTATCATAGTGTGAGTTGATTTTAAGCCCCCACTGTAAGATGAAACAAAATTACTCATTGCAAATATAAATAAAAACAAAAATAAAGAATTCCACTCAAAAGAAATTAGAAGTACAATAGAGAGAAAGAGTGAAAAAAGAAAAGAGTAAGCAGAAAAGAAAAATCTAATAAAGAAGAAAAAATAAAAATAAGAGAAAGTATGTAGTTTCGTAGCAAAGAAAATAATAATTTTATATTAACTAACTAAAGAAAATAATAATTATAATAATAATAACAATAATAATACGATGAGTTCATTATCAGTCAACAGCAGCAGCAACAGCAGCACCAGCAGCGATGGAGTGTAGATCTTCTGAGCTTTCAATAGAAAAGCTTTTACCATTTTCGGTTTTTTTTACATAAACAATTCCAGACTTGGAGTAAACAGAAAACAATTTCTTTTTTCTCTTTAGACTAAGAGCACTTTGCAATAAGAATCGAGAGTTCCTGCTTAAGCTTTCATTAAGATAACAGTTTGAGTTATTGTCATTCGATGCACATCCAATGTCACATAGTTTTAATGCAGATTTGTTTTGTTGTCGATATTTGGCAGCAGCAACAAGAACTGCGTTTCGTTCATGCTCGGCGTTGAATTTGAAAATAATAGATGGTGGATTGTTTTGTGATGTGTTATTATCGGTGTTGTTTCGCCTTTTTGTACGAAAAGAGTTCACCAAAATGGGCACAGGGTTGCATTGCACATACCTACCTAATTCAATTAACCGATTTGTAGATAGGTACCTATTATCAAAGGCATTTTAAAATGTCTTCAAAGTTTTCAACAAGCGCCAAAATTAAAAATCTTCAAACTGAGATATAATATCGCCTCACTTTCGGATAACTGATGTTAGAAATGGATAAACCCGTCAATTTTTACTTGCGATATAGGTACTATAGGGCAAGTTTTGGATTCGTGCAAAAAAAAAATTTCGAGATAACAATCAAACATAACATTACGATGATAGAGAACACGAAAAAAGTGGGTGGCACAATTCTGTCTGTCTGTCTGTCTGTCTGTCTGTCTGTCTGTCCGTACCTCAACCTACAGCCTAAACCACTGAAGCGATTTTCTTCAAATTTTGAACTTAAAGTTTTTTTGTAACTCTCCAGAGGGGAAATTGAAATTTTTTTTTTATCTCAAAAACTAACGGTACTTGCCATACAACCGTTAAGGAAAAGCTTATTTATCTCAAAAACGGCTCCAACGATTTTGATAAAAAAAAATCAGTGTATTACTGTAGATATGATGTACCTTCTAATAAGAAAAAAAATCACCAAAAACATTTATTAACGGTACCTGCCATATAACGGTTTTTTCGATTTTTGATTTTCTCATTAACCGCTCATCCGATTTCAATGAAATTTTTTTCACAAAAGCTTTGTTAGAATATAAATAATACTGCATTCCAAAATTTTTGAAAAAATAAATTTTGGATTTTTAAAAAAAGATTCAAATTTTTTTTTTCAAAATTCAATATTTCAAAAACGGGTTGATGAATTATTTTGAAATTTCAGTTTTAAATGTATATTAATATAAACTCAAAATTGGCATACCAAATTTTTTTTTGAAAAATGTGACAAAATTTTTATATATAAAAAATTAATTTTTAAGAAAACGGCTCCAACGATTTTTAATTTTTTTTTTGCATATATACATATTTTTTCAAGTAATCAAATGGCATACTTTTTTTTTAGCTCTAAGTTATTTATCAGGCTGTTTATACAATTAAAAGAACGATTTAAATGCTTTTTATACTTTTTCTATAATTACTTAAATATTTTTTAAAGTTCTTAAGCCTCACACAACTTGAACATAAGAGCAAGTACGTGCGATCCAGTCGTGCATTTTATTTTTTTTAAGATTCAAATGTGAAATAATTCAACTTATAAGTTCAAATGAGCTCATTTTAACTTACATATAACTTGAATTTTTAAATTAAGTCACTCCACTCGAACAGAAGAGTTTTCTTTTTTAAATTGTCTTCATTTTCTATTTTTCAAATGTGAAATATGGTGAAATGGGGTAAATGTGCAGTAGAATCGTAAGTCTGCTCTACACACGAAAGAAGGTAGTAGAATTTGATTATTATACGACCAATTGACTTGTTAATAAGGCATGTATGTATCTACAAAAACAGTACACAAATCTACAAATCGTGGTTTGCACAATGAAAGTTCCAAAATAGGATTTTTGAAAAAATAATAAAAATTCCCATAAAGAATAATATTGTTCGTGGAGCACTTAAGTTATAATCGGTAGCCCTTAAGCGTTTAATATTTGTCTTTCTGTTTTCGCGTTAAAAATACGATTTTCACTTATGTAGATCGTTGTAAATTTGGTTAACATTCTTCTCTTGGTTACTTTTTAAACCTTTCCACGTACCTATTTATTCAACACGTTTCTTAACATATTTTGATATAAACGGCATTGGATGCATAAATGCACAAAAGCAAGTACAAAACTGCCTTTATTTTTGTTTTTGCCGCTTGTTCTTTCCTTACTGAGGATTTGATTAAATAAAAATATTTCCCGGGCATGAAGTAAATGAAGGTATCGAGACCTTTCATCTACGATTAAACGGGATTTTTGATCTATCCCTGTCCATTTGAAAAAAACCTCATTTAAAGAGCAATTTTAAATAATTTCTAGGGAATGCAGAATAAATAACAGCCACCGTGAGGATTCGAACTCGGTTACTCTCACTCAGAGCGCCGGTCAGACGCACAGCTCCATGCAACCAGTTCACATTCAATGTTTCAATTTCTATTTTTGTTAATAACAACCACCTTTTCCTTGCATATTTCTAGGCTAACTGAGAAGCTGATGTCTACTTTTTGTAATCGGAAAAATTGAATTTTTGCCTAAAATGCCTAACAACAGTTAACGGCACAGTTTTCATCGATCTGACTTATTTGCATTCTTTGGTATACTGTAAACAATTTGAATGGAAAAGATAAAAACACTGAAAAGATAGCCCGGCGATAAGGATGTGGCCAGGATTTGATCGATGTAGTTCGCGCGGAACCGATAATAATCCAAATCCAAATATCAATACCAGCCAACAAGAAACACTGCCAGTTGAAGTGGAACATATTTCAACGATAGCTGGATCATTTGTTTCTATTGGAACACTTTCACAGGTTTGCATAGCTTAAATCTGAAAAAATATTTTTTTTTAATGTAGGTACCTATTTTTTTAAAATCTATTTTAGTGCGGAAATGATGGAGTTTACGATACAGACCACACAGATCTCAATTCGGAATTTGATGAGGCAGAATTACGAAGAGAACTTTTACGTGATGTGAGTGAATTGAAAAAAAAAATCAAATGATTAAATTTTTTGATCAATATTTTTTCTTTTTTTATTTTTAGAAATGGAAACTTCTTTTTGATATGGTAAGTTGTTGCGATGATGAGACTCTTTTAAAAAAATCATGAAGTTGTACAAAAAATAAAAAAAAATAATTTGCATCGGCCGGGAATCGAACCCGGGCCGCCCGCGTGGCAGGCGAGCATTCTACCACTGAACCACCGATGCGTGAACGAAATTGTAGTAATAAGCCATCAAAAAAAACGCTTTTTATCAAAGAAGAGTTTAATACGATTAAAGAAAGAAATCTATATTTGGTCGGTAATTAATAAATAGTACAGTCACATTAAGACCCCCTGTACTTACTTAATGCCTTTTCTTGTCGGCTAAAATTAATAGAAATATGTTATGTACCTTAATTGATTATGAAATTGGAGGAAGTTTTGGAGGGGTGATATGCTGGTTTATGTCTTATGTTTTAGACTTTGAGGAACAGTGAAGGTGAATTTTAATCATGTACCTAATTTTAATCGGACTGAATTTTGAGATTTTTACTAGGAGTCAAATATGAAAAATGAGTCTGACTCCCTCCGCAGCTTATTCGTCATAGCAGCATATGTGTTTGGATATCTTCATCATCGAAAGGCTCAATTTTTGAAATTAAAGTTCTTTAGGTACGTTTTAAGTTAAATTTCAATTTCGACTTCTAGAAGGTACAATGTGTAACGGAAAAACGAAATGAAAATCCGATACCATACGAGTTGATGGATAAAGTAAAAGTAAAGCTTTAAGTGTAAAGCAAATTTTGGAGTATGAGGTTTTATAGGTACATGGTACATGTGATATCGAATATCAAAGTCTGGCAATTTTTGTTTTCAGCCTTTAGGAGGGGTGGGAGGTTAAGAAGTGCTAGCTCCCGTTTTATTTTCAGGATTATAACCTCATTGATTCATTTAAAAAAGTATTGGATATGATACTCTGTCATTTTTTCGAAGTATAAACACCACAATCTTGTTTTTTTTTTTTATAATATACGCGCACTAAAGGGGTTGGGACTACCCTTAATATGATTTAACGCAGTGCGAGCGTAAGGAAAATAGGGAAGGATTTGAAAGAAGATACCGATGCACATTAGTTTTGAAGTTCTGAATATCAAAATGGAAGGGAAAAAATGGCTGAAAAAAGAATCTCTGTACTTTACAGTACGTCCGAATGTCATACTAATAGATGGTCATACTAATAGAACTCAATATATAACTATTTTACGTGAACCTTATGACCCCTTTTTTGAAAAATTTTCACCAAAACTAAAAATCTACAAATAAAGTCTCCACAAAATCGCCGATAAGGTTTGCTTAAATCATGGGCCCTATTTATCGAATCTGGAGATTAGGGAGAATGACAGAGCAATTATTTCCTATTTTTTAAAAGTGAATTGAAGTGTTAATGACCCAACCATATTAATAGGAAACGAAGCTCATTTTAACCCCCCACCCCCACCAACGGCTGCAAAATAAACCTGCCAGACTTTTGTATTCGATATCACGAGATATGCACCTATGACCCTCATACTCCGATTTTGGTTATACCTACATCCACTCCCAAAATCTGCTGTCGACTCTTGGTCTATTGGTATTGATAGGTTTATATGCAGATCTGTGGTGTTTGGTACAGATATGCTTAGTCCAAACATATCTTTGTTTCTTCACGTCAACTTTACATCGAGCTAGAACCCAAACGCGCTAACGGATTTGGTTCAAATTTGAAACATTTAAGGACATAATTTTCAGAGAAACTATTTTCTGAAATTGAAAAATCGGTTCAAGCGCTTTAGCTCAGTTTTAAGTGATCGTAAAGATGCAAATTATTTTTTGGAGTTGTCATGTATGTACCAAACACCTCAGATATTTTATCTTGCAATAAGGTCAACACAGTTTATACATACATAACCTACATCCCAAAGAAGTTTCACTTCTGCCACAAATACGAAATGCGCTACTTTTTGTTTAACGAAGTCAATAGTTGCCTTTAAAGAAGAGTATCAGGACTTATAATGTAGGCTATCGTGAATAAAATTCGGGAAGGGTACAAAATCCCGAATGCCAAAATTCCGAAAAGCAGAAAATGAGAATCCCGAATGCCATAATCCCGAATACCCAAAATCCCGAATGGACAAAATCCGGAAAGCCAAAATTCAAAATTATAAAATAAATAATCATTTATAAATCTTGAGATATAATATTAATAATATTCTTCTTTGATAACTAAAAAAAGTAATAGTTTCCAATCGTGACTTTTATTTAGTTTGAGTTTTATTGAAACGAATCTGTCTACTCTTTATAAATAATGAGAAGATTGAAGAAAATGTCCTTCTTTCATTTCCGTGTAATATCTCTTGTTCTTAAAAATGCATCGCCTACTTGGACTGGTTGATTTTGGAATTGTGACATAAATTGTTCTCAGCATCAGAACAGAATGGCTACAGAATCTTATTATGATAATTGATAAACATTGAAATATGATATTTTAAAAGTAAATTATTAAAAAACTGACCAACTATTCATTGAAAATTAATAATATTCTTACAAAATGTACATTTTGAAGACTAGAATCTCGAGTGGCCTAGTATTTCTTGGTATTAAAAATCGCCATTCGGGATTTCGGCATTCGGGATTATGGCATTCGGGATTCTGGCATGGGATTTTAGCCATTCAGGATTCTGTCCATTCGGGATTTTGGAATTCGAGATTTTTTTCCATTTGGGGATTTTAACATTCGGGATTTCGTACCCAACCCATCGATCGTCGAAAACTGGGAACGTGAATTGTGGTTGCGGTTTCTCTAGAAATTTATTGGCATCGAAAATGAATATTCCATTGCCACTGGGCAACCATTTTTATCGCTTAAATTTGAACCTGCAAGGAACAGTGGAAAATTGTTGGCATTTCCAATTTTAGAAGATGCAGATGGGAGAAATTTTATCCACGATTGCCCCCAATGTGTTGAGTTGGCCCACCTAGAATTTATTTGCTTAATAACAACAACTTTTTCCAATTAAAATAATAAATATTTCTCCTTTTGCCTTTTTCAGTTCGACCCAGAAGGCTTTGGTGAAATTCCCGTTGATGATTTCGTAACAGCACTTAAATCACCCGAATTTTTATCACAAGTGCCTATGAATAAACGTGAGCTTTTGTACGAGAGAGCCATTAAAGTTAAAGTACCTAATGGACCTGGTTATGTCACTTTTCAGGATTTTGTAAATGTGGTAAGTGAATATAAAAAACGTTCTTATTTATTAGAGAATAAAATTAAAATTCCTTCAACTAGTTAATTTATGTACACGAGTATATTTACATAATGTAAAATATATTTGAACATATGTATGTACATAATTAAGATTGAAAATAAAAGGAAATAACGTAAAGATCGCTGCCTATGTTAAGGTTTGATGCTGTTCCACTTATCACAGGTCTATAGGACTAGGTGATTTGAAAACACCTGTAAGAATATAAATGTTAAGGCAAAATGAAAATCGATATTGTTAAGGATACTTTTGGGAACGATTACTATCCGCTTATGTTGGTGACAAACTGACAATGTTGTCCTCTTCAATTTAGCATTCTTCTCTCCTGAAAGACATCTCTCTTATCAGGAATAATAAATTGTTCTTCTTATATGCCTATACCAGGACCAGGGTCTTTATGGCAATTCTTCAAAATAATCTGGGAATTCCAATACGTTTATGGGGTTTTCAATATCCAAAAACGACAACATATCACATCCATATGTTTGCGATTATATTGGAATTTCCTTCCGATTACAATAAACACCATCATAACAGTCCATTTTAAGGTTACACAAATTCTACAGGTGGTGTGCATGAGCTCTTGTTTTATTGAAGTCATCGAATTTCGTGTTGCACGCCTTAATAACAAACATGTGTGACAGTTTTAAATGACACTTTACCTGTTTTGGTGTACTATAGTAAATAGTGATGTATTTTCCCACAATCCATCGTTTTAAGTGGACATTGTGCCGCGTTGGAAGCCTCGTTGTTTGTCAAAAAAAAAAAAATGAGATGACAAACAATTAAAACATTTTCACAGTCTTCTCATCGGCATGTTCTGGGTACGTGAAGAAAACAAAAAAAAAAATATCGCCTGCCACCTAGTAAGAATTTTGTTAACAATCAGGATTTTTCAGAAGCAAATCTTCAAAAGCAAAGGATTTTCTCCACGTCTTAAAAGGAATCATTTATTAGCTATTGGGAAACTCATGAAAATGTATTACAAGCAAAAGTACCTGGTGAACCATCAATGTGCTTGGAATGAATTGGGCGAAGGTTATTGAAAATTCACAGGCTCATTAACGTACCTTTTGGATTTCGTGGGAAATGTTGAGGTTATTTTTTGTCTTGTTAATCTGATAATTCAGGTTGAGAGCACGTTTTTTTTATTCGTTTGGATATAGAAATAAAAAATAAATCGTCTTTTTATTTCTTTATTATTTGACTGTCTCGATTGTCTAATAAATTCATATAAATACATATATTATTGGGATTTAAATTAAATAAAAAAAAAAACAATTTTAGGCATTTAAAAATAAAAATAAAATAATATACTAGGAATTTTCTCTAAACAAAAATTAAATTAAATTTTAAATTTTTTTGAAAAAAGTTCAAGAACTTTTATATCAAAATCACTGCCTATAGTTGTTCTAAAATCTGGAAAAAAGGAAACACGGAATCATTGACTCACACGTTTTTTTTTTTAGAGCTGTGAGCTGTGACCTGTGAGTTAGGTATAGAGCTTTTGAATTTCATCATAATATTAATATGTAGGTGCCTGAAAATTGTGCTGGACCATACGTTTGATGTCAAAAAAAAACTAAAGACAAATAGATTACGATAATGTGCTTTTTTTTACCATCATTCTCCAAAAAATAGGGCAAAACTTTCAATTCATTAAAATTTTTAGCACTAAAGAAACTCAGTCAAAGAAAAATTTTCCAAGAGAACCGTGGAATATCCCCGAATAGTAGTTACAAATAATCAAACCGAAAGAAAACTCATGGTTTGATTGGAGCTGAAAAAAAAGTTATTAAGTTCAAATACCCATATCCTCCCTAAAGTTTGCTTTTGTAGAGTTTAGTAGTCAAAACACAGTTACCATAATTTTCATAGAAACAACAAATATTTGTTTTAGTATGTTTCTTTAAAAGAGGAGAGGAGAGGGAAATTATTTCACCCATATACCTCTAGAGTACGCTTGTGTCACAAACTACACATATTTTTTTTCTTAATTTAAGGACTTTAACATTTTATTATAAGACTGTTTTAAAGTGATACTAATGCATTTTGCTGTGGTAACAAAAGTCACTTTATTATCATTTTTGAAAATATATTAAAAAGCTTACAAAAACATACAGGGTCTCTTAAATTGAATATATCGTCGGTTCAAAGGTAAAACTCACTAACTAAAGCCCGTATGACACTACATTTTTTTCTCATTTTTAATAAACTGAAAATGAAATTAAAGCGGAACGTACAATTTCTTATTTCTTATTATATAAATGTAAAAATGTCACAAAAAATCTATAAAAAACGTGATTTTCAAATTAAATTTGTCAGGTTCTGGCAGATTTTCTTGATATTTCAGAATTAAAAATGAAAAATTATTTCTAGGTACACTCAGTTATAAAAGTAGATATACACTGGACTCTAGAGAACACTAGGTTGGGTCCGTCAAAATAGGTTTTGATGTATATTTTCTTTTGGGACACATTATAAATGTTAAATTTAATTTAGAGAAATGCTATCCCTTTCTTAAAAACACTTTTTATCCCTTTTTTCCTCTGCTGACACTTTGATAGATTAAATGAGAAATACAATGTAGAAAAAATGTAGTGTCATACGGGCTTAACATATTACACTTTTGAGGGAAATTTAAATGAAATTTTTAAATAAAGTTCCCGGGTATACCTTTCTATGTCCCTATAATAACTGTGCTAATCGGGACTTTTTGGATTAAAAAAATGCATTTCATTCTCATTTTCTTGAACATTTTTTTCTGCACTTAGTGAGTTTTACCTTTGAACCGACGATATGTTGAACGATCAATTAGAAACATAAACAAATTAAAAACATCATTGGGAGCATACTCAGAAGAACAATGAAAACGTTTTAACTAAGACTTTATGGACTTTGAGAGTAGGGGTCGTTACCAAGGTCAATATAATGAAACAATGATGGGAGATTGAACTAAAGGTTTAAGTTTAGAATATCACATAATTTGTCAAAACTGGCCTGACTCAAAGCAGCCAAAAATGTAAATACATTTTTTCTTCTTAGCACTGCGGTATTAGAATAGAAATCCAGTTTTAAGGTGCCAAATTAAGCATTTTACTTTCTTAGAAACAAAATTGCTGCGAGTTCAGTTTCTTATATGTACATATATGTGTAGATATTTTGTTGACAAAGAGACACTGATAAAATAAAAGTTCAACATCTCGAATAATTTTCTAGAGTTAAGGGTTTGTTATTCATCAGCAAAAAATAAGTGAAAGATATTTTGATTTGTCCGTACGTCCTTGGTGCTAATGTAGGTAGAAACAAATTTTATCAAAAATTAAAATACATACAAACATCTGGTTTTTAAAATTTTACCTAAGATTGGTGAAAACATTGAATTAAAAAGAAAAAAATTAACTTTTTTACGTAAAATTAAGAAAATTTTAATACATACCTATTACATATACATATTTCATATAAATTCTGAGTTTGAAAATTTATTAAAAACAAATTATCCATGGAAAAGACTTAAATTAAAAACTATATTAAAGAAGGAACTCTTAGCTTAAAAAAAAATACACCGTGATCTTTTCGGTGCTGCTGTTGTTTTTTTTTTCTAGTTTAAGTAATTTTCTAAGGAAAGCTTCAAATTAGCCTACACGCTCTAGAGTTTTGGTGTATCCTAGTCTTTTATCTTATGATAATATTTTGCTTTATTGATTCTATCACAGCACATTTTCATAAATTTTTAAATAATGTGCTTCTGACTTCAAACAAGACAATTTTTATTCAATAAGTAATGTGAAACGAATAAGATAATCATATGCAGAACCCAGGCACAAAACTTATGTTGGACCAGTTGCAGTGTAGAAGTAGCAGATTATTTGGAGAAGTCTTTATATATTAGGGTGGTCCTTAAATTGGACATTGTCTTGGATAGCCCTCATTCGATTCAAAACATTGAAAAACAATTTCTCGGGTAATTTTCTTAAAATTTGACCCAAAAAAGAAAAAAATTATAAAAAAACAACGGGACCACTAACAATGGCATGCTATAGCTTTTTTTAAAGCCATGAATCTAGTCTCTAATATATTTTTTAAATCAAGTTTTTATTGTAAATAGTTTCTGAAAAAATAATTTTCAAACGTAAAAAACTATTATTTTTGTTTTTATTTGTATGTTTTGAAAATTATTTTTTTCAGAAACTATTTACAATAAAAACTTGATTTAAAAAATATATTAGAGACTGGATTCATGGCTTTTTGGGGCAAATTTGTAGAAAATTACCCCTCCCGCCTGAACGGGGGGAAATAGACCCCCCCTCCCGTATGATTTTTTTTCGTCTGAAGCTAATCTATAAGTTCTGACTTTTTTTTTGCGTGTTATAAGAATCACCCTAACTCCATTATTTGTACCTTCAAGTGAAAAAAGGAGACCAGGGGGTGGAATAAAAATCTGAAAAAATTAGCAAAATTTTTTGTTTCCATTTAAAGTCATTTGATGTCCATCCAAGTTGGAATTTCAAAAAAACCCAATATAAGGACCACCCTAATATACATATACTCTATTTTCGCACACAAATAATTATCCAGACCATTCCACAATGGTAACATTTGTGTTTTTTTGTGTTTATTTTTGTTGTTTTTTTTTTGAAAGTACGATTTTTTCATATCCAGACCCGAACTACAATTTCTAGTTTTTTGTCATATCTTGCTCAAAAATACTCATTTTTTATTCCACGAAGGCTCATTTCCTTAACATTATGTTATTCTTCATAGACCTTAGTTGTTTATCTATGAACAACCAGTACATTATATTTTGAACTTCACAGATGGTTTTTAAACTTGATAAAATAGGAAAAGTTGCATGCTTTCTTCACTACCATACTTTGGAGTCCCGAGATCTATCGCGATCCTATTAAAATCACTCAAAAAAGGAAAGAACTTTTTTTTTACCTCATGTTATACTATATATGAATATGAATAAGAATGTGTTTGAGTTTAATTTTAAAAAACATAACATTCCTTAATGAATGTGTAAATAATTATTATGAATTAGTTGCTTCATAAGGTACCTAAGAAAATATTTTCTTTTCGATTAACATTAACAATCTATGGTAGTATGTACTTCACACCCTTAATTCACACTCTGTTAGTTCTTGTTTTTCTCCTCTTATACGCATACCACTAAATATCCAAAATAGCAAATTGCCACGCAATCTAAATTAAAAAAAACGACCGTTTTTGCAGGATGAAATTGTTCCTCTTATCGAATTTATCGAATATGATAATTGCTTATTTTCGTGTAAATATCCAACTATTAGCATGTTTTGTAGGAAGTTGTAATCCAAATTTATTATTCATTTCTCAAAAAAAAAAAAAAAGAATCGAAAATAAAGAACAATAAGTTAAACAAGGATATTGACTATAAACACGTAACGAATATAACCTTCTTTGTAAAGTAGAAATATCGATTGCAAGATGAGCTCATTGATTAGAACGAATGCAATACGGAAACGGAAATCAGCATAGTTCTAGATTCCATACGCATCACGTGAATTTGTTCATGTGGTTGTGGGTATTATATGAACCGCACGTACATGACAGAACACAAAGGCAGGTGTTTCATCCTCGAGTAAAGATAATAATTTTCTACTATCTCCACTCGAACCTTCTTTTGTTTACATTAAGTCTATGTTTTACCAGGTGCTTAAGGGGGTGCTTTCACTTTTGTTTGTTTTAGCAGCACGCGCCTTATTGCCTATTTTTCTTTTGCAAAATACGAGAAGGCAAGCGCATCATTTTTTCTTCCTTCATCGTTGCCGTGTCGTTGTCGCCATCCTAGCGTCGTCGTCGTCTTCTTTTCATCGTCGTCGTCGACATGAATGAAAGACGAGAAGCCAGCTGATGACATGAGAAGAATCCAAAACATCAAAGCATCATACTCGTACCATCATTCAAAAAGGACTTGGGTGTAGGTACAATTTACCTGAGAAAACAGCTCAAATGTTTAGATGGGGCTAAATGAGATGTTTACACGGTGATTGTTATTTTTATTTAGCAAACAACAACGTCGAGTATTTTAAGCAAATCACATGCGGCAGGCACTTAATAACTTTGACAAACTCTCCTCGAACCATTTAGTCTATCAGTGGCACTGGATTTTGGGTTTTGAATAGATTTGTTGGTTTTGCGACAATGAACTGAGATGTTCTCGGGCAATTTTTATTGTTGTTTTTATTTCGGTTTGGTTTGAAGTAGTCAGATATCCATTTTTGATGTACCTAAGCTGGGATCTTGGATGATTTGCATTAGATTTCAAAGCGTTTTTTTTTTGGATAGAGATTTCAATTGTTGTTTCTTACTTAAAGCTATTATTTATAATAATAATAGAATTTCAATTGACCTAATATTCATGCTTGTTTGAGCTAATATGTATACCCAAGTAAAACAAGGCCGTACGCAGGACATCGATCAGGAGGGGTAGACTCATTAAAAAATTATTATATCCATATAGAAATCTAGCTTGAGTTTCATTCAAAAGAAGCCAAATTTCAGTAAATGTATAAAATATATGTATCTTGATTAGGAGGAGGTGGCAAGTTACTCTCTGCCAAAATCTGGTAGGTATCTAAAAATACCAAATAAGCATACTTTACAGTTCCCATGGGAAAAAAATGAAAATTTTTAAAACAATTTTCCACCTATGTGCACCATATTGTATAATATTCAAGACAAAAAACTGTTTGCCTTGGCCTAAGCTACCCATTAAGTAATTAATTTACCCTTAATTAAAAAACTATAGGCTTAAAAATGGAAATGGAAATGGAAAAAATGGAAAAAAAATGGAAAATGGAATATATTTTTTTTTTGGAAGTGTTAACCAACCATACAAAAAAAATTATTCACTACATTTTTTTTTCGCATGCAACACAATTGCCGGTCCATTGTTTTGCATGACATCCCATGCAAGAATTAGTTTTTTTTAATGAAGCTGTAAACCAATGATGCAAAAAATTTATTTTGTATTTCACCTCAATAATTTTTGACATGCGAAAATATTTGAATGGATATGGGTGAATATTTCAAAATATTAATATTTCAGTCTCCTTCATTTTTGAACCGAAATAAAATATTATATTATAAGTTTGTTAGTTGGATGGCTTAAAACAAACGGTTTCCAACATTCGCTCTGAAAAACAAAAAGTTAAAAAAATTATTATACCCGCTATCTCCCTTTAAAACCCCAAAATGTCATTCCCCTGACGTGTCCCCAGGCCTGCTTACCACACTGCAATGAATTTTAGAAAAGAAACTAAAAACGATACAAAAAATCTAATGATAGAGTCATTTTAATAAGATATGCACCCTCACTAAAAAATGATTAAATTATTTTCACTTGCTTTATTTTGTTAAATAAGAGCTATTAAGCAAGTGTCCCCCATAAAATGATCATTTCTATCCCACCAATTGACATTAAAAAAAAAAAATATATAGACTCAAAATAGAAAACTGATTTGTTCGTTGTTTAACGGGACAGGAGTATTCTTTATGAAAATTGAAGTAAGAGTTTGAAAAAAATTTCGTTGTATTTTATATTTCAAGTTAAGGCAACGACTTTTTTTTCGTCCAGCGAATTTGTCATTCCTCTAACGCGTGTTTTTTACTAAACCATGTCGTATAAAAATGTGACAAGTTAACTCGTCTGTGTCTTTTACAAGGACCTACATGATAAATAATATAAAACATCTAATTTTCTAACAACTTCGATTTAATTCTCATAAAACACCCTTCGGAGTCATTCCCCTAACATCATTTTTTGTGTCATTCCCCTGACTTTCAAGTTTTCATTATAATGATTGATTGAGATTTCGTAATTCTAGAAGGATCAATTATATTGCATTTAAACATATTTTCAGTATTTTTAGTTGTTTTCAATTTTTTTACATTTTCTGATTCAAAATATCATAAAATAATGACTTATTACTAAAAAATCTCTAGTCTCGCAAAAACCTTGGCCCACAGAGCAAGTTCGTGTGACATAGTCGTGGATACTATTTTTAATGATAGTATTTGTTCTCTGTATTCTTTATCCTCCTGAAACCATCCGCAAAATTAAATATCTATCTAATCACCAGAGTTAATATAAATTTTTGTCATTCCCCTGACGCAAATGTCATTTCCCTGACTTAAAAAACCGTAAGAATTAATCAAAACTATGACCCCTTGTTTTAAAGTGGTTATTAAAGAGTTATTAAGAGATATAATTGTTATTCTAGCAAAATAGGTTGTTTTGAGTGAGGGTCCAATTTGGATTGAAAAATATTAATGTTTTGAAATATTGACCCATATATTCTTTTACGCACGGGAACTGTTAACTAGGCTTTAAGCTCATGTACGAGGGCTGTTCCAAAAGTCCACCGCACAGATGGCACTTGAATCCCAGGGGATATTTTTCCAAATCTTTCTTTTAATTTATGTGGTTTTCCATTCAACCATTTCAGATTTGGTGGTCAGATCTTATACTTCTTTTTCATTAGAACGAGGTAATTTCGCAAATCACAGAAAAAGTGTTTTCGTTTGTAATTTCCTTTGACAGCTCAAATCATTTTTGAATTTCAACTAGCTGTTAATCGCTTTTTGCTGTCGTTTTTTTCTGTCTGCATCCATTGAGTTATGGCATTTTCATACAAAACCTTTTTAGAGCTCTTCAAACTGCGGCCAATTGGGTGTGTTCGTTAGGTTTTGACTTACTTTCCTACATAATTTCGTGCAGAGAATATCAAATAAAGAAGCCAATCCTCGGCTGTCAATTTGATTTGCCTACGAGCTGAAACGAACAGCTGTGATGATTAGATTTGCAAAGTATTAGTGAAAAGCAGTGCAAAACGCACACATAGAATCAACTAGTCATTCAGCACATCATTCAGCACAGGTCTTGTTGTTGTTGCAATTCACATCTATTTCTTTGACACGAAATGAAATTATACAAATACAACAATGTAAACAAATGGGTTTTCGGGGGTGAAACGTACGAAGGATTGGCTTCTTTATTCGATATTCTCTGATTTCGTGCAAATTTGGTTGAAATTCTCATTTCGGAATGTGGATTTGTATTGGAAATGACCTCATTTGGTCTAATGAAAACGTAGTATTAAATCTTTAGTGGTAAATTAATAGAACACAAAATGGTATTTGATTTGTTTTTGTTATTGTGCTAGTGATTATTTTTCTATTGATGAGTTTCTCCAACAAACCCCACTTTCTTATTGAAAGTAAAAATAAAAATGCAAAATGCCAAATACAAACTTATACATACATACATTTGGATTCAGTTCAGTCTATTTTCGTGTGTGTGTAAAGGTTCGTGTAAATTATGCTTAAAATTGAGATGCGAAGAATCGACCTCAGATCGAAAAAAATCGAGTTTTTTGGTTGAAAAGGAAAGCAAAAGTTGGTCTCAGGTCAAACAAATCAAAATAAAATCGATTTATTAGGTCGAAAGGAAAACCACATTTGGCTAAGAAAAAGAAAGTCAAATAGACCTGTCAAACATTAAACTTTTTAAATCAGTGACCGAAAAACTTTTGTTTGTAATATTAGGTGCGATCGTTTACTTTTAGTTTCTGTAATTATTTGTCCAAGCATCTGTCAATTTTTTTTTATATGAACTTTGACAAACGTTCGGACTAAAATGCGCAGAAATGCACAGAAATTTAAAGTAAAGGAACAGCCCTATTATCGAAAAATAGAAAAAAGTGAATTTCGGGGTTTGATAAAGGACTACTTTTCGCTTGGTAAAACCTTTGAAGACTTAAAAAATATTATCATGCTCCCTCGCATGGAATGATGCGCAAGTAGTTCACTGAATTTTGCTATCGCCGTATGAGCACAATGGATGCAGCACCCCAGGACGACCACTACTTATCGTTACATCTCGAGAAATGGTAACAAAAAGTCAGAATATTTTGTTAGGCGGTAACGCGGACAGGTTTTGTCAGATAGTTAACATTACAGCCATTTCAGATGATAGCGGTACTCATACCCTGCATGGCCATTTGAACATGAAAAAATAATAGATAGACAATGTTGATAAGTGATCAAAAACTGAATCGGGTTACAATTTCAAAATAGTGCCAAATTAGCTTAATTGCGCTATAAACTGCTGCGGCTCTTCTTCAGATTCAGCCTCCTGCCATCCTGCGTAAATGTTTCCTTTTTCAAAGTATGAAGAAATGGTCTGGTGCGAGAAGATTTCCCTCACATAACGAAGTTATCGTTGTAAAAAATCCTTGTTTTGCAGAATTTAAGAAATTAAATATTTGAAAGGGTTACAAAAGTTGGAATATCATTGGGAAAAGTTTAGCGCTCTAGAAGAAGACTATGTTGTAAAATAAAATTAATTTTAAAATTAAAAAAAAAGAAAACAATTCTTTAATTTCGAAATCATGGACTCATCGAATAGCCCTCGTAAAGTATTTTATATTGTTTATTTTTACACGATTTGCTATTCCGATTTTCATTTGCATATTTACATTTGGACAATATTATCGTTTTTGGTTCACCACCTTCTATTCTCGTAAGTATGTGCCGCAATAATTTCGATTTCCCAAAAATTAACACAAAAATATCAATTCAATATAAATATAATGTAAAATAATACAATGCCCATCATAATATATGATAATGTGCAAGGGCAGTGTGCAGAGGGTGCAGTGAATGTTATTGATGCACTGGGTATGTTGTTTAAAACATTTCAAAAACACAATAGGTAGGTACTACTAGATAAATGATTTGTAGACTATTGTTAAGTTTGTGGAAATTTTCGACAAGCAAATAAATTGAAAATCAAATCATCAAATTAAATTTTCAAATTCATGGCTATGTTGTGCCACACACTTTTCTAATGACTTTAGCTACTGCAAAAAATAAAGGAAGATAAAAAAACAACAAAATCAACGCTTAATAATAGCCATTTGTGCACATATATAATAAATATACACATATAGGTACCATATACACACTGTTAGTTTTGTTGTTGAATTTATTTATTCTGGCGGAAAGAACGTTCGATAGCAAACAATTTCGTTAATTGATTTGAGTTTGGTCTTTTTGTATTGTTGTTTCTTGTTTCATTTCTATTTATTTTATAATATTTTCCCTCGTGCCGTCTATAAATATAGAGCTAGTTGTCTTTGTTCTTCCGTCTCTTCTCTGTTAAAACAATTTCTGAAAGTAATATCAGGCACCTGCTCCTGCTACTGTGATTTTTTTTGTATTTAACTTAAAAAAAAAAAACTCACCCACATGTATAACTACTAATCCATAAAATGGTTTTTGAGTGGAATAAAATAATGAAAAAAAAAGAAAGCAGGAGAGAATATTTTCCATGCAATCGTGGCAATGCATGAATCGATTGCGTTCATTTTATTTAGTAAACAATGCTGCAATTTGTGAGATTACTTTTTGATTGTATCTATAAAAGTTCCCACACGCAAGGATCATTATTATGTATAGGTAGACAGTAGATATGAAAATTGAAAATAGTCTTCTACAATAATAATTCATATTCATACATTATGCATACGAGAAAGTATTGATTGATATAGAAGTTTTCTAAATGAATGAAACTAAATATAGACAAAAAAGGAAAGCTTTTATATTTATTTAATGAAATATAAATTTCAATTAAGGCTATAGGAACGCAGATACCAACATATGTATTTATATTTTTTCTAATTATTTTTTTATTATTAACGTTTATTTTTAAATTAAAAAAAGCTTAACCAATGAAATTCAAGAATAGTAGGTAATTTACAATTACTTTGACCCTATTCTTTTAATCGAAACTGATTTGCTATGAATAACACTGATTTACAAGGAAAATGTAAGTAAAGGTTCTTTAAAGAAAAGAGGTCACTGAAAGAAAAAATAACGCTGACTTCTTTTTCAAAAAAAGCGTTTTCGATGTATTCCATACATATTACAAAAGTGCTTTTTCTTTACATTTGAGGTTATGTTAAATACCTGCCGATGACATTTTGAAAAATTGATTCTTTTCGAACTTTTAGAGTGCTGTAGGTACAGAGAAAGAAGATGACCGAACATAGCTGCCCTTTGAGTACTTTATCTTGGCGTACAGCTGTTAAGCCTCTGATGGAATAGATTTTTTCCAATTTTGAACTTAAGGTTTTTTAGATAGAGGCCAAATTGTATTGTATTAGCTCTAAAAATAACGGTACTATAGTCATACAACCATTAAAGAAAAGCTTATTTATCTTAAAAATTAAGGATTTGATAAAAATGCTTGAACAAGTGTGGGCATGGTCACGTTTGTGGTAATTTTGTTTACCATAAGAACCATATGAACGTCAAACAATAACGATTTTTTTGGTTTTCGACTTAAAGATAAACGGTTCTAGCAATTTTAATCAAAAGTTTTCGCAGAAGTCCTTTATTGCATTTCAAAATTTTGTACAATAGGAATTCCTTGCACCTAGTACAAAGTCTTATATTAATCGACTCAGCCGTTTAGTGTATAGGCCTGGAAGAATTTAAAACCAATATGTAAACGTAATTTCATATTTCATCAAAATCTTGAATTCGAATATTTTTACGAAAGTGAAATTTGGTAGTTAGTACCAAACGAAAAGAGGCTTTCGGACCAAAACTGCAACTTCAACCTTTACTTTATTTTGTCTGGGCATGTTTTGAGCCTATTCTTGCTAAGAAAGGCGCAATTTAATAAAACAAAAAATAAGAAATCTTAAATTTTTCGAATTTCACTTACGATAAATGGACTCTATGGCTGGATCGATTTTCTTAAAGCTTGGTACATAGGGGTTTTTGGTTTTTATCATTTTTTTTAAACTTAAAATAACGATACCTGTCATGCCTACATTTTTTAAAACTTTTCTTAAAAAAAATCAATAAATTTCTTTTAGTAAAGGCTTCCTTTGGATAGGAAACCATTTTTCAAAAAATGATTATTAATGGTACCTCCCAAAGAACAATTTGTTTTTTATTGTGGATTATCTTCAAAACGGTTTTTCTGTTTTAAATAATTTTTGTATACAGAAACTTCTAAAAAATATAAATACTTTTCCTTAACAAAATTTTCAAAAAATATTTTTTGGAATTTTTAAAAAGGTTCAGAATTTATTTTTCTCAAATCTTATATTTTAAAAACTACATGTTCGCTTTTTATGAAATTCGGTATCTTAGGTTTTTTTTTTATTTTAAGAACACATTTTACTTTAATGAAAAATTAACGGTACATTCCATTCAAATGTTAAAAAAACGTCAAGGAAAATATATTTTGTTTCTTAAAAACGGCTCCTATGATTTTTATAAAACTTTTGTATGCTAAAATTAGTTCGGTCTACTACCAAAAATTATTAAAAAAATACGCTTAGAAACTATTAATAGTACCCTCTAATAAATAGAACGTTTTTTTTTTAACGGATTTAGAATATTTTTTTATGTACAAATTTCAAATTAGATAAAATAATATTGCATTTCACAATTAAAAAAAATGCTTTTAAGTTTTTAAAAAAGTTAAAATTTTTTTTTTTTTAAAAACCCTGTCTCAAAAAAGGGTTGATAATTTTTTTGAAATTAAATTTTTCCTTAAAAATGTTTTAAGAATTTCATATAAGTATGTATAAGAAATAATTTTTAAAAACCCGCTCCAATGATTAAAATATTTGTACCATACAATTATTCAGCCAAGAACTATAAGATGGCGTTCTTTTTTCACCTCAAACTAACAAGGGAGTTGTTTTAGCTAATTTAATTAGTTACGTCACACTTTTTTACATTTTTCTCTCATAATTTCCATGTCTTTATACACAATTTTCTTAAACCCTCAGCGTCTTGAATATAAAAGCAAGTACGCGCGATCCAGTTATGCCTTTTATTTTGGTTGGATTTTGATAATATTTCCTGCCAACATTTTTTTATAAAATTTTTTAAACGATAGGAAATTTAATTTTGAACAAATAGTTTTAAGAGTAAAATTGTCAAATTCGGCTTAGTTTCCGAGCCTACCCAAACATAATGAAAAAGGCCAGTGTGACCACTCTCTTAGAAGCGCTTATGTACAAATCAAATATATTCAATAATAAAAACTCTTGCACGTAATTGCTCCTTTCCTTAATAACACTAATTTTCCAGTCTATAGCCTATATGTATGAATTTTAAAATTCTTTTCATTCAATAAAAAAAAAAAAAATAACAAAAATGTATATCCTGTATTTATTCGCAATTTCTTCTGCAGAATTCAAAAAAATCAATTTTCCACATGCGAGGGCAATCAAATTTAAAATTCTGCTCATCATCCTCGCATGGTCAATTTGTTCAAAAAATTTGCAAAACTAACCAATTCAAACTGTAGGTACTTAATTAAATGAAGCAATATTCAATTATTTTTGTTTGCTTCAACTGCAACTGTAGCATATTTTCTACTAGATCAAATTTTAGAACAACTAAAATGAAAAAAAAAAAACGTTTTTACAAAAGTTGTTCATGGTCGTCCTTCTGGAAATCGCAAAGCGCATTATCGACATAATTGCATTTTGTCGACTGGACACAATCAGTGTTACCACAATGCGCACAATGTAACTATGAACGTATGTATGCACATAATACAAAAAATACAAAATAAGCAGGGAAAATATTCGTTTTTATATGAGGATATCCTTTCTTTCGTGCCCTGAAACGTATGGAAAATAATCCGAAAATGCTATAGTAAACAATCGCCTTTATGTACTTATCATGACATTCAGAGAAAACTTATATGTACCTAACCATGTGTAGGAAACTAACAACATGCAGCAATATGTATAAGAGGATATGCAACCCACTCTCTGAAATGCAGGTTTACTTACCTATGCTAACCAAAAATTATCCTTTGAATACAACAACGAGGGCAAACTAAAATAAGGGGTGCTGAGAGTTTAAAAAGATAGGTATAGATTCAATTTGGATCAAGACAAAGCAGGAGAGGAAAAGTATCCGCAAAATGTCTTTCTCATCAGAGATGGCATATTTGGTATGGTTGCCTACGGATTATTTTCTCTTTGAATCCAATTCAATGTCTCCTGCAAATGGTCAAATTAAGGACATTTTTGCTTGATCTTTGAACAAACTTATAGGGGCTCTTTTCGACTGTATCCATAAACGGACACACATCACACACACAGACAATGGGAAATTATGTGCCCAATTGCAAGCAATGTTGATTTTTCTCCTCTATTCTTTGATTGTATGTCCTTTGCATTTTGGTCATTTGTGGTCCTGCAAATTGGATCTCTTCCCATCTAGAGGCAGGATATGCGCATCCGAAACTACATTAAAAATGTAAATCGCGTCCTGTCCTGGTCTTTTCTGTTCTGCTCTGTTCTTGTGAATTTATACGGACGATGCCATTATCTTTATCCAGTGTGCATTGGGACATCGTCATCGAACACCTGTTCAATTAATCAATTCAATCGAAATATAAATTCTGCAATCGAGATCAACCTTCTACGGTGGTCAGTCAGGGAGTTGTTGTGTAAGTCTGTGTGTTCTGTTCGTACACACGGGGGCTACCTTAGTCAACTCCTGGATTATTGATGGGTTAAGCAAATCAATTAAATCTTCATTAGTGAACATCAAGTGCGTATTGGGTGCATTTATAAATTGATGGCAAGTGCACAATCTAAAAAATCGATCGCGGTCAGTGTGTAAAACAAGTAACGTAACGAAATAATCTGATTAAACATTGAATTGAAGGAATGTCACCTGCAATGTGAGTGAGTAAATGACCGACTCGCCGCCACCGCCACTGACGGATATTCTGGAAGGATGCAAGTGATTTTAATTTGATTCCAATTTTTGTTTGGCAGAAGAAAATAAATCTCAATTAATTTTTTTCAATGTTAGTTTCATTTTTGTTGCAGGTTTAAATTTAAGTTCATAAAAAAAGGTTCGACGGAATATAATTTATTATGTATCTTGATGGTGCTTTATAAATTGAAAGAGCAGATGGCAGTGAAGAGGTGGAGGAGGATATTTTAACTCAATTCCTAAATATATTTGTTGATTTATTAAAAAATCTAGTTTTTAAAAACATTTTTCATACGTTAATACAAAAATTATAAAATTCAAACAAAAGAGCTGACGTAAGAACTTAAAAATATATTAAATTTTATTTATTTTTTGTATCTTTCTTACTATTCAAAAACACGATGCACTTTATTATTTGAACCTAAAAATAGATTTGTTTTACTTAAATTTATTTTACTGATTATGTGAAACTTGATTTTTTTTTTCAAAAAAAGATTTCAACAGTTTCGTAGATGTTGTGTGTTATGCACATATGACATTTTTATTAACTTTTCAAAAAAAAAAAAAGACACAAAAATTAATATCCTTGACAGTCATACGTTATTGAAACTTGTTGATTTTGTTTGAAAATTTTGTAAAATGTTGCTTCAAAAGTCTGTATTGAATTTTTAGTGACTTTTCAGTTATTCGCATCGCTGCAGCTAGTAATAAATTCTGCTCCGACACGATGCACGTGAAAAATGTTTAAATTTCCATTTGATTTCAATATGCTGGTGTGTGTTGCACCGCGTCTTTATGAAGCTTAACAAAATTATGAACATACTTTAAAGTTCCTCAATAACTTTTTCAAGAGTTTTTTTTTGGTAGATGCGATAATATTTCATCCAAATACAAACATCACTTGTAACAAAACAAGTCCTGACCATAGATGGTTTGACAGTCAGTCAGACTACTTGACGGTGAATGAATTTCTGTCTTTTTAAACACACAAACAAAACCCCCTTTAATTCTTCCCTGTTGATCCTGGCACGTCCGTTCGTAAATATTTATTATAAACTTAAAGCAAATACGAAACAAAAAAAAGTCAACCTCGTCAAAATCCACGAGCGAGAGACGTGCCATTCGATGACGTTTGACGAGATATTGCGCACGCGCAAGGCACATTAGCAACAATTCACTGGCATTTCATGAATGAAAAACTTCTAATTAATGAGTGAATTATTGTGCGACTGGTGCAGTGTGTGTTCAGAAGGAATCACAGGAGTTGTTAGCTGATGAATAGATGGATGTACCAGGCACCAGCAGCAAAAGTAGCTGAAGCAGCAGCAACAGCGCCCACATTCCTTTTAGGGACTCGATCGTTTATCCGCGCAGGCGCAGGAATCTTTGCTCAGGTGGCACGGAATGAAAGCACGGTTGTAAGTGCGAGACATGATCTGGTTTTGTTATCATTGAGATCATCATCATGCGCAAGAATAAAGTTCTGTCCCATACCTGGTCATATATGTAAGAAGCAAAAACAACAGAAGAATCGCGCTCCTCAGAATGTGACGTAAAGTTTATTCAATTAACCAGTTACTTGCAAGCGAGCATCACAGACCTCTCTGCCTGCAATGGCGGGCGTATATGTTGGAACATGTTGTTGGGAGAAGCTGAGCGCTGGTGAGGTTTGGCGAGTGCCGACACTCGCTTCGCGAACAGTGCGTATATTTATTATTTATGAAAGGACACACGAGATATTCATTCTGGTGACGTTCTTAAAAATGCGGGAATTTAATTATCTGTCCGGGACTGGGGCCGTTGTTTGGCGCATAACTTCGGGGAAACTATCCTCCTCCGGATGGTCGATGCATGATGGTCAACACTCAATGGCAATGATGTTCGCAGCAGCCGGATTCCAAGGGTACTTTTGCAAGTTTTTCCAACTTTGATAAGTTTTTAATGCGTGGCATCTCCTACTGCCGGCCGCCCCCCCTCTACTGTTTACTGCTTACACTTTTTTGATGGTCAATCATTGGCGAGGCTTGTATTTGTAAAAATCATTAATGCCGAACAGATGTACGACGATCGATGATGATCGGCGATCGCCGATCGGAGATCTGATCGATGGATAGGTTTTTCGTGCCGTGCATAAATAGCAAGGAGGCGCGCGTTCCATCAACCGCGCGCTGCGATGTCAAACAACTGGCAAACTCTCGTATCGCTTATGAAGGATCAGCGATCTGGGACGACATCAACCTTCCATTTATGGATTTGTCACGTGCGATCTTTTGTTACAAATTCAGTAATCATTCAATTGCATATTATGCATGCGGCATAGGGGAGAGATGTCACTAAGAAACCTGTGCCGCCTAGAGTGCACCTTCTGGCAGGAGGAGTAAACAAAAACACAACAGTAGCTGCACCAGCAGCAGCAAAACACACAAAGAAGTTTCATCATGGATAGCAGGGATTGGGCGGCAACCCGGCTGCTGATAGTGTCCTTATATGGCCAAGACAGTCGTGGTATGCAGTGGACGTTCGTTGGCCACTTTGCCAGGCCAGACCAAGCAATGATGGGCGCCTTTTGTTGACCATATTGGTTGCCATATGGTGTTTGGTCAGTTGGTTGGCATAGTAGGAATTGGAATACTTGCTTGGACTGTATTTGTGTAGAGTGTCGTTATCGTTATGTTTTTTTTTTTTGTTTAACTCCTCACAGTTGTCGCCGTTGTTTCTTTGTTTGGTTTATAATTGCTTTCACAATTACATTGCACTTGATATGTAATGTGTTCTGAGATATAATCGATGTGATGGTTAAATTAATTCACTTGAATGTTTATTTTTTTTCGTCTGAAACCGATAACAATCAATGTTGGGTAAAAAATGATGGTTTTAAAATGCACGTATTTTGTTTAAAGATGGAGATCGTCGACAACTTTAAATGTGAATGTAAGCTCATGGAAGAAATAGCCGAGTTTTAAAACTCAAATATTTTGATTACTTAAAACTTAATTTTAAAATACAAACCTTGTTTACTGTGTTAAAAATGGAAATTGGCATACAACAAAAAAAATATTAAAGGAATGGTTAAATGCATGAAGAAATTATTTGGAGAGTCGACTCTATGTTCATATCTCCCATTTCTTAAAAGACCATCATAACTTAAAAATTGACGATTTTGAACTGTAAGTATAACATTGTGATACCTTTGATGTTTTTTTCTTTCAATTTCAAATAAGAGCGCGTTATTTGTTGCACTACAGTCGTTTTTTTCATATATTTTTTATGAAAACAATATTTTCGATCGCATTTATCTCGAAATATCAAATTTGTAGTTATGCCGATCTTGTAACAAATGGGCGATATCCACCGCCTTCGTCTTAGGCCTGGTTCACACGAGATTGTACCGCACGTTTTTTATCGCATTCGGTTTTTACCGAACAAAAATCGGGTGTTCACACGATATTTATATTTATTCGTTTAAAACTCGAATAGCTACAGTATAATGAAAATGATTGGAAAAGTTTGAATTTGTAAAGTATTTTATTTTTATCTTTTTAAGGACAAGGGCTAGAAAGCTGAAATTCGGACGGATGATAGAAAATATTGATTTAAATATGAATTAAAAAAATAAGAGTCCTAGAATACCGTTCAACGGAGATAACGGCATTATTTGAGCGCTTTCACATATGAACTCATATCTGTTTAGTGCATTGATGGATTTTCTTGTTGTTTTAAATATAACATATAAATAAAATTACGGTTATTTTGATACCTCATTCATTATCCTACGTGGTATATAAGCGACACAATTTTGATTTTAAATTGATCGAAAAATCAAAACAATTGCATTGAAATTATCTGCTTGGACCATTGTCCACGACCATCCACCAGCGAGAAGATCCCGTTATCTACATAGATTTTTTTTTATTAAAATTTGATATGGATGGCTTTAAAAATTTATAGCTCCCGTTCTACTGATTGGATCTTCAAGGTTAAGGTCTTTAAAGAAAGCTGATATAACGGGCTATATTGTGTAAAAAAATCATTGAGGAGGGGCAAACATTTTCATACTAAAAGGGTGAATAAAGCCCTATTCAATTCCATTTATTTTATTCTAAATTTAAATGTTGATGAAAATTTTTATAATTTTGAAAAACTAAAGATGCATATTTATTGCCTCATTCCTCTTCTTTATTTTAAGACCTTAACCTACAAGATCCAATGAGTATCACCGGAGTTATAATTTTTTTAAACCAACCATATCGGTCGATTAATTTTTTTTGTGTACATCGGCTTTTCTCTCCACTGAAGCTCATTCTATGACAACGAACAAATACCCAACGTGGATCTAAACCGTGTGAACGAGACTATATAAAACTATACGCCACTGGAAGACGATACGTCGCAATTCATTCGTTTTTTTTTATAAGTCCGTTGAGTATTCGATAAACGTATTTAGCTGAGTACGTTTTCTTGCCGTACAAACGTCGTGTGAAAGGCTCTATGCAAAATATATACGCCACTGCTCATTCGCACGGATTTATACTGCAAAAAATCGTGCGGTACAATCTCGTGTGAACCAGGCCTTAGGTGTTGTGATTATGTTCGATTGGCTTGATAAAATGATTTGCTTAAATTGAAATGATACAGGTTACGGTGTGACGTGAGATACTAATAAAATAAATATAAATATAGGAAATCAACTATTTTCAAGATTTTATATGTTTAAAGTCATATTCATATGCTTTTAACTTCTCAAACCTTATTAATAAATGCCATTTAGAGACTGCGTAAAGTTAAAATGCCTCTAAACAAGAAAATTTTATTCAATAATGTTATATGACCTTAAGTTGAGCAAATTTTAAAGCTAAACGCGTTTAAAGGTTGAATATATTATCGTAATAGATTTCTCAGTTTGACACAAGGGCATTGCAATTTTTAAGCCATAAGAAAATTGACGGAATCCCGGCATTGCAATCTCGAATTGTAACTCAAATGGGTCGGAAAATGTTTTATGAATAAGGATTAACGCAATTTTGAATAGACCCTTATTGAAGGGTTTATAGTCTGCGAAGATGTAGTACCTAGTGGCATTATGGTAAGTGTGTAGGACTGTCATGCCGAAGGTTTGGGCTCGATTCCCGGCAAATCTCGGCAAAAAACTATAGGTCCCCTCGATTTCTGCCAGCAACACGCACACAAGAGTGGTTAAGAGTTGTAAGTCACTAGGCCCTGCTTCTCCACGAGCTGTTGCGCCACCCAATTTTTAGTCTGCGAAGATATTCACCCGTTAGGAATTTTTTAGCGAATGCGAATTCTTAATAAGTTTTAGTCAGTTTTGGAGAAAATAACATAATATTAAACAAAAAAAAAAAATATTTTTTTCTCAAACTAACTATCGTTGTGGACCTTTTTAAGACATTCGTCGTTTTTGACCAAAAAGTAATTGGTAACATATCGTCGCGTCGCTATTGAAGAAAATAATTGACATAGCTCAAAACTATCTGTTAGCGATACCAATAGACTTTAAACAAAATCTCTATCTTTTTGCAAAATTGGTATGACTGTAACCCTTCAGAATCCCGCCAGATAGATCTTTTGCCAAATTTGACCGTGAAAAATATAATGGAAAATGCTATGACTCAGAAACTCAGAATTATTGATTTTCTGAAGAATCAATTTTTTTGAGCTTGTTCCGAATTTATTAAACAGCGACTATATTATGAAGGTATTTTTTAAAGTCTTAAACCAAGAACCCAATTATTGTTAGTGTATTTCTTCCTCCAGGACCTCCCCCAGATAATTTTTATTGTTTTGTAATAAACCCATATGTTTCTAGGTTTATTAGGGTATTAAGGTTAAAAGTCTCGTTATATTGGATTACTTTGCATTATTCAACGTAGTCAATTGATAAGTTTTGTACTCCGTACATATGTATGCATTGATAAAATTCAAAGAGTGACTGGTTGTTTAAAAAGATAAGTTTTCCTGAGAAACTCACTTTGATCTGGCTTACGGGTAGGATAATCGAAATGATTTGCATGTTTCAGCTTAAGACAACTAAACCTGTCAACTTAAGATCTTGTTTTAAACTCAAAACCATTCTTTGACTGTATAAAGATAGATAAATAAAAAAATAAAAACTAAGTATAAAAATAAATCTGTTACAATATGAAAATGTCACCTTCCACTCGTTCGTCTCTCTCAAGGACTCATCCAATTTGCATTCACTTTTCTATATGGATATGGAAAAGTTCAAAGTTTATTTTTCTTTTATCCTTGTTTAACAACACAACAACCTATCATGCATTCTCTTCAATCCTTGTTGTGCAAAACTGCCTCAGGTGAAGCATTATCCTTGGAAAGAATCGTTATTCTTGTACCATATACTACCTATCCAACGTCAATGAAAACTTTTCTAGTATCAGTAAAAATATATAAAAAATGCGAAACTTGCATCGTTGGCGTCGTCGGTCGTTGTCGTTGTAGCCGTCGCATCGTATCGCTCACGTTTATTCTTTTCATCAAGAGTTAATGCAAATTTATGCATAGTATAAGTTTGCGATCATAAAAACCTATGGTAAATGTTGCTTTGATACTTTATGCAAACAAACATTAAAAACAAGAAAAAAAACCACCGAGATGTCCTTTGCGCAATGGAATCTCTCAAGAGTATCTCATAGAATCTATTTATAAACAGGAAGAGTGGTTTTGTCTCTGCAACCACTTTGTATAATTTCCTATACCCTAGAATCTAGATGATGTATGATAATAATGAATCCGTTCCGATGGTGGTCTCATATATGTAGCATCGGATAAAACAGATATCCTTTGAACACAACCGACAAAGATGTGACAGAAGGGCGAGATGTGTGTATTGAGTAAAATGTCATCACTCACACCGAATTTGTGTTCTAAATATTGTCGTTTCAATTTGTCGCACAAGATACTCCCAGGAAATTTATCCTTTTTAACATTTTACCTGTGAAGAAGCCTCATCCAAACCAATACAATGATGACTCTTTCTATTGTTAGGAAGGGATAAAAAATAAAAATCATCTCTGACAAGGCCAACGTCATGATGTCGTTAGTGGACCCCTGTTGAGGAGTTGGCAAAATGTCATTATCAGCAAAGGCCAAAAAGATCCTTATTTCCATCGATATCTTTTGTGTGTTTGTAATAAATAAATATTTCAAATCAAAATGGGTCAATGCAGTTCGCAGCGCAGTTGAAACGTTTGTTGTTTGCTTTTGCTGACCATGCCCATTGCTCAATGTTGTTTGTAATTTTCCGCCAATTTAGAAACTCCAAAGGCATCAGCATCTCTCGTACTCTAATAAGTGCCTGTGTGTTAGTAAACGTTGCGAGCATTGGAAGGATTTTTCTGTGGGATTTTTCTTTTATGTCAATCGCAAAATGAAAGGAAAGTCAGGAATGGAAAAAAATTTAAGAAAAATATTGCACACACAACCGGGTAAAATCGATTAGGGTGGCTCTACTAAATTGATGCTATAGCTATGTATATAGCTTAGCTGGGAATGTGACTGAGCGAGTGCATGTGAAAGGCCACCACAAGCGGATCTAATGATCGATGGTCAATATTTTCCCTAGAACAATAGCGAAGGCGTATAAAATGCACCGCACACCGGAAGTATCTTACGGAAGGAAATTTTTACGATACATCGATGATTTGATTGGAGGAGTTTTTTTTCCATCCATCCATCCGTCGTCGTCGATTTATTTTATTTTTTCCCGGTTTTGTGGAATGTGGAGTTTTGAAATTCGGTTAGAAGATGAATGGGGAAACTGTTATTATGTTCACAGCGCAGTGTACCTACCAATTTTGTCTTTATACTCATCAAAGTTGTATGCTGATATTTGAAAAGTTGTTCTGATTTATGGTCTTTTAAAACTTCACTCATTTTATTTGTCTACTCCCGTTTAAAATATTGAAAAACTAGCTAATGAAGTTCTTTGAAGGTATATGCAAGCAAGTAGTAATTTCTTAATTTTATGAGATGCACAATGTTATTGAAACCACAAAATTAAGAACAAAAAACTAAAGGAGGGTGGTAATTACATTATTCTTAAAGATATCATGGATTTTATTAGGTATAGTCGTATTAAATTAAATAACTTTGAAGTTTGAAATTTAGAGGAATCAGTGTTAGTCCTTTTTCATGGGTTGTATTTAAGCCAAGGTATAACGATAAAATTCGATTCGTTCCCTCGTGACAAATTCAAAAGGGAATTTTACTTTTGATTCGATCGCGATTCTTATTTTTTGGTTCCTTTATAATAAAATTCGTTTTCACGATCGAATTTAGTGTGCTAGGATCTGCAAAATATGGTTCGTTTCCAAATTTATCATGCGATAACATTTGAGGATCCATTCTTGAACCGTTCAAATAAGATTGAAAAATGTAATTTTATGAAAGGAGAAAGTTTGAAAAATCCAAAGCTACGCAAGACAAAGTTTCGAAAAAAAAGTTTTGAAATCCTCGGAACTTCGTTCTACCATTAACGATTCCAATGAAATTGACACAGGTAATAGCTGAGATGTGGGGTAGTATAAAAGTGTTTTTATGGAAGCTGGAAATGCCGAAGCAGATGCTCAACGAAAGGTTGAATTGCGCAGCAAGTGCTTAGCACACAAGATGGTCTACCGCTTGTAAGACGTGAAAAGACGGTGAGGTTAGACGGTCTCGCAGAAAATGGCTGTGTAACAAAACATCTATAGGACTCTCTTATAATGGCAACAATTCTTGGGGGAATTCTCCTACCAAGAAGTGAACTCCATATATATTCACAGTTGACTCGGTCATAGGCCTTCTCAAAATCCACGAACATTAGGTAAAGCGGTGATAGAACGACCACTCACTACGGAAACCAGCTTGATGCCTCTTGAGTGTAGACTCGATCCTAACCTTTATCCGCTAGAGAATGATGGTTGCCATTAGTTTTGAAAAAGCGGACAAAACTGTAATACCTCGCCAATTGTTGCAATTCTTAAAGTCACCTTTCTTAAGCAACTTAACAATCACACCATCCTTCCAGTCGCTGGGATAGATTTCGTTTTCCCACACAGCTGTAAAATACTCCCCATTCTGATGGGGTCAGCTTTCAGGAATTCGGCTAGTATTCCATCAATTCCAGCTACTTTTTTGATTTTGAGAAGAGTTATCGAAGATTGGATTTCCAGTACTGTAAGGGGTTCGATGTCAATACCCCTATAAGACCTACGCATCTTGTTTAGCTGGGGTACTTTAGCACTCTGATCAACGGAATCCTCATTAAGCAAGGCACAAAAGTGATCCTTCCACTTGCGTAGCTGATCCTCAATTGATACCAAAAGTGTACCTTTTTTATTGGTGTTGCTTTTTTCCCGACAACTTCTTTGGATATTTGGTACAATTCCCTCATATCTCCTCATGTCCGACTCTTTCGAAGTGCTGCAGGGTGTGAGAGAAGGGGATGTTCTATCGCCAATTCTCTTTGCCCTGAGTGGTGTTAAAATAAATACCAAAAAGACAAAAATAATGCTCACAGGCCGCTCCACACATCAGCGTATTTTTATACAGGAGACACTAGTTGAAGAGGTTGAACAATTTAACTACCTTGGAAGTATTGTTTCAGCAAATGGTGGTATTGATCTGGACGTTCAAAGTAGAATTAAAGCACGCGCAGCCTTCGGTTCTCTGTCCCAAATTTGGAAATCCAGTCAAATCTCCTTACGAAATAAGCTGAGATTCTTCGAATCTCGAAAAATTTGCAGGCTTTTCTGAACCGTTGTCTACACCATGTTCTAAAGATTCGCTGGCCACAAATTCTATCAACCGAAGAATTGTGGCGCAGGTCAAGTCAAGAGCGGCTGGACGTTGACATAAGAAAGCGTAACTGGAAATGGATTGGTCACACATGGAAATCAACATTTCTAGCAGAAGCAGACTCCCAGAGAAAGACGTGGCCACAGTTAAAATATCTAGCTGCAGACCGTGAAGGATGGAAACGATTTGTTCGCACCCTATGCCCCAACCGCGGTTACATGACTTGATGATAAACAGCTCTTGGAGAACCAGGACCTAGTGGCTTTCAACTCTCAACCATTCCTATGTGCGTGTTATTGGCAGGATTGGAGGGTATCTACAATTTTTAGCTGAGTCCGAACGGCTAGACGAGAAGCACTTATTCAGAACAGACAAGAAAACTAACTGAGGATTTGTCAGTTCCTCGCAGGAAGCAGTATCCGGGAAAAACGTTTCTGTTTTGTTTTTAGGTGGCAGAGGCTGGAAATAGAATCAGACCTTCGGCATGACAGTCCACTAACCGTTATGCCACGAGGTACTACAAATCCACATCCATTGCCTCCCCTCAAAGTGACTGTTTGGTGAGGCATTCGCAATTAAAAAGTGATTGGCTTTTAATTGGTAACCGCTACACGCAGATGTTAAACGAGTTTTTTGCCACAAGTTCCTGAATCGGGTCTCGGGCATTGTTGGTAGTACCTCGTGGCATAATGTTTAGGGCGTTTTACTGTCATGCCGAAGGTCCGGGTTCGATTCCCAGCCTCTGCCACCTAAAAACTGAAATTTTTTCCCGAGTTACTGCCTCTTGCGAGGAACTCACAAATCCTCCTAGAGTATACTTGTGCTTCTCATCTAGCCGTTCGGACTCAGCAAAAAATTGTAGGTCCCCTCCATTCCTGCCAACAACACGCACACAGGAATGGTTGAGAGTTGTTAGTCACTAGGCCCTGGTTCTCCACGAACTTATTTATTGTTGGTTCCAGCAGGACGCACCAATTGTTCCTACAGCTTTTCCTTGTATGCTTTTCAACATTTTCTCTTATAACATGGAATAACTTACTTGAACATAACAGTCGGCTATTTAATTTGTTCATTCAAAAATAAAACAAAAAAAATTTCAAACTAATGTGAAGTTTTTCTTAAATTTTATTTTAAGGACAAAATTGTAAAACATCTTTGTTTGAAGAATGTCAGAAAAACAAACATCAACTAAAATCACGCCATGCCACTTCAAAGTTCAAACCAAAGTCGCGCACACGTCAGACGTCACACATGTCTCAATACAATGCAATTTTATACCTAAGTAAGTGCGTCTATTGAACTCATCCGCCGCTGATCCGCGAAATAAAACATCTGTTTCGGGGATCCTTTTTTTTTTTTTGAACTCCTAAACAAAATCAAGGCACACTTCAGCCAACTTACCCAAAGCCAAAAAAAAAAAAAGAAAACACGTAGAACAAAAAAAGGTCCCTTCAGGTGGTTCTTATCCAAAAAGATGTAAAATAACACCGCAAAACAAATAAATCCAAGTCCTTTTCTCTTTGAAATCTGCAGCATTTTTCTTTTTTTGGTTGGATTGTGCCCCACCTTACGCACTACAAAGCACATCTGTTTACCACACTCTCAAGGGAACCAAATAACTAAATAATTCGTATTTGCTCTCTTCCTTCCTTCGAACCAACTTCCGTTTGGACCTCTTCCGACGACAAAGATTTCCACATACACTGACGCTTCTCGAGCAGGAATCAATTGCAATCCTCGCAAAGAGCAATGCTTCTTCTGCTGCTGCTGTTTCACTGCGGGCAAATATCGCTCGACGTAACCTTATTGAAGATGTTTTCATACAAAAGAAAGAAATTTACCTTCATCTTCATCTCTCAGTCTAGGATATTATGTTAAATGCTGATGTACGTACCTCTACATATGCAGATGTTTCTCTTCTTGTGTGCACTTTGTACAAAATTCAAGGAACAGGAAACAGAATGACACGCGCCCGCGATTTCTTTTGAATTTATAAATCTGCACCATACTGTCGTTAGTGATGTTAACTTTACTCGTAATTTGAGACGATCTGTTCTTTTTTTTTGTTTTGTTTATTGATGACGACGATAATGGTATAATTCGAAGAGTGGAATCGTTTTTCATGCGGTGTGTTTGTTTAATGTTTACTTTTTGGCAATTTTTAACAATTCAATGAACTTAGATTTTGATGGAATTTATAGATCAAAGAATGTTTGGAAGTATTATTTCGTTTAGGGCTTGATAGGTTTGAAGTTAAAAACCTAAGAAATCTTAATTTCCCACTAACGTTTTTATAAGTATAATTTTGAGCTCCTGGTGACTTTGTAGATGACACCATAAAAAATAAAGCTTTTAAACTTTCCCATCAACAAATTTATATCCTTTTCCATTTTCATTACTTGAACACTTAACAAAAATAATTTCACTCTGTAAAAAAATGAAAGACAATTTTTGCAACTTTTTTGCAAGCTTGCTTGCAATTGTTACCCATTAAAGCTTATTTATAGTACATCGGAGAAAAAAGTAGTTTTTTTCCCTTTTTTAATCCAAAAAGTAATGTTCCGCTCAGGAGTACTACATCACTAAACTCTTTCTCTCTGTTTCTCTTTTCGTCCCTGCAGAGTAAAATTAATTTTTATTTAATACCCGCAAAGGATCCAAAAGGTAATAAAAAAAATTAAACCGATTAAAAAAGGACGGGAGGAAAAAATTAAATTAGGTATCATTTCAATAATATAAATTTCAACCAAAATTCAACTGGGAATGTCCACCCTCAGCAAAATATTTTCGAAATGAGAGCAAACAGTTTGAGCAGCTTTAATCATGAGACATGAGTGGACGAAAAAGTTGTGAATCCCTAGAGGGTTTTGCAATCAGCACAACATCTTGAGTTGTGGCGAAAAAACACATTTTCGGTTATTAGGATTTTTTTTATCAGATAGATAGCCAGAGCACGATTCTTTACTGAGTTTTATGGTGATGATGACAGTAATTAAAAGTGACTCCTTTCTTAATTAGTTGTCGTGACTTTGGTTTGGTTGTGAGAATGTCCATGTTCACAGTTTTAGTTTGGAATATTTATCTGTTTGTGATTTTTTTAAAGTTGGTTTGAGCATTCATTAGATAAAATGAGATAGTTTTGAGGGTCCCTAGTCTTTTTCTCGGATGGTTTTTGGAGGAAAAACTAGAAATATAATATTTTTCAACGAGTTTGTCAAGATACTTTAGCGAACGGGCGTTTAATACCGATTCATAGATGAAAAAGTATCTTAGCAACGAAAATGCTTATTTTGTGGTTGAATATTTTTTAAGATTTATTTTCTTGGAGTGGAAAAACAGTGGAAAAATAATACATATTTGATGGCTAAAATTGTGAATTTAATAATCCCTTTCACGAAATTTAAGTCCCACTCTCCTTGCCTTAAAATTGATATTAAAAAAAAAATTGCGTTTCTTACTTCCTCTTACTCTAATAAATTAATTGATAGCGTTTAAGCTCGTAGAAATAAGGAGTGAATGACCTTTCCTGTGTGTGTGTGTTATTAATTGGCATGATTTGAGCAGCCTACAGTTTCTTGCTTAATCCAAACGGCTTAGATGTGAGGCCCTTTATCAAGATAAGAAATACTCTTCGAGGAATTTTCACTTCCACTTCGTAGGAGGCAGTATCCCCTGATGAATAAACTTTTATAGTGGAATTGCTTCTTAATTTTCTGTTTCCCTACTGAGTGGGATGTATCCTGTTTATAAACAGCTCATTTAACATGCCTTTAATAGAAATCCATAAGTCTTTTGGTCCTTCAACATTATTCTTACCCTTCTCAACAAAATTCCAACTAGTTTCTCAACCTATTATTAGAGTTTCAAAGTTTATTTGCATAAATCAATTAAAAATACGATGCAATCTAAGTTCGCGTGTGCTCGCAATTCCTTTTTTTAGAATGATTAAATCCGTTATCGGACATATGGAACAATTAAAAATAACTTGCTTACTTACTATGCAAAAATCTTGAAGCTGCTTGAAGAACACGAAGGCACTCTATTGTAACTAATTGGAACTATGATCAATACCAGAACGGTCAATGATTCGAGTTTGATATTAACTTTTATATTAAACAACTATACGTAGTGCATGCATACCCACCTGAAGAGTTTTTTTTTTTTTTTACATTACAGAAGTTAGACATCAAGCGAGAATTGCACATAATTGGCCAACTTAATAAGTAACGCCATGCTATATCAGGCGGTAAAAGCGCACTCATTGATTTCACACGAATCCCATCAACTTTGAAAAGCGAGATGGCTTTCAAGACACCTGTGATTAAGTCCACACGAGCCAAAGTAATCGTCTGTGTGTGCTTGCAGAAAGTATGGACAGAAAACATTTAGCGGGATGAATATTGTGTAGGTATGGTGCTTGCCTCTGTGCGCAACATCAACCACATTACTGACAGACAACATTATCGGTGTTCAGTCATTATTTTTATTTTAATTGAATACCAGGAAAGAATACACAATTTTTTGTACGAAGTTGGGTGTATGATGCCTCTGAGGAATCAAAAAAGGGGGATTAGAGTTTGGTGAATGAGGCAAGGCTTTTTAGAATTTTCAGCCTCTTCGTATAAATTTTTTTAATTGAGTTGATGTGGAGAATTAAGTATTAAAATTGGGCTTTTTTGTTTTAGCAATGTTTTTGCAAATTTGCTTGCATCGTTTTGATGACTTGAAGACTTGAAGAACTCACTATTAACAAAATGCACTATTGAAGGAAATTGATGGAAACATACGTTTTGAAGCTGAAAGTCAAGTTTCGCAAATTTTGAAATAAGGTTCCTGGGCATACCTTTCTATGGCTTTATAAAAATGGGACTTTTTGGATACAAAAAAATTCATTTTATTCTCATTTTATTCTGAACTTGTGAGTTTTAACTTCGCACCGACAATATGGAAGTGTAACTATCTCGTAGTCAACAAAAATGCAAAGCCATTTCGAGGATTCTGCTTTATTATACTTAGGGGAAACCTATCCTCTGTTTTTTGACTGTCTCAATTTTTTAATTTAGTTTGGTTTATTTATTTAAAATAATGTACCTACATTTAGACTTTGGTCTTTTATAGTACAGAAATTTAGACGAAAAATATGCTTGAAAACTAATTAAAATAGTTTAAAATTAAATAAAGAAATGATAAATGAATATTCTTAACGACCATTGAATATACAGCCTCTCTGTTTAGGTATGCATCGACGAAAGACGAAACAGTCTCAACTATCACTCTCTAGTAAAACTTTTGACTTGACATTAAAACTTTATTTGAATATTTTAATCTTTAATTGAAGATAAGAGTATAAGAACCCAAGTTATAGTTATTTAATTTCCAAAATGGAGGTTTTTCAAGATTTTTTAAAAATTAAAATGCAGTCGCCGATCCTGTGCTCTCTGGACAATCTACCTCATTTACCGGTCTTCATGAGTGCACGCAGGCTAAGAGTATCGTTCATGAATTATCGTGGACACCCAACTCTAGTGCTTAAGTTCAAAAACACCAACACGTATCCTTACGAGTCACCGTGTAAAAGCGAATTTTGTACGACGCTCAAGCAAAACAAAATTGTTCTGTGGTCTTAAACGCAACAGTGAAATTTAATGAAAAATATGCATCAATTCAAAAAGAAAGACAAACGAAAAAAATCTAAATATAAATTTTGTATGAAGAGAATTAGGACTTTTTATCTAACCCAGTATCAAAGGGCACGGTAGTGCCCAGCCAAGTTCGCGGCACTACACCATTTTTACAGGAACAAACTCAGGCGATTTTCAACCCCCCTCTAACTTCAGTACCAATAAAGTCAGAAACTTCAAATTCGCAGTATTTGCTGAGCTGATCAAACACAGGTGACTCACCAAATTTCAACTCTTAAGCATTAGTAATTCCCGAGATATAGGGCTTCAAAAATCGCAAAAACCGTAACTGACTGACTGACTCACTGACAGATCATCAAAATTATCGAGCACTTCCCGATATCGTAGAAACTTGAAATTTCGCCCAACGGTAGGCCTTGTGGTGCATACAAAGGAAAAAATCGAAAATCTGCAATTTTCTATTCAGGGGGCGTGGCATCCACCCATTTTCTAAAAATTCTTATAATTTATATGGAGCACTTCCGATTGTTGTAGAACGATGGAAATTGGTATGTCGGTAGGGCTTGAAGTACTTAAAAAGAAAAAAATTGAAAAATTGGAATTTTCTATTCAGGGGGAGTGGCATCCACCCACATTCTAAAAATCCTTAAAAATTACATGGAGCACTTCCGATTGTTGTAGAACAATGAAAATTTATAGGTTGGTAGGGCTTCAAGTACTTGGAAAGTACTATATTTTATAATGTATGAAAACTTGACAAGTGAACCCACCATAATTTAATCACTTATCATTAAATACCAAATTTCTGTCATGATTTGGAATTGTTTCGATGTTACTCCACTTAAGATATTTGATATTAAACTTCATGAACTTGAAACTTGGCATATATTTTAGATCTCACTACTTTTTTTGCCAGACTTTTTACGTACAGGTTTCTTGTACATATAAGAACTTGGCTCTTTTTTTAACATTTATGTTTTTGTTGTGATATTTATAACTACATATATTTAAAAGCAGAACTAAATTGTTCGTTTTGATTTCGTGAGCCATATTTGTATGGGATTTTCAGTTTCACATCAAGAGCTCATTAGCTTTATATTAGAATCAATTCCAAATTAGTGAAACAAAAGAGCTGGCGTCAAAACCTCAAACAAATAATTTATAAGCGATATAAGATTAGTACGCAGATCGAGCTAAAATTTCACAAAAGTTTTTACATACAACTTGAAAACACAGCGAAATTTCGAGATAATTCTGAAAACCTTTTGTGTAGAGAATAAAATTTACCATCAAAATGGATTTAAAAAATAAAAAAATTTGGTTAGCTAAATTAAATAAAAATCATTGCAAAATAATGTGAAAAATTGCATTTTTTGTTTTTTTTTTTACTTATTTGCTTATAACTTTTTTACAAGCATTGATAAGTATAGGTATTGTTTGATAAAAAAGAAAAATAATTAAATTTCCTATAAAATAAACGGTTTGAATAAGCATCGACCGAGAAATAATCGTTCAAACTGGGCTGATTTTAAGTTTTTAAAGCTTAACAAATGACATTTTTGGCTGTTTTGATGGACTTGTTAGATTATACGCTCAAACTGGGTGTAATGATAAGTCAAAAATAAATGTCAAATTTAAAATTTTTCACAGGCTGCTATCTAATTTTTTCAAAATTTAGAATAATTGCCAAAATCAAAACAATTGCTCTTACAAAGCTGGGTTTTGAATACATGTTAGCTTATACCTTCTCAAACATGAAAACAAAATAGTGCCAGACAAGTTTTACGGTTGAAAGACGAGCTCAAAATTTTCAAAGATTCTTTTAAAATTACATAACTAACTAAAATTTTTTTTTCAAAAATCCATTTCGATGGTAAATTTTATTCTCTACAAAAAAGGTTATCGGAATTATCTCGAAATTTTGCTCCGTTTTCGAGTTATATAAAAAAAAAAAGGTGCTTTTGCACCCCCCTCTCCAAAATGCACCCTCCAATTTAATAGAACTCCGCGGTTTTTTCATCTTCAATGACCACTTTGAAGATTGTTACAATAAAAAAAAGGTACCTGCTCGTGTTTCGTATGAATAAAATTATGAACAAATTCGAGAGCACCTCCTCTTTTAAACGGAGTAGCTGCTCTCATACCTCAAACTCATCTTGTAGTCGAATTCCTCCGAAACGGCTCGACCAATTTTTATGATTTGTTCTTGTATTTTTGGTAGGTATGCGAATTGGTAGTAAAGTATTTTTCACCCTCCTACTTCCCCCCAAATTTTTTAATCGCGATTTTAATTTTTTTGTAGTGTTTGGGATATGCACTGAATTCGCCTTCACGCACACCTAGTTTATCTCGAGGGTAGAAATCTGTGCTTACGTTCTGTTACTCTCGCATCGATAAAATTTGTCGAGAAACGTTAAAAAATGAAATAAAACTCATATCGATGCGACACTTACAGAACTTGGACACAGAACTGCAAAATTGAATTCAGCTGTTGTTAAGAGTTAAATGAAGTGAGAAATGAATAATCAAATTTGGTTTTATTGAGAGGTATCAGATTACTCAGTATAGGTGCTGGAAAACTGGGCCCTAGCAAATAATCTCAAACTTTTTCTGTTTGTCTTTTGGGGTAGGAACTATAAATAATGCTTAAAATTCTTGTGGTTTTAATTTCGATTGATGCTATGAGTATTTTAAAATTATTGGTTAATTTGAAAAGAAAGAGAGAATATTTATTGATTTTTCCTTGTTATTGGGGCTGGCCACGATACCAGAAAAGTCTCTGTATTGTTTGGTATCGGTATATGAAACCGAAACGATACCGTTACGATACCAGCTCCAAAGCATCCGAAACGATACCGTACCGCAGAAAAAATGGATGTTTGAAGATTGTTATTAATTTATTACAAACAAACAATTTTTGTTAATTAGTTTCTCGGAAACGCCTCTAACGATTTGAATGACATTTTCAGTTTTTTTTTGGCTATTAAAAGATTATGGAACTTAGTTATGTTTTATTTCACACAGGGTGAGAATTTTCCTATGAATTCATATCTTGAAGTGAAAAGAGAAATTTCATTAAAACTTTTGCGACATTTATTTGATTTGATATTTTACACATACGAAAGCACAAACTTTTTATATTAATTTATATTTTTAATATACGTGCATGTCAAAATGTGCACCTAATTAGGAATTCAATAATTGAATCGTAACCTAAAAACTTTCCTTAAAACCTGCAAGGTGTAAAACAAAGAAAGAACCACCTTTTCGAAACAAATTGACTCACTTTGCTATTCATGGATTTCGGCTTTGCTGGTTTGAATATGCTGCAGCAATGCAGATGTGGGTTTACCTCCGTATATGATCTCGCTTTCCCATACCTTTATGGGTTACATATTATGCATCTCGGAAAGAACAAATCCACTTTTGGGTGCAAGAATAAAATTAAATATTCACACCCCGCAAAGTGTCATGTATACCTTCATATACGTACGTTTAATGCATTGCATGTGTTTGTGTTTATGTATGTATATTTATATGCAACTCGTACTTACACAACACATCAGCACTGCAATTTACAAACTCAAATGCAGAAAAGTTGTAAACTATTTCCGCACTCAAATAATTCCAAACGGAACAGCGATATACCCATTTTGTGATTCTATATGGATATATATATGTTTAGTATATTCCAGTGTATTTAGGTATGCTACCGCACCGCACCACACCACCGTGCCACCCTCTCCGCTGCAGCAGCAGGATAAAATGTGTATTTCGCTCAGTGTTAGTAACGAGGTGACGGGACGATTTATTTGTGCAATACAAGTGACAAACGTTCCCATTAAACCCTGCACTCGAACAGCGAGGAAAATGCAATATAAGACCGTCCCGAAAAATTCTCATGAGGCAATTTGTTATTGCGGCATTTTGCCCCACAAAATTATATTCCCTCCCAGAGAATAATTTAGAGGACATAAAGAGTTGGTTCATATAAGCCCACAACTAAAAACTTAATTCACCAAAATTCAACTCAAAACTAATGATTCCAAGCACAAATCTAAACAAATACGAGGTTATACTGATTTGCCAAAAAATTATTATCATCGACGCGGCCTCGAAATACATACGTTGCTCCTTAGAAGAGAAAATGAGATATTTATTATGTCCCCTGAAATAAAAGGTGGAAAACAAGCAAAAAGGGTGTTGCAGATATATCAACCTTGATATAAACTGGCATTCAAATATTTTTTTGCTCAGAAAAGAGCATAATTATAGAACCATGCACTAGGATCATAAGTTCTTTCCGTCAGGAAAAATTTGGTAATTGGAAAACCGACTGAGGGATGCTAGCCATTTTTTTGGAAAGAAGTTTATTTCCTCAGCGACTTGAAAATGAATGACGGTGCTAAGAGTACAACTCTAACAGTCGAAAGCTAACTGAAACTAATAGCATCATAAACTAGTTTACAAATTCATCAAGAAAGGAAGTCACCTATTGACTTGAAATTAACAATCTTCTAGCCTTTCACTCTTCTCACAAAACAGAAGTACCCAAAAAATTAACAAAAAGTAGCATTCTGTAATCAAGGGCTCGTATCTGTTATGTCCTTTCGCTTGGTTTCTCACCAATTATAGCCAGTAAAAAAAATTAAGCAAGTTTACAATTACTAAAAATATCTGAAGATTATATTTCTAATTATATTTGTTTGCTAGAAGTACCTGGTGCCTGTATGCATGTTCGAAAAATTAACCTTTCTATTGCTTTAAATTTTTTAAACAGGATAACCTACCTACCTCTGCCGCATTGATCCTTTCTCTGATGCTCACATTCGATGAACACCCTGTAAGTTTTGAATGGTCAACGAAGCCATTTATTACGTCATCAGTTCATCAGTAACATAGGTTTTTATCATGAATTTGCTTTGTTTTTATTATGTTTACCAATTGCTAATCACTCGCCATCAGGGAATTGAGATGAATCGGAACCGCTTTTGGCAACATCACAAGGATCTGCCGAATATCCCAGGAAAACTATACATATGTACATACATATAACCCAGAGTGTACAACAAATCCACATCTATGTACAATACCCCCAAAGCGGAACAGCAAAAACACATATCATCATCATCATTCGAATTTAGAAAGGATTTCTTTCTTTTGCTTCGTTTGTCTAATGAACATATAATTGCCACCTAATCACAGAGTTCAGCGAGTCCGTTTTTGTATTTTGTGTGGGTGTTTTTCTGTGTGTGTGTGTGTGCGTTGTGTGTATGCAATTGAGTTTGATTTAAGGATTTTGTATCCAGCGAGAGGGGTTTTTATTTTATTGACGTAGTGTTTGTTGTTGTTTGTGCTGCTTTTTGGTTATCTGCTTCGTTTCGTGTTATCACCACTGGCGTTAGCGTTAGAGTTACCGACCTAAAAAATCTCACACGGGTTGTGTATAGTCTCCTTGCAGCAAAGACAGAGCGGCGTTTTTGCTTTTGGCTATATGTTTCCAGCTATAACCAACATAATATGGGTAAATAACATCTGGGTGTGTGCACAAATGACCGTCGGCCGCCATCATTCATGTCCTATGCCATAATGAGGATATCAGCATCGTCAGTCATTGTTAGGTATATAGCGTCGACGATATTGTCGGCATTGTTTTGCTGACTGAGTCAAAATTGTATTTCCGGAATCATCACCTTTTGTGTTGGATTTTGGATAATAGGAGAATTTAACTCTGACAATAAATTGAGAGAAGTGATGATGCACAATTTGGAGGTAATTAACAAAATCACGACCTTATTTGACATCAAATTGGCATTTAACTAGAGGTAGACATTTGAGAATTTTATATCTATCTCACAGTAGATGACGCTTAGTTAAAAACTTTAAGAATTAAATTTCTATAATTAAATTAATTGAGAAATTAAAGTGTTAGCCTGTTGGTTTCTTTTTTAAAACCTTTTAAAATTAACACTATTCAGCATTTTTCAATGGTTATTCCTCTATTGAAAAGAGTAAACACGTTCCAATTGAATATGAAATATTATTTAATTCAAATAACTGCCTGGCTTGATAGTAGGCCAACCTGTCAACCCAATTTCAAATACATTTCATATGGGTTTGGCCCGTGTTTCACAAATAACTTGACGAATATTGCAAACTTAATTACTTACTTACTTAAGGCGCTACACTCCGGGGTGGACCAGGGCCTCAACCAACAAGCTTCTTCCAGCCGGCTTGGTTTCTAGCTATCTGTCTCCAGTTTCGCACACCAAGTTGGTTGAGGTCCTCTTTCATTTGCGTGTACCACCTTTTACGCTGTCCACCTCTAAAGCGCTGTCCCAAAAAGTGAATTCAAATATTTTCCGGGCCGGAGCATTAGTGTCCATTTGCACTAGGTGAACCAGCCATCTCAGTTGTTGGCTTTTCACTTTTGTGGCTAGGTTGGTGTCGCTGTACAGCCTGTACAGTTCGTTGGTGTATCTTCTTCTCCAGTCCCCATCTATGCAGATGAGACCAAAAATCACCCGAAGAATTTTCCCTTCAAAACAGCCTAGCGCATTCTCATCCACCGTTAACAGTGCCCATGCCTCTGCATCATACATACATCGGGTCTGGGATGATAAGCGTTTTCTACAGTGAGACAGTTTAGTTACTCGAAAGAGGGCTTTGCTTCTCAATTGCCTTCTTAGCCCAAAGAAACAGCGATTGGCAAGAGTAATCCTTCGTTTGATCTCAGTTTATAGCGGATACTAGGTAGGCAAAGTCTCTAACCACCTCAAAATTATAGCTGTCTATAGTGACGTTCCTCTGAGACGTCGATGTTGGGTGTCCTTACTTGTTGACGGCATATTAACCACGTTAACCACATCTTCTTGGCTTCCTCCTGAATACTCACGAAAGCACCACTGACAACTCGCTTAGTTCATCGGATTATGCCAATATCGTCAGCGTAAGCGAGTAAATGGACGGAAAGATTGTGCCTCTAGTGTTGACGTGAGAGTTTTGCACTATTCTTTCAAGAATAATGTTGAAGAAGTCGCATGACAACAGGTCGCCTTTCCTAAAGCCTTTTTTTTTTGACATGAAAGGTGTAGGTGCCGACCTTGATGGAGCAGCGTGCATTCTCCATCGTCGTCCAGGGTATAATCTGCATGGTAGCGGAATTCGGTTCGTCATCACCGTTATACAATTTGCAGAAATGATTTTTCCATATTCTCAGCATCGGCTGTGATTCTAACACGATGTTCCCCTACATCCTTGCAGGCTTCGGTTTGGGCCTTGTAACCCTGGGAGGTGCTTTTTACTTGATACTTGGTACTCTAGAAGTGCCTTGCTCTGTTGTAGTAGCGCTGAAATAGGCTCCAGGAATTCGCCATGTCCCCTTGTGTTTATCGAGATGCGGGAACTGCGTTCTAGCTACCACAACTTTTCGTCCCGCAGCAAAGTCGATTTATCTGAGTTCGTTATCGGAAGTGGTGTCGTGCAGGCTATATCTTCTGATTGTCCCACCAAAGACCCAAGACGTCTTCTCTTCCTAGTTTGGCATTACAATCGCCCAAGACAATTTAAATGTCGTAGCAAGGGCATTGCTCATATTTCTTGTCCAGGAGCTTCTACAACTCGTCCTTGGTGTTGTCATCTCAGGTGCTAGACACCCGATTTTCACCACGGTAGGGTAGGAGTTGATAGACAGAGGTTCGCTTTGAAAAAAAGCTTGTGAGCGCTTGTGTCCTCTTAAATGCACCGTGTCTGTCTACCCTTTGAACATCGACCAATATGAATCGAAAAACATTTATCTTTAACAGAACCTCACAAAAAAGTAAGACAGCGTCAAATCAGCCCTGTGCTGGCCAAGCGACATCACCAAAACGACTGATTACACGACTATTGAACTTTGTGTGAAATAAATCGATTGTGGAACGGCTCAGTTATTAATCAGTAAACCAGGAACTTTCCTCGCAAACTTATGTAGGTACATCAGCTGCAGTTGCATTATTTGTACTGAAAAGTCTATTATTAAATTCGAACTGTTACGGCAATAGATCTCCACTTTGGAATATTTTCCAACATTGTTTTAGCGTGGAGTGATCTATTTCGTATTCCAGAAATGAAGTGCTGAATTTCTGTTAACTTTTTGAGCGCATAACACCAGTCAGTGTCTAAAGCACATATGATTCAAACAGAAACCATTACAACGCATTGTTCATTTTCATTTCTTTAAACCAATGGCGTTTTTCAATAGAGCAATATATATACATAATATACGAAATCAGTTTACCAATGTTTGGCTGGAAGTATAATACGCTCAAAAAACTGAAGTTTCTGGCATAACAAACAATAGTCGAAACCTGCACTGATTTTTTCTATGATTTCCTAAAATTATACTTTCTGCCCTTATAACACAAAAGAAAGCCGGAACTATTGAAATTTACCAAAAAAAAAACATCTGTCCGAAATCTAATATTCTCGAATATATACAAAAATTCTATTTGCGTTGTTGAATTGAAGCTTTTTTCATTTCAACATATTATACTATCCAAGTTGCGCCATTGTTTTGCTGATGTATATACTTTCATCAACTCAAGTACCTACCATTAAGAAGTCCATAGAACAAAAGACCCGAATCCAATACTTTTACCTAACTATACACACTCTGCATAACTATTCATTATGAAAATCATTCAACCATTCTACTGCATAGCAAAAGGCAAAGCAAGCAAATAGAAGTCGCCAATATCCATTCACTCCCCTATGATTCGTCTATTAATTTCGAAAATAGTAGAAATCGTTCCCATCAATCGATGTTTCCAAACGATTCTCCAGACAAAGGCATCGTCGTCGTCGTAGTCGTTGTCGTTCTTGGTCCATTGTTCGTCAGAAACAATAGTCCATTCCGATGGAAGTCAACACGATTAAAAAAAAAATCAGTTCAACGACCCTCTCTATATTTCGGCAAATGCCACTATGCCACCCCAGTCTCGTATCGTGTACCGTTATATCACTTCAGATTTTAATGAGAATAAATAAGCGATTAAGGAGCTATATCATCAGCAGTGTATCTGTATATGTGTGTATGTACTCGTAGTTGTCAGAATACAAAAACCCACTGTAAAATTAAAATGTCCTTCATTTAATTTACGAAACTCGTTTCTGGGTAATTTCTGGAGAGGAAAATTGGCAGATTGAGGGGAGTGTCGGGAGAGGACCGACTATCAGAAAAATGGAAATGGATATGTTCATACTTTGCTCTGGCTCACAGGCAATACCGATGAATGTGATTGTGTAAATCGAGTGAATCTCCAACTTGTCCTACCATAAACCGCTAGTTTACAATGCACAATATACTTATCGTTTTGCAGGATATCGTACAGCCAGCCAGTCAGCCATTTAGCACAGAAAAAGAATCCTCTCGTTCGTTTGGCTGCGAAGGACATTGGTTATTCGACGGAAGTTACCAATCCCACATAAAGACCAAGTACTCTATAGCAGCTCACAGAAGTAGTAGGTATACATAGGTACGAGAACCGATTTAAACGAGTCCAGTTGCAATTTTAATTCAACCAAATTTTAAATTTCTACCCACGATTTTATTTCCTTGATTCGATTTGCAACGAAATCCTCCAGGATATCCTGCATCCGATGGTCAATTTGGCAACCATTTATTCCGCCGTATCTTTGCTGCCGTCGGCCACTAGCTCCGTTCTTTTCTACACAAACAAACGTTTTCGTCCTGCTGGCATTGTTAAAGCTATAGCAGCGAAGGACGCAAGAGGAGTTTTGTGCTTTTTTTTTTCGTTGCGTCCGGGTGGATTTTATGGGTTCCACTCTACGATGGGAATCTTTAATGATTTTCACGTTTTTTGTCTTTTCTTTTATTTCTCTGCTTTCGCACTAGAGTGTCCTAATTTTCCTTTGTCGGTATTTTGGCAGTCGGTTTTCGTCCTTCGGGATATTGTATAGTAAAGGTACATACTTTTATCGAAATATCTTTTGATTATAACGGTGCGCATAAGAAACCCAGATTGAAATTTGTTTCTTTTTCCTTTGGGTATTAAAGTTTTTCCCTTGACAAGACAAGAAGAAACTTAAAATTTAAAGTTTACTAAAGAACGAGGAGATAGTTGCGAAGATACGGATAAAGGATATCGAATGCAGGTTTATGACGACCTTCTAGGCAAACTAAACACAGAGTTAAATCCTTTAATATGAGAAGATAAAAAAAAGGAAATAAATATTTTTATTCGATTGAAATCTCCACCATGGAATTCCAATTCAATTTTGAATTTTTCACAGTATTAAAAGTTTATACCTCCATATATCTCTGTAGAATATCTTATTTGTAAATTTTCCAAGTTCGAGGGCAAATATAATGTAGTTTTAAGACATTTAGTACCTACTTTTGGCCAAAACTGTAGGTAGTTTTAAGGTTTTTATCGGAAAGGTATAACATCACATGAAAAAGGTTGTGGAGATAACTAGATGGAATTCAATATTTATGTAGGTTTCAATTTTAAGAAACAAAAATATTTTCTTATCTTACGTATGTAGACCCAACTCAGTTTCTATTCTGTAGTAGAATATTGTGTTACTTGGTTAATTCTAATGAATGGTTTTTGGCAGAGATAAAATTAGAAAAAGTAATGCACGAATTTTTTAATTCATGTTTTTTTTTTTAAGACTAGTTTTGGTCCAAAAATAAAAAAATGACATTAATTTATTTTTTCCAAAAAAGCATTTATTTCTCTCTATTTCAATTTATTTAAAATTAATGCGCGTAATTGAGTTGCGTCCCATCGCTGTAACACTTTATGACCTATATGATTGGAAGTGTCTCAATGAGTACTATTTTTTGTTTGCATAAGTCTGTACAGGGAAAACATTATAGTCCAATGAATGTTGTACTAAACTATAACACTTTCTCTGCACAAATTGCGTCCAAGTGTTGCAACACTTTCTAACCTATATCATTGGAAAGATCTCAAAGAGTGTTTTTTTTTTGTTTTTCTGAGGTCATAAGTCCTGTATCGTGCAGGGAAAGTGTAAAAGCCCATAATAACTGTTGCACTGCTCTTTAACTCTTTCAATGGATAGTTCCAAGTGTTGTTACACCTTCCGACCCATATAAACGAAAAGGTCTCAATGAGTGGTATTTTTTTTTTGTAAGCTCATAAGTCACAATCTTATGTAGAGAAAGTGTAATTGGCCATAATAACTGTTGCACTGCACTCTTTCCCCCGTGTACAAGTTGCGTCCTAAGTGTTGTAACACCTTCTGTTCTACATATGTAAATGGAAAGGTCACAATGAGTGCTATTTTTTTGTTGTATGGGCATAAAGCCTGTTTCCAATGCAGAAAAAGTTTTATAGCCCAATAACTGTTAAGGGAGTTGCAACGCAGTTCAACAGTTATTAGGGTATAACACTTTCACTGTAATAGATACAGGCTTAGGTCTATTAAACAAAAAATAACACTCTTTGAGACCTTCCTTATGATATTGGTCAGAAAGTGTTATAACATATAAGGCGAAACGCCCATTCTCATTTTTCTCCACAAAACTCCTATAGCAAAAAATTTAATTGAAGAGTAGATTACAACCTTTTTTCAGGTTTCGCATAATGAGTTCTTTTGGGACTAAATATTTCGTGATGTCGCATACCTAATCTTAGTATTAATGTCACTAGTAATTCATTTCTCTAGTAAACTTGTGTAATAAATTAATTTAACTAACTAAATTACATAAATGAGAGTTAATTTTAAAGTGTTTTTTTGCTATTCTTATCCTAAAACATTAAAAGTTAAACAACCTGGCCGAGGCATACATAATAGAGTGAAATCTTGAAGTTAATAGGTATACCCTTCCTCTATTGTCTCTGTAAATTTCTCATTAAAATAACTTACAATACAAAATCACTCTTTTACAGAAGCAAATTAAATTAATTAAATTGCGAAAGCCAGGTGCTATAAGTAGCATCATCATCATTGTCATTATTTACTTGGATCTCATCACCATTATCCATTAACATTTGGTAACTCTAAGCTCTGTATATAGGTACACTCTTAAAAACACACATATTTTTGGTTATTCACCTCTTTTATCCAAGAGGGTACCTATATCTATACCTATATACCATTGTTTCTGTGACAATGTCATTATTTGTCATTAGACGACGAAGAATCTAACTCAAACAAAAGGGACCCAAAGCCCGGTAGCTTTCATTCAAGCTTTATCATTGTCTTACTTTAATTCAAGGGCAATTTACCATAATCATTTCTCCTAAAGACCATGACGGTAGATGACTTGTTTTTGTAGATTTTTTTGGTTTCATTATATTGTTTTGAAGATGTTTACCAAGGTGGCATGGCACAAGTCACAAAAATTCACTGCAACTGCGAGTGTGTGCTGCACACACAAAATTTTCCAAATCTTTTTAAAGTCCCCAAGCGGAACCATCATCTGTCTGAAAATGTAGCACAAAGATTACGTGTGGTAAATTGTTCTGCACAGGAGCGTTAAACAAACAACACATATAGTTCTAGTTCTTTAAATCAGTTATGAAACTCTATGGTTTGTTGTGTTGTTTAAAATAAGTGAACCTCACAAAAATATGAGATAGAACAAAAGTTTGAGATCTTGATTAAATTTTGAACATATTTCTTTTTCAGACATATTTTATGTGGTGACAGAGCGTAATAATTGGGGTGTTTGTTAACCACTAGGTTAGGTATAATAAACTTCAAATCAACTTACTAAAAGTAATATTTTATTTTGTTATGTGTTATACATTTTTCTACCTTCTAATTTACAGTCAAACTGTTAAAAAAGTAGGAGTAAAGGTATCAATCTAAACCTGCGTCATGCACAGGTTTAATATAGTCGCTTTTTCTCAACCTTTTACTGTCGAGACCAAAGTCAACAAAAAAATAGGTTTTTACTTGCGATATATGTACATGGTATAATAGGACATACATGATGTAAATATACTGTACATATTATAGGTACTTATGTATCAAGGGCGTACGAAGGTGCGAGCAGGTAGGGGCGCTTGGTCCCTCCTAATCAGAATATATTTCTTATGGCATTTTGTCTTCTTTGGAAAGCATTTTAAAGCACGACTTTTACTATTTTCTCCCCCCCCCCCCCCCCTAATCGAATACACCTGTGCCGAGATTCAGCTATTTCAGCGAGTGAGATGAGATGACTCGCCTTACTCGCCGACTCATCTCACTTCACTCGCAAAAGTGATTCAGCTATTTAAGTGAAATGAGTAAGTTCGAATTTAGTTTCGAACATGAGACAAAGAATAAATATAATAGAGCTAAATTCTACCTCCTTGTCACACTCGTTACGCAAAACGAAATGAAACAACAAATACAACAATGTAAACATTGGAATCTTTAATAATGGAGTTTGGAGTATCTTTTGTTTCAATTATTTTTTTTGCCATAATTAAAGTTTAATGTGAGTTTTACCCTTGAGAAATAAAAAGTTTAAAAGTGCTAAAAGTGAATAGAATATACACTTATTTAATATACATATATATATGTGCATATGATAATAAAATACAATTAAAGAATCAATAAAAGGGTAGTTGTTTTTATCTACGTTGTTGTTTTTTATTTCGTTTCCTATCCATGAATAGGAATTCTTGAGAAAAGCACACATACCTATCCAAAACTAGAAATTTACCAACACATACACCAAGTCACTGCGGAAATATCTGGCGAGTAATCTGACATTTCATTTCACTCGCTTACTCACTCCCTTTTGCTAACTGAATCGATTTTCGACAAAAAGTGGCTCATCTCACTCACTCCCTGCGGCTTTGAATTAGCTGAATCTCGGCACTGATTTTAACATCTTGAATTTTTCTGCATGTTACACTGACTTGAGTCAAAAGGACCTTCGACTATTTAACCAAAAATTAAATTTTTTTATTTGAAATTTTGTTCTGAAAGAACTAGAGCATGATAATATAATTGCTTTTTATTCAGACATCTCTAGATTTTCAAAATAGAGTTTGAAAATAAAGTAATTTTCACAAGTATGACATTGGACCGTTTTTGCAATTCAATTTGTAAGACAGGACCTTGACCAGATGTAGTTAGAATATCCAAATTTTTTTGTTTTAATTATTTACCTGACATGTCGCTAGGTCTATTCACAAGCTTTTCTTTTTTTTATCGCTTTGTTTATTTCTTGGAGCCAAAAAAATACTTTTGAAATTTTGTTTGTAAGTGTATATCTGCTATTTTGCGAGTTTTCAAAATCCTATGGTCGAAATGACGATCGTGCAATCGAATCGTGTTACGTGATCTGGGCCCTGTACATCATCTGAACAAGTTTGTTCTGAACACTCTAAGCTATTTTTGAAACACATCTTAACACTAACTGTCAAATGCTATGTGTTCAGCATTTAACGATTTAACTCTGTCTGCTCAGTTATATTATTCTGAACTCATAAAGCGCGCTCTTAAAAAACTCGGAACACGCTCAGAACGAAAAAAAAAATACAAATTTTTAGCTCTGAACGCTCAGATCTAAAAAGAAACACAACATTTTGTTTGACAGTTCAGGCTCTGCTCTGAATTTAAAAAGAAACACCCCTAGTGAACAAACTGAATTAACTGCTTAGAGTTGAGAGTGAACCAAACATTGAATTGTAAGTAGGCTCATTCACTCACAATATATTTTTTCAAAAGTTTAAGGATATCATCTACATAGGTAATTAAATGGAAAAACAATATACCTATTTTTCTGTCGCGATTTATAAGGGGCCTTAAATGTATCAATATAAAAACTTAGTAGTCCAAATTGGGATTTATCGCAAGTCACAATCTTAAGGAGCGATTGAAAAATTTGAGTAGCCCAATTGGCGATAAAGAGCCCTTTCTGACAACCCTGCTCACAATTATGTCTGTTTATCAGTTCGGCTACAGTCCCAACGGCTGGCTTGATTTTCCTTAAATTTAGTACATAGCGTGTTTTGGTTATTCCACCCACAATTTTTTTTTTCATTATTTCTTCAACCAAAAAAGAAAAAACGGTATAGGTACCTGCCAAACAATTTTGTAAGCCTTTTTATAACTTTTTTTTTAAATATAATATTTTGATTTTCCTTAAATTTAGTACATAGCGTGTTTTGGTTATTCCCCCCACAATTTTTTTTTCATTATTTCTTCAACCAAAAAAGAAAAAACGTTATAGGTACCTGCCAAACAATTTTGTAAGCCTTTTTATAACTTTTTTTTTAAATATAATATTAAAAGAATATTGAAAATAACATTACTTTTATGTAAAAATGATAATGCCTACCTAGACCTACCTATGTATGTACCAATAAACTGTAAGAAACAAAAATTGAGGAAAAATCTCAGTATTCTCGAATAAGTCTCCTACAATGTTCATATAATTTTTTTTGTGTGCTAAAATTAGTTAAAACAACATTAGGCAACTATTACGGTATCTACCTAAACCTCCCATAGACCAGATTTTTTAAATTTTCTTACTATCGTAAAAAGATTTTCATTTATTTTTCTTTTTTTATTTCTAAACTTTTAAATAATATTGAACACATTTTCAAATTTTAAAAAAACTTCCAAAACATTTTTTTTTTAAATTCAATATCTCAAAAATGGGTTGATAATTTTTTTGGAAATTTAATTTTTAACTGCAGATTAATAAACTTTTTTTTTTTAGAAATTTTATAAGAAATTATTTTTATACAAATCTTTGAACAATTTTTTAAATGTGTTATTTAAGTTGGTCCTTATACCTAGTATTTTAGTTAATATTGTTTGGGTTTAATGCAATTAAATGAAAAAAAAGAAACTATTACCCCACTAGGTTAGGTGTACATACCTTCCTACCTACACCTTTAAAATGTAAATAAACTTTTAAGGTGCCTTTACATTACACGTTGATAAATTAACATTTTGTCTAAAAATTGGCTTACAAGGTAGGTACCTACCTCACCTATGTAGTTACCTATTTCTTTTTGCTTAACTTTATGACTTATCACGTCATAAACTTTAAATGTAAGGGCCAAGGTAGTATAACCATACTACCTATGACCACCTTTGACCATACCTAACCTTAACCTTAAATAACATTTCGGAATGACAATAAAATGTTAATATTTAATAGGTAGTTCCTCCTTTAGCTCATTAAATTAATCTAATCATAAGGTTCCAGCTCTAATAACTTCCAACTACCTACCTTCCAACATTTATGTTAAGGTTTGTAAGTATGTGCATATGTATAATAGCAACAAAGAATGGTCGTAAAATCTAGGTTATTATTTTCAAACGTCAAAGTAACATTTGAAATTCTTGTTTACCTCATAAACTCCGCCTTCTAACCAAAGTTATGTAAACAAATCCATAAAAAAGGTCAAAATTGTGAGAAGACAGGTATAAAAACAAGGACATCACATAACCTATCTTCTAAATCAATGAAGGGCATCATCCTATTCATAAATTCAACAACAACAAAAAAACATTTTTATTAGTTCTCTGTGAATTTCTCTTTACAATAATTCTTCTTTTTTTCAAGGGAGAAAGAGTTTTGAAAATTAATACTTGAAAATGTTTTTTCTCTTTTACTATGTGAAATCGATAAAAGTAGAGAAAACATAGGGGAATTCTTCTCTTGCTCTTTAGAATTTAGGACACTTTGGGACATTTATGCTCTTTGACTTGAGTACAAATTGATTGAAATTACTTGATTTCTCTTTACAAAGTTACTCTTTTTTTTGGCTCTTCATTTCTATCTGTTCATTTTATAAATAAAATGCATTATTAAAAGAGTTTATTTTGTTTATTTGAGTAAACAATAACAAACAGAGTCAGAGAGTAGAGGAATTTTAAGAATTTATGCATTTCGCTGATAGCAGTGGTGTTGTTCTTTATTTTTTTTTTTGTGGAGTTGATGTTGGTTGTGGTTGGTATGAAGTGGTGTTTGATGTTGAAAGGCTTCAAAAATTTAGCACATGCTCCGAAAAAAAAAGTTTATTATATAAAAACAAAAAGAAAGTTTTGATAACAAATAACATCTGGTAATTTTGCATGGATGGTCATGTAAGAAAATATTGGCATGTGCTGTTGCCAAACGAGCTTTATATGAAAACAATGTGTTACTACTCCTCCTACCAAACAGATTAGGTATCATTACTCTAATCTACTGGAAAATCCTTAATTTATTTTTTTGTTGTGTAGGTAAGTACGCCTTTACTTTAACTTGACTATATGTAGGTATGTATTATTAAGTGATGTCATTTCGTATTAAAATTTACTGATCAAAGCAGCTGTCAACTTAAGCAGTAGATTCGCAGTATCTATACCTACCTATGAACCAACATTAAGTAATTGCCTTCTTTGCCTGTTCTTTGAGGCTCCATAATAATTCATAGGCCCAAATAGAGTTATCTGTGCGCCTGATGTCTTTGATTTATACTTTTTAAGAAACATTGTTCTTGAATGTTAGGAGATAAATCAACTTATATTACTTATTTCTATACGTAGGTAGGTAAGTACCTAAAATGTATATTTATGAGGAAAAATAAATTGGTCTTAACAGGCTCTTGGAGTGACAGTTAGAAAATTTACCTACCCGGAAATTATATTATTGATTGCAAAAGAACTCTCATTTCAAATAAAATTGGTTGCATTGAAAGTTAAAGGGCCCATTTCTTAAAGTTAAGAGGGCTCTTATATTAACTTAAGACGCCCTTGGCTAGTGAAAACGATTTTCTCTCACATGATAATTAGTGACAGCTATGTTTACATCAGCTCAATACTCAATAGTATTAAAGGAACGTCACAAGCTATTTTTGACTTGTGTTAAGGTAGGGTAGGGAGGTAGATATACAAAAAGTTTTATGATTTAGTGCTCTTTCAGTATTGCAATTAAATACTTCTCGAACTGTCTAATAATATTTTTTGTTTAACCAAACGTCAGTTCTTATGTTTTTTAGTCGAAGGCGTTGTTTTTTTTTATTTTTGCTTAAAAATGATTTCTTAATGTACATAAATCTGTGATTTGCCACTGGATAAGCTTGGAGAATTAAGCTTATTGGGTAAGTTTGTGTTATTGTTTTTTATAAACATACATCCAATCAATTATAAAGCAAAAACTAGTGTGATTGTCGATGTTATCAAAACCTTAGACTAATAAAAATAATAAGCTTAAGGGAATTCTTTGATACTTTGTATTGAGTGATTTTTGTACGATCAACTTTTCATATTAAATTGTTTTGTTTATTTAAATTTTTGTATTAATATATTATTATTCCTTCATTATGTGCGTATCGCGTATGCATTATGTCTTTATTGCTATTATTTTTAAGTTTTAAGGACTATGAAAATACAACATTGTAATTATTATATAGGTACTTAAGAACCATACAGAATTCGAAAAAACTACCTTTGGTTTCCATATTGTCTGTTTACAAAATTGTTGCAATAAGCTGGTCCAAGCATTATTTTACTTAATAATTCTATTTTACTATTTTTGTGTCTTTAATTAATATTAAAAACGTGTTAATTTAAATTAAAGGATATAACCTTGCCCCAGAATCTTAGCCATTCGTGTCAAGCAATGCTTTTAGTTAAAATATGAGTAGGTATAGGCTAAGCATAAGCTTTAACAAAATTGCAATATGAAAAATTTGTTATTTGTAGGAAAAATAAGTATATGTACGTAAGTAAGAAGGTACCTACATGGTCAGGTTGTCGCAAGTCATTTACGTCACGATGCGACGTGACGCCCGCCCATGCTGACGCAACGAACACATTTAGATATTAAGGATAATATAAGGGCAAAAATATTTAAAAATATATAAAAAATATAAAGAAAATACAAGTTATCGACAGATAGAGCTTGCAGAACGGTCTATTTATCACCAATAAACCTACTCGAACTTTTCGTCCGTTTTTAAAAAATTGAAATTTTGTGATGTGCCAATCGCAGCTTGGGCTATTTAGTATTTATTAGCCTTATGCAAACACATGATACTACCTTTATAATTTCTGTCTGAGTCTGAACCTTAATCCCCTATTAATTATGACGAAAAAGTGTTAAACGTAACTCTAAGGATTTAGTTTTTTTTCATTTTTTTTTTTGAAAACGTTTTAACCGATTTTTGATAAGAAATTGTACAGATGTAATCGATTGTTGACGAAATGTTAAACAAAATGTAATTCCCTCTTTTTTTGTTGATAATTTATTTTCTTATTTATGGCCTGTTCCCCTACATCGTTAATGGCTTGGAAAGTTTTTTTTTCCAATTTTCTTTAAATTTCGAACACATTATTCTTTAGCAGTAATAATAATAATGCATTCTAAAATTGTTATCATAGTAATAAAACAAAAATCTTTTATTGGCTCTCCAAAAATTCCCATGGAACTTTTGCTTGAAAAAAATTAAGAATGTTGGAAACTACTCTAGATTGGTAAGACTCCATCTATAAGTAGTTTTTGATGCTGAATGCAAATTCGTAACTAGTCATTAAAAAATTCCGCCGTTAGCTGTGGTTTTCGAGATATTCCTTCTGTAATATTAAAAAAAAAACGCGGTTTTTCGTTATTTTTGAGGTCAAATATCCAACGCGCTGTAAATTATTTAAAACAAAAATTAGCAATGACTCCTGAAAGTACTAATATTCTTCTTCAAAATTAAGTTTATATGCTTCCAATATACATACATACATATGTTGAAGTCTTCGAAAATTTTGTACATAGTTGTTAGTCTTCACCTGGCCCTAGGCACTTAATTAAATAAGAAGAATATTAATTTAGATATGTTGGAAAGTTTTCAATTGAAATTAGAATAAGAGAAATATCATTTTCAGAAATCTTTACAAATTTTGTTGAAGAACGAATTTATAGGGTGTTTACATAACCTCAAAAAATAGTAAAAAAAAGGGTGGTGACTCAAGACCAACATCTAACTAAGGGTATTTCGTATCGCTTGCTTTGCTTTTAGGAATGGTTATTATTAAAAAATTACTCTTGTTGTTACATAATCTCAAAAATTGCGAAAAAACTTTTATCTTTTCATTTTCTAATGGGAATATCTCGAAAACCAAAGCTAAAGGCGGTAAATAGATAACTTATTTGAGTTAAGCTCCCAAAAGTATGCCCAGGAACATTCTTCACATGTTGCGTCAAAATGATAACAGATATTAATTTGTAAACCTGTGTTTTACATAATGTATGTATGAAGAAAATCTATTTTGGTTTAATAAAATACTAAGTACATGACCAGAAATAGAACTTTTCTCATATAGGACCTAAAGTGGAAAAAGAAGCAATATTCTACAAGGAAGAGGGTGGTCGTGGGTGCCTATGATTTTTCCGAACCGAGGCAAAACTTTGATTTTGGCGCCCCTCTGGTTAGATTTTTTGTACACAGGAATATAAATTTTTTTAATGAATTACCTATTTAGCAGCTTTCAACTTTACATGTTGGATTAGGAAATAGACAATGCATAACAAAGACAATGGCCCTAAGTAATAGACCCGAATCTAGCCTAAAGTCGATTTATACAAAAAACGCGTAGAAATAAAACACAAAATGGAAAAAATTCTAAAAAAGTCTAGAAATTCAACTTCAACGATTTTTTTTGTCAAGAAAAAACTACGGAGTTTTCAGGAAGGGTTTAGACTTAAACTTCCGTTGTGTTTTCCGATAGCCCATTTTTTGATGTAGGTTTTTTGATATTTTGTATACATATCCGTTCAAAATATTTGTGTTGATCAACTATAACTCTTCATATCTTCAATGCTAAGCCATGAACCACAAGAAGAGCAATAAATATTTTGCCTTAATTTTTTGCTTACTACTTGCACTGCCCTGAAAGATGTGCCACTGATAAAAAATTTGTATCGACAAAAAAAACAAAAGAAAAATTAGGGTACACAAATTTACATTATTGTAAGAATTCAAATTTTTGAAGCTATGGCAAAATTCTTACCTATCCTTATATCTTTGTATATCTCAGTTTATCGTTTCTATACGAATCACCAGAAACAAACTCCCAAGGACATCTTCAAACGCCCAGTCCGCTTGAAACTTTCATTTGAAGACTTATATCTATATAAATTATTCCACTTATTTCCTAAAAAAAAAATATATAAGCCTAAGTTAAAAGAATCCATGCTTCTTTTCATGCCGTCTTTACCTTGACCCCATTAAACTTCAATGTTAGCTTCTTTTTTTTTTTTTAATCGGTTAAACCTTGAGAATATACAAACTTTATAAATAAAAATAAACTTGAATGGGAAGGTATCCTCTAGAAAATATATTCTTTTCCAAGTTATTTTTACAGCAAAAATAAAAATCAATATTCATTCATTCGAGGAATCTTTTTATACAAAATCCGCAAATTCGTGGAAGATTTAAAGATAAAATATTATTCAACAACTTACTATAATGGAATAAAACGATTAGGAAAATTAAACCCCATTCTTTTGCTCAGTTCAATTTGTCTTAAAGGTTTTATTTAAAACAAACTTTGCCAGCCTTGAACGAAATAACTAGATATTTTAAGGTGGGTAGGTGTTTAGAGAATTCCTTAGAGATAACTATAATAAAATTCCTCGAACCAGGTAGTATGCTCAAAAATAAATTATTCATCGAGTTATAAGAACAAAATCATCGGAAATATGAAAACAAATCATGAAATATGATTGTTTGCAAAATCTTTTTTCAACTTTCTTTTGTTAATTCAAAATTCTAACATTTTTATAAAACAAAAATAATTATGAACATCTTGATCCCTGGGATTATTTGTGTTCTTCAAAACCCTCGAAACATGTTGAGATGGGTAGCTATCTATATAGAAAATATTCATTACCCTGATTAATAAAATACACAACAATTTTTGTTATTCAATACCGCAATGAAAATAGTGTTTTGAAGGAACAATAAACATACATTCCCTCAATCTCTAATTCACTATATGTTTTCTTTCAAGCATCTACACTTTTGTGTTCAAAAAATCCCTTACCTGTTTTAATTAAAAGAAAGCTTCTGGAGTAGATAGGAAAGCATAAGCATCCTTCATACTATGCGATCTACAGGTATAGACATCGGAATTACTATATGTGTTGCTCATTCTGTGTAAAACCACATTATACGACTCCTTTTCATAATGCAGTTGAATTCATCTTCAATCCCCTTGTAACGAACAAGAAAATGATAATAACTCTCTTGGGAATGAACAAAAAAAAAAGTTTCAAAATAGTCCACCAACACACACATTATATACGTTGTACAAACATTTTGAGAAAGTAGTACATTCTATTTGCACATAATTGACAGGATAACAGCTTCCGTTTACATAGCAAACTTTATCCAAGGAATCAACAACCTCTCTCTCGCTCATAATTATTTTCACTTCCAGGACGCCCGCCCGTCCGGGACAGAATGGGCCAGGCCGAGCCATGCTGAGCCTCCATAAACGGATTGCCAACAACATTAAAATGCAAAAGATGTGTTTTTGCCATTTTTTTTTTGTTTTTGTTGTTCATGTCGTTCGACTTCATTTTATTTTCTTCAACTTGTCGGCCCCGCAACATCCGCATATCTGCATGTCCTTATGTGCTTCTCTCTCCTTTATGGATGCTTAGGGAAATCTCATTAGAAGATGGTACAAGTTGACATAGAAACGAAGGATTCTGGATGTATAGTAGGCTCACAACGTTCGGGAATGCTTTGCGAACATGTTTTCTACTACTATGTGGGGAGAGCTTAAATTAGTTTGATTAAGTTGATAGCTCTGTCTATTGGGAGTTGGGGAGAGGTGGTTAATGATGGTGGTGGAGTAGGTGGAGGTGGCGCTATAGACCAAGCGATAACCGCAACATCCTTAGGCCTGGCTAGGGTCCTTCTATTTGGGTTATTATGAATAATAATAAACTGATGGAACCATCAGTAACGATATTTTGTCCGGCTGGCCTGATGCAAAAGAATATGTATTTGTAATCATGGCACAAAACATGGCAGTGGTAGCGAGCGCGGCATCAGCAGCAATTTTATTAGAAAAGATCAAGGTGGCTGTTGATATTAAACAGGTGGTATGCCAAAAGTTGGTGTTTTGCCAAATGTATAGGTAGGGAAGAGATGGCTTCGTTGTTATTAACATTGTGTGGTTGCTACATTGCGAGGATTTTGGCAGGATGAAGGTACTTTTAGCATTATATCTACGACCTAGTTTCTAGGTTGTTATTTGAATAGGAAAACATGGAAATGACTCTTAAATGGCAATGTAATGAAAAAAGTAATTTTATGAAAAGGTTTTTTTTTTTTGTTACTAAATAATAATACACTGCTTTCATGGATTAATACATATATTTTGGTCCTAGATATTAAAGATTGAGGTTCTGAAAAATATGTAAGTAACAGGTGGAAAAAAAGAAAGAAGGAGAGGGACCAACATTGTGTTCATACCAAAGATTATTAAAAATAATAATGCTGACGCTATCAAGTAGATTAATGAATTAAAATTGAGACTGTGTTAAAGTGAATTTGAATTCTTCCTAGTGCCCTATTTCCACTATTCAATTTCTTAAAATCTCAAATTTATTGTTTAAAAACTGATTTTGATGCACTTATCGACTTTGGTCCGTCTTTAAGTTGTCCAAAAGCAGGACTCGTGCTCGTTGATGGTCCTTGCAAATGTTAGCTCAATTGGATTGCTAGTTTTTGAGTTTTAACTTTTAACTAATTTTGATATTTTTTGATGTCCATCTATCGAAAAATATGAATATGAATATGAATATGAATATGAATATGAATATGAATATGAATATGAATATGAATATGAATATGAATATGAATATGAATATGAATATGAATATGAATATGAATATGAATATGAATATGAATATGAATATGAATATGAATATGAATATGAATATGAATATGAATATGAATATGAATATGAATATGAATATGAATATGAATATGAATATGAATATGAATATGAATATGAATATGAATATGAATATGAATATGAATATGAATATGAATATGAATATGAATATGAATATGAATATGAATATGAATATGAATATGAATATGAATATGAATATGAATATGAATATGAATATGAATATGAATATGAATATGAATATGAATATGAATATGAATATGAATATGAATACAAATATATTCACTTTAAAACTTTTGAGGCCTTTTCGAACTGAGCACTCAACAGGAGTTGAAAAAGTAATGTTTAGTGTTGACACTAAAAACTGTTTTTATCTTTTTTATTTGAGGGTGACTTCATCATACTAAAAAAACTCTAATTTTTAAAAATAAACCAAGAACCCATTTCCTTTCAATATAAGTGTTCTTCATTTAACTTCAATTATGCTCTATGTTTTAATAATAAAAGTGACTTTAAAAGTCACCGTTAACGAAAAATCTAAGATGGACTTATTTTCTTCAAAAGTCTTAGTAACATTTGTGTTGAAATATATTCCTATGAATAAATAAATGGCACAAATGTAATGTGCTCAATTTTTCTCTTTAAAACAAAAGTAAGTCAAACAGCTGAGAAACAAAGTCGATAGCAATTAAATTTTAAGCAAACAAATTGCAAGTGCACCTGATACACACTAAACAGTATACACATACATATATTTCTCTCTTCGCATTTCCATCTGCAACTAAAACAAATTATGTACTGCTGACTGACTACCACTTGGCTTTGGCAAATACGTCCTGAATGCAAAGAAACAAATCAACTTGTACCTTAACAACTCTCTACTCTGCCAGGACTCCGACCTATTAATTTCAGCTTGAAGCTATCATTTCTCTTTTCTGCTTCTCCCTTTGCTGTACACTTAATCGTTGCTCCTTATAAAAAGCCTTAGAAATACTAATTTATTTAGAACTCGTTAGCAAAGAACAAAAAAAGAAAGTGCAGTGAACAATGCACTTGCTGTGCTACCCTCCACCCACCCACTTTCTCTCATAATAATTATGCAACCAGAATGCAGAGAACTTTTTTTTTAAATTCATATTTCAGTCAGCAGAAATATTTAATTATGAATGAAATATGAAATTTTTCCACTTTAACTCTTAGTCCACGACCGAACCGACCATCACGGACAATAAAGTCTGACCACAAGATTGATGTCCGTTTACGACATAACTTCCGATTATAATCGCTGGGGTAACTTTAAAGGTCTGCTTAGTTTTTTTTTTTTCTATTTTGGTCGACCATTGTCTTGTTTTGAGAACCAATTATTTCCAAGATACAAAATTGAATTAATAATCATATCCATTGTTAGTGAAGAATTAATTTCAATAACTCCACACATTTCTCAAATAAAATATCTAAAGCTCACTAAATGATGCTTTTATTTTTCAAGGCTTTTGTTTTTTATTAGTAGGTATTTTGAATATTTAACCGTTCTAATATGTTTCTGGAAATTAATTATTTCTTTTTTGTTTTAAACATGGTTCGTTAACTTTTAACTCCCGAATGTTGCTCACAGAAACAAACGAAAAATGAGTATTAATGTGTTAACAAATTACTTAATAGATTTTATGTAGTTTTAAGTAGGAACCATTAAAAAGAGAAATTAGTAGGTTAATTATTTGAAACGTAGCCTAGCTGGGACTTGTGCCGTGGTATGCAAATAGAGTTTGTTTAATGACTCGCAAATAATAAAAATAAAAAATTATACTTACTTGAGGAATTACTTTTCATAAGGAATTTTATTTAACTTTCAGCCTTTTTCTGAGAATAGATTTAATGAAGCAATGTAGGCTTTGTGGGATGATAGACACAGGTATAAGTAGATTAAAATTAATTTGTTGGGTTAATTTAATTCAAACATTTTAATATGAAAACGGGTCAACAGAAGTTGGGTAGGTTTTCTTTTTATATACATATGTTATGTAACTATTTTATGGTAGATACATATAAATTTTGTTTAGAAAAATAAAGCACAATTACATAGCACGAACTTCCTCCAATAGCTTAAGGCTGTAAAGTAGTAAGGAATCAAGGATGTTAGGTCATGACTAATAAATAAAAGTGAGATAGATTAGGATTAGGTATCAAAAAGTCAAAGTACAATTTTTTTTAAACTTTGGTATATAGTTACTTGGGGTGCTTGGAAGTACCTCCTTAGAATTGGACAAAAGCATGAAAGCCCTCCATTAAATTGTTAAAAAAATAAACAAACTAAAAAGTTTGAGATTTAAAAAAAGAATGCCATCTGAATTTTTGATCAAATATTAATGTTTGTAAAAAACTCGTTGGTTTCAAAAATGCACGACTGGGTCGCACGTACTTTCTTTTATGTCCAAGAGGCTGAGGATTTAAGAAAATTGTATATACATGGAAGTTATGAAAGAAAAATGTTTAAAAGCATGAAATATGATATTTAAATAAGCAAAAACAACTCTTTTGGAGAAAAAAAAATTAAAATCGTTGGAGCGGTTTTTCTTTTAAATAATTTTTTACATAACAAATTCTTAAAACATTTTTAGGGAAAAATGTTGGCATGCAAATCTAAGTATTTATTTATGTGCATATTAAAATTAAAATTAAAAAAAATTGTCAATCCGTTTTTGAGATATCGAATTTTCAAAAAAATTATTTGACCGCTTTTGAGAAGAAAAATTTTAAAATATTAAAAACAAATACCGTTATCTTGTATAAAAGTAAAATTTAATCTTAAAATATGTTTGATAGTATTAAAAACTCTTAAGGATTGAGTTCAAAATAAAAATAATATTTGATTTGATTAAAAAAAAAATTGGAAGTTTTTAAAAAATTAAAAAAATATTTTCTCAAAATTTTTGGAACACAATAGGGGAGACCGGGGCTAGTTGACTCAACATTTTTATTTTATTTTGTACAAACAAAACGGAGGCAGGTAGAACAAAAAATTAAACTCTCTTGGATAGATAATCTTTTTAGCATTCTTAATAAAATATAACCATTTAAATAAAGTTAATGATAAGATCCTTTTTCTTAAATTTGCGGGATGACCTCTGACGGGTCAACTAGCCCCGATACCGGTGTAAGTTGGCTAACACTATGGGGTAAGTTGACTATTCTTTTGTTTTGCGGACTATTTCGAAGTGTTTCGCATATAAAAGTGATTTTTATCAAATTTACTACGAAAGACACCGATTTATGATATTAATTTGATTGGACGTTCTATTTGTACTCCCATTTTTGCAACAACAAAAAGATATTTTTTTTAACAGCTAATCTGTAGACACATTATTTGATAATCAAGTAAAAATAAAAAGGAAATACATAGCTACCCCTTCTTATTGTTAAAAAACAGAGGATTTATAATAACTTTGATAAAAACTAGAATTTAGAAAACTCATTGATAAAATAAATTATTTTAACGCAACTCCCTCACAAAATAATGAGTCAACTTACCCCAAAGAAAAAGGGGCCTACTTGCCCCGACCGACTATTTAGCAATGAACGGGATTTTTTTGATAACGTGAAATGTAAACAGCAAAACAGCTCAATTAGACAGATTCAGAAACACAGATTTACTATAAATTCCAGCATATTTTTGGAGCCAGACTCAAAAACCAAATTGAAATTGAAAAGAGGAAAACAAAAGAAAATAAAAAAAACTACTCACTGGTGTAAAAAACAGTTTTCTTTTAATATCTTTGAAACGTGGTGTACCCCAGGTGTAAAAATATGTGAGAGTAAGCGGACAGCTGTATTATATCCATAGATAAAAAGAAAAATCAATTTTGTTACGTAAATTTGAAGTTATTGACAGTTAGTCTACATGCCCCTGGGACCAACATGCCCCGGTTACCCCTACTATTTATATTTTTTGGAAGCGTACGATAGACCAAAATACTGAAATCAGTCTTACCGTTTTGAAGAAAATCTAAAGTTAAAAAAATAGTTCTTTGAGAGGTACTATTAATAACGAGTTTTGAAAAATGGTTTTCGACCCAAAGTTAGCCTTTAAGTGGAATTGCTTGTGGTCGCGAGTTTTGAGAGTTCTTTCACATGAGTGGTTGGCGACAGAAATGAGTTGTCACCTTTTAAAATGGGTGCTAAAAAAATTAAGGTTAAATTCAAGCGAATTTCCCATTTGCAGATTTATGGAACGTGTCCTAATGTTTTAGGAATAAGTGTTTGACAATTTGCAGAAAATATCTCGTTGGAGGCGTAAAAAATATAAAAATGCTAAATTTAAAAATTTAAACTAATTTTGGTTAGTTTTTAATTGTAGATAAGATCGTTTATTCACTTTTTCGAAAAGTTTAAACATGAATGTGTTGATATTTGCGCTTGGAAATGCTAAATAAACTTATTTGCATTCGCAGTACAGATCACTTTCACACTTTACTAAAAGTAATTTATTGAATTTTTCAAGAAAAGTTGTGGAGTCGTTTTTGAAAAAATGATTATGTAAAATTATTAAAAAATTGTATGGCCAGGTACCGTTATTTTTGGTAAAAAAAATGAAAAAAATGTGTGGACAAAATCTCCAAAAACCACTATGTATCAATTTTTTTGTGGTGTGGTCTCCATGTTGTGTATTTATATGAATATGTTAATCAATAAAAAATAAAATAATTTAAACAAAAACAATTTTAATTTATTAAATTTTAATTTGTATCACAACATACATTTTTAATATAATTAGCGACGCGTTTCTGTTTTAGTGTACCATCATCGGGCTTAATTTGCGGAATCCATTCCATTTAATAAATTAAAACTGTTTTTGTTTAAATCATTTTATTTTTTATTGATTAACATATTCAACTATGTATCAAGTTTGAAGAAAATCGATCGAGCCAAGCTGTAGACGAACAGGCAGACCAGACAGACATACACATAGACAGACAGAAGTGTGCCTCCCACTTTTTTGGTCTTCTCTATCATGGTTATGTCATGTTTGATTGTTATTTCTATTTTTTTTGCACGAATCAAAAACTTGCCTTTAGTACCTTTGTATATCGCAAGTAAAAATAAAATATTTTTATATAAAAAAATTAAAACAAACATGTTTCACTTAAATTTTAACAGCCAAATTAAAAAACGTGGAATAGCGAAGAGTTAGCCTTATTCCATGTATTAAGTGCAAAATGTTACTAATAAAACAAAATTTCTGCTATGTGACGTTTACTATGCTAAACCACCGAAGCAGATGGTTTAGCGAAGGAATAAGCAGCAGACTCTTTTTTTAATTGGTGTTGGTATCAGAAGATTTACCTTTTCAATAACATTTTTTTTCTATGCACAATGGTTTCACTGTGTTCTGAAGAATATAAAGCAAAAGGTTATTTATAAATGGTTTGGTTTATTTTTATGAGCTTAGTTTGTCTTTGGTGCTCCAACTCTCGCTTCTTTTTCTTTTTTAATTAAATTTACCAAAATACCTACTAATAATTTAGATAGACATAAACAAGAAAATTCTTAGGTGTGTTTGTTTACTTGAAATTTTAAAATGTCAAAACCCATACGGAAAAAACCCAAGCGCTGTAAGTATGTACTTATTAATGTGCGGATAAAAAATACTAATCCGTTTTTGAAATATTGAACTTTAAAGAAAAAAACCTGGTTTGGAAACTCTTCTTAAAAACTGAAAAAAACTAACATTGTTTGGAAGTTTTTATATACAATTTTATTTAGGCCCATTTGCTGATACGGAACATAAATACTTATGTTCCACATAAACCCTTAAGTGGCACCAAACGTAAACTCAAACATAAAAATCCTTAAGTTGCACATAACTTAGGTGGAAGAAATAGTACCACATAAGATACTTATGTTACACATTAATTTTCGTTTACTGTTGATTTTGAATTTTTGCCAAGAATTTTGAGGATATTATTAAAAAAATGATTTGTCAAATTGAGGAGAAAAATATTATACCTATTTTTTCTCCATTTACAAAAGATTTTGTGAAGAAAATAACAAAAGTTATTTTGAAAATAATAGAATTCTTTTAAATTGTCGTAAGTATGTATGTTCCTAGTTATAGCCGATTTTGGTGATAAGTTTTGAGAGTTTCGGAAGCAAAATCTTACTTTGGAAATGCAAATATAAAATTTCTTGAAACTGCGATTGGCATTTCAATACATCGAACTACATTTATTTTTCTTTTTTTTTTCACTAAAATAAAGCAGGTACACTTTTATCAATGATAATGCCAACTTGACGTGCAAAGTGCACAATATATTGATGAATAATGGTATACTTTTGCCCATGAAACGCGTAACAACGCATGGACATACGAATATACCTACATGCTTTCACGTTCCACTTTTTTTTATCGCACTATTATTTTTATTTGTTTTTGATGACTTCTTTTTCTTCAAAAGCACTATGAACACAAAATTTGCGTTTCTTTTTTATTATTCCCGGACATTTTGAAAAAAAGTACACCGTAAAATACGTTTAAACACTAAAACTAACCGGAACGAGCAATATTTTGACATTTGCGTAAGCCTACTTGAAGTTAGTTAGAATTCAAAAGTGGTCCCTTACTATGCTGAACATAAATTTTTTCGAGCAACTTACATACATTTAAGTATCACATAGAATTTATGTGGAACTTAGCTATGTATAAGATTTATGTTCCGTATCAGCAAATGGGCCTTAAATTTTCTATAAGCTTCTGTAATTAATTTATTGGGTTAAAAAAGCAACTCTTGAGCTGATTTTGAGAAGAAATAAGTCTTTGTTAAATTGTTAAAGACAAATGTGAGGCAGGCTCCTTTATTTTTTGGTTCTTAAAAATGAAAAAAAAAATGAAGTTGAAAAGATAGACAGAAAAACAGATGTACGGGATTGCGAGGCTCTATCTCACCTAATTTATGGTCCATTATTATTCTTCAAACATCTATTATGCAGTTTTCGATTTTTGAATCATAATATGCATTTTATGTATATGATATGCTGATATTTCTTTCTCTACCACCCTCCGTTAAGAATTTAGTTTTTGACCTTTTTTCAGTCAAACCCTATTTTACCCTACTTAGCATATTAGATGTATAATTTTATACCTTCTACTAATAAGCTGTAAGTGAGGTGAGATGAGTAAGATTTCAATCTACTTGTACGTACATAAATATAGCATACATATCGCGCTATTTTCATACGTACCACTGTGGTTTCGTTAATGGATGCGGCGATACAACAACAGGTATCAATTACCCGCCCAGATTTGCACCCACTCCACCTCACCTAATTCGATAGATAACAATTTAATATCAAATCAAGCTGTAATAGAATATGCAACTATAAACGATTAAAATTTAAACAAAACAAAAAACATAACAGATTTTATTTATACGCCTAGTAAAATTAATGGAAAAACGCATTGCAAAACACACAATAAATCATTTCATTTATCATTTTTAATTATGAATAATTTGTCTATCTACTAAACGGCTGATTAAATTATATGAACTTGCCAATTATATATAATAAAAACGAACAAAATACGCGATTGATATAAAAATTATAGGCATGATGTAGAATAGAATAGAATAGAATACTATTTTGAGAATTTTGAAATGTTAATTTTTTAATTGTTTGAAATGACAAGCGGATTTTCTCTTAATTGTTGCACCATATCATATGAGTAATCAGTTTAAAATAATGAAATTTTAAACAAATGAATTGAATAGAAATAATACAGAGCAAAGATAATGTATTTGCAAAGGTAATAATTATAGGCAAATTAATGAGTAGCAGAGTTCTCGTTGATTTGATAAGCGATTAATACATTTGAATTTTAAAGCTGTTTCTGCTAATTAATAGGCCTTTTGAAATTAGTGATTACAGTTTAATAATTGTGATGATTTGAACTTTTTAATTTGATGAACATTAATATACAAGCAAAATATGTCAATTTCTTACGGAAATTGTTGTTTTTATATTAACACACTTTTATTAGTTTCGGCTGTATGTATGTATTTATGTAAATAATGGAATATTTGGACGTGATTTTGACCCACTTCAAACGGTCAGATTTGATTCAAACTTTGTACACTTGTCAAAGCCCGTTGATAATACAGTTTTTCGGTCAATATATCCAATTATCCTGATATAGCTCGCCAGAAATCATAAATTTCTTTCGGGATTCTTTGCATGAAAGTAAGAGAAGTTACGCATACGTGCAGCTCCAGACTTACTCTTTGGTTCTGGCATTTGGCTTAGCAAAATGGAGTAGAGACTTTCTTAATCGAAATGCAACTGTTAACACATCTGTACATATTAAAGACTGTTGCTTTATAGCAAATCGAACTAAAAAGTGAAAAATAAATTATAGTTTAAAAAACTAAAAACACGCTTTTAGAGTTAATATAACTAAAAAGTAAAAAATAATTCTTAGCATGAGAATAATAATTACTGACGAGAAAATTAATGTCACTGTTCTAAAAGCGTGGGGTGCCTTGTATGACATTTTAAAACTTACTCTGCATATCGAGCAGGTAATTATAGGTGACTGAAATATATTTCCGGTACGCGTGTCGGAAAGCTTAAATGGAAAAGCTCTTGGCGCGTTACCAATAGATCTGGGTTCGATTCCCAGTCCGGGCTGTCTGAATTGCTTTTTCGGTTACCGAAAATTACCCACTGACAGCGCCGGATTTAGCTTTTTTGGGCCCTAGGCCTGAAGAGTAAATGATGCCCCTTTGCATATATTCTCTTATAGAGTATGGTTTAAAACATACAAAATTAAAGACTTAAGAAAACAAATTACAACGAATTCCATAAAACAAAAACTAATTTTATTTATAATGCTAGTTACAAGAATATGTACATATGTATACGACTATTTTTCAAAGATTTTTACTTAATTTTTGAAATATTTTTTTCTTGTTTTTTTAGCAGCGAAGTCTTTATAAGTTCATCGAAATCTATTTCATGTAGCAAATCACTCTTAATACAGAGCAGGGATAGTGCATCAAGTCTTTCCTGCGTTATCATTGTTCGACAAGGACTTTTCAGGCGTTTTAATTGACTAAATGATCTTTCCGCAGAACAATTTGTCACCATCAGACTTAAAAATAAACGTAATCCCGTGTCTACGTTCGGAAACGCTGATGTAATTTTATCTTCCCACATAATCTTATATAAATTAGCTTGATTGAAAAATTTAAAATTATTGCCATTTTTATGCATCACATAACGATGGAATTGTATTAACTTGTCAGCAAGTTCTGAATTTAAATCTTCCGGATAATTTGACACCAAACGCTGGGCACAGGCTATAACGTTGACTTTTTCATTGCTTGTGCAAAGAAAATCAAATCGTTCAGAAATTTCCTTATATATTTTACCTCTGGAATCCATTTGTATTCTTAACTTATCGATAATAATATAAAAAGCGTTTATTCGAAACTTATCCTTCGGGCTTAAATCTACATCGGGAGCATTACCATCGTTAGCTATTTTTTTGCGAATTCGTTTTCGAGTAAACATGTAGTTGTGTAGCTGCCATCAGGTAGAAGTTCTTTAGAGCGCATTTCAATAGTGTCGAAATTATTACGTATTTTCTCCAGTTGATCGGACAATGATCTATACAAATTCGCGCACGGCAGTAGTGTTACGTCTTCGCTTTGCAAAACTTTACTGACTTTTTGAAAACTTTGTAAAATATCGTTCGAAATCACAAGCTTTAATGCAAATTCTAGTTTATTCATTTTGTTTAGTAGATCACCAGCTTCCCTCCTAGCATCTCCTTTTAGTGTATTATCTTCAGAAATGTCGTTTAAAATATCTAATAATTTTTTATATGATTTAATGATGGCAAAAATAGCTGCAGCATGAGATTCCCATCGTGTATCTGAGAGTGATTTTATGACATTATCATTTTGAAGAGCAGATTTTGAAGTTTGCCATCTACTAGTTGATGCAGTAGTACCTCGTGGCTTGATGGTTAGTGCGTAGGACTTTTATGCCGAAGGTCTGGGTTCGATTCCCAGCCGTGCCACCTAAAAAACAGAAATGTTTTATTCGAGGTACTGCCTCTTGAGAGGAACTGACAACTCCTTCAAGAGTAATACTTGTCATGAAAAAGTGCTTCTCATTTAGCCGTTTGGACTCGGGAGAAAACTGTAGGTCCCCTCCATTCCTGCCAACAACACGCACACAGGAATGGTTGAGAGTTGTAAGTCACTGGGCCCTGGTTCCCCACGAGCTGTTGCGCCACCCAATTTATTTATTTATTTATTTAGTTGATGCAGAACAAAAATTGTATAGCGATTGTACGACAGAAGAAAATCAACTGCGATAAGACAGCAATCCAGCAATCCACAGCACAGCGACCAACAAGATTTAAAGAGTGTGATGCACAAGGTACATAGACTGCTTATGGATTTGTCAGAAGAATTTGCTGTTGCCTCCCTTTATACTGACCGGACATATTTGGAGCATTGTCGTATGTTTGTCCTCTGCATTTTAAAATTGATATGCTATGTTCACTCAGATACTTTAATGCTTGATTAGCAATACCGGATCCAGTATGAGAATGCATCTCCAAAAACGTTTAGAACCGTTCAATAGGCTGGCCATCTTATATGAAAATACATGAGCGTTGCCGTTTGCCGAATTTGAAGATTTTTGAACATCTATTATCCATTTTGCTCGTATGAGCAATAAAGATTCAGTTGCTTCATTGTGTTTACTTACTTTTGTGGCCCCTTTTCTCGTGATGCCCCAGGCCTGGGCCTGGTTGGCCTAAGGGTAAATCCTGGGCTGCCCACTGATAAGGTCCTCCATTTCCTTTATCCTTTCTTTCTCTATATTCCTAATAAGTTCAAAATGGCGATATCGAAATTTAGTGCTCGGTATCAATCGTTATAATTTTTCACTTGTTCCATTCCGAAATGCGGAGTTTAAATATATGTCGACAAAGGCACCCCACTCTTTAAGAACAGTGACATTAATTTTCGTCAGTAATTATTATTCTCATGCTAAGAATTATTTTTTACTTTTTAGTTTTATTAGCTCTTAAAGCTTGTTTTAAGTTTTTTAAATTATAATTTTTCATTTTGATGACTACTACGCAACGGTGAAGGGTTAAAAAATAATTTTTATAAACTTTTAAAAAATCTTGTAAGACGATTACTCAAATTTCCAAAACTGTCCTTGAATTTTTCATGACGTCATTATTTGCTGATATATTGGTAATCAAAGCCAGAAGTATCTTTTTTCATTCAAATTCAGGTAAAACATGCAAACAAAAAGTGTACGGCAAAAGAAAAAATTGAATTGAAGCTGAATAAACAAGGTATCTGACCGTTACTTTTCATTAACCAAAAAAAAATATTTATTAAAATAAGGACCCTAAAATTAAGCTGTAGAATGTTTTCTGTTTCAACTCAATACGGCCACTCATCAAAGCTACAGCTCTTCAAAGAACACCAAAAAAGTTGAAACAAACAATAGTGTAGTTCTTAAAATCTGATATATTTTTGAACTTAAAAAAAGGCTGAAAGTATCTACTTTAACGGTGATTGCTATTCAGAACAAAATACATTGCTTTTTAAAAACAAATGAAGGGTGGTAACTGCCATTTTATGTTATTTGTTACATCTTTATCTACATCGCTAATAAAACTTTTGTATTGTTCAAAATATCTGAAAAATGCCAAAAATTTATAATTAAATCTTAACTCTATGAAAAAAAAAATAATTTTAATTAAAAATTGAAAATATTTCTTCATAAGAAAAACAAAATCCAACAAACTCAACAGATCTCTTATAGCAACTTACCATCAGGCTGTGGTGTTTTTATCGCACTGAAAATAAACTAAATTACTCGTTTAAGGAAATCGTTCATACAGCTGTGACCCATTAAAAACAGGTGCTTCTATCGTTATCTTAACATTTCTTTTTCATACAAAACAATTCGAAGGTACACGGCTAAAAAGTATTCGTTGTTTTTCTTGCCAAAAAAAAGATTTTTGTTGAAGAATGTTAATTTTACTTTATTTAAAGTGAAAGGTGATCAATTCAAATATCTCATCCTCCTTTTTATTACTATTACTATAATGTAAACGATTCCTTCTGGCTCCTTTTATTTTTTACTAATTAATTAAAATATATTTATTTTTTTATTTTTTTGTAGTTGGAATGAAAGTCTGTCTTCCATATTAACCTGCAATTTATCCAGTGTAATTTATTCTCACTTAGATTCCTGTGCAAATATTATCTTTAACTCAAAACTTTTACAAACTGTACCGGTTAAAAAGATATTATTTATTTTTTGATATTTTATGATAGACGTGTCACGTGTGTTATATATGGGTGGAAAGGTCCTTATGTACAAAATAAACAAAAACAATCATTGCCAGAGTAGTCTTAATTTAACTTAAATTTTGTTGCAGTGTTTCTATCACATATACAAAGCTACAATTTGTCGTCTTAATTTTCTTGGCATCCTCAGTCCTTTCCTAGATGTTTTCTTGTCTTCGTATTTTTAATTACCTACTACATGAAAAAAAAGGAGACTTGAATAAGGGATGCACTGGGCTACAGAATTATATTGGTTTTAATTAATTACATCTTCAAGGAACCTTGTTACCGCTATTATCAGTATCTTTTGTCAGCCACCGACATCAGTGTTGAATGTTTTAATTGTTTACTTTCCTATGCCCCAACAGCAAGGACAAACGTTATTTAGTTTCAATTCGAAAAAGGGGGTAATTAAATGCAGGTGACTATATTAAGATTAGAAGTTGTAAAATTCAACTCCTCCAATTTAATTATCATTTAATTTTATATTTATCCTTAAATCTTAAGACCAAAAGAGAAAAAGAGGAAAAAAAAGAAATTTTTTTTCGCCAAAGGCACTACGTTTATAAGAAATTGTTTTTCCCAACCAAAGATATGGATCGAGAGAGGAAGGATGGTTGATTTCAATTTGCAAGCAAATTTTCAAAAGAAATTGACAGATAAAATGGCAAGGTCCTGAGAAGCATGGTAGTAGATCTTATCAACCTATACAGCACTGAACCGGAAAACGACGACTTTTAATAAATTGATTGTCACTTTGGATTTATCGATGCCATTTTTTTATTGTTTAGCTTAGGAAAGGGCGCCAATTGGGTACTTATTTTCCTTCACAGAGTTGCAAATAACAGTGAAATGATGAGATCCACCATCCACGCTGATTATATTCGTTTCCACCGAAAAAAACATTATTATTTTGAAGATGCAATAGCGTTAATTCACTGGGGCGTATACGTAACCTTTTTTATATCATTAATTTTGCATAGAGAAATTATGTAATTCAATTTTTCAGTTATTTTTTGGTGATTTCAAGAGGATTATAAGCTGACACCTGAAATCCTCGGAAGCTTATCATCCCAGATAGCAATGTAGATAGATAAGGAAAATAAATGTTTATTTCAGGCAGCAATAAGCCTGAGAAAAATGCTTATTTTTTGTATTATGGATGAATAAACTGAATTTTGTACATTATTTTCTAACAACAATAAATATCATAGCTTCAAGGAATATGAAAATACATTTTAAATAAGTTCTCATCTTTAAAGATTGTGTCATATACATTCTCTTAAAAATAAAAGATGGGTATTGCAATATGGTAACTCACTATATATTTGGAAGAGTCTTAAGAGCTTTTTTTTTATTAAAATGTTCATACTTATTAAAATATAAATACAAAAAAAATATAAACTGACTTCTAATGCTAGAACAGAATATTTTTTTTTCGAAAAAATAAATGTTTCCTTAGTGAAAAATAATTAAACATGTTGGTAACTCCAACGATACATAATTCGGCCACGGGTTTTGTGGCAGTACTTTGGACAACTAAACAAACCAAATAAAGCTTAATTGGCTTGTTGAATAAGAAGAATATGCCTGTTTATAAATATTCAAATACTTTAAATTACTGAAAGTATTTGATACAATTTAAAACAATACATGGTAACTCACTTTATTAAAAGTCGGTGACTAAGTTTATTACATGTTTTCAATTTAAAAAATTGAGGGCTTAACCTTTTATAATTTAATTTTATTTTCAGCCATGTAGTTTTTACTTGTAGGATATTTTGGAATTGTAGTTTTAAAACGCACGAACGATTGACAGGGGGCAAGATAAATTTTCATTTTTTCGATATTCACATTCACTTTTTCATGGAATTACCCAGATACGAAATTATAGATGTGATTGTGATTTCGTATGAAATGTCAAGGCTTATTTAAATTGATCAAAAATCATATTCGCTATAAAACTCATCCATCAAGATACAACTATATAGCTTGGTACAGTTAAATTCAATAATTAAACTGAGCTTACTGAATTAAGTCCATGATTGAATTAAATTCATCCCATTATAAACACAAATAGAGCCACATTTTTAACATTCATCATTGAGTTTGCATTTCTATTTTTTTTTTTTTGTATGCTTGTTTCTGGGAGTCTGGAAAAATATTGTATACATGAGTATAACTCAGTAAAATTCTTAAAGGGCCACAGTTGCAAGTTGCCAATCATAAAAATAAAAAAAATATTAAACTTTGTATAGAATTTTGCACCAACAGTTCTCGAATGATTCGTTTACCTGTGAATGTTTGCTTTGTTTGCATTTATGTTCCAAATGGTAATGGTTATTTTTTTTTGCTCATAATAAATGCATCCCCAGTGAAATGAGATTAAAATTTAAATTTTAATTCATTTTGCTGTCCACTTAAAATGAAAAAAATATAACCATCGATCGGTGAATTAAATAAATAAAAAAAAACATTTCATACGAATAATTTGCTCACCAATATCTGTTCAGAAAGTTCACAATACAATAAAATGCAGAAAAATAATAATAAAATCAATAAAAACTAAATCCCCAGGCAAAAGCCAATTACTTGCATTCGATGTGTCCTTGTTCCTTTTAACCCTGTCAGTAGATAAAAAAAAATATCAATAATATAAAAATAAAAAGGAAAACCAATTCACTTTTAGGTACGAGTATATTAAACTAATTATATCCGGAAAGTGAATGAAATAAAAGTTTTCTCTTAATTTTAATTTTTTTGTTTTTCGCAAATTAATCGAAATTCTTTGAATGCCAAATTATTTGTCTTTCGCATGGCTATCGTGACAGGTCCAGATAGTTAATGTCACTCCTCAGATTGATAAGAAGAACTCGCTAAATGAGTGCCATGGAAGAAGTCCTGAAACTCTCTGGCACTTTGTGAGAAATGGCAGTGACTTGGATTGGACATTATTTTAATTAATGTTAAAATTGTTCGATTCCATATTAAATTCGGTCTGAAAGTGTGGAAATTTCAAAAGCTAATTATGTAATGATGTTTTAATATAAAGAAATAAAAAAAGGAAATTCTGTTCACTTTGATGATTTTCAATGGTCATGAATTCAAGAATTCTGGATACGGTTTTAATATTATTGAGAGCATTTCAAAGGTTTTCGGTTTGTAACTTTTGTGTAGCGATAATTAATTAAAAGCATTATTTCTTTTTTAATAAGACTCTTTACGTAGAGTTTAAGAAATGAAACAAAAATTATTAAAAAATACTTTCCAACTTGAAACAAAAATTGATATAAAATTTTATGAATATTGAACATTTTGTATGAAAATTTACTGCTCCTATTATCTGATTGTAATACGTTTTTTCTTGGGATATAAGTACATTAGGGTGGTCGTTAAAATAAGATCATCGCGGATGGGCCTTAATCGGCTCTAAATGAAGAACAAAAAACTGCCTATTTTTTTCAGATTTTTATTTTCATCCTCTAGAGTCGCTGTCGCGTTCCCCATTGTTTTGAACATACTAGGAAATTCATGTAAAATCATGTAAAAAAAATCCTACAGAAGGGGGATAATATTGCCCCGCTTGGACGGGAGGGGCAATCTAATAAAATAATTGCATTAAAAAAAAAAAAAAAAAAATAATAAAAAACATTTGCAGTGATGTTTTATAGCTTTTTGGAAAGCCAGAAGTCCATTCTTACGGTTCGTTTTTAGGAGTTTTTTTGATGAACAGTTTCGGCAAAAAATTATTTTGTTTTGTTATATTGTTTATTTCAAGAACTTTATTTGAAAATAAACTATAAAAATGGATTCCTGGCTTTCCAAAAAGCTACAAAACATTACTGTAAGTGTTGCCGTTGTTCTTTAACAATATTTTTTTCTATTTTATGCTATTTTTATTATCCCATCCAAATATAAAAATCAAAAAAACCATATAACGATCACCCTAATGTACATATCGTCACGAAATTTTAGTCGCAAACCTCAGATTCGGATTCAGCACCTCCGAAAACATTAAGTAGGGAACAAATCTAAACTACCCCACAATTTGCTCGCTAAGAGCCTTTTCGAGCACAAATTGACTGCACTAAAACATTTTAATGTTTTTTTTTTTTAACTAGGTTTTAAAACTATTCTTAATAAATTGGCATACCAATTTTCTTTTTTTAATATCATACAAATGTTATAAATAAAAATTATTTTTTAAGAAAATTGCTGCTCTTACGATTTTAAGTTTTTTTTTATAGAAAATACACATCATGTATATTCATATTTACTCGTAATAAACCGGCATTATTATTTTTGAGATCCTTGGTATTTTTTGAGTATGTATGTTCAATAACGAGTCACATTTTTTTATAATTACTTGCATATTTTTATAATATAAACCCTTAAAATTCCTAGCAACTTGAGGTATAAGAACAAGTACGTGTGACCCAAGTGTGCATTTTATTTTAAGTTAGGAAACTGCAATACAATTCTATTGATTTGACTATAAAATCTACTTCTATATTTTTGCATAACTTCGTCTCCCAAGTCAATGTGGGTGTTGTTAAATTTTTCTATCTTTGAGTATTTTTTTTTTCAATTTAAAAAATATGCACGACTGGTTCCTCTCAAATAGTTTTTGTGACTCACGGATATAATGTGTCTAAGCATTGAAAGTCATAAACCATTAGGTTACAAGTACCGGCTATCGCATTATTACGGGAAAGTGTAACAAAAGTCAAAAATAATAAAAAAATCATTTTTCTCTGATTTTTCTTTATAAACATTTTTTTTATAAAGCTTTGAAGTGCGAGGTTATGTGTAGATATCATTAAGAAACACATTTTTGCAAAACTGGAACAACATTTTTGAACTATTAATGAAATATATGGGAAGAAAAACAAGATTGTTGTATGGCAGCTACCCGTTATAGAAAAGCTAAAACTTAAATTTAAAATTACCATCTAGGAAATAAAAAAAAATAGTCGCATCAAAAGTTAATCTTTCTACCCGTTAAGACAAACATGTACACGAATGGTATGATGCAAACCTTTTCTAAGATTTCTAGACATCATTATGTTATATTGATTAAAGATTCGATGTTGTACCCGAAAACAATGTTACCGTAATAGTCCAAGAGCCGTAATTGTCCAGAGCTCCGAAGGTAAATCCAAGCTTGGGGGTGGGGGGTGCGAGCCACAGCAACCATCTTGGAAAACACGTTTTATTAAATATCTCGTGAACCGTGTATTGTTTTTTTTATCAAGTTGTTTCAGTGAAAAGTTTTTGAGAAATTAAATTTTAAAATTAATATTTTCGAAAAAAATTGTGATTTTTTTCAAGTTGATTTTTTTTTCAAAATTTTGCGTATTTAAGGACTATAGTTTTTTTTATTTATATTCATTGCTCTTATCTAAAAACTGAAAACAAGATATAAAAATCTTTATTAGTTTTTGAGAAATTAAAAAAAGCCAAAGGTAATCTTCCCCATTTCTTGTCTCTTTTGTTATGTTTATGAGGCAATTTCATAATTAAACCTTTTTTTCCTTTTTTTTTTTTTTGGAAAAAAGTACCTACCTCTTGTTTTATTTTAATTTTTAAAAGCTTAAAAAGATTTAAAAGAACTGTGGTGCTTGATTACACAAAATGTGAAAAAACTGATATTTGAACATTTTGCTGCTCACCATTGCCTTAGGCGTTCAAAACTCAGCTGAACATTATTCGTTCCACATTTGTTTTTTCCCTCCAACCAACAAGAATGAAAAAAACTGTTGTTACATAAAAGGGAAAATTGGGGGAAACATTGCTGAACAATAAGATCCCAAATATGTAAAGGGTGTTTTTTAGACGTGTGGTTTTCAAGAAGAAATAAAATGCATATAATATAATGTTGTGTCCAAGAATTTATCTTTATTATAAAGATAAGGGTTTGCCATTATGTTTTAAAAATGATTTCGGCAAGTGGCCGCCGCGGCTGGCTCGAATAAGACTCATTCAGGTCTTCTTCGATACCTACTCTGCTCCACAGCAGCACTAGCGTCTTCGGTGCGCACTGTACAGCGTCTCTGAGGATGCGCATTATCCACTTGAGCAGATGTTCGCAAACTTTTTTTTTCTTGTAGACCACTTTCAAAAATTAGCCTGGCTTCGATAGACCCCCTGCTGAAACATTTTTACCATATTCCCAAAACTCGTCAAAAAATGCGAAGATTAGATCTAAAGATGGATATCTGCGTCGCAGCTGAGTTCCAACCCTAAATTTGGGCGCCACTTTGCAAGTCTTGACAGGCGTTGCACTGAATATCAATATCGTCGGCTTTCTGATGTCAAAGCCTCGTAAGCCTGTTTTGAAAAATTATAATAATAATAAAATATTCCATTTGAGATCATAAAAAGTTTTTAAACTGGTTGATAGCACCAAAAGGTACCATAACATAGTTACGAGATATTGATTTTGAATTCTGTGATTTATTTTGATCTGAAATACATTGAAATTCAATTTTAAGACTTATGAGGTTTTGAAAGAAAGTCGATGATATGCAAGTTTTTACAAGTAACAGTCGCTGAATATACTTCTCAAAAAATTTAGGGGAGGTTTTAAAAAAGGGAACTAATGCTATATAAGCAGGATACCTGATCCACATGCCAGCCTAACTGAACAAATTTTTTTCCAGCCCACGGGCCAAAGAAAAAGCTAAACATTTACAAAAATATTTTTACAATATTATTGATAGGACTGCATGAGAAGATCCTAGAAATTTTAGCCAACAATTTCGAAAATTAGAATCTTAATTCTTAAAGCTTCAAAACCCTTTTTTTAAAGTCACAATACGAGCATTGTTCGCACTGAAATACAGCCTGTCAAAAATAACCGAAAAATTTTGAATTTTTTTGTTCCCTTAATTGTTTTGATTAGTGTAGGTAAAATCTGCCTTCATTGACAGCCTACATTTTTGTTCTTTACTATCGAAACCAAATATGTACATGTTCCTGGACCCCCACTTACAACTGGTTAACCCCAATTTTTATTTAATGTCAACGTAGACCCCCGTCGAATCTCCCGTGGACCCCTGGGGGTAAACCTAGACCACTTTGAGAATCACTGCACTAGAGTAAACGTGGTGCGAAACCGATCCATGGTTGCTCGAATTACCGACTCTACTGGGCGAATATGTCGACCGAATATTGGACGCAGCGCACGATGTGCGATCCGAACTATTATTTTGGTAATAAATTTGCACGATTTGCAAACGCTGTTCAGGAGTAAGTCTATTCATTATGAAATGGCAAACCAAACTGAGCATAAATCAAGTGACAGCTCCGAAAAAAAGTATTGCCAGATTGAAAACCACACGTCTAAAAAAAATACAATTTATAACATAGCCCTTAGAAAAATATAGTGATAATAAATCCTAGGTTGACTGTCCTTTTTTCGTCAATCGATTAATTTTGTTTTGAAATACAAGCAGATGAAAATAAAAATTAGAATTTACATTATGCCATTGATTTTTAATTAATTTCCTTCTTACTTGAGTGCAAGTACTAGACTTAAGACTAGACTTAATTTAAAAAGTTATGGTGTTGAACCTTTTCCGAGAAAAAAGATCAAAAATTGTAAAAAAATCCCAGACTTTAATTCTTACACCTTGACGATTCATTATGCTATTTGACTGCTTAGTTCCTTTTCAATAAATTTTACAATAGTTTGGCGTCTAGACGTCTTCAATTTTTTTCCCTTAATACAATAGGCCTCATTTAAATATAGTAAATAAATTAAAACTTAAAAGCCTTACCGCAGTAAAATGTCATAATCAATTCACAAATACAAAACAAAAAACCTACAACATTGAATGAATTATACATGAACAAAAAAAAAACTGCCTTTCTCTGCTGCAGTGGTGTTTTATTCTTAGTCAAAGCACAAAAATATTAAAAAAAAAACAACTTAGAAACAATCTTCACATCCAGAGTGCTGCAGTAGCAGCAGCCTCCTCTGGTTTCGTTTCATTTAAGTTTTCTGTTTGTAATTTTGTTAGTTAACTCTTAGGTAAGAAAGGAGAGAAAAAAAATAAATTCAAAACAAAAAAAACTAGAGCTCTCTTTGTGCACAAAAAGGAATAAATTATTTTTTTTCACATTTTCATTTTTTTGTTGTTGTTGTTTTATAAAGCTGAGTGCACAGTCCACAGTGTGCCTCAAAAGCTTGGACAGAAGAAGCGTGTCAAAGTAAAGAACACTCGTTGCAGCAAATATGTGATGACGATTGTTGTTGTTGTTGCTGCCGTTGTTGTAACTTAACTATTGCTGCTTTACAAGCTTTTGTACCCGAGTTGTTGAAAATATCACCTGAAAAAATGCCTCTTGTTTTTTCACATGTCTCAACATATTTATCTCATTGACTTGCAACAAAAATGTATAATAAATGTAGTATTGCATTGAGGAAAATTGTACTTCTTAGTTACATTTTATGTAGAGTTAAGTGTTTGTTCTTTATGCATTTTAAATACATAACTTTGAGGCATTATTGTCGTAAAAAGCTTCCGGAACTATGTATTCAAATATTCAAAATGCTTGAATAATTACTAAGAGTAAAAGACATTTTTTTTTATAGAACTTTATAAGGTTCTTAGATCTCAAAAAACTTTATCGCTCGGACGCTGTGCATTTAATAACATAACAATTAAAATCAATCAAATTATTTCAGTCCAAAAAATGTAACCCTCAAACTGAATTTTATGTTCGGTTGCAGTGCTTTTGAGCAAAGCAACTAGACTCAACAGTCAGCATATTGTCTATGGTGCTGAAAGGAATCATAAATACCATCATCTTACTATGCGAGGACGAAAACCTTTCCCAATCTTGCTTTAGGGTAGTAAAAAACAGAAGGACTTAAATTATATATCATTAGAAAGGTTTTTACCTCAGATATGCACATACGAAATAATATGTATATGTAGTCGTAAGGGCTGGCAAAGATTATTTGAATTTTGTAAGGGTTTTTAATTTTCATCTTTTTAAACAGTAGTGAGCTTGGAAGGCAGTTTATAGCAAAGGCTTTAGCTTAGTCTACCTCTTCTATAGTGGGTGGTGGAACTAGGTCTTTATTGAATTAAAATGGCTTCTTTTCTTGGCTTCCGAAAATTAGTTTGTTACGTAACCTCTAAAATTCTGAAAAAATAACGTTTATTTTTTCTCATGTTCAAATGGTAATATCTCATATTAGTTCCTCGTGGCATAATGGTAAGTGTATTGGACTGTCATGCCCAAGGTCTGGGTTCGGTTCCCAACCGCTGCCACATAAAATCAGAAATGTTTTTTTCCCGTGGTACTGCCTCCTGCGAGGAACTGACAAATCCTTCAAGAGTATACTTACTTGTCATGAATAAGTGCTTCTTATTTAGCCGTTTGGACTCGGCTCGACTTGTTGGTTCCCGCCATTCCTGCCAGAGTTGTAAGTCATTATAAGCCCTGTGTCTCTTGCGCCACCAAATTTATTTTAATATCATAGAGACCAGAACTACTGGAGCAATTCTGACATTGAAAGCGTTTGGAATTTCATTTAAACAAAATGTTTGAGCCTTTCGAAAAAATACATATTTTTTAAATTAAAAATCAACACTTTATGTAACTAGTCCAGTAACTATATACATTAGACCTTGCGTCAGGTCCGGTAGTTCTGATTTTTTGCTGAGTTGTTTATGATGTTGGCCTAGTATTAAATCTGATTTTTCGACCTCGAGCGCCGAATGCAACATTGGTAAAAATCCAAAAAACCGCGAATTTTTCGCGGTTTTTTCACTTATTGGCTATTTTAACCATTACGCCTTAACTTTCGAATAAAACATTGCTCTACGATTTCAACCTTACTAAATTTGCTTCAATTTGAGTCCAAAGCCGGTTCTGTAGACATAATGGTTTCCAAGGGACGGCATTTCAAAATATAGCAATACAAAATTTAAAACAACAAGTAGTATATAAAACAGTATTATAACAAAAACATGGTCTTTGACATATGCTGCATCAAAGCAATAGAGCGTGTAGATTGGGCCAAAAGAAGAAAACAATAGTACCAGATGGGGGGTATATATCCCCCCGTTTAGGCGGGAGGGGCAATTTTAAGAAAAGTTGACTTCAAATAGAAAAATAACCATAAAAATACAATGGTAATATCTGGACGAAAATCCATTCCTCATCTCAAAGCCAGAAATCCATTCTTTAATTTTTTGTTTAAATAAAGTTTTTTTAGCTGATAGTTTTTGAAAAATTTACTTTCAAACTCAAAATTTTGAGAAAAAGACGATTTTTTTTTGTTAATCTATTTTTTTTTTTTTTATTTTATCGTATTAAGTACTATTTTTGATTTTGATTTTCAATGCCCTTATTAATTCTTAGTTGAAAACTGAAAACCAAATGCTAAAATGACTTCTAGTTTTTGAGAAAACTGAAATTAACATGATCAACTTCACTGTTTTCAGTCTAGTATCCTTTTTCTTCGGGATGGGAGGGCTCTGCCTCATATGCGGTAGTTCTGATTTTAAGATGAGTTGTTTATGATGTTGGCCTTAGCAATAATCCAACTTTTCGACCTCGAGCACCGAACGCAACTTTGTGAAATACGCAAAAAACCGAGAAATTTTCGCGGTTTTTTCAGTTATTGGCTATTTTAACCTTCAAGGCCTTGTTTTCGATTATAACTTTGCTCTACAATTTCAGAATAATTAAATGGGCTTCAATTTGAGCTAAAAATCAATTCAAATTGTGAATTTTTTCATCAACTTTTGAATTTAGAATGCTGCAAATCGAATTGAAGGGGGCTTATTCACCCCTTGTGTGAAATCGTTTGCCCCTTTCCACTGATTTTTGTATACTGTGTAGCGTGTCATGTTGGCTTTATTTTAAGATCTTAATCATGAACATCGGATGAGTAGAAACGGAGTTATGATTTTTTAAAGTCAACCATATAAAACTCGAACTAAAACAGTACTCAGTTCAGTACCCACCAGTGAGTTATCTGAAGCTAATGTTTTACTTCGAGTTTTATATGGTTGACTTTAAAAAATCATAACTCCGTTTCTACTCATCTGATGTTCATGATTAAGATCTTAAAATAAATCCAACATGACACGCTACACAGTATACAAAAATCAGTGGAAAGGGGCAAACGATTTCACACAAGGGGTGAATAAACCCCCTTCAATTCGATTTGCAGCATTCTAAATTCAAAAGTTGATGAAAAAATTCACAATTTGAATTGATTTTTAGCTCAAATTGAAGCCCATTTAATTATTCTGAAATTGTAGAGCAAAGTTATAATCGAAAACAAGGCCTTGAAGGTTAAAATAGCCAATAAGTGAAAAAACCGCGAAAAATTCGCGGTTTTTTTGATTTTTACCAATGTAGCGTTCGGCGCTCGAGGTCGAAAAATCAGATTTAATACTAGGCCAACATCATAAACAACTCAGCAAAATATCAGAACTACCGGACCTGACGCAAGGTCTCAGTACTATGAAACTACAAGGTTACTGGACTAAACAGGCAAACTGACTTAAATATAATTTCAAACCTCCAAACTTTTCTCTCTCTTTTGATCGTTTGAATTGAATTCAAACGATCTGAATTAATGATGCTAATAGAATTCATATGACTCAAAGGATTTTATAATTTGTGCAAACAAAAGTCTCAAAGCTATCTATCAACACCATACTTCGAATGTTCTGAATTCCTTTACTTAACTGAAACTTGGAGTTTAACACATTAATGACTCAAAACTATCGTTTGAATATTTTCTTAGCTGCTAGAAATTCGCTCCAGGACCGCACATTTATGTATCATCCACATAGACTCTATTACCCGCATCATTTCAACTCATTTATGTCAAAACTTTGTTGTGTTGCCTTTTGAGACGACAACGACTGCCTAATGCATGGTAAAATTTAAGGAAGTTAATAAAAGCAATCAAGTCGTAAACTTTGATGATGAAGTCGCACGATAGAAGACTTTCTGTCACGTAACATACACATTAGACTGATTCAAAAAAATGAAAATGTCTTCGATTTTCGATGCCACTAGCTTTTTAGTTTAAGTTTAATGAAATACTAATTCTGGCAAAATTTCAGCCCCTTAGGTCAATATTTAGAGGTCGCTCATCGATACTTTCTGTTTTCCATACAAATCGTATGGGAACTTTTTTTTGATTCCTTCTTTATTTTATAACTTTAGAAACGGTTATCATACAGAAATGATCAAGGTAAAATCTGAAAGAAGATTTGATGTTCTTTAAAAAAGGTCCTTACTTCTTATGTAATTAATGTACTCCTTCCAAAGTTATTCAAGGTCAGAGTGGTATTCGTGGTGAATTTAAAAGTTTTTTGGATTCCGTGTTGAAAAAATCTGCTATAATACAAGATGTTTTGCAAAAGTTGTAACAAAAAGCAAGTGCGTGTGAGTTGCACTCAGACAAGAAAAAATTCGTTTTAGAGTGGGGGTCTATTTCCCCCCATTTAGGCGGGAGGGGCAATTTCCTAAAAAAGTTGGTTTAAAAAAGAAAACAAATATTAAAAATCAACGGCAATACTTATGGTGTCATGCTATTACTTTTGTATAGCCAACAATCCATTATTTAATTAAATTTAAAAAAAAAAGTTTTTTTTGTAAATATTTTTTGAAAAAAATTAATTTCAAACTTAGATTTAAGAAATGAAAAAGTGATTTTAGTTTTTAAATATCTTTTTGAAAAATTTTTCGTTATCAAGTACAATTTTTGTTTATGGATTTCAATACATTCCTTCATTTTTAATCAGATGCTGAAAACCGCAGGCTAAAATGTTTTGTAGTTTCTGAGAAAATTGAAAATTAAAATACCTACTACTGCTACTGGAAATTGGGTGTTTGTAGGAAGGAACAATTTAAATTCCAGGGCGTCAAATAACAAGAAACTTGGTTTTTGTTATTTTCAATTTTCCCAGAAACTACAAAACATTTTAGCCTGCGGTTTTCAGCATCTGATTAAAAATTAAGGAAGGTATTGAAATCCATAAACAAAAATTGTACTTGATAACGAAAAATTTTTCAAAAAGATATTTAAAAAATAAAATCACTTTTTAATTATTTTAAGTCTAAGTTTGAAATTAATTTTTTCAAAAAATATTTACAAAAACAACTTTTTTTAAAAAGTTATTTAAATAATGGATTGTTAGCTTTAAAAGAGTGGGTAATAGCATGACACTATAAGTATTGCCGCTCATTTTTAATATTTTTTTCTTTTTTAAACTATTTTTTTTAGAAAATTGCCCCTCCCGCCTAAATGGGGGGAAATAGACCCCTACTCTAAAACGATTTTTTTCTTGTCTGAGTTCAACTTACACGCACTTGCCTTTTTTTACATATTTTGCAAAACACCTTGTATTATAGCAGATTTTTTCAACACGGAATCTAAAAAAACTCTTAAATTCACCACGAATACCACTCTGACACCTTGAATAACTTTGAAAGGAGTACATTAATTAGATAAGAAGTAAGGACATTTTTTAAAGAACATCAAATCTTCTTTCAGATTCTACCTTGATCATTTCTGTATGATAACCGTTTCTTAAGTTATAAAATAAAGAAGGCATCAAAAAAAAGTTCCCATACGATTTGTATGAAAAACAGAAAGTAGCGATGAGCGACCTCTAAATATTGACCTTAAGGGCTGAAATTTTGCCAGGAATATTATTTCGTTAAACTTTAACTAAAAAGCTAGTGGCATTGAAAATCGAAGACATTTTCATTTTTTTGAATCAGTCTAATACACATATCTGCATATGCACATATATGTATGTTTAAATATTTCCAAACTATTTGCTCCACTATGTAATTGCTATTTAACTGAGAAATGCGTTTGCTATTTCTGTCTGTGTATTTTAACGCCTGTTTGAGCAACTAAGCAAAACTTTAAAGTTCGAACATCACGTTAACATTGTCCTTGTAGCTTGCTTATTCCATCATCATACAAACAATTCACATACCTACATATGTATGTATATGTATGTGTGTTCCTACACTTTCTGTGGAATTAAATTGTTTCAATTAATCTCAGTCGCATATTTCCTCATGCTTCTTTGGAAGATAGGTATACGAATACATATCGTATACTATGGGCTTATATAGTGTTTGGCAGCATGCTTTGTATTCTTTGTGAGAAAATTCCTCAATTCTAAAACAATGGTTTGAATTTGAAATGAAAAGAATCCAAAGATTCGTTCTTAGTTCTCATATTATATTGCGTGGGGTGAAAACGTTTAGATGCCTCTACAAATTGGACCTTTTTTTTGCAATGTTCTTGTATACATACAAAAAAGGCCGACTTAATTAACAAACAAATAAAAAGAATGACATGGCAGTTGTTTTGAACCCCATGAACGGGTCACAGAAATTGTTATTATCATACATTATATTTTTATTAGTTGTTTTTTGCTAAACACATAATATCATAAAAGCTTCTCTAAGGTAAATTAGTGCTTTAATACAAAATTGCTTCAAGTAAAATTAATGTACGTACATATATTTGGGTATGTGTTATTCCCAAGAGTCAGTTTTTTAATTCAGCCAGAAATTTTTTTAAAATTTTTTGCGAGAAAAGAAATAGAACGTAGTTCAAAAATTCAATGCAATTTTGAAAGCAGCAAAAAAACTGTTTTTATTTTATAACGGGAATATCTCAAAAACATGGCCTGATAGAATTTTTCTGACTTCAGATTCGAGTTCAGCACATCAAAAACCTACGGAAAAGTATATTTTGGTTTTTGTAACAAAAACCTTGCTGACCAGTGTTATTAATGTCAGTATTCCGCAAATTTATCATTAAAAAATTAAGAAAGTAATAAAAACAACTGTTTAAATGGCCATGTACGGCCGAGTCAAGCTGATCCATTTAACGCAGTTAGATTTCAGATTGGTTGAAAATGCAAAGGATCGGCGGGCCATCCAATTATTGAAGTCTTCATTTCGAAGAATCACTCATCCAGGAAATTCAAGTCAAGCCATAGAACCATTTTTTCACAAGCTGTGTGGTGCTGTGGCTGTCCTGCTGAAATTTAACGTCACTGACGACCATATCTTTATAAGCGACAAAATGAGGCCCGTCAAGCTGCGTCCACCACAGTGGAAATAAACTGCCAGGAAACCCAGCCTGACGTCAAACTTCGTACACCAAACCACCCTACACAAAATTTCAAAAAACTAATAATGCAATATTTCAATGCTAATTCGATGTTCTACAAATGGAAGAACTCCAAATAACGCAAGCCTATTCTTACCACTTTTAGACAAGGTTGTAAACTGTTGCAATACTGTTCCTGTGGAATTCAGTGGAATCTGCGATCACACCTCAAACATCTGGACTACGCGGACGACGTACATATGCTTACTCTCTTATAGGATCATGGATTTCCATCAAATGGCAACAAGGGTGGATAGAGAAGCTGAAATCGTTGGGCTTAACATCAATACGGCAAAAACAAAATGGTTCCGACTTGGAACTCCCTCATCTACCCAAGTAGATATTCCTGGGTAACCAGTAGAGATGGTGTAGAGTTTTTAATATTTTGATGGCGGATCGAACTAGATATAATCGCCCAAATCGGGATACCAAAAGCTGCGTTCGGAATGCTGTCCAAAATATTGAAAAACAACTCTATAAGCCTAAAGAACTGTTCCGCCCCAATGTTGAATCCGTGCTTCTTCATTGGTGCAGCACTTGGAAAACAACAACAACTATCACAAGAAAGCTGCAAACGTTCGTGTATAGATGTCTGCGAAAAAATTTGTAGATTTTCTGGCTTAACCGTATCTATCTCCAATGATTAACTTCAAAACAGCTCAGGTCAGGGAACCATCGGCTCTATAATTCGGAAACGTACTTGGCAATGGATTGGACATGAACATACGCTTCGAAAAAGTAACGAGTGTTTTGCGAGTCAAGCGATGCAATGAAATCCTCTCACGCAGCGAGATAGAGGAGTGGGCTGACTTAGAAGTACTTGGCAAAGAACGGTGGAAGAGAAATCAGCACAACTGGGGAAGAGTTGGAGAGAGCTGGTGTATATACATCTCCAGAAAACGTACACGATTACACGTAGGAGTACTGGAGGCCTTATGCCCCGCAAGAAGAACCTTATGGACGTAACAGGTCCCAGAACCTAAATATAATAGGAATCGTTAGCACTTAAACTCAGATTGTTGTCAAGCGCAACTGTCACTGTGTAGATTTTCAATATACGACCTGTAAAAAAGAATATGAATACAACTAGGCCAGGAAAAATGGGTTCCGAGGTTGAAAAAATTAATTCATGAAATATTAAAATTGGAATCGACGCAGAATTGCAACCTCTATAACATATCCAAAGTCCCCCAAAATCCCCGCATTGGCTTTTTGTGTAGATGCATTTGAAGAGGTGCAGACGGGGAGAATTTGGAGGTCTATCAAACTAAAATATTTGTTTGGGTAAAACCTGATCATATGATACATGCTTTAAGGGTAGTTTTTAACGCTGAATCTAATGAAACCAAATTTAAAATGATACAACCACCCAAAAAAAAGTTATAGTCCTTTTTATGTAATGATGACTTTTTGTTCAGGTACAACAGGTAAAATATTACCAAAAACCCTTTGAAAATAACGGTATGTTAATGAAACTTGGAATGAATATTTCATTTGTCATAGGAACTAAGAATCAAGAGAGTCCCTAAAAATATCCATGGTGAAAGGGTGTTTTTTTTTAAGGGGGAGGGGCGACAAAGAATGTTAACCATAACACCCACGTAAAAACTCTTACACTCACGAAATTCGCCAAAAATATATAATTTGTCATGGCAACCAAGAATCAAAATAGTCCTCATAAATATATTTGTTCTGGGGTTTTTTTTTATTAAAGAGAGGGAAAATCTGGGAAGAAGTTGGAAGATTTGAGCCAAAATTCCGATTTGCTGTAATTGAGGTATATACACAAAGTAAGGTATATGATTTAAGGGTATTTTTTAACGCTGAATCTAATAAAAGCAAAACTAAAATGATACAAGCACCCTTAACAAAGTTATGGGCCTTTTCAAGCAAAAATTAATTTTTGAAATCATATTTTCCGTAGAACAAGTCAAAAGTTAACAGTCACCAAAAACACTATTAGAACAAAGATATTTGTTTGAACTATTTTGATTCTTGGTTGCCATGAAGAGTTTAATATTTTTGGCGAGTTTCATGAGTGTAAGAGTTTTTACGTGGGTGTTATGATTAACATTCTTTGTTGCCCCTCCCCCTTAAAAAAAAACACCCTTTCACCATGGATATTTTTAGGGACTCTCTTGATTCTTAGTTCCTATGACAAATGAAACATTCATTCCAAGTTTCATTAACATACCGTTATTTTCAAAAGGTTTTCGGTAATATTTTACCTGTTGTACCTGAACAAAAAGTCATCATTACATAAAAAGGACTATAACTTTTTTTTGGGTGGTTGTATCATTTTAAATTTGGTTTCATTAGATTCAGCGTTAAAAACTACCCTTAAAGCATGTATCATATGATCAGGTTTTACCCAAACAAATATTTTAGTTTGATAGACCTCCAAATTCTCCCCGTCTGCACCTCTTCAAATGCATCTACACAAAAAGCCAATGCGGGGATTTTGGGGGACTTTGGATATGTTATAGAGGTTGCAATTCTGCGTCGATTCCAATTTTAATATTTCATGAAATAATTTTTCAAGGTTCCCCATACGATTTGTGCTATTTTTCCTGGTCTAAACGTACTACTTGATTTTCCTCTAGTGGGCTTAAGGTCAATAATTGATTCTATATCGCTTGAGCTGTAACGTTTCGGGTGTGATTACACCCTTCTTCAGACCTATTTATTAATAAAATTGTTTATAAGAAACATATATATATATCAAGAATTATTGTGTATACATTCTTATTTATCACAGTTGTAAGTATATTCATTTTTAGTTTTGAATGTTGATATATATATATGTTTCTTATAAACAATTTTATTAATAAATAGGTCTGAAGAAGGGTGTAATCACACCCGAAACGTTACAGCTCAAGCGATATAGAATCAATTATTGACCTTAAGCCCACTAGAGGAAAATCAACTTTTTTAAATTAAAGGTCACGAAATAAGGATACATAGTTTAAACGTACTACTCCCACTGGTTTGGTTTTACAGTGAAAACACACAAATTATGACGAAGTCACTTCTGTGAAGATGCTTCCACAACAACGAAAATAATGAAAATTCAAAAACTGGATGATGCAGAAAGCTAGTGCTTTTTGTGGGCATTTTTAATGCTGCAATGTAAATTCTTGGGCCTTGCGGTTTGACTTTGAAATTGAGTGTTGAATATGTAAGACCGTGTAGACTTTCTGAGGTTGATCTTAAACAAAAAGAAAAAAAAAATGCTGGACTGGGTCGCATGTACTTGCTCTTATGCTCAAGAGGCTGAGGGTTTAAAAATATTGTCTCTAAAGACATGGAAATTATTAGAGAAAAATGCTTAAAAGCATTAAATACGATATTTAAATTAGCTAAAACAACTCTCTTGATAGTTTGAGATGAAAAAAATCGTGTTCTTTAACCCCGGCTGGGGCGTCAACAAAACGTCTTCATCCTTCACGGTCTTCTGCAAGGTACTTTAGCTGTGGCCACGTCTTTCTCTGGGATTCTGCTTCCGCTAAGACAGTTGATTTCCATGTTGTTCTTGGTCTTCCAACCCGCCGTGCACCCTGAGGATTCCATTCTAAGAACTGCTTTGCAATTTCATCGTTTGGTTTCCTCAGTGTGTGACCAATCCAACGCCATTTACGCTTTCTTATGTCGACGTCCAGCCGCTCTTGACTTGTCCTGCGCCACAATTCCTCATTTGATAATGTTTGTGGCCAGCGAATCTTAAGGATGTGGCGAAGACAGCGATTCACAAAAGCCTGCTATTTCTTCGAAATGTAAGACGTGACCTTCCAGGACTCACAAGCATATAACAGCACGGATTTGACATTGGATTCGAAGAATCTCAACTTAGTGCGTAAGGAGATTTGACTGGATTTCCAAATTGGGGACAGAGTACCGAAGGCAGCAAGAGCTTTATTAATTCTGCTTTTAACGTTGTTGAATATGGAAACAAAAAATAAATTGCTGGGGCGGTTTTAAAAAAAATTAATTTTGTATATATCAAATTTTTAAATCATCTTTAAGGAAAAATTTTGGTTTGCAAATCTTAAGCATATAAATACTTATGTGCATATAAAAATAAAATTTCAAAAATAACTGGCAACCCGTTTTTGAGATATCGAATTTTCAGAAAAAATAATTTGAAACTTTTTTAAAAATTCAAAAATTCCTTTGTTTTTAATTTTGATTTGCAATATTATTTGAAATTCTTTGAAATTTGTATATATAAAAAAATATATCTAAATCCGTTCAGCCGATAGTGAGGAAATTCAAAATAAGAATAAAAGTTCTATGAGAGGTACTACTAACTGTCGCTTAGTGTTATACGGCCCTATCGAGGTAACCGTCGGAGCGGAATTTTCTCCGCAACGCATCCTTAGTCGGAAATTCAAATTCGGCTCGAAGTAGCTTTCATCGGAAGAAATTTTACAGAAATGCGACGACGCATTGCGATGGATATAAACTCCAGGCAGAGATGTGCAAATTAACAGATATATCGAAAATGCGATATATTTTCGATAATTAATTATTAAATAAACACCATAAGCGTTTTAAACCATGAAAAATCGGTGAGAGAGTGTAATTTATTGTTAATAAAAAGTAATTTTTTCAACTATAATGCGCTAGCGATTTTAGGAAAATTAATTAGATGCACCGATTTTTAAATCAAACTGTCAAATAAAGTCCCCTCCCTATTTCCAAACATATGTGTTTTGTTTCCGTTTGAAGTGTCAAAAAAAGAATAAATTGAAAAAAAAACACTTGAAACACAAATTATTTATTAATTTAACTTAAAACAAGCAATAATAACAAGAAATGGATAGTGTACCATTAATTTTGGACGCCGAATCCAACGAGCTAAGGACACGAAATAAAAAAAATATATGAAATGTGAATATTAATCACAATGGAAAAGGATCAATACACAAAACAAAAGATCACGAACGTCCTTTTTTCATCCACCAACATCTCTTTGTTTTGGTACCAATAAATTTAGCTGATTAGCCAGATCTTTCCAAAACACAGCCACAACTTCTGGTGTCCTCACCATCCGCTCATATTACTGGGGAGTTGTTTTTTCGTTCGGCCTAAAACAAAAAGTTCACAAGTCAACGTAAATAATGTTAATTTCTTTATTACTTACATTTTAATTATATATTTCTTTAAAAAGAAAACACTTTCCGCAACAAGCAGTGACGTCATCCTTAATCGGTTATTTTCTCTGTAAAAATCAAACTCGTCGAGGTAAAGAACAAAACTTTATATTTTTCTTAGTTTTACGTTTTATTAGTATTTTTACTATTTTTTTTTAAAGTCGTATATAAAATATTTTCACTGCTCACTTGACATCGAGCTGTGCTTACATGGTAAGAAAAGGTTTGCGTCATTTGGAGATCCACTAATTTTTGTAGAGCATCAAATAAGCATACAAATAATATAACATCATTCGTTTTTTAAATTTTTCGAAGGAAGGTGTGCTGGACGCAGCTTGACCTCAAGCCGGTTCACCCACCAGAATTTGTTGCTCGGGCCGGATTGCGGGAGTTAATTAGCATCAAATTATTGCATCATTTCATTTTTGAACTGCCGTTATAGTGGACGCAGCTTGACGAAAAAATGCGGCACATGGTGGTGTTGGACTGAGATTTTCTCGAAGTGAACACACCTTTGGTTTTCAGCCACTTTCTCAGCTATATCGGTGATATTTTCATCTCGTCTTCCCTAACGAAAACGACTTTGATCCAAAAGCCTGGACGAAATATTCAAATTAATCTATAAAATTGACAGTAGCTGGGCGAGATGGCACTTAATAAGGACGAAAAGTTGAACTAACTTTACGAAACGTTTCCGCTAAAGTTTCACATTTTTTGTTTAGGCTTTTCACTTTTTCAACGCAAAGTTTGAATGTATATAGATCTGCATAATTAATAACCGCCTACTTTTTTCTAGGTAGTTCTAGAATGGCGTGCAATAAATGAAACCTCTTGTTGGAAAACCCTGATCATATTTTGTAGCTATTTTAAACTGTACGCCAAAGAAATGAAATTTTGGAAATACAATCTCGGCCTAGTTTCATAATTAATGTTTCATGACTTACGAGTAGTTACAAATACACAGCGAAAACCAAGTTGCATCGCACAAAAACATTATGTTGACAAAACATATTCACCGTTCTAACACTAATATGCGGCAAATGTTGAGAATTTATGCTCATGAATATGCGAAAAGCCTCTAAATGTACCTACATACATGCAGTATTGTAGCAGGTAGGAAAGTACCTTTATATTATAAGTTCTCACTCTGAATTAACCGCAAGTACAGCGGTTATTAAGTGAAGTCAAAGCCGACACCACTTTGTAGTGCTTGCCACCGAACGTTGGTGTTGGTTGGTGGTGAGAACTAGTTGACAGGAAGGAAGGCAGGAAGGAAGTCCTTGGGAAAAATGTATCCTCATGCTTCCCGCCATTAGTCAAAATAATGGCTTCCAAAGTAAAATAAGTATGGGGAAGCTGCTCAAAACTAATGGAAATACCATGCTTATATGCAGTAACACCTTGTTGTTTTTTTTTTCGTTGCCTATACCTTATGCTAACCTACTTGCGTGTTTCTGTTAAGTGCGAGTTTTTGGCAAAATTTCGGAAATTTCCATTTTCATTTTCGACTTTCTTCAAAGTTAGTTTTCTGGCCCCAAATGACTGATGATTTTTGGTGTCGAGATACATAAACTTGTACACAACAAATGTATGTGTATGTATGAAGATGTAAGATGTAAGAAGTTTTACCATATTCACCTTCGTCTGTATAGGTAGTGTGCTTTTTATGATTCAATATGTGTAAGCACTGGGGAGGTAATATGGTTTTCTTACAGAGTGTGAGGTTTTGGAAATTTCGCCCCAGGGCCAAGTAGGATAAGTGAAATTGAAAATTATGAAGTAATTTGGGATGTTTTTTTTTGTTCCCGTCCCGTCGCGTTGTCGTCTTATACAGATGTGGCAATATTGGAGGTAGGTTAGACGTTATTTGTGTGTTAGGTACCTACCTTCCAACAATGTTTTTGGAAAAGTTTTTGAAACAATGAAGTTAACTCACTCCAAGATGTGTATGAATTTAGCATATGTAAAATATAATAATATTATAGAAGACAACTAGAACTTTTCTTTTTGAAGAAATCACTATAAAGTTCTGAATGGAAATTACAGCCAAAAGATGAACTGCTGCTTGAGCTTCTTGATGGATATGTTTATTAGTTTGGGTTAGAATAACATTTTTGAAATTAACTTTTTTTTTAGAGATTTGATGCTAATCTAGTCTTCTATATGTTATAGGTTACCATTTTAATAATATGTAATAATATCCTTGCGTAGGAAGTTTTGACGAATTATTTCACTTAGGGCCAATTCAGATAACACTTATCCACAGAATAAAGCACACATTTGTTCATCTTAATGAAAATTCACCAATAGATGTTTTGAAATGTTAAGCTGGAATATAGAATTTGAAAATTTAAAATGAAACTGCAAGTTGAAAATAGATTTTGTCGAACTCACACCTATTACGACTATCAACTATCAACTGATAAAAATTTTGATAGTTGGGAATGATTCAGACCGTTCTTCGGTCTGAATAAATAAATTGAGTTTAAAAATCCAACTTTCAAGGTTCATCAACTATCAAGTTGATTTAATATTCGTATAATAAGGGTGTTCATAAGTCTCTATTAACCAACAAATATTCTGCTTGTTCTTGGTGATATACAGGGCCGATTCTGAAAAAAATTATTTAAATTGAATATTCCCTTAATCGGCCCCCAAAATGTGAGTATTGACCTGTCACGGAAAGCAAAATGGCTACCAAAATTGCCATATTGTACTCTTAATTTTGAAGGTTAGTTAATTGAATCTTGAGCTGTCATCGTTTTTCGAAGTGCATTCAAAATAAAAATTTTACATTTAAGTCTATGCCACTTCCCCTGTCAAAATTCAAAAAAATGTTTACTGTCGAAGTTAAGTTTCTCAATAATAATCCATCTTAACTGGAATAATTTGTCTTGTAAGAGATGACAGCGTATTTGAACTAACCACATTGCATTTGTGGAATGCAATATTAATGAAATTTAATAAACTCAAGTTCATAGCGTCATCATCTTTTGCACAATATGTATTTAATTATGTACCTATATACTGTAGCAAACTTAATTAAATAGATAGTTACCGAAGGCAGATATACATATATTAATACTATATTTGGAGTCTTCTATACATTAGTCGTTTTGGTTGCTTCGCAATTAACATTCTATATACATTAGGTTGATTATGTCACTCTACTTAAATGATAGTCATACTCGTAGCATCTCTCAACTGAATATGACAGTCGTTATTATTTAATTATCCACCAGGGGAAATGAACAATGATGCGATGATTAGTTGGTCAATTTAAGAAGGCCGGATAGTGATTAACGCCATGCTTGCGAGCAAATATCTGGTTATATGTTCCAGTGAAATGGATTAATATTATTATAATTATTATTGTTTTAGCTTTTGGCGAAAGTTTTTGGGGCAGTATACTAATGTTTAACTATTATTTCAAGTGCTTGGCAAGTTAGTGTTTATTATTATTTGCATGTTTGTACAGTTTAGTGTATAAAGGTCAAGAAAAGAGAGTCTGCAATTAAGGTCAAAACATGGAAATGTCGTTAACATAGCGTGGGAATAAAAAAAAAATCTAATGGCGTCGTGTGTTGGATTTTCAATGATAACATTCCTCTTCTTTAAGATTCGAATTTAGGAACATCAAAGTGTTTTAATTAAAATGCAAAAAAGTTTTACTGAAATACTATTTTTTGAGATTTTTAATTTAATTTAGAAAATTCCACCGTTATGTACTTGTCAAATTGAAAATCATTACCAAAGCTTAATATCGTCCCCTTTATGCCAGAAGAATGAATGTGCAAATTAAATTTTTTCGACAGGGTTAGCTAGTTTGATAGATTTACCGATATTCCATGACATAACAGTACTTTTAATGAACGTACATATATCGAAGAAAATATTATATTTTAAAATATCAGTTAAGCCATTAGTTGATTTAAGATTCTGTTGTAATCTAGAAAAACTTTCGAGAACGATGTTGCAATATTTTCATTTTTGCACATTCATGTTTCTGGCATAAGGGTGACGATAATATTTCAGTATTTAAATCATCAATAATCTATCTCGTAAATGGTGAATTTGAAAATTCAAAGTCAATTTTTCTGGTCCTGGTTCTCCAGAAGTTTTTGCGCTGTCAAATTTATATTTTTAATTATCTAAGCTGATTAGGCCTAGTTAGAATAGACATACAAATTGCAAGGAAATAAAAGGATTGTAATTGGTTGATTTTTGATGTTGAGGTTATTTATAATCTGAGAAATGTCCTCATAAAGGATCAAAGGTCACAAAGAAGTGTTCTTGTAAAATATTTCGAAAATGCTGAGTTTTAGAAAAATAAAATGCACGACTGGATCGCACGAACTTGCTCTTATGTTCAAGTTGTGTGGAACTTAAGAACTTTAAAAAAATATATTCAAGTAATTATAGAAAAAGTATAAAAAAAGTATTTAAATCGTTCTTTAAATTGTATAAACAGCCTGATAAATAACTTAGAGCTCAAAAAAAAGTATGCCATTTAATTACTTGAAAAAATATGAATATATGCAAAAAAACTTTAAAATCGTTGGAGCCGTTTTCTTAAAAATTAATTTTTTATATATAAAATTTTTGTAACATTTTTCAAAAAAAATTTTGGTATGCCAATTCTGAGTATATAATAATATTCATTTAAAAATGAAATTTCAAAAAAAATGATCAACCCGTCTTTGAAATATTGAATTTTCAAAAAAAAACTTTGAATCTTTTTTTAAAAATCCAAAATTTATTTTTTCAAAAATTTTGGTATGCAGTATTATTTATATTTTAACAAAGCTTTTGTGCAAACAAAATTATTGAAATCGAAAGAGCGGTTAATGAGAAAACCAAAAATCAAAAAAAACCGTTATATGGCAGGTACCGTTAATAAATGTTTTTGGTAATTTTTTTTCTTACTAAAAGGTACATCATATCAACAGTAATACACTGATTTTTTTTTTTATCAAAATCGTTGGAGCTGTTTTTGAGTTAAATAAGCTTTTCCTTAACGATTGTATGGCAAGTACCGTTATTTTTTAAGCTAAAAAAAATTTCAATTTCCCCTCTGGAGAGTTACAAAAAAACCTTAAGTTCAAAATTTTAAGAAAATCGCTTCAGTGGTTTAGGCTGTAGGTTGAGGTACGGACAGACAGACAGACAGAATTTTGCCACCCACTTTTTTCGTGTTCTCTATCATCGTAATGTCATGTTTGATTGTTATCTCGAAATTTTTTTTTTTTGCACGAATCCAAAATTTGCCATATAGTACCTATCGCAAGTAAAAAATTGTTTTACAAACAAGTAGCTGAGATAAGTTTCACTTAGCACTTCAAAGTTTCCTAAAATTTCTCCAAAAGTATATGCATTTTCATCCACCCAAACTTAGAGATCGAGTGAAATGTGCATTTTTATTTATGTAAAGTTACCTAAGCTATCTGTTTGTAGCTTGTTTTTTTTCTAAAACTTTTTATATTTGAGGTATTTGTCAAAACCATATTTTCGTGAACTTTGACCCCTTTTGATAGAACGAGCGGTCATTGTTTACCAAAAATTACCCTGTTCCAATTTTTTGTTTTTTCAAAATTATGAAAAATAAAATGCATGATTGGCTCACGCGTAATTGCAGTTTTGTTCAAGAAGCCGAGGGCTTGAAAAAATTGTATATATAACGACATGAAAATTCGACAAAAAAATGGCAAAACTTCGAAAAATTCCGACAAAGCTGAATTTTGGTTGAGAGCTTTATTTTGACGTCTTTTACTTAAAACTTCCATAAATTTGGGCCGGGACAGATTTTTTTAGCAAGTTACAAATTGAATCCTATGTAATTCTACACAAAAAAGATTTACATTTTTTTTTGTCATACAATCAATAGATTCAGAGAAAATCGTGCAAAATCGACAAAAAATTTTGCCCTTCCATGAATCAAATTTTAAAAAGTGGTTCATGGTTCTTGCAATTTTCTCTGAATGAATTGACTGTATGAAAAAATATCTAAATCTTTTTTGTGTAGAATTACATAAGCTTCAATGTGTACATTCAGATTTTTTCCGAAAATCTGATAGTTTTTGAGAAATTAAGAAAAAAATGACTTTAACCCCCCCCCCCCCCTTAAAATTTTGCAATGGCCCAAATTTACGGAACCTTTTTGGAAATGTTTAAGACGTCAAAACAAAACTTTCCACCAAAATTCAGAAATTGACGGAATTTTTTCGAAGTGAAAGTCAAAGTTTCTTGGGCTAGTATTTAAATAAGCTAAAACAACTTCTTTGATTGTTTGAGGTGAAAAAAAGAACGCCGCCGCACAGTGCGTCGAGTCTATGAACATGGTGGACAAAAATCTGTATTACAAAAAATATGGCTTTTCTTTTTTAATGTTTTTGACATTAAAATTATGTGTTTTGTACTTTTATTAAATGATTTAAGTTAATACAATGCCAATTTTTGTCCAAGCTTGAAGCTCTTAAAATTTTAATTAAACTGACCTATAAGATCGGTTATGTTGGACTCCTCAATACAAGTTGCTTACATTATTGCATACACAAACATTTTATTGGTCTGCAATAGACACTCGAAGAACAACGGTCATTTTTCCATAGCTCAATACCAGCATTATCCTCGACAAATTTCAAAGGGGATAACGCTATCAGAAAAAGGAATTCGCCTGTGTTTTCAGAATAAGTAAAGAGTTTTTTATGCTGACTATGCCCACAACTTCCTTCAAAGCCCCAGTTGCAGATAAAAGCAGCAGTCGTGGCATGTTGGATTTCAGAAATGTCTGCAATACTTTCTGCAGTCTTATTTAGGAGTTCTTGGAGGTGAACAGATGCAGTTGTTCTGTTCTGTTGCCTCCATTTGCCTAGGAAGCGCTTGTGTTTTAAGCTTTCTCAGTTTGTATAAGCTGGGAAAACAATTTATGCAAAGCATTAACAACTGATCGTAGAACATTATACTTTTTTCTGAGATATTCAGGTCTAAATACAATGCTTACGCCTCTTATGGAGTTTAACTTTTTTCAGCAAGTTCAACTCTTTCGCCAGATAGTTCTGCTGCAAAATTAAGCTCTTCATTGGAGTTTGAGAGCAAAAAGATCCTCAACTCTACGTTTTTTTGGTCTTGTGGCAAGCAACTTCAAATGGTTTTTGAGGTCTTCCCTGACTGGATCCCGGTGTATCATTTAAAGCATTATTGGTCATAATATCTAAAATACTGACAGGAAGTATAAAATCACTTTTTAACAACACTTCATGCCGTTTGAAAAGTACACCGCCGTTCCGTGAGCATTGTTTCCATCGATTATCAAGATTAAAGTCAAAAACTTGATTTTTTATGCTAAAATCACTTTTTATTGAACTAGAACAATTTGTATTTGTAATTAATTTAATATAAAACTGGTAAATTCTTTAATTCTAGAGCTTTTAGTAAAAAAAACCCATTTTCAATTTTTTTTTATTTTTATCGGTTGACCTTGTCTAACAAAAAGTTAAATATTTTGAAGGTTAGCAAAAATTATCAATGAAAGTTTTTATTTTTAGAAAATACAATAATGGAGAAGTACAATGACATACAAAATGTTGATATACTTTGATACATTTTTTTTAAGCTCAACTTAAAGAATTTTCCATGCCTCAAAACAGGACGTCTTTTTGATAAATTAATAAAAACACTAATTCCACCAAAAAACTAACTTAAAAAACTCATACCAGCTCTTAAGGTATCCATAACTATTATTCACAAGAAAAAAATATTGATAATAGCATTAATTTTTTACACGAGATCAATTATCGCACAACAAAATCTAATTCTAAACTAGCACTGAAGCTAAAATTATCTCCACTGCTGATAACAATTCGGCTAATCGACCGACAAGAAGAGAGCAAACCAATAAAAGAAGCAAATTAGAGATATTTAAGATGTTCCTGTTGGGCTCCACAGCATTTTAGCTTTAAATCACACATTCACTTTTTTGATTTTTGCCCACTGGTCAACGCACTGTGCGCCATCTTAATACTTGATTGAATGTGATTGTATGAAAAAAATTACAGTCCAACAACTCAACAATTATGCCATGAGGTTAGACGCTATGTACCAAGTTTAAAAAAGATCGATGCAGCAGTTGCGGCTGCAGCTTAACGGACAGACAGACCGACAGAATTGTGAGACCAACTTTTTTCGTCTTCCCTATCATTTTAATATCAAGTTTGATCAAAATCTCGAGTTTTTTTACGAATGCATAACTTGCCTTATATATTTTATATTTCTTGTTAATTAATAAACATATACAAAATTGAAGAACACATTCAAATTTGTGACTACCAATTAACCACTACTTAAGGGCAAATCATCCATCTAACCACACTCTGATTGTCGAATATGGTGCAATATATTGCTGTTAAGTCAGTAAAAATACTGACAATTCATTCACCAATCATCATCATTTATTTATATTTTTTAATATTTATTTTATATACAGTTTTTTAATATTTATTTGCTATTTTCCAGATGAGTGGTAAACGCAGTCGTAGCTTTAAATGTGCTGTCCATCAACGTGATCGTGAAATTTGTTCAGAAAATGATTTTCATTTGATACTAGAAGAGCCGCCATTTTTCAAAAAAATGGTTCATGTCATTGCTATGGAAGTGCTGCCCGACGAACGTGATCGAAAATTCTATGCTGATAAGTATTCCTGCTGTCCACCACCTCTGTTTATAGTTCTAATGACATTTATTGAGGTAAGATATAGTTGAGTTTGACAAAACAAAAAACCCTTATAATGATTTTTCCCTGAAAATTTAATTAGCCTTATTAACCACCGACAAAAAAAATACACGTTTCATTGGAACTGCGATAGTTATTAATTAAAATTTGTTTGCCGTGCTATTTAACCGCAAAATGTTGTATCCCAAAAAAATTGAAACAATAATTACTTTATTATAATATGCTCTTTTTAAAATAATTACCAAGCGTCAACTATAGTTAGTTCGATAGTGATGATGTTAATGTCCTTCCATTCACACACGTATACTATATACCTCCTACACCACCTTTTTCTACCGCACACTGTGACTTTGTTCGGTATATTGATTAAAGGACTCTCGCTCTATTGTACTCGAGCAAAAGACTTTTTATTTGAGTTTGCTGACCCGATTAAAAATCATGACAAAAACTGTAGTTATACACGTATTTGTATGTATGTATGTATTGTATATTCTATGATAACACAGAATATAACGGGGAAAACCGTGTTCATAGAAAAAGTTTTTTCAACTTTATTTTTAAATATGTCCCGGTTGATGAGGATGATAATGGGTTCCGACATAATTACTTTTCTCGCTCTATACGACACAGGGTTCAAATCCCTGGGTTATTTGATGGAATTCTGCCATGATGCTATTCGGTGAAAGGATGTTTTGCCTTGTTGAGGATGCTTTTAGGTAATTGATGGCATAAGTAGATGAGTTTTTTTTTCCTTGTTTGTTTGCTATTTGCTTTCTATACCGAAAAATATTCCTTGTCCTTTGAGCGATGAAGTGAAATTGAACATGAAAATTTTCTGTCAATAATGATGAGTTGGAGAGACCTCAAAGGATTCAGTGTTAAATTTGTATGAGTAAAAGGGTATAACATCATAGTGACATCAAGCATCGATAGAATATTGTAAAGATATACATAGTTCTTTAGTTCAATTGTAATTTAAAATATCATTTTGACTTTCGAAAAGCTTTTAAGAAATATTTCTAAATGCCATAGAGAGTAGAGAGGTTGCTATATAATTTTAAATTCAAATTGAGGTTTTAGTGGTTGGTTAAGAATGTCAAATATTTGACTTCCATTCAAAGAACATTTCTTTCATATAAATATTGAACAGCAAGGAATTATGTAAATTATTACGAAGACCAGGAATAGTTTGGCAGAAATAATTGCTTTAAATAAATTCATGAAAATGAAACGTCTAAGACATGAAAGAGAGATTTATTTGGTTTGGAGTTATATACGAACAAGGAATTTTCAAATTAAATTCAAAAATATCGACCAACAGCTAAGAAATATAATAATTGTAAAGCATAATTTTAAAATAAGTTGAAGCAATCTATTATTCTTAAAGAACTAATAGCATTGTTAAAGCTCTTCTCTTTGAAGATTCATTAACCTATTGTTATATACAAAATTTTACTAATCGAGAAACAAAGACTAAGGGCCTTACATATAACAAGGAAGGACATTTTATTTTTAGTTACCATTGATAGTTGAAAATCTGTTTGAATCTAAGTATTTTCCTACAATTTTGACTTTATTTTTTCACTCGATTCCTTTAACAAAGCAAAATAACTCAAAATTTGGGAAAAACCAGTTCATTTCCAGGGATCTTTACCAGTTATATCGGGTTTTCAAAATTTTTGATTGAAAACTGGATTTGTTCACAAATATTCAAATCAAACAACTTTTCGTGTTTTGAATAATAGAGCCACGAAGTATCCAAGAGCGTACTCAAGATTTCGATCAGGGGGGGCCGAACTCATTCAAACAAATTGTTTTTGCCTCAGAAACATACCTGAAACGTCGCAAAAAACAACTTAACTTTTTAATTTATCACTTTGACCTGAAAGTCTGCATAAGAAGAAACCTTATTTGGAACTGAAATCTAGCTTAGAGATGCATTTAAAAGAAGACTAATTGCCTCATGTATGAAATATATTTTGATTAGGAGGGACAATCGCCCTCATTTCATTTGCACTTGGACATATCTGTCCATGTATTAAATTTTGGAACATTGAGTAAGAAAATAAAGTTGTATAAAGATTTTTAACATGTTTATTTCTTATAACAATTTGTTGCTAAGGAAAATATTGAACTAAAAAAAAAATAATGTCATAAGAAATGTATTCATATTCAATGACGTGTCCATGGGTCCGTACTTAATTTTTACGGGTTTCAAATAAATATCGTTTAAAATTTCTTAATTACTAAGTGGGGGGCAAGAAGAGGTATTAGCCCCCCCCCCCTGGCTCTGAAATACCACAGTACTTCATTTCCAATATATTTTTAATTTCGAAGCTTTGACAAATACTTGCTATTTTTCTGATGAAGTACTCTCCCCTCATCTTCTAAATATTTGCTCCTCATGCAGGCACTTATGCCTTACTCCGAAACAGTTTTTGAGTCATGTCTGGAATTGAGATACTGTTGAAGGCGTGCCTAGTTATAGATGACCTTTGACCCCTAATAGTCTAGTCATATTGTGTTTTCGCCATGCAAATTGTGTAGTTTTGCTGAATCCGAATCTGAGGTTTGCGCCAGGGGGGATCCAGACTTTTTCCCAGGGGGGGGAGGAGAGGGGTCACGTTCTTCAAAATGCATGGTATTGCATAACAAAATTAATTTTTTATCCAAATACATATACAAAGTTTAAGAACAGTAATTTTTGGCCTTAAAACCTTAGCCCTTAAAAAATTAATTTTCCCTTTTGTATCGTAACACGAAGAAACTCCAGTAACATCCACTGTACAAAACAGAGGTATGTCGCCATATAAAAGAAAACATTGAATTCCCAACAGTTTGGCAAGTGCAATGTGCAAGTATCAAATCCTCCGGCAAATCGAAGCAATTGCAATCGAAAAATTGATTTGCTACCGAAATTTGCTTTTCAATATCACCCACGATTTATGGCACCAGTTTGTGAGATATTCCCAAAAAATGGGTAGAATCTGAAAAACCAAAAATTACAAAACCAAAATCTTGAATAACGAAGTCTCACATTTTCTCAATAATCTCATCTCAAAACTAAAAAATCCCATTTTTAAAAATTTCGCATTTACATTTTGCAACACAAAAATTTCGAAAATATGTTTTCGAAATCTCGAAAATTATAGTCTCCAATATTAAAATCTCGCATTTCCAGTAACATTCGCCCCGAGTTTCGGACTGAAAAAAAACATTAAACTCGAAGACGGATCTCCAACAGAATCAACAGAAGATTTGCAAAATTTTGATTAAAAGTGAATTTTCTACGATATTTTGCCGGATTTTAATTTGTGAGACTTAAGCTTGCGAGATTTTTTTATTGTGGTATCGTGCTCCGATTTTGTAATTGCAAGATTTTGTAACGCTTTGATTTAATTTTCAAGATTTCTTACCCAACCAGATAGGTCACTATAGATCGTGATAAGTAATCGGTTAGTGAGGTATTTTGTTTAAATGAATTTTAAAACTTTTATTATAGGTCACTCAAGGTCATTACAACAAAAAAAAAACTGTCGGTACCTCATTAATTTTATCTTAAAAAACAAGTATAAAAGGTCGTAATTGGTAAGGCATTGATTTTTTCAATAAATCTCCAAAGCTTTATTAATATCATAGTAGTTTTTGGCACCTCATTTATATGTTTTCGCTAAAAAATCGTATACTTACCGAAAGGCCACTGACTCATTATGAGAGGTCAACTAAGTCATACTGTGGTATGGATTTTTTTTGTAAATTCCTAAAAGAAATCTATGCCTGACCAATTACTGAAACCATAGCTGACTTTTCATGACCATTTTGCGACCTTTGAAATGTCACACATACCTGTAAGGTTTAAAGATTCAAAGGCCCTTTGGCCTTTAAGGTATCAAATTGATAACTTAAATGTATGTCAACATTCGATTTAATTTTTAGTTGAAATGAATTTGTTAAGAAGCAATTTTGACAAAATCAACAAACCAATTTCGAAATAGTTGTGTCCTTAAAAACGCACAAATGTTCGTAGATGAATTTTGTCTTTTTGTGCAATCATTTTTTCATGATGGAATTCACATATTTTAAATTTCCTTGTGCTTGTGAAAAGTACCTCATATAACCCCAAAGCCCCCCTTGTATCCCCCAATGGGTTGCGCCTAAAATTTCGTGACACAACATAGAAAAAAATGATGCAAAAATTATTTGTTTTTTAGTTTTTCACTTATGGGTCGAAAACTTTCATTTATTCGTAAATTGTATCAAGGTACAATAGAACGTATGAACAATTTCCAACAAATCTTTTTTCTGCGACACCCCATTTGGACTAAAGCACTTGTTTCAAATTGACGTATTTTTGCTGCTTCTGAAAATCCACACCTATTATAATTTGTCAAAAATCCACGTAAGTTAAACTGAACTTAATACAAATTGCGTATGACGAAAGCCCTCACTATGTCACTGATGAGTCCAAGTGAGTAAGCCAATTTGTTGAACTAAAGGCCATACAAAATCACCAATTAATTTCTTTGTGTGACAAAATTTGATTTTGACTTAAACATGAACCAAGATATACTTTTCTGATGGTTTTTCATTCGCTGAGTTCCATTCTGGTCTCAGAATTGCTGTAGCCCGTTACAGTTTTGAGACATTCGAATCTAAATTAAAAAAAAAAATGAGCTTTAGATGCAATTAAATTTGTATGGTCATTCTGAAGTATAAACATTTTTCTTCAAAATCCTTTTTGCATCTTTCAAATATCTTCATTCATCTTTGAGAAATCATTAATTAGTTGTTAGCCTTTGTCTTAAACTACCTAATTTGAAAATATTCCAAATTCATAAATTTCAAATGAGGATTTTTTAGCGAGAAATAGGAATGGAAATTGTTTATACTTTCAATTCCACTTTGACACCTTAATTTTTTAACCATCAGTTTTCGAGTTACAAGCAAAAAACTGCACTTTTTTTGTACCACTTTTGGCAAATTTTTGCATGTTGCGTCATGAGATTCGGATTCAGCACCCTCGAAAATATAAGCCTGGGAAAAAATCAAAGCTACCCCGAAATTTTCTGGCTAAGGCCCCTTTTATGCACAGATTGACTGGTCTATAAAATTAAATTGCTTCTAGATACATATTTTAGCTCTGTATTCACTTTTTGTTATTCATTTTTATTTATTATGTTGGGCCTCAGATGCATCGGTTACTGGTCGGCTTGTAGTAAGGCCTGATAGTTGGATAGTCGGCAGCCGAAATGTCGTTTATCTCTTTCAAGGTAGTACAAAGCTCAAAATAATGATTAAACTTAAGAATTGAATAACTCAAAGCCAGCCGTTTGCCACCTCTAGAGTCAAACGTTCTTTCCCTTTGATCTTATACGTTCGAGGCTTTCTTCTTTTTCTGGCAATATATTTATTTCAGGATCAAGTTTAATTTCCGTCTTTAAAAAATCAAAGGAGGAATTCTCTACATGTAGAGGTACAATGTGCTTATTTTTTCAGTTCCGTAATTCTTTCTATACAATTCTTTATCCGCGTATTATATTCTCGCCATTTATTTTGTAACCCGGCTTTATTTATTTTACTACCAACCCCAATGTTTTTCTAGAGATAATACGTGCCCGCTCAATACCGAACGACTGTATGGGTCATTGATCCGCAGATCAATTGATTCAATAAAGCAAAAAAAAAAAAAAAAAATAATACCTCTGCGAGATTTTTACCGGTAGTGAAACAAACAAATTGGCGAAATGAAAACAAAATTGGCGCCTATATCTGTTTACAATTTGGTCCATAGTGCAGTTGCTGAATATGCTGGGAATACATTCATTCATCGTTGTACCCCGCGTAGTCGTCGGTTGGCGTGGCGTCAGCATTCGCGTCGTCGACTTTGTCGTTGTTTGCACATGTGAGGTAAACGAGACTATGTGGCCAGTGGAGAGCATCATGGCCATTTGTATACGACGATGATGGCGTCAATAGCCACTAGCTCTAGGGCTGAAGCTATTGGTCGTGCCGACCATTCATAAAAATACTAGTTGTTGCAGTTGGCGTCAATGGTGTGTGCTGATGGTGACTATCCGGCTTACACACACCGAATGACTGAACTTCGTCGTCGTCGGTCTTTGGGGCTGATGCAAATTTACACAATCCATTCAAAATAATTCATGGGGAATTTACATAAGATCCAATGCCACCTGCCCCGGACTTACGTGCAGTAAAATATTTAGGTCTACTCGTAGAAGGTAAATGTATGTATATTATTGTATTAGAAAGCCTCTGTATATTTTTAAAGGGCTGGCAATGGTGGGTGGGTGGATTAACCACCCCCAACTTCGGATCGTAAATTTTTAAAAACATTGTGGACAAACAATATAAACTCAATGAGAAAAGTTTATAAAGAGCTACACAATTTCATTTCCTATAGTATAAATAAGGATGCATATTTTTCGTTTGTGCGCTCGGCTACCTTTTCCATTTATGCCAGAAAAGCCATTGCTTAATTTCCACATGGGTTGACTTTAGATCAATTTATTTATCAAATTGTTGCTTTAATTTGGTGACATAATTTTTTATCGTTGTTTTAACCTTTCGATTAAGATTATTATTAATACCACTGGAAATTTCTGGCAGTAGGAGCTAATGATAGTTTGAGGATAGAAAAAGCATTAGAACCAGACTTTTACTTTAGTTTTTGAGTTAGATGTGATCCAATTTTTTTAGGACTTCAAAAAAGGATCTTGTTTTTTCTTTTGAGTTAAAAATAAATAGGTATAAAGCGTGAAACAGATTAAACCAGCACCAGCAACAGCACCAGCAACAGCGGCGGCCATTGTTTTAGAACCAATGTGTTTAAATCGTTCAGCATAGATTAGAACAGCACCAGCAACGTCAACAGCGTCGTTAGACCGAAGTCCTAAATTTGCTGTTGCTGGTGCATTGCTGACAACTTTTGCGCAACAATATTCAGGAGAACCACATTGCAAAAAATAAAATTCCTTGGACATGGAACTTGTTCTTTCTATTTTTACTTTCGTTTCTATGTGAAATGTCATGCACATGAAATTACGGTGCTGGTGGCAATGTGTTTGAAAAATATTTGCTGGCCAGCGTGCTGTTCTCTGTTGACGGTGCTGGTGCTGGGTTAATCTGTTTCGCGCATAAATATAGATATCATGAAAGGAAAATATCATGAAAGAAAAATATCATCCGAAATATATTATCATGATGGTTAAAATTAATCATGCAAGAAAGATATCATAACGGGTGATTTTTTAGCTGGTTTGGTTTTGGCAACACTGGTTTTGACAGCTGACGTGTGTTTAGTACCTTGTGTCACTGTCAAACAGCTTCAGTTTGGTTTGCAATTTAACCATGGATCGTCTACAAATGAACAACGCTTGCAAATTATTGAATTTTACTATCAAAATTCGTGCTCGGTTCGAAATGTTCATCGCGCGCTGCTTCCATTTTATGGTCGGCATTCTCGACCTTCTGAGCAGTCTATTCGGAAGATTGTGACCAAATTTCGCACCAAATTTACTTTGTTGGACATTAAACCACCAACACGTTTACGTACTGTGCGTAGTGAAGAAAATATTGCGGCCGTATCAGCTAGTGTGACAGAAGACCGCGAAATGTCGATTCGGCGCCGTTCCCAGCAGTTACTGTCAATGGTGAACGCTACCGAGCGATGATAACAAACTTTTTTTGCCCGAAATGGAAGTTCTTGACTTGCATGATATGTGGTTTCAACAAGACGGTGCCACATGCCACACAGCACGCGAAACAATGGCGCAATTGCGAGGCGAGTTTGGTGAACAGTTAATTTCACGTTTCGGGCCGGTCAATTGGCCGCCTAGATCGTGCGATTTGACACCATTAGATTATTTTTTGTGGGGGTATGTCAAGGCTAATGTCTATAGGGACAAGCCCGCTTCGATTGACGCACTGGAAGCCAACATCCATGCATTCATTCGTGAGATACCGGCCGATATGTGTGAAAGAGTATGCCAAAATTGGACTCAGCGGATGGGCTACCTGAGACGCAGCCGCGGTCAACATTTGCATGAAATTATCTTTAAACATTAAATTGCAAGGTTCAAACTATCGATTCAAATAAATATTTCATTCATTTTTTCGAATTTTATGTGTTTTTTTTTTTTTTTTAAAGTTCTAAACCTCTTAAAAAATCACCCGTTATAAGAGAGTCATCATCAAGATATATGTTGTTAGAAGTGTATCATGCAAAAAAAATAAATATCATGCGATACTTAGCATGCAAGAAATGTATCATGCAAGGACGATATCATATGATAAAAGTATCATGTGAAAACAAAATATAATCCTAGAAATATTTCACACGAGCCATATATCATGCTTAAGAAATATCACATGAAAAATATAAAATACAAAAAATATCACGTGAGGAAAATATAATGCGATCATATGAGAAATATACCATACGAAAAAATATCATGCGGAAAAAATAGGTATCAAATGAGAAATATGTATATGAAGTAAGCAATATATCATGCGAATAAATATCTTGCGAGAAAGATAAAATGGTAAAAAAATACCTTTTTAGAAAAAAATTATTGAGAAAAACATCATGCGACAATAAGTGGAAATAATTTCATACAAACAAAAATATCACGTGAGAAATATATATCATTCTTGGAATATTTTATGCTAGAAATTTATCACGCAAGAGAAATATAATGCGCGGAAAATATTATGCGAGTGGAAAATAGGTATCATGTGAGAAAAATATTGATGGCTGCTAAATTATATACTTTTATTAGAAAGGTTTCTCACGGATTTAAATTCTTACTTGCAATGAACTAAACTATAAAATATAGATAACGATGGTCAAAAATACAAAATAAAAATAGAAAAAAGGTAAAAAATACAAACGACAGCAAAAAAAGATACAAGTACCTACCATTTTTATATTTCGTCTTAAAATTTATTATTTTTTACTTCCGATATATACATTACATTGGTACTATATGGCAAGTTATGCATTGAACTCGAGATTTTGATCAGACTTGTCATACGATGATAGAGAAGACTAAAAAAGTGGGTTTCACAATTCTGTCTGTCTGCCTGTCTGTTCGGCTACAGACTAAACAGCTTGATAGATTTTCTTGAAACTTGGTACATAGTGGTTTTTGGTGATTCTGGACACGTTTTTTTTTCATCCTTAAAGTAATGGTACCTGCCAAACGATTTTTTTCTTATTTTTCTCAAAAACGGCACCACAAAAAATTATTTAAATTTCTTTTAGTAAAGTGTACCTTCGGATAGAAAATCATTTTTCAAAAAAATGGTTATTAATGATCCCCACCGAAGAACCGCTTTTTATTTTTTATTTTCTTCAAAATAATATTTCTGATTTAGTTATTTTTTTTAAAGAAGCTTCTAAATACTACCTATAAACAGTCTTTTTTTTAACAAAATTATCAAAAACAAATTGTTTAGATTTAAAAAAAAAAATATTTTTAAAACTACCAAGTCAATTTTATGAAACTCGTTACTTAAGGGAGTTTTTAACACTTTCTAAAACGCATATTAACAAAAAATTACTTTAATTTAAAAATAACGGTACCTTCCATACAAATGGTAAAAAATCGTTAAGAAAAATATTTGTTTTTTCAAAAACAGCTCTTAAGATTTTTACAAAACTTTTTAATATTCTTAAATTAGTGCGATTTACTACTAAAAATAATAAAAAATTATACTTAGCAACTATTGATAGTACCTTCACCGAATGATTTTTTAATTTGAATTTTCTGTATATACTTATTTGAAATAAGATCAAACAATATTGCATAAAAAACTTAAGATTTGCATACCAAAATGTGTCCTTAAAAATGTTTTAAGAATTTTATATATGTACAATAAATAATTTAAACAACAAAACAAAAAAACGCTCCAACTTAAAACCTTAATTTTTCTATACAATTATATTCAGGCGTTTTTTTTTCACCTCAAACTTTCTAAAGAGTTGTTTTTGCTAATTTAAATATCGTATTTCATGTTTTAAAAAAAATTTCTCTCGTGAATTACATGTTTTTATTTACAATTTTGGCCAAGCGCGACAGAGCCAAATGGCCTCACGCCGATCCAAAACGGCCGTGTGTTTTGGGTAGATCAGCCGCAGATCCATTTAGATTTTCAGCCAATCTGAATGGATGGCACGGTCGTGTATGGCCAGCTTTATTGGGTCGCACTTATTGAGTTCAATATAAATTGTATTTAAAATTTCTTTTATTTCAAAGTTTATTGACATTTTAAAGAAGCTTATGCTTACACTCTGGTTAGTTTAATCTGACAACCTATAGTTAATTTAACAGGTTTCAATGTTATATCAACCCTGTATCTAATGCCGGATTTACACGACTTGAACGCTGCCACTATAATGACAAAAATAATTAATTTGTCCATTCTTTTGTTGTTGCTTTTGTCATTATACTGGCAGTTTTCCAATCGAGTAAATCCGGCATAATTCATGAATTTATACGTCTAAGAGCCGTCTCTTGCGCTGTCTATCGCTCAACTCGTAAGCATTATTCTGAAAGTACATATAGCCCAGTCAAATTAGTCAAAAAAAGGGCATCAAATCGCATTTTTCGATGGACAAAATTTTTTTTATGGAATCTGTTTGGCTACGTCTCCTGATCATAAAAACGAGTTTTTGGGATTTTTGAGGTTAGGGAAGACCCGCCATCTTGAAAAAGAGATTGGTTTTGTTTTTATGCAATAACTCGCTTGCATTTTATTTTACAACAAAACGTCCTACTACAATCTTGTAGAAGATAAAATTACCTATAAAATAAGTTATCAACGACCTTTGTAGGTGGTTTCATTTTTGTGATATAACGGACCAATGTTCCCCTATGGGTTGTGTTTTGGGGGTGGTATGACTTTTCTTGAGTTTTCTGGGTAACCGTTGATTTTTTTGGATGATGCTCTTAGAATCATTTTCAGTTCTTGTATCGACCTATAAAATGAGCCGTCGATCGATATCATCGGCCACGAATTGTGCAAGTTATCCAATTCATAGGATAACACTTTATGAGTAAGGAGAAAAACATAAATATATTTTTTTCGAAAATGTTTATCTGGTGAATCGTACAAAAAAACTATTACTTAAAATGTTGTCCATAGTAATGATAACAATTTAACAATTTAACGTGGAGTTGCATCCGCACCACACAGAAGGTTGTAAAGCAGCCGGGAAACTTAAGACACCTACATTTTTCTTGTTGTTGAAAACTGAGTTATCTTTTTTCAATCCAAATGGAAAAGGTATAATTGCATGCGGTTTCCTAGGTACTACGAAGAAAAACTCAATTGAATTTCAAATTTATTGATTGGTTTTTCTTAACAGAATAATTTGAAAAAATGATAAAAAAAAGAGGTAAAGTGTATTTTACATTAAGTTTTCTCTGTGAAAGTATTTGAAGGGGAATATTTTGAGATTTTTGAAGGTCCTAGTAGCATTTTTGTTTTGTAGTACCTCGTGGCTTGATGGTTAGTGCGTAGGACTATCATGCCGAAGGTGTGGGTTCGATTCCCAGCCGTGCCACCTAAAAACAGAAATGTTTTATTCGAGGTACTGCCTCTTGCGAGGAACTGACAAATCCTCCAAGAGTATACATGTCATGAAAAAGTGCTTCTCATTTAGCCGTTCGGACTCGGCAAAAAACTGTAGGTCCCCTCCATTCCTGCCAACAAACACGCACACAGGAATGGTTGTGAGTTGTAATTCACTAGGCCCTGGTTCTCCATGAGCTGTTGCGCCACCCAATTTATTTTATTTTTTTTTTTAGTAGCACTTTATTATCGCATACATCAGCTTAAAAAATCGTTTCGTTTGGTGTCATTTCATCGTTATGAATCTGCAAGAGCAGGGTACTTTCATCTTTGTAATAATCTTCAGCAATTGTAATACATTTGGGGATGTTGCTGCAAGTTTCACCGCTGCAGTGTGCACAGACGGCGGAACATTTTAAACCCGCTTTGCGACATCCACAAGCCGCTCCACATTTTGATGCGCAGGAACAAGAAATAACCTTCATTATTTCGGGAGGAGCTGGTTCCTTGGTGGTCATACAGGAACATACATTTTTGTATTTTTTTTCAAACCCCATTTTTCCGGATCCTGGTCGTTTCCTAGCCACGTTTGTACCTGGTGATACGTCAGAAATATATGACATCTTTTGTGGGGGAAAGTGAACATAAATTGTTTTTCGTTTTTGCCACGGACTTCGTAAATTTTTTATAACGAAGTTCGTCAATTGAAGTTGTCTCTCTTCCACCATAGAGCGCCATGAAGAATTTTTTCCTGCCACAATAAGTTCTTCTGGGTCAGCGACTTTTCGTTTAAAAACTTCCACTTCTGCAGCAAGGTTGCCAGCATTTTTTTCCATTGTGGTAACGAATTTCATTTTCCCAGCGAAGTACGTTGCTGACGTTGTGTCACATCCCGATATAGCGTGTAAAAATAAAATGTTGTCTGATACAATTGTGTCACATTTCATATTCTTGTCGAAAACCATTTCTCTGGTGCGTGTGATTTTTTGGGTTTCCGAAGAAAAACATTCGCATGATGTTTTCCATGTTCAGTCAACAAAACAAGAATATCAATGTCCTCGGAAACGATTGTAACAGTTTCATGCAGAGAAGACTGCTTAATGGCTATAGTGACAGTAAGCAAATCAGAAAAAAGATAACTCAGTTTTCAACAACAAGAAATGTAGCTGTCTAAAGTTTCCCGGCTGCTTAACAACCTTCTGTGTGGTGCGGATGCAACTCCACGTTAAATTGTTAAATTGTTATCATTACTATGGACAACATTTTAAGTAATAGTTTTTTTGTACGATTCACCAGATAAACATTTTCGAAAAAAATATATTTATGTTTTTCTCCTTACTCATAAAGTGTTATCCTATGAATTGGATAACTCGCACAATTCGTGGCCGATGATATCGATCGACGGCTCATTTTATAGGTCGATACAAGAACTGAAAATGATTCTAAGAGCATCATCCAAAAAAATCAACGGTTACCTAGAAAACTCAATAAAAGTCATACCACCCCCAAAACACAACCCATAGGGGAACATTGGTCCGTTATATCTCAAAAATGAAACCACCTACAGAGGTCGTTGATAACTTATTTTATAGGTAATTTTATCTTCTACAAGATTGTAGTAGGACGTTTTGTTGTAAAATAAAATGCAAGCGAGTTATTGCATACAAACAAAACCAATCTCTTTTTCAAGATGGCGGGTCTTCCCTAACCTCAAAAATCCCAAAAACTCGTTTTTATGATCAAGAGACGTAGCCAAACAGATTCCATAAAAAAAATTTTGTCCATCGAAAAATGCGATTTGATTTCCTAATTTGACTGGGCTAATATAGAAATTTATTATTTATTTATTTTAATTTAAAAATTATTTGTGATACTTACTTCAGTTTTGAACTGGGAACCTTTCACACACGGAGATAGCACTCATCCACTGGGCCAATTCACTACACAAAAAACTGGTGCCAAATATCAATACCTTAGTTGAAACTCATTGGATGGCTTGTGTGTGCGTTTCAGCACTTGTGTCACGCTGAAATGAACTGGCAGAGTGCTTTTTTAACATGAGGTCAGGTAAAATACAACAGGTAAAAAAAAACACATTAAATGTTAGTTCAACCTGATATGTAGTAAAACAGAAATTCATATCATACAGTGTTATATATTCTATATTCTTGTTAAAATTTCTTATTTACAAGAAATTAGTGTTAAAATTACAGGTCATCTTCTTAAATCAACCTGAATATGGCAAGAAAGTCCACCAGGTTGATTTTGCACTGAATAAAAGGTTACTAAAATCAGGTAAATTTCTGAAATGTCAGTAACTTTGTATGGGATTGTGCACCTCGTGAATTCAACAAGGCCCAGGTTAATTATTTACCTGACGTTTTTCTCTGAGATTTATACCAAGAAGTACACTATTCCTACAATAATTCACTGATTTTCAATCGTTAGAGCCGTTTTCGAGAAAAATAAGCTTTATCTCAACGTTCTTATGTAAATACCGTTATTTTTTTAGAGCAAAGCAAATTTCAGCTTCCTCTCTAGTCTTTAAGAAAAAACCTTAATTTAAAAATTTGAAAAAATCGCTTCAGCGGGTTAGGCTGTTGTTCGAGCTACTGATAGACATGCACAATTGTGGCACAAAGTTTTTCGTTTCTCTATCATCGTTATGTCATGTTTTCTCATTATTATTTTTGTGCGAATCCACAACTTGTCCACCATTTTTGGGAATGATCAACATTATGCGATATTATTTTTGATCAAACTGCTAGTTCACCTTTTAATTAAAACTGAATTCAGAATTAAATTCTTATGTAGCCTTGTTGAGTAGGTATTATAGGAAAGCCATCGACAGTATTTTTGTTGAATTTATATTGAAGGAATGAATTTGATGTTTGAAAGTTGTAGAAGGACTGAAAACTTTATTTGTTTCTAAACTCGACCCCTCAACAAATGCCCTTGATATTAAAAATTATGTCTCAGAAAAGATGGGGAATACACTTAAGTTGAATGTAGAGAAACTGCTACACCGAAACCACTCAAAATATGCTTCATTTAAAATACGTGTTCCAGAATCAATATTTCATGTCCTCAACTCATCATCTTTTTGGCCAAACAGAATAATAATTCATGAATTTGAAAACAAATTGAGTAAGCAGATTAAAACCAGGAACCCTTTTCATCAAACCAGGACAATGCAGAATCAGCGACTAAGCAGCTTCACCAGGTATTAATTTACTACCAGAATGTAAATGGACTTCGGACAAAGACCAACACGGTCTACAAAAACATCAACAACCTTCCTCACGATGTCATTATACTGACGGAAACTTGGTTAAATAGCTCTTTTCTTGGAACTGAACTTTTTGATAACTCTTATCAAGTCTTCAGACGTGATCGTCACCCATTTGATACTTCTAATATTGTTGGGGGAGGAATTCTTGTGGCGATTAAAAACTCACTGGTTTGTTACTTGGTTGATGATTTTCGTGTAACCAATATCGAAATTATATGTGTAAAAATCAAAATGCGGACTGGACACCTATTCGTTATCTCTGTCTATATACCTCCGAGTTCGAGTAATAAGCTTTATGAAGAGTACATTGATTGTATTGAAAGCATATACGTAAAATTGCAGCCTGAAGATGAATTCTTGATCGTAGGAGACTTTAATCTTCCGAACTTGGTTTGGGAAAAAACAAATGATCACAATTACTTTATTCCGATTAATGCTTCAAGTCCTAATGAAATATCACTAATCGATGCGATGTCAGCCTGTGGCTTGAACCAATTTAATGGAGCATTAAACAAATTTGAAAAAGCCCTGGACCTTGTATTTTTCTCCGATAATGTAAACACCGACGTTGCTGTATTGGCCTCTGCTGTGATATTAATTGACGAAGATCGACACCACCCCGCTCTAGATATTTCCTTAAATCTAAACATGTGTATTCCTTCACTTAGCTTTAAGAACAAACTAGAATTTAACTATAGTAAGTGTAATTATAGTGATCTCTTTAATCTTTTATGCACTATTGACTGGAATCAATTATTCCAAAATTATAACATAAATGAGATGTGCCATGCGTTTTATAAAACACTTTTTGATTGCTTCTATAAAACTATTCCACTTAAAAAATCACGTTGCAATTCAAATGTTCCACCATGGTTTGACATTCAACTTAAAAACTTAAAAAATAGAAGAAACAAAGCTTGGACAAAATATAACTGCACCAGAGCTGATGAAGATTATATAACTTTTTTGAACCTAAAAAACCATTTTACAGAATATTCTGACATTTTGTACGAAAATTATATTCGGAAAACTGAAATTGAACTTAAAACTAATCCAAAAAACTTTTGGAAATTCGTGAATGGTAAAAGAAAAATTGATGGTTATCCTAACTCTATGCGTTATCTGGATCTCACTAGTAATGAGTCTGAAGTTATTGCTAATATGTTTTCAAATTATTTCAAAGAAGCATTCGAGGAATCAGATTCCAGTGCTCCTTCTTATAGATCTTTTTCGGTAAATAATTTCTCTCAACTTAACTCTATTAACTTTGAAATTAGCGAAGAATCCATATCTCATCATATCTCGAAACTTGACGATTGTAATAGTGCAGGCCCAGATGGCGTACCATCTTCTATTTTAAAAAAGTGTGTGTCCTATTTGTCATACCCACTATGTGTTCTTTTTAATAAATCCTTAGAAAGTTCTTTTTTCCCTAATATTTGGAAAAGTGCATTCATAATTCCAGTTCATAAGAAAGGATCAAAAACCGAAATAACGAACTACCGACCAATAGCAAAATTATCTGCCATTCCAAAGTTATTTGAGTCAATTATATGTAATGTTCTTTCCTTTCACTGTAGTTCAATTATATGTAGCAGTCAACATGGTTTTGTGAAGAAAAAGTCAACAGTTACAAATTTGTTCCACTTTACATCCTTTTGCTTAGACGCGTTTGAAGATCGTGAACAAGTTGATTGTGTTTTTACTGATTTTAGTAAAGCTTTCGACAAGCTGTGTCATAAAACTCTTATTTTAAAATTAAGCAATATAGGTTTTAATGAAATTTTTTTAAAATGGATCGCATCATACCTTAAAAATAGATGTTACAGTGTGACTTTCCGTAATGAGTGCTCGGATCTATTTTTTGTTAACTCAGGAGTTCCTCCAGGCAGCCATTTGGGGCCATTATTGTTTATTTTATTTATAAATGATCTTGTCTCTATCATACAAAATTCGTCTATACTAATTTATGCTGATGATATTAAACTTTACAAACGAATACAAAATTCAACAGACTGTTTGCTTTTGCAAGAAGATCTCAATAAATTTAGGGAATGGTGCAATATGAATCGTCTTGTTTTAAATGTTGACAAATGTAAAACGATGAGTTTTACACGCAAAAATGAACCGTTTACTTATGATTATATGTTTGATTCATGTTCTTTGAAGAAATTGTCTGTGTTCTCTGATCTTGGAATTATTCTAGATTCTAAATTAACATTTAATGATCACCTTAATTTTATCATCAAAAAAGCTAATAGGGGCTTAGGATTTGTAAAACGATTCTCTCGCGATTTTCGGGATCCTTACGTCCTTAAGCTACTATATGTTTCATTCGTGAGACCCATTCTTGAGTATGGGTGTGTGGTATGGGCACCTCATTACTCTGTACATATTAATAGATTAGAGGCAGTTCAGAGAAGATTTATGCGCTTTTGTCTTCGTTTTCTTCCCTGGTCACATGGAATGTTACTTCCTCCATATGCCCAAAGGCTTTCATTAATAGACCTTCCTTCTCTGACAAAACATAGAAAATATCTCCAATTTTGTTTTATTGCTGGGATAATAAATGGTTCTATATCATCTTCTTCAGTTCTGTCTAGAATACATTTTAATTTTAGTCAATCAAGCATAAGGTTACAGCAGCCTTTGGTACAAACATTTAGTAGATCAAACTATGGTGCAAATAGTCCTCTCAATCAATTAATTGTTATCTTTAATAAAATTTATTTTCTTATTTCATGTATAAATGATGACTTTAAATGCACTAAGTTCAAAACTATGTTTTTTAGCGCAGTAGAATAATATTAATTTAGCTTGTAAGTAATATTGTTACGTTAGGATTTAACGGATCTGTAAATAAATAAATGATGTTAGACGCGTAAGTATAGAAGAATTCGCTCGCATGTATATACCATCATAGAGAGTCTACGCTTTTCTTGTTGTCAGGTAAAAGAAATTATTATTTCCCTCGACTAAGTTCACTTTTCAAATTGAAAAAAATAAAAGTCATGACGACCTTGAGGAGGTGAAATTCATGCCAGTTCATAAACAGCCTTTTTGCGAGACATATTTCTGTGAATAGAAAGCCATGACATATGTCTTCCTGTTATAATTAAACTGCTCAACTCCACTCACCGACACCATGACTTTCAATATGGTTATAATTATTATTATATAAACACGCGATGAAATTTTCTAATGCCTACACGTCCTAGTTTTATTCTCTGACAAATTCTCAAGGCCGCCGTGCCAGCACCATTAAAGAAAAATATATAGAGGGACACACCTTTTAAGCACAATAAATTAAGTATTCAAAATGACATATGTAGAGTTGACAACCGACAATCTGGAGAGAGAGGCAAAAAAAAGAAGAGAATATAACAACAACATGGACGTGACAACTACCTTTTTGAGCATGAAGCTCTAATCAGCCGCCCACAAAACGTATATTCCACCAGAGATACTCTGACATGAATAATTCCCCAGGCCCAGGCGACAACAATTCCAACGACTACGACTACGACAACGACGTTGGTCCACTACAAATTGTCCAGCGATGTGCTCCATAAATGGAGTAAGTCTCGCACCCTTCACTGGGCGGCTGTGGCGGCTCGGCGCGGTGGCTGCGGCGGGCGTTGTTGGATGGCCGGAACACACGTTTTATTGTGATGTGTGTACATTGCGGATGTGTGGTAGCGCCATGTTCAATAACAGGAAAAACATCCGCAACACGTACAAAGAACCGCGACACCAGCAACGGATGAAAGAGGAAACTATATGGGGGAAGTAGCATAAGCAAGAGGTATGTTGTGTGAAGCTCAGTTGAGCTGGACGGACATGACGACGTTTTTTTAATTACACATCGTTTCCCATCACAACATCAGGTCTTACTGGCAAGCAATTGGAAGATTGTCACTGTCATTGGATATGCATTGGGCAATGATGATCTTTCGAACGTTCTCAGAATTGAACATTAAGTGGAAATTGATTTTCAAATCTTTTTTTTTTACTATTCTTCCAAATCCTTGTGTGTGCATTTGGTCTATTGGCAGTGGCAAAATAGAAGTTTGTGAGGGCTCTCCAGAGCCATAAACGTAGATAATTTATAACCCGCCCGCTTTTAAAACCACATTCTTTACCATTGCTGTATTAGAGGTGGTGTTGATGAGGGTGGATGAATTTAAGTTTTTATAAAGCGATTACACATTTGTCTTATGTACAAATCATTTAAAGACAAAAATCCACAAAAAAGCAATTTGTCTATAAACGTTCGTGACTTTTAAATAATGACGAAGCTCCTAAAAAGAAATCTATGGCTGGCCCAATTACTTAAACTAACTGACCTTTTATGACCATCTAATTAACAATAGAATATGAAGAAAATTTGAATAGAAATTCTTCTGATTAAGTGGAGTGACTAAATATTTATAATTCAAGTTAAAAGTTCAAGTGAGCTCACTTGAACTTTCATCTATTTAACCTTTCAAATGGCATTTTTTTTTGTTTGTAAATTACTCAAATAATTTGCCAAACTGTTTTCTGTGACCTTGAAGAAAGCTTTAAATATTCGTTACAAACATTTTTCGCTGAACAATCACTGAAACTATTTGACCTTTTATAATAAATTGATGGTATCCTTTTTTTGAGAATATCCCAATATTTTGAAATTTAAATGATTTTTAAGAATATTTAAAAAAAAAAATATACTCTTACGCCCAAATAATGTTGGTGAAAATAAACTTTTTTCTGAAAATGGCTCCTACGATTTAAAAAAAATTGTTTATGTGTACTAAATATTAATTTATAAACTGTAAAATTTTCAAAACAATATGAATATTTAGTCCAGTCAATAAAGGTTTTCACCTTAAAAAAAAATTCAACAGTTTTGAAACTTGGCACACTTATTCAGAATGGTCTAGTGATGAAGTGTAAAAAAGTCCCCATGAATCCGAGGCGAGCTCTTGTGGCAGGAACCTGCAACATTTTTATTTTTTTGTTTTTCGTTTTTGTCTTAGAAAATATTTGTCCTATCAAAAAATTTTTTGAGAAAGAAAGATAGCTAATATAATTCTCTACAATATTGATTATGACCAAAATTTCCATATCTCTTATAGTTAAAAAGTTATTTGGCGCCAAAAATTGATACTTTTTTAAATTGGCTCAAAAGCGCTACATTTTATATTCTTATGTATGAAACGCGGTATTAGGACAAACGGTTTTAGGGTTTATAATATGATCGGCACTCAAGCATTGACCATGACAAGGATGACGTATTCTTGTACAAAATAGTGCTCCTTTTCTACACCAGGGGCAGATCCAGAGTAGAATTTGAAGGGGGGACACACATAAACTTTTCTTATACAGAAACTTTAATTTATACAAGGTGTCCGTTAAACATTGTATAATCCTTAAACGGCGTTTTGCCCACTTTATGACTGCTCTGGAACCGGAAATAAAAATGGGCTATCTCAAAGGGTACTCAAAATATGAGCATTTTTTTGTTCAGTGTACTTTTTTTTTTACTTACTTTACGTTTTTGATTACCACGAATACAAATGGATGAATTCCATCGATTTTCTTTTGCTGCAATTTTCTACACTATTGGTACCAAAACATTATTGGTAGAAAATTTTATTAGCTCTTGGACTTTTTTTTATTAAAAAAACAAAATAAATTTGTTTTTAATTACAAAAATTGAAAAAGGAAAAAGATTAAAAAGTTTTAGCATCTCTGGTATACAAAATTCGTATGGAAACCTTGGTGGCAAACTTTTTAAAAATTTGAAAAAAATAAATGTAAATTTCAGAATGGTATAATTTTGTACAGTATCTAGAGTTAATATGTTTTTTTTTATTGGTAACATGCAAAAAGAGCGAATTTAATAAAATAATTTACTTCGTTTCGTCCAGTCAATGAAGGAAAAAGAATGCCATCACCTCAAAAAATATTCAACAGTTTTGAAACTTAGTACATTTATTTAGAATGTTCTAGCGATGTTGTGTAAAAAATTTCCCATGAATAAGAGGCGAGCTCTAGCGGCAGGAACGTTCAACATTTGTATTTGTTTGTTTTCCGTATTTATCTTAGGAAATATTTGTCCTATCAAAAAATTTTCTGAGAAAGAAAGATAGCTTATGAAATCTTCTAAAATATTGAAAATGCCCATAATTTCCATATCTCTTATAGTTAAAAAGTTATTTGACACCAAAATTTGGTACTTTTTTAAATTTCCTAAAAAGCGCTACATTTTATATGCTTAAGTATGAAATACGGCTCTGGTGCTAACCCTTTAAGGATTTATTATATATGACATTCAAGCATTCACCATGGCAAAATTTACGTATGTTTGTACATTTTTTTCTTAGAATACCTACAACAACAAATAATATAATCCATGAATCCCATCCTGCATGAATAAGGGGACAGCCGTGTAAACAAAATATTATCGACTGCTGCTTTCTGTTACTTGCTTTTGAGATTTCTGAAATGGGGTTTGGAGGGTATATATATAGAAGATGTTGAAATATATGAACGAGTTTGGCAAAATCCTTGACTGCTCGGACAGTAGAACGCTTAAAATGTTAGCGCTAGCACCGCATTTCATACTTGAGAGTACAAAATGCAGCGCTTCTTAGGTAATTGAAAAAAGGTACGAATTTTTGGAACCAAATAACTTTTCAACTATAAGAGATATGAAAATTGTGGTTATAATCATTATTAGAGAATTTTAGTAGAGAATTGTATAAGCTATTCCACTGTCTCAGATTATTGTTTGATAAGACAAATAATTTCTTCAATAAACACGAAAAACCGAAAAATAAATATGTTGCGCATTCCTGCCGCTAGAGCTCGCCTCGGATTCATGGGGACTTTTTTACACAACATCGCTAGACCATTCTGAATAAGTGTGCCAAGTTTCAAAACTGTTGAATTTATTTTGAGGTGGAGGCATATTTTTCACTTCGTTGACTGGGCTAATTACATATGTACCAAAATGAAAAGAAATAAATTTTTAAAATTCGATATTTCAAAAACAGGTTATTCATTTTTTTTAAAAAATTCTATTTTATCTGTACTTAAAATTTGCATACCAAAATGTTTCCCGTTCATTTTCTTTTTCAAAATGCCGGTTTTTCCAAAATGCCTGGCTTCTTTTTATTTCTGAGCTTAATTCAAATAAGAGCAAAGAAGAAAAGATGATTGAGAAGAGACATTCACTCAAAAACCTTACGAGCTGTCCCAAAACTTTTAAAAAGCCACTGCTTCAATCACAAAAATGTGGTATGTGTCCTTAAGGGCCTTTAGTTAAGCAAGATTTAATTTTACTCGCACTAAAAAATTTCTAGAACTATCAGTGCGCACTGCCTGAAACACAAAAGAGAACAGTACGATATCCCGCAAACCAATATATCGAATAACCGCGAAATCTCTTATACTTTTGTAAAATCTATTCGAAATCTCGCAAATTAAAAATCTTGTTTTTCATAATTTCGCAATTACATCTCGAATCCAAAAATCTCGTAAATTTCAACCAAAATTTCGGAATTTAAAATCTCGCAAATCAAAATCTCGTAAATTCAAATCTCACAGCAAAGAATCGTTAGTTAGTTAGTTAGTTAGTTAGTCGCACACGGCTTTTACAAAAAAAATTAGTTTTCAGAATACACCCAAGAGTGTTTTGCATTATTTTTCTTTCCAAGTCATTAAGAAGTCTTGCACCACCTGTATGATTGTTAACAACCTCTATAGCCATTTCTAGTTGTCTTTTACACGTTCAAGGCCAAACACGATAAATGCAATTTGCACATTATACCTTAAACCTGGATATAAAATATATATGTTCTCTCTCTCTTGTTCTCTTGATAACAATAATATTCATACTTAGGCGCTGGATTTACATATTTTGCAGAAGGATATCTCGCAAAATTTAATTGCATTGCAACAAATAAATTTTTTAATCAAAATCTCGTAAATTAAAATCTCACTCGAGGTTTTTATTTGCAAAATTTTGATTAAAAAAAAATGTATTTATTGCAATGCAATTTAATTTTGCGAGATTTTGATTTGCGAAATTTCAGTGTGCGGGTTTTCATAATTGCGAGATTATCTAATGCAGGATTTTGTAATTACGAGATTACGAAAAGTGGGATTTTGTAATTGCGAGATTTCGAATGCGAGATTTTGATTTGCGAGATTTCGTAACCCAATCCCACGAAAGAGGGTTTTAGTTATAACAAAATTTATTTTTGAACAAAAAGACAATATCACAACGGTAGAGGCCTTAAGAAAAGAAATTTTATTAAAAGAAATTTGCTATTAAGTTGCAATTTCAAAGTTTGACATGAAGTTATTTTTTTCTTACATTTGTCTGCATTACGAACCTTTTCCTTTAATTAAAAATATTTTTCAAACACAAAATTTTGTAAACCTTATGATTAAAAAGATAAGGTCTTCATGGTGCTTATTTAAGTGATCCTCATCCAACTTTCGCAACAAAAAAATACATAAGAAATAATATTGTGCTAGAATTTATTAGCAATAACATAACTTTTTCGTCCTTGTACCCAATGTAAATTTGGTTTATACACGTTTTCCCATTAAAATTGTTATATAAAAAGGTTTGGAAAATAAAATTAGAAAAACTCACCTGAGTAAGTACTAGGCATTGTACTTACCCAAAAACCCCCATGGCAAAATCCTTAACACAAGTACGTGTCACCAACTAATAACATCTCGACAAGCAAAGTTGCTTAAATTAGTTTCATACATGATATCAGGATACGATAAGACTATATTATGAGAATCTACGAACCTACATACCTGTAAATTAGCTATACAAACAGAAGTTGTATTATACTAATAATATTTATACGTGACCCTTAGTATCGAACGTGTTAAAAGCATCTGGCAAACGGTATAATCCTTTCATTTATTCGAATTTATTAATTCAGTATACGAGTAGCTACACTTGCAAAGTCTATTATGTCCTTTATTTTTTGTCTATCCCCATGGCATGGCACTGTGCTAAAATTCCAATGACATTTTCTATAATTTTCAGTTGGGATTTTTTGCCTACCACACAATAACGTCCGGACCAGCGGAGCCTGCCGGTCCAATACCCATTGATTCGATGTTCATTTACAGTCCAGATAAACGCCACGAAATATGGCGCTTTATTTTCTACATGGTCCTGCATGCGGGATGGTTCCACCTTGGCTTCAATCTGTGCATCCAGCTAATTTTCGGTCTACCTTTGGAAATGGTCCATGGATCGGGTCGCATTGCCTGTATATACTTTGCCGGTGTTTTAGCCGGGTCGTTAGGTAAGATTAAACACAATAAACGGTGCTGCCAAATGCAACCCGAACTTATAATACGGCCTTCCATCAACAGGCACCAGTATCTTTGACCCCGAAGTGTATTTGGTTGGAGCAAGTGGTGGGGTATACGCATTGTTGGCCGCCCATCTTGCCAACGTCATGTTGAACTACCACAGCATGCAGTACGGCATCCTTCGTTTGGCAGCGATTTTCATCTTTGGTAAGTAGATGACTCCTCTGGCATATTGTAGTCGTATATTTTGGCTGTGCCCTCGAATGCAATTTAATTTTGTTTATTCGCCCACTCATCGTCATCATCATTTCATTGTGTTGTTATCCTTTTTATAGCATCCTGTGATGTTGGCTTTGCCGTTTATGCCCGATATGCTGTGGAATCATCGTTCAGTCCATCAGTGTCTTATGTTGCCCATTTAACCGGAGCTCTCGCTGGCTTGACTATCGGTTTTTTGGTGTTGAAAAATTTCGAACAAAAGCTGCATGAGCAGCTGCTGTGGTGGATAGCTTTGGGGGCGTATGCGGCGTGTACGATATTCGCTGTTATTTTTAACATCATGAACACGGTGGCTATGCAGCGGTTGAAAGTCGAACAGATTCTACCCAGGGAGCCACTCTATTATGAATTTGGCATATGAGGGTTCATGATGTGGGATGTCGTTAAAATAAATCAAGGATACCGATTGTCCTTTTGTTCTAATTAATTTATGAAAAAGAATTTTTTAATGGAAATCCTTTTATGTTTTTTTCGTCGCGATCATTATTTGTTATTCGTTAATTTTTTCTAGTTCATAATTTTTAAGTTTATTCTTATTTTTTGTTTTGTTAATTTATTTGATTATAAATAAAATAGTCTATAAGCTACCTCACAATTTATACATATTTTCTACTGTTGTAGTGGAATTCTTGTAAATACTATAACCGTCCTTAATCACTTTTGGATATATGTATGATTTGAAACTATTCAGTTTGTACATAAATATGAATTGCGTTTTTTCTCTGAACTTTTTCCATAAATTAATTTAAAAATTTGTTTTTTTTTTTGTTAACAGAATTTCAAAAATATTCGTCCAATAAATCTAGTTTTTTGAATTCAACAATTTTTGTTATCGTTGTTATAAGTTTCTGCAGTCAAAATCGATGTATTTGAATACAAAAATACATTTTTCGTGTTTATTTTAAAGTTTTGAAACATACAATATTCCATCAGTGCTATCAGTCCAAAAAAATACATACTTTATTATTGAAAACAAATATTTTGTATATAACTTATAATACTACTCAATACTCGCTTTTTTATTTAAGAAACAAAAATATTTATTTTGTTAAATTTAATTTTGCAAATAAATAAATTTTTCACATAACTTTTTTCTAAAGACTGATTCGTATTTTTTTTTTCTTAACTGTGCAATAAAATTACCAAACATTTTTCTTGTAAATATTATTTTATTTGAATTAATTTTTGACTAAAAAATATTAAAATCAATAATATCTCTTGAATGAACGTCAAAGTACAAACAAAATTTTATTGAAATATTAATAAAATAATAAAATTAATAAATAAATAAATAAAAATATTAACATTTATATTCAAATATTAAAAAAAAAATAAAGTGCTAACTGGATTGTATGTAAGTAACGGAAATTGAACAATAATCCAATAATAAATTTGCTAATAGTCTTTAATAAAAAATAAAACAGAAATGAATTTAACTAAAAACTTTGTCACTGCCAGGAATCTTAAGACATAGCACTGTTTACTTATATAAAATTTATAAAATGAAAAATTCAAATAAATAAGTATTTTTACTTAATTGTTGCAAAATAAAAACATTTTTCACCAGTATTGCAGTTATTTTAATTCTCTATTATGTATGAATTAAATTTGAGCAAAGTATTTTATTACTAATTTAAAAAGGAAAGTTTAGGTAAGTCACAAGTCCACAAGTTTGGGTCAAATGTTAGAAATCTAATTGTTTTTGTGGAACACAGGTAAAAACAAAAGTTTTGTTAAAAATAACAAATAAAGCAATGCTATTGTTATTTTTTACGGGGTTAATATTGTTAAAAAATTGAAAATAACACTGGTCAACATAAATTTTGTGCCTGGGTTCTGCATATGATTTTCTTATTCCTTACATATTACTGATTAAATAAAAAATTGTCTTGCTTGAAAAAGTTTGCTTTTGTAGTCAGAAGCACATTATTCGAAAATTCATGAAAATGTGCTGTGATAGAATCAATTTAAATAGATATTTTAAAATATAAGACTAAGATACGCCAAAACGCAAGAACATGTAGGCGGGTTCAAAAAAAAAAAATGAGAGGGGGTGTCTATGTTCCCCTGTTTAGGCAGAGGGGGGGGTAATTTTCTTCAAAAGTCAATTATATTAGAAAAAAAAAGTATTAAAAACTACGGCAACACCAAAAAGATCAAAGTACATTTTTTTTTTAAGTTAGGACTCCATTCTTTAATTAAGTTCTTAAATTAAGTCATTTCGATAAATAGTTTTTTTTTTATTAATTTGTTGCTACAAATTTGTGCCAAAGGCTTATAATACTTAATGCGAAAAACTTTTAAGAACTCCTTTTCCAATTTTTGGCCAAATGGTGGAGCTTTCAAAACCTGGAATCGATTTTTATATGTACTTGCACTGAACCCTCTTATACACATCTAAAAAGCTTATCTCTATTTGCGAAAATGTTAAAATCTACTTTATTACTTTAATTCTTGGTTAGTTTATGTATACACAAGCATAGGTTTTAACTTATAAGGCTATAACATTTTGGAAAGCACATTGAATAGACAACTTTTATAAGTAATTGGGCATTCATGTTTTCATACAATTTTTATTTTTTAGAGGTGGTCAAACTTTTTCGAAAATAAATGTTGGAACTGAAAAAATATTAAAAAAAAAAAATGTGTGAGTACCGGGACTCGCGTGGAAGATGTGTAAACATTCGTTTTCACCTGATGGTAAGGGATCGGGTCATTACCACGTATGGCAAAAATTAGGAATCTGTAATACAAGCGCTAAAACAAAATGGTTGCACGACACAAATTATAATGAATTTACCCATTAAAAAACTCCTTGCTAGAAAACTCCTCCGCAAATCAACCATCACAAATTAAGCTACTTCAATTAACTTTATGACGTCACAAAGTTGTTCCTGGATTCAAAGTTAAAGTGTCAAAAAGTAACTTTGAGTACATTTTTCCAACTCATCTCTTTGATACTGAGTTGAAATGGTTAATCCGTCAAAAGCAGCTGAAATCACGTTGTTCTCATTTTGATTTATCTTTTGTTTGCTTCTCGATCGTTCGGTTTGGAATTGATCTCATTTTTGTGATATGTAAGAGTTTAATTTTATTATCCCCCAGATCTGATCCGGATTAGATTATCATAATAAAACAAACAGGATCCCAGTGCGACAAGAGTGTTATATACCTATCCGATCCCCGTTTATCCTTTTGTTTCTGTATTTTCTCTCTACTCTATTCTCTATTTTCTCCCTATCTTCAACACAAAAAGCCATCTACCTGTGAGAGAAAAAACTCATTTTTGCAAAAAAGTACAAAGGGTGTATGGTCAGAGTTAATTTGCAAATCGAAATCCAAAAGCAAGGTCGGATTTTGTGTTGTTTTTGTAATACATGTATGGCATATACAATCCAGATCAGATCTGGGGGAAAATATAAAGCTAATATATTTTTATTTTTATTGATTTTACCGTCGATAGTGAGTTTGGAAATTTTTTCCAGGTTTTGCGACATTTTTTTATCTGATTTGATCGATTTGTACGAAAGAAATTTGTACAAGTAATGAATGAAAAAAAAATTGGAAATATTTTTGCTTAAGGCGCCAGTTATAGCTATCATTGAAATTCATCATTGAAAATTTTAATGATTGTTTTTGAGACGTTTAGGAAGTATAATCATTTATTATTTTTGTGGACAAATATAGCTTAAGATTTAATTAATATTTTTTAGCCAAAAAAAAAAAATTGTTCAAATAGGACCAAATTTCCATATAAAAAGACTTTTCTTATTTCAATGATTGAACTACCTTACCAATGATCATTGAAAAATTAAAAGTACATTTTTGTGGAAAATTTGGCCTATTTGAATTTTCTTTTGACAAGAAATATTAACTAAGCTTTGAGCTTTAATCGCCCATCAAAATAATAAATTATTTTGCATTCTAAACGTCTCAAAATCAATCATTAAAGTTTTTAATGACGACAATATTCAATTTTGTGCTAGAATGAAGTTAAATGAAATTTAATTTGAAAAATTTATGCATTTTCGAAGTGCTGATCAAAGTTCTTTTCAATAATGAAATCACAATTTCTTCTTGATTTTTAATTCCAAATCTATTTCGACTTTTTTTCACCCAATTTGTTTGACAGATCAGCCATATTTTTAGCTTTTGTCGTTCCTAAATGAAAAGTAACTCAAAGTAACTTTTTTAAATATGACATTACAACACTTCTTTTTGGCACATTAACCACAGCCAACTAGAGAAACATAAAAGAATGCGCCACTTGGCAAATCATGTTATGACATTTCAAATCAAGAAATTGCAAATACCTAACACTTAATATCACAAACCGCGATTGCACAGATTAACATCAAAAGCTGCATATGGATACAAAATAATTAAATAAAAAATTAAATTTCTAGAAAAAAAGCAACAAAATCTTCACCTTCTTCAATGTATGTCAAATATCTCTGTCAATATATGATTGCATCTTGATATCCAATCAAGATATGAAACGGGGTGACTCCATTAGATATTTAATGTCAAGACGAACATTCTGAGAGAAATTATCTACTGTGGAGTCGGGGTGTAAGGAATTCACTCCACGCAAATACCAAAACCATTAGTTATAAAATGAAATCTACCTTACCTATTCGAGATTACAGAGTTCTACTTACCTACAACAAATAAAATGGTTCCACACGGAACCGTGAGCCCATATCCGTTACAGCCGATTTTCAATTTTACCCATACCGAGCGTTAAGATGTTTACACATCAAAAAATATAATTAAAAAAGCAATATCTGCTTTACATTTTACCGCTAATTGAGGAACAGCTATTCTAGAATATTAAAATATAAAAAAAAACAATTAAAATTGCTCATTTCATGGTCGTAGTGTTCTCGTATTTGAGGATAGTCAAGTTACCACTGGGAAAATATTTCGTTTGAATTTTTTTCTGAAAAGGTCTTATGGCTATAAGCTTTTTCAAGGTCATTCACAGGACACCATATATATTTTTCCTTATTGGTTAAATGATTTTTTGAAAACAAAAACTTCCAAAACTAAAGATAATATTTCATATCAAAATTTTCAAAAAATATTTTATGAAATTAAAAATGAAATGTAAATATGTTTTTTAATTTTAAATTCGATATTTCAAGTTGGTAATCATTTTTGAAAATTTCTTTCTAATCCGCATAGTGATAAAAACTTTAAATTTGAATTACAAAATTTGTCCTTAAAAATGTTTAAAAAATTTTATACATTAAAAATTAATTTGTTGAAAAAATCGCTCCAATGATTTTTAGAGCTGTGTTCACTTGGCCGCAAAAGTGAAAGAAAAAAATTATTTCTTGGTGTGGTTAAAAAAAAGTTAAGGAGTGGTCATTGATGTTCAAAAAACTTTCTATCGAAAACATTAATCTAATTTGAAAAAATAATCAATTTTTGAAGCGTAGCGTTCTTTTGGCCCACCATTTTTGAAAATCGATTTTATTGAAAACTGGGTGGTCAAAAAAATTCAAAAGTGGTCATTCAATGGACACTTTTGCGGGCCAAGTGAGCACAGCTCTTTTCAGAGCTTAAGCTATTTATATTCAAAAAACTTTCAATCGAAAACATAAATCCAATTTGAAAAAATCGATTTTTGAAGCGTAGCGTTTTTTTGGCCCACCATTTTTCAAAATCGATTTTCTCGAAAACTGGGTGGTCAAAAAAGTTCAAAAGTGGTCATTCAATGGACACTTTACCATTTACACGTGGCCTCTGCTGCAGCTATTCTTAATTTGTTTGTTAATTTTTGTTCTTTTGTCATCCCCTTAAAAGACGTCTGTGAAGTTAACAGGGCAACTTTCACCCACGCAAATGGGCCCTTGACAGGAATTTGCAGTTTTTTTTTGCATTTCTCGTATTTTGCAGTTCGCCAAATAAGGGTGTAATTTAGTGACCTGCTCACTTCACAGTAAAGTTAGCAGGTCACATGGTATATCTCAGGAACCAAGCGTGCTAGTAACTTGTAGTAAGGCTCCAAATTTGCAGTTTTTTCGCATTTCAACGACAAGCTATGTTCAAAATTTGAAGTCCTCAATTAAAAAACATATTTCAACCTCACTGTGAAGTTAGCAGGTCAATATGAAATTTTTTTCAAAAAAAGGACTTCAAAATTTTGACCTAGCCTATTCTTGAAATGCAAAAAAATTGCTAATTTGGAGCTTTACTACAAGTTTCTAGTACGCTTGGTTCCTGAGATACACCATGTGACCTGCAAACATCACTGCGAAGTTCAAGTCACTAAATTGCACCCTTATTTGGCGAGCTGCAAAATCGGGAGTAGAAATGCAAACAAAATGCAAACAAAAATGCAAAATCCTGTCAAGGTCCCATTTGCGTGGGTGAAAGTTGCCCTGCTAACTTCACAGACGTCTCTAAAAGAACTCATTCAAAAATTTATAAAAAAAAAATCCAATTTTTTGGCTCGATTATTACTATGGGAATTCCCATATAAAAACATCATAAAAATGAACATCTCAATATTTAATTTTAAATTTTTGTTTATAAATTTTTTGAATGATATCTTTTAAAGGGATAATTAAAGAACAAAAATCAACAAAAAATTTTAGAATAACTGCAATAATTAGAGAAAAAAAAATGTGAAAAGAGCGAAAATCCCATACAAATTTGTATGGGAAAAGTATGGGCTTAGAGCCACGTGCAAATGACTTCGGACAAAATTTTGTCTTTGAGCATAAACTTTTGATTTAAGGGGTGTCTGCTATTTAAAAACAATTTTGGGAAATAACGGACACCCTAATCCTCATGCATGAGATATTTTGTCTGAGCATTTGCCTGTGTGTTATTTTTCAGAAATTATTTATACTTTTTGTTCAAAGGTGCTCTCTCCATACAACTTTTTTTTGTTTGTTTGTTTCTGCAGAGCTTTATTTTTTCAGTTTTTTTTTTTTTTAATGAAGGACTTATTTTTTTAAATGAAATACTTATTTTAATGTTAATAAACAAAACTGTATTAAGAAAAAAACAATTTTTTAAATCACCTAAAATTGTTCCAAATTTCAAGGTGCACCACTTTTTTTGTAACTCAGTGTAGTTACAAATTCAGTCCATTTTAAGTTTCATCTAAGTTTCTTGAGAAGATACTCGAAAAAGATAAGAAATCAATTTTAAGATATTGGTGAAAGTTTTATCAAAATCGATCCATTAGTCCTTGAGTTAAGGACATTTGAATCAAAGAAAGTACAGGACAAGATGGGAGCAAGGTGGGGAATATTGTATTATCAGAAATATCATAATTTATTCATAATATAACATCATTGAACACTTAAAATAGCAACAAATATTATTATATGTACATATATTCAAGCAGAAAAAGAATAAAGTTCTGCTAGATGGGCAAAATAATACAAAGTGCGAAATGACACGACGACATCTTTACCTTCTCCTGTTAATTCTTTTAATCATTTTGTTTTGTTTTTTTGGCTTAAACTTCAACCATAATCTTTTATACTTTGACGAACAGTACAACCACTTGCAAACGAGAACTATTTTTGATTTCGGGTCTTAACTCAAAAATATGACTTTGTAATTGAGAACGATTCAATCTAAATTTTTTTTTGAGTGATAAGTTATAAGACTTGAAACCAGATATTTTGTTATCCTTATTTCTTCATAAGCAGTACTTACAACTCTTTCAAAGTCTAATTCCATCTAAAGACACAAAGTTGCACATTGGTTTTCTAAACCAATATTTTCAAATAAATTTATAATCTTCTTGCCGCAAAATATGTACATAGGTTCATACTTTGTTATAAATATTCTTGATGATTTCCCAAATACATTTCCTCAACTTTGTAATCCTTTTGAAGTTGTTAAAACACAAAACCCCCAATACCAAAATATAAAGCTGTAAGCCTTTTTATATGACTACTATGATTCATTTTATAGTGTTTTCTATGGTTAAAAGTAAAATAAGGACTTCTATAGGACCACCTACCATAGAAACAAGGAACTTTATGAGCATATTATTCGATTATAAAGTTGTTCTTTTTCTGATGCAGAAGATGAAGTATAAAATGAATTGTAATAAATATTCAACTTTAATAAGTGAAATTGAAAAACAAGAAGCAATTCTATCTTCGAGTTAATTGCTAATAACTTGTTTACACTTTGGACATAATACAAAAAAAAAAAAAATAAAGTCCTTTGGAAACGGGAAGCTTCGCAGAAAAGTTTCTCTCCAATGATGGTGTCCTCATTGGTAGACTCAGTCTCGGTTGTAGTTCTTAATTCTCATCGGATTCAAACTCTCAGTGGGTAGGTTTATGTATGATGGTGTTTTGTAAACTGTGAACAGAACACTAATTACTAAATAATTGCTTGTATGTGAAAGTTTTGAATTGAATTTCCTTTAGACAGTAGCAGTTTATGAAAAAATGCGACAACAACGATAACGAATACGACAACGACTACGGGCAGAAAGGAATATATAGTATATCTACTCGTACACAAAGTGTGTATAAAAAAAAGCTTCAAACTTATTTAATATGCAATACAGAACTCAGTAAGCGTTCTGTAATTATGCGCCAGAATTATTTAAAGGCGAAGATTAAACAGTATAAAGTTTTACAACTTTGAATTTACTTTTGCAAAAGTTCGTATTTGACTTAAAAATTTTACAGACAACATGCAATATTTAACTTTTTTAAAATGAGAGCATGTTTGTCAATAAAAATGAATGCCTGTAGCACGTTTTTTTGCTTTTTTATTTTCTTCTCCTTTTGAAGGAAGAATAAAGTGTTTTTGAGAAGTGTAAAATCTTGTGATTTCTACAACAGAGTAACGCTGTTGAGTGCCGCAAAAAAGCAACATTTGAGACGTGGATTTATAAGAGGAAGATTTACTGGCTGGAAGACTTGATGCAACCAAGCGGAGATGGGTCAAAGTTCGCATCAGGGGCAGGTAAAAATGTAAGAAAAAATTTAAAAAAAAATGAATGAGAGGACAGTGAAAACTTAACCAAGGAAGCACTCTATGCTCTTCTCGAGCGTCTATAGGTTTTTGACCTGTTCTCGTAAGAATTTTACTATTGGAGATATGGTATGGTCCACAAAAGGCGTGGCAGGCACCTATCATCGAACGTTTCCAGCTTTTTTTTTAACTTTTCTAGTACTTGCATCCATACAGCAGTTAACGGATTCATTTAAACAGTAAATAAATTGGTCACTATATACTAAATGCCCTTAAATCACCAACAGTGACAACTTCCATACCTTTAAAAGAAAAATATTAAATATCAATTTCCTTTCCTAACTTCAAAACATATCTATAATCTGTTAGTATTTGCGTGTCAATGTCAAGTGAAATAAAATCTACCTCTGCTCTTGAAATGAAAAAAAAAGAAAAAGTTAACCACAAAAGTGATTGACCCTGGCACCACCTGTTAAATTGCACAACATTGTATCTGAAGTTCTTAATTTGTACCTTTGAACGAGACCATAATAGTGGCCTGAAATGACTGAATATACATTATATAGAAAGAGGGATACATCAATATAAAAAATAAAAATAAATATTTTTTCATTTCCACCACATTGTATTCCAGATACACAACACATTTAAAATTGTGAAGTTTTCGATTTCGTATCTGCTGGTTTCGGCAAATCTTTTTTGATAAATTCGATTGAAAATAATAAAAAAAAAACATCCGACAGATAAAATAAACAGCACGAGGAGTAGAAATGTGCACGACATGAAATCGGAATGTAGTATTGGTTATGATGCATCAACAGCCAGCAGCAGCAGCAGTAGAGTATTAGCCAACACACCAGCAATGGAGTCAATTGAGGAGACCTAGAGGACCAACAAATCATACAACAACAACAAGAAACGGACAACCAAAGCTACGACGGACGTGATGTCGTTCTGGTTCTCCTTGTTGAGAGAGGACCATCTGAAGTATCTTAACCATTTGGATATAATTTTCGTCGATGAGCTGTGGCTAACAATAGAATTTCTGGCTGTCAGAGTATAATTCTAATGCTCAAGCGCCGTTATGAAAGTCTCGGTTTTTTTTTTTTGGATACAAATGTTCACAGGGCGAAAAAAAGTTAATTGGATGCGGCACAGTTGGTGCAGATAAAGAAATCGAAGAAGACATACAAAAATGTTTGGAGCCATCTCATATCCATTGGATTGGTGTGTCCTTGTGGTTAAGGGTGAATGCCTTTAGAAGAATGTTTTTTTTTTTTTTTTTTTTGTAGATTTCTAACGAGATGTTTGAGGTTTCATAAAAACGAATATATTTTAAATTGAAAATGAATTATTGAAGTTTTAGTTTTAGGTTAAAGCTGAAGTTTAATTTTGACCTGAATTTCGTCAAATATTGCAACAATAAATTTTGAAAATAAAAACAGAAAAATATTGAAAGTTTCAATAGTGAATGTGTATTTGGCAGGAGTGACATTATCTAAAAAATATACAAAACTTTGTGTCGAAGATCATGGAATGCCATTCAATGATTCACGATTGCTATTCTTGAGTCAACTGTTCCATTTTCACACGTCCGCTTAGAAGCTGTAGATATACTTCAAACTTCCCACTTCCAACTTCAAAATCAACTTCGTCTTTCAATCTAGTAGTCGAGTGCAATTTTCAACTCAAAGGTGTTTATTTTAAAAAAATTTCCTCAAAAGGCTACACGATGATTGATAAATCTACTAAACAAAAGAGCTGACCTGCGAACTTGAAACTTTTATTCTATTTAATGTAAGAAAATTGGGATGGTCTCAGGTATTAAGAAAACGTAGAACATTTTTGACTGGGTTAGTAGACAATAGTTCACTGCCTCCCTCCCGTCTGAGGCTCATTTGAGTTAGGTATACAGTCTTGGTAGTGGTTTTTTTAGTGTACATCTATTGTAGGAAATACCGGGGCTTTTGTGGACTCAAAATTTGTTCATGTTGGTTAATGTCTGTAAGCTGTGTTGGATTAAAAAGCAAAAGATGATTTTAAACAAGAATTAATATACATAGTTTCTTTTGTTTAATTTTAAAGTGAAAATAACAGTTAACTTCATTCAAAAATTAAAAAATTAATATAAAATTATTACGCAACGCCTTTCGGAGATTTCTCCATAATGCGATGTTGTTTTAGTCTAAAACATTCCTAACATCAACCCTTTTTTAAATTTTAAGGATTATTTATTTCTATATAGCCAACTTGGCTCGGTACCAGGGTTAAGAGTTCTCAATTTGGTGGCACGACAGCTCGTGGAGAACGAGAGCCAAGTCACTTTCAACGCTCAACCATTCCCGTGTGTGTGTTGTTGGCAGGAATGGAGGAAACCTACAATTTTTTGCTGAGACCAAATGGCTAGATGAGAAGCACTTATTCATGACAAGTATACTCCGTGCTTGGATCAGTTCCTCTCAAGAAGCAGTGGGAAAAACATGCCTGTTTTTAGGTGGCATCAGTTGGAAATCGAAGCCAAACCTTCGGCATGATAGTCCAACGCACTAACCATTATGCCACGAGGCAGTTTACAAATAGATTTTTTTCTCTTCACAAAGCACATGTACATTCCACTTCTTACAAAAAAAATCTATTTTTTGAACCATTTTAGAAAATCACTGCCCATCACTTAGTTTTCAACCTAGTACCACCCGTTCTTGACACCTCTGACCTGCTTGCACAATTCTTTTCATGCTACAATAAGATTAGAGATAGGTAAGAACTGCTATTTTTACTATGTGAAATGGAAAAATATAAATAAGAGACCTGACAGACAATTATGTGGGCCTAACCCAGAACCGCAAATAAACGGAACACGAACCATTCAGTAAAAAAAGAATATAAAAATAAAAAAGTCAGAGAACTATGCACATATGTATGTAGAATCCTTGTGGTTTTCATCCTGAAATCGAAAACAAAATGCAAATGGCAGCAACACAGTAAAATAACACATTCTTCCTTTTAGACTACTCTCTGGAGGTGGTTTAAGATTGAAAATCTAAATAAAAACCACATTCAGGTGCAGCAAAACATTTGTATTCATTGCTGGACTGTATGCTACACACTCTGTTGGTGGTCAGAACAAAATTCTGCTTCTCTGCCTATATTGGATTAGATAAACACAAGCCTTAGGATGTTTCACAGGTCCTTTTGTTGATATATGCAATGTGTCGTTGTCCAACTTTATTCTTAATGGACAGGAATGTATCACTGCCACCTCATTTATCATCAATGAAAGAAACGAGAGAATTTCACTTGGGAACCAACCAGTACATTTTCACAAAACCAACAACTTTCAACTGTCATTCAGTCAGTGCGATGTGAATGTGAAGTAATCCTGCTAAAGCAGGACCCCTGGTTTTGCCAGATACTCTGTTAAATTACTGAGCAGAGAAATAGGCTCTCTTGTATTCTGTTTTCCTGAAAAATGATATAAATCTTCAGCACGCGACAGAATTTCAACGGGATAAATCAGTAGAATAGAAAAAAAATATGATCCACATGTCCTGCTGACATCAGAAGTGTGTGAACGGTGAACCGTTAGAGTTCGAAAATCCTCAGGCGTTGTGCGTCAGAAAATTAGAATAACGGTGGTGTACGGGTATTTTCACAGCTGTCATCTGTCTCATTGAATGAGTGAGGCGTGGAGGCATGATAAATAGGCTCCACACAGTTTATATAGTCCTGGTCCTGGCAAAAGACTCGACATCAGCACTGGATCCTCATGCGTGTATACAATGCAAGAGGATTTAACAACACTAAAAGTAACACCTCGTTGTGCACATTGATTTCCATCTGATGCCAGGCTCAGGCTATATTGCGGCCTGAACTCGTTCAGAATGAAACTCTTGCTGTACGTATGGAGAGAGGACTGCAATATTCATAACTCATATATGTAGAAGTTCCATCTATCGCCAGCCTTTCGACGGATGCGAGATGACAGCACAATGGGATGGTGAGTCGATGATGAACTGATGTACTGTGAACAAAAGGACAACGAACGGAAACAATGACATCTGTGCTAATTATAGCACTTAATTTCTGTGTATACACACTGACATAAATAGGTAGGTACATATGCGGAATACTAAAATAAGCGAGGTCATTCCATATAATGTACATCCATAAATATAAACGTGTGGTATATGCACAAAGGTGCAGTCAGGCAGGACCTTCCTTAACGGATGATTTGTTATTTCAATACCTACTCTTTAGAATTGTGTCGAAGAATGTCAAAGCTTCTGCTAAAAAAAAGGATTAATTTAGTTTATAGTTTGGAATATTCATGTCATGCTGAGTTATAAGCCAACTCACGCGATTCATATTTAGGCCAAACCTATAGTCAAGTCGTGGGTGTATATCGATTAACTGATTAAATCCTGCAAAAAAAAAACATTTTATGTCAGAGCCAACCCTAACAAACTACACTCGGAGGTAGGTATAATATTATGTAGGTATGTGAATATATTGGTAGCTGTATAAATGATAATTAACCATGTTGGAATTTATTTTGCATGGCCAAATATTGGGCAACACGCAGAGGCCTTCATCAAGTCCTTGGAAGTTATCGTATAGGTACCTTGTATTAATTTAAGTTTTGTGATAAATGTCCTTGGTGGATAGTGCGATGGGGTTTGAGAAATAGGCCTGTTTTAATAAGTGCAAATAAATCAAAGTCTTATTATTACTCAAAATAAACATTGCTGTGAAGCTTTTGATAATTTTTGTTAATCCTCTTAACGACTATAAGGACTCTCCTCAAACTACTTTTCAACTCGTATTAATTCAGTCAAATTAGCTTAAAAAAATATGTATCCATAAACTTGTATCCAAAAACTTGAAATAGGTGGAACTTTGTATTTATTGTTCCTCAAGGTAGTAATCATGAACGCAAACTAGGCGCATACCCCCGACACTACATTTTCTGCCTGCTTAAGAAAAATCTCTGGTAGGTACTTAGTGCTCAGAAAAATAGACCACAGTATTCAGTTTTTACTTGCTGTTTAGGGTAAATATTGGTTTCTTATATTGTACGGTATTCTTATATTGCTGAGGAATGCTAGAGGACAGAACTAAAAGGACATAATCCTTACTGGACTTTGTGCCCGCAGATGCGTGAGAAAGATTCCAATCTAAAACCAAATCTCTTGGATGTGTTTAATGCAACACTTTTCATTTCAGATATTTATAGTTACTATTTTTAAAACAGACAAACAGAACATCATTCTGACAGACTAGTATTAAAAGAACATGGACGAAAAATTAAAATAGGTGTGTTTTTTCCCCTGCCCGAATGGGCTTGGATCCCATCCACGACGTCGGGGCTAAAAATGTAAATTTTGTATGTAACAACAATAAAGCCCCTTCCAGCTATGACTTTAGCCCATGTGAACTGTGTTACCGGCATGAATTTCACACTTGTTTTGGATAGTTTGTATGGAAGCTTCATTTTTACTTGCGATTATAGGTACTATAAGGCAAGTTTTGGATACGTGCAAAGAAAAAATTTTGAGATAACAATGAAACATGATATTACGATGATAGAGAACACCAAAAAAATGGGTGGCACAATTCTGTCTGTCTGTCTGTTCGTCTACAGCCTAAACGGCTGGATCGATTTTCTTCAAACTTGGTACATAGTGGTTTTTGGTGATCATGCCCACACGTTTTTTCATTTTTTTTTTTTTTAACCAAAAATAACGGTACCTGCCATACATTTTTTTTTGGCAAATTTACATTATCGTATTTTTCTTAAAACTTTTCTTAAAAATAATCAATAAATTTATTTTAGTAAAGGCTTTCTGTGGGTGGAAAACCATTTTTCAAAAATGGTTATTAATGGTACCTACCAAGGAACCATTTTTTAAAATTTTTGATTTTCTTCAAAATGTTATGACTGATTTCAATTATTTTTTGTATACAGAAGCTTCCAAAAAATGTTAATAGTTTTGTGTACCAACATTTTTGAAAATATTTTTTGGATTTTTAAAAAATATTTCAAAATTTTTTTTGGAAAATCAAATATTTCGAAAAAGGCATCATTTATTTTTTTGAAACTCGATATTTAAGACTTTTTTAGTACTCTCTAAAATATTTTTTAGAAAAAATTTCACATTTATGAAAAAATAACGGTACCTTCCATACAAAAGTGAAAAAACCGCAAAGGAAAATATTTTTTTCTTGAAAACGACTCCTACGATTTTGATTAACTTTTTTCATATACTAAAATTAGTACGATCTACCATCAAAAATTATAAAATTTTACACATAGCAAATATTAGTAGTACTTGTCATAGAACGTATTTTTTTATTTTGAGTTTTCTCGTTATCGGCTTAACGGATTTAAATGAATTTTCTTATATACAAATTTCAGATAAAATTGAATAATATAGCATATCAAAATTTTCTAAAAAAAAGTTTTTGGATTTGGATAATTAGTTTAAATCTGCACACCAAGATTTGTTCTTAAAAACGTTTCAAGAATTTTATATATAAAAAAATTAATTAAAAAAAACCGCTCCAATTATTTAAACAAATTTTTTTTCCCATACAATCATATTCCATCATGAATTAAGATGGCATACTTTCTTTTCACCTCAAACTGTCAAAAGAGTTGTTTTAGCTAATTTAAATGTCGTATTTTATGCATCTCTACATCTTTCTCTCATAATTTCCATGTTTGTATAGACAATTTTCTTAAACTCGCAGTGTCTTGAACATAAGAGCAAGTACGTGCGACCCAGTCGTGCATTTTATTTATTTCTGTGATGGTGTCGCTAAGCCCCGATTCCTCTGGGCTATCAAAAAGCACACCTAATGTTAAAAATGGTCAAATTACATACGAATTGCCCACCACCCCCTGAACGAATTCCTGGATCTGCGCATCTTAGCTTTTCAAATCTAATAATGACTGACCGAAGTAGCTTATTTTTTTAACACGAGTAAAACATGATTTCCAATTTAGTTATTGGGTATTCTTTTTCGCCACCGGGGCTTTTTATTGTTAAGTTGGTTTCATTCTGTTTTCCTGAATGAATGAATGAAATATTGGGGTTGTTGCACTCCGACCTTAAGATCTATTGTGCCCCACTTAAAAATGGGATGAGATCGCTAATCTTAGAATTTTAAATTTGAGCATTTGGAGGGCTTCTGGAGAGGAAAGGTCGCTCTCTTCTAAGGGGTTGTGTTCCAGGTGTTTTTTTCTTTGATGCCTGATTACATCAAATTTTCCCAATATATGGTCTGGTGTTTCCTTATGTGCGTAGCAAAATCTGCATGTTGGACTGCTTACTAACCAGAATGTTTAGGTTTCTATTTAGTTTGCAGTGGCCAGTGAGGAGACCATTTATTTTTCTCAGGTTGATTCTACTTAAATTGATGCAGTCTTTAAAATGCGCTCGGTTGTAGTTACTAAATAATAGTTTAGCCTACCTCAGCTTTGGGAGTTCTTTCCAGTTTTTGAATCCTTGAACCTTCTCTTGTTCTCTTATTTTATTTTTATCATATTTTCTCTTATGCCACAATAAGATACATGCCACATTAAGGGATTAATTGCCTCTATCTTCGCTAAGGAATCTGCTTCTTCATTTCCCTGGGTACCAACGTGACCAGGTACCCAATGAAGTGTGACACTGTTGTTTTTGCCAAGGACATTATTCACACACTGACACTCCCAAACTACCTTCGAGCTTATGGCGTAAGAGCTCAGTGCTTTGAGTGCGGCTTGACTGTTGGACATAATGGCAATGTTTTGGTTTCGGTAGTTTCTTTCGGGATTACGATCTACGCATTTCGCTATGGCGTGAACTTCCACCTGAAAGATGCTAGTAGACAGTCGCATCGGTATAGAAAGTTTGGTTCTGGGCCCAAAGATTCCAACCCCAGTCTCTTCAGTCGTTCTCGATCCATCAGTGTTTCACTTGATGGCAATTGATTTGAGAGAGTAGTTTACTGTTTCACCTACCCACTCATTTTTGCTACTTAACTCCGTTTTAAAGTATTTTCGCCAAGTTCTATTTTTTAATCATGCCATCTCTTGGAATGTCAATAAGGTTTGTTCCCGCTGACTTTTAAATGCAGTCTCTATACCCTGAGGTTAATACATTTGTCAGTACTCGTTCCCTCTTTGCAAAACTACATCATTGCTCCCTTTGCAGCGCTTGCTAGGACTTCAATCTAAGTAAATGTTGTCCCCGTAATCGATTCAATAGCCAACAATTCGGTGGTCATACAAAAACGGTAGTCGCTGTTGCAATATGACAATCAATGAAACCTGCATTAGGTTAGGTTAGGATGAAGTGGCTGTCACTTATGAAAACTGTCACACTTAGACCATAAGTTAGTTCATTGTGATACCAAATGCATCTGGGAAGCCCTTTTCCCTACTCGGTGAACCATTTGGAACTTCTTATGAAACGTAACAGGCTACCTATGTCTCCGTTTATTTAATCACTAGGATCATTGAAGTATAGAAATCTCCAAGATGGAAACTCCACCCATGAGGTACAGCAGGACAAGTTCATAGAAGATTAGGAATCGATTCTACTTCTTCCTCGTCCATAGAGCTTCTGCAAAAGTCGTAAGAGAATACGCCAAGACGCGTTGCGTATACTTGCCTAAAAGACAGTGTCCGATTATGACACGTGTGTGAAGTTGGCATAACATTTTTGAGCTAGGCCAATGGGACCATGGCAGGAATTTGCATTTTTTTTGCATTTTTTATGCATTTCTATTCCTGATTTTGCAGTTCACCAAATAGTGGGTGTAATCGACTGTACTGCTAACTTCACTGTGAAGTTAGCAGTGCCTATGCTTTTCTCAGCAACCGTGCTAGCTAGGAATCTGAAATAAGGCTCTGAATTTGCAGTTTAATTTGCAGTTCCAGAAAAGGAAAAAACCAAATTTCTAAATCCTTACATAAAAAAAAATTCATACTGTACTGCTAACTTCACTGTGAAGTTAGCATATAAGTCCTTTTCTCAGCAACGGTGATACTTAGAAATTTGCAGTTAGGCTCCAAATTTGCAGTTTAATTTGCAGTTCAAGAAAAATTTATGTCCAAATTTTTAAGTCCAAATTTGAAAAAAAAATCGAATAAATTCATTTTTCACTGTTAACGTCACTGTGAAGTTAGCAGTACATACCCTTTTCTCAGCAACTGAGCCACCTAGAAAATTGCAGTTTAGGTCCAAATTTGCAGTTTTTCATGTACTTCAAGAAAAAACTAAGTTCAAATTTGTACGTCCAAATTTGACAAAAAAATCGCAAATTTTACTTTGCACTGTTAACAACAGTGTGAAGTTAGCAGTACATACCCTTTTCTCAGCAACTGTGCCAGGTAGAAAAGTGCAGTTAGGGTCCAAATTTGCAGTTTTTCATTTACTTCACGAAAAAATGCATTTCAAATTTTGAAGTCAAAATTTGGCATTAAAATCGAAAAATTCAATTTGCAGTTGATCTCAGGTCGAAAAAATCAGAAAAAAGTCGACTTTTTTGGTCGAAAGGAAAACCACATATGAATCAGTTTTATAACTGTTTATTTAGATGTAGTTGTGTTTAACTTTTCCGAAAAAGTAAAAGTTAAAGGCCTAACTACATTCATTTCACTTTTGTACAAAAGTGCAAAAGTGAAAATTACAAACATATGCTAGAAACACCTTTCTTCACAGTGATGTTAACAGTGAAAAATGAATTTAATCGATTTTTTGTCAAATTTGGACTTTAAAATTTGAACTTAGTTTTTTCTTGAAGTAAATGGAAAACTGCAAATTTGGACAACAACTGCAATTTTCTAGCTTGCTCAGTTCCTGAGAAAAGGGTATGTACTGCTAACTTCACAGTGACGTTAACAGAGTGCAAAGTGAATTTTTCGATTTTTTTTTTGTCAAATTTGGACTTAAAAATTTAAACTTAGTTTTTCTTGAAGTGCATACAAAACTGCAAATTTGGACCTTAACTGCAATTTTGTAGCTGGCTCAGTTCTTGAGAAAAGGGTATGTACTGCTAACTTCACACTGACGTTAACAGTGCAAATTGAATTTTTCGATTTTAATGCCAAATTTTGACTTCAAAATTTGAAATGCATTTTTTCGTGAAGTAAATGAAAAACTGCAAATTTGGACCCTAACTGCACTTTTCTACCTGGCACAGTTGCTGAGAAAAGGGTATGTACTGCTAACTTCACACTGTTGTTAACAGTGCAAAGTAAAATTTGCGATTTTTTTGTCAAATTTGGACGTACAAATTTGAACTTAGTTTTTTCTTGAAGTACATGAAAAACTGCAAATTTGGACCTAAACTGCAATTTTCTAGGTGGCTCAGTTGCTGAGAAAAGGGTATGTACTGCTAACTTCACAGTGACGTTAACAGTGAAAAATGAATTTATTCGATTTTTTTTTTCAAATTTGGACTTAAAAATTTGGACATAAATTTTTCTTGAACTGCAAATTAAACTGCAAATTTGGAGCCTAACTGCAAATTTCTAAGTATCACCGTTGCTGAGAAAAGGACTTTTATGCTAACTTCACAGTGAAGTTAGCAGTACAGTATGAATTTTTTTTTATGTAAGGATTTAGAAATTTGGTTTTTTCCTTTTCTGGACTGCAAATTAGACTGCAAATTCAGAGCCTTATTTCAGATTCCTAGCTAGCACGGTTGCTGAGAAAAGCATAGGCACTGCTAACTTCACAGTGAAGTTAGCAGTACAGTCGATTACACCCACTATTTGGTGAACTGCAAAATCAGGAATAGAAATGCATACAAAATGCAAAAAAACTGCAAATTCCTGCCATGGTCCCATTGGCCTAGCTCAAAAATGTTATGCCAACTTCACACACGTGATTATGACACCTATCATAGGTAATGTGCAATCTGCTTAGAGATATCAAACACTTCGATCGCTTCAAGTATATTAGTGACCAGATTTGTTTTGTTGCAAAGCAAGTGGCTATATTCTCCACCTAAGGTTTGTCCTCTCTAAAGCATCTTGCTTCAGCATAGGTAAGTTTACGCATGTAGCGATGGGAATACCTAAGTATGTATGCCTTACTAGGTATTATAGGTAGTGTTGTTCCACTTTTTGCGAGTTCATCGGCCTTACACAGGTGAATGTTAAACTGCTGCGCCATCTCCAACAGAGATGAATGGCAATTGAAAACTGTTAAAGAGCTACTGGAGATCAATTCCAGAGATTTGATAGCTGCTTAACTATCCGAGAAGATGCGGATATCTGTGGCTGATATATTTTCTTTCAGCCAAGATAAGGGTTCTTTGATCGCCTAAAGTTCCATGGAGCACGCTACAATAATTAGGAAGACGGAAAGAGAGACTTAATTTTAAGTCTTTTTGAGTACACACCACCACCCACCCCGTCCTCAGTTTTTGATCCGTCGCTGTAGAAATGTGTGGATTCTTCTTCCAAGAGATCCGTATCCTCCCAAAGAACTCTAGAAGGATTGCTGACTCGAAAGTTTTTGTTTTGGGATGGTGTAATCAGTGCGACTTGGGATTGATCCGAATGAGTTCAGAATGATAGAATAGCCAGTGTTTTTGTTGGTCCATAATGAGGAAGCTTTTAGGCAAATGGCTGTATTTGCAGCCACTTGTTTGCTGAAATTATTTAGGGGTATCAGATGGAGCAGAACGCCTAGAGTGGCGGAAGGTTACGAAGTGCTCCACCTGCATTGGAGTTAAGCTAATCATTTGGCTTTAGTAGTATGTAGTGCATCGGCTTCTGAATCGCTTGGTTCATGGTTCAATTCCTGATGACGGCAAAAGAGTTTTTCAATTAATATGAGCAAGATCAGAGAAAGAGAAATAGATATAAGACTTGAAGACCTTTTATAGAATATTATATTTGATTTCGATATTAGGTTTCATATGGTAAACTAACGAGGCGTAGGTAACTGAGCTTCATTGAATGTATTGAATGCCGACGATACAAAACTATCATCGTTATTCAAACTATCAATTGGCCAAAATTATAATTCTCGCGTGCTAATGGCTAACAAAGTCCAAAGCAACAAACAAAAATACAAATTCCTTTCAAGGACTCTCCTTCACCTTCCTTATTTATGAATTCCATAATAGTCATATCTTAAATAATCTAAGAGCCTTTGGTTATTTCAACTATTTTCTCACTCAAACGCATATATACCGCAGCAGCAACAAATGACTGGTATGTCGTATGTGTGTGCTTACACATCATTGCTCTGGCAGCCACATTCCTTTACTTTTATTTTATTATTTTGTTCCTATTATAATGCCTTCTGTTTGGGAATATATAAGAGGAGGCAAAACTATTCCTTATCCAGCCACAACTCTATCATTAATCAATGTAATCTGTTTAGAAGCCTACGGGCGGGCGAGCGTGTGACTTACGAGCGAGAACCTATTTTGTGAAATTAATAGATCCATTAGGATCCTTTTGCGTGTGGTTATACACAATGACAGATCACTCATCACACGCTGACCCAACCCTGCGCATTGCGGTGGTTAGGATACGTGAATGTTTGGTGTATGAATAATGGTAATGGTCAAATACTCGCACATAACAGTTGCCATCGCATATGATGATGGGATAAATATTTTGCAGAAATTAGCCCCTAACCTAAGAATTAATAAAATTCTATCCTTGACATGCCATAACTACTTACATATATGATGTTAAACTCTGTTGAAGAACCGCTCGTGCTTATGCTAATTAAACCATCGCTACTTGCTACTATACAGACCGTGAATGTACATCTGGGATGAAGTCAACATCACAGTCAATATTATCCTCCTGCTATATATTGGCAAACAGTTGATGCTCGGCGCGAATGTTAAGACTAAGTTCTAAGGCTCTAAACTTGTTTTCAGATTCACATTACGTTGCACACCAAGTGGTTAATTGCAGTGTATGCAGCGCCGGCATCATTACAAGATACTCGACTGGAAAATTGCATCTGGAGCAGTGGCGCGTCCGTCGTCATCGTCGTCGTGGTTCATATACACGGAAGTGAATGCAAAACTTCCTAATTAACGTCCATAATGTTGTTGATGTTGCTATAGGTGGTATGTCTGCGATTGCATTGCGTTAGATGATAACCAGGGTTGTTATATGTAAATTTTTTTAATTTTTTATAATTTTTTAGTAGGAACTTAATTTTTATTTAATTATTTTAATTCAAGAAATGCTCTGATATTCTTAAAACTATGAATTGTGGCTGGACCTAAGAAATTTCATTCAAATAAAGTATCAATGCCCATTCAGTCTGCTTGACATCCAGGTGAAGATCATAGAAGAATTTAATTCGATTTGATTTGACAGGCAAGCTTGTAACTTCTTTTTAATTCACTCCTTTTTTGCAGGTATAATGTCAAGTTTCACTGGCAACTTTCTTATTTCGTTTAAAAAAACATTTTTTCTGTATAACAACACTGATTTTGAATGGCAGTGATGATGAGAAAACGTACAGTACCTTCACTATACCATCATATTAAAGCTGATGGTGATGTTTATAGTGTTTTTTGATTATCAGTTAATTGCAGAGCACTAGCTGAACGTTTGTTTCGATTCATAAAGTGTGACGACACATTCATATCACTCTTGAAGATGTACTATTAGAACGAACATGACCAGCACAGCGCAGCGCAACGTTGCGCGGCACAACGCCACACATATCTCATTCACCATCATCCACATCCACTCGGAAATCAGTCACACGTGCTCTTCTATAGCCAGATGGAGCTTGGAGAAGAAGAACGTAAACAGCGACGCACACAGGTGGTGAGCCCTTAATGACCTCGTGCATCAGTGATTTGCGCTGAACTCCGAGCCTAGAAAAAAAATGTGTGTAGGTACTTGTACTTCTTGTAATTGCTACTCTCTCTCTCTCTCTGATGGTTGAAATGGGGAAACTTGTATATTGAAAACACACGCTACTTGGCATGCTGAAGTAGTCCTTAAAGGCTATTCACTCGCAATCTAGGTAAAGAGTTCTCTTTCAGTTTTTTTTTCTTCCGTTTCGTTGCCAACAATGGTCATAGAAATTGGCTGAAGCTTCACAGGTGAAAGCCTCTTGAAGGGTTTTGTACTCTTGATGTAGTTAATATGTGACTTATGGTCTTTGGGTTATAATAGCATGCGAAGAATGGTGTGGGAAAGGAACAAAAATATGCTAGAAACAATGCATCCTCACACGCAGTTTTCTAGCATGAGTTTGATATGGAGTTGGACTCATTTTTTTTTTTTTCAAAACTTCTTCAAAAAGTTTTCGAAGGAATCTAAAAGCTATAAACGAGCTATTGGACCCTTATTATTTTTGTTTTGAAGCATATTGAATTGCTTCTCTAACTCTAAACATTGTCATTGAGGGGAACTGCCGCAGTAAAAGTGTGTCTAATTTTTTTTTAACACATTATGACCGGCATAAAGCAGCTCCCATAAAGCTATTTTGTTGGATTTTTCAAATTTTCTCAACAACCACTTCAATTATTTTGACAAAACTTCGTACCTGTTATCGGCTAGGTATTTTTAGTTATATTTCCCTTTTGTTTAAATTTTTCCCTAAAAGTTCACCATATTTCTTAGTCAACGTCCATTAGGGGGCACAATAGGTTTTTAGGTCACAGTGCACTTATCCCCTATTATTTTATTAGTCCCCATGTAAATAATTCTCATAGGTTTCGATCAGAACGCAATCCTCGCTCAAAACATCACTGCAACTTCTTAAGCTCCCATGCTCTATGGTAATAATAGGACCTAGACAGGAAAGTGTAAGCCCAATCTAATTAAAAATAGAAACATTTTTAATTTAATTAAAATAACATTATAGCTGAAAAAAAAGTTATTATCCTTCAAAATAATCTACACAGAAGATGATTTCACAAAAGAATTTCCTTATTCACAAAATGCTGGTCCTTTCCTCATCACGTATAGCCAAGCCGGCAGACCAAGCTCATAAGTGAGTACTTTGAAGTTGGGGGTATCCTATTTGCCTTAACTTCCGATTTCCATAATAATACGCGGATAAAGAGTAATCTACTTATGGAAGACTCAGTCCAAGGATTCACTATTCAGTTGTTCCTACTTATAGCATCCTAGGACAAAAACTTTTCTACCCACGACACGGACGAGTACGATGACGATGCGACGACCAACGACGACGTGACGTGGAAGTCTACCGTCCAAGTGTGAATTACCTTCTCGTTGGTATTGGTGGGGTTCTTCCTAGACATAATGTTTATCTGATAAGGACTAAACCCTTTTAATCTATTCCCATACACAAACACATAAACACGTACAACAACAAAAAAAGTTAATATCCCCACCGCACCACAACCAGCGCAGCGTCACCCTGTCTAATCTAAAATCATTCCAACTTACAGTGTCGGTGGTGTACTGAGGTTTTTGTCGTGTGTTTCATTAAAATTTAATTAATTTATACTTCTGACTGCTGGGTTGACTGTGAACCTCTATCTCCCTCTGGACAGGGCAACCAAGTTGCAGAATATTGTAGTAGTTGAAAATTCAAAATCCTTGCGCATCGCGTCTACCCGCAGCAGGAAATTCTCCATTTCCTTGTGGTTTTATAAAGGGGGATGCATTCTCACAATAGAAGGAAGAAGAAGATGCGGTAAGCAAGTAAGGATTTTAAATGAATTCACTTCTGAATTCTTTATCAAATGAATGGAACACTGACCGCACGTGAAAAAGATATGGCACACTGACTGCCCAAGTCGATTGCCAGCCAGCCCAGCTGGATAATCTAACAAAGGGGCTATAGCGCGCGTCCCATTAAGAAGATAAAGCAGTAGTTTCAACATAGGCGGTCGTTGCTTCTTGATGTTGGCCATGGCATGACTATTGCTAGATATATGCAATATAGCTGGATGGCACGTTTGTATATGGAACTCTTTAGTCGAAAAAATGAATAAATCTTATGACGAGGAACGTTTCACAGTTACGTGCACCCGATGAGGAAGTTAATAAGAGAAGTTTTGGAATAGTAATTACTTCCGTATACTTCCATTTTGTGCTGGCAACTTTAATTTTTAAATAGAACTCATTTAATGTCTTTATAACATTCTTATTGAAATAGTTGTGATAATCTGAATAAGCTTGGAAGGAATGAAGTACAGATTACTGAAATAGTTTTATAGTATTTTGGATTAAACACTTTTTAGGGAATAGTTAGTAAAAGAAGCAAATGAAATAGAGAAATGAATAGTCAATTAAATTGGTATTTCTGGGGTTCCGGAAAATGAAGGGAAGAAAGGAACAATGACGTAAGGAAAGACGAAGAGTTACACTTTTTCATTTGCAGAAAAACTGCTGGGTACGAAAAGTGTACCAGATAGTAGTTTCGAAAAAATGTTCGGGTTCTGAGCCTCTACTCCTATTTAATCCATCCTTTCCCTCCGTTTATTTCTACGCTCCACTTCTTCTATAGGTGTATCGTAGATAAGAATTAACACCTACCGACTTTTCTCCTAGTCCTTTGTTAGTAACAGGGCTATATCTCACCGATAATTTCTGTGCTCAAACTCTCATAGAAAAAGTACGATAGACATGCTTGCTTACGGAAAATCAGCACCGGTTATTCTTCTAGTTTGCTGCTACGAGCAAGAAGGTTGCATTATCATTATCCGTGTTCCACTTCTTCTAAGTATATATTGGACAAGACCTAATTTGAACCGATTATTCTTCTAGTTTTTTGCTAGAAGCAGGGCCGTACCCCAACAATTTTTTTTTGTGGCTAGTGGCTATTCTCTTCAAAGAGTAGACAAGCCTAGTCATCGCGGATTGTGCATCGATTTTTCCTCCGGCTGAGTAGTGGTACTCCACAGGGTGGATCACTATCTCCTTTGCTTTGGCTCCTTGTCGTCTTCCGGATGTTAGTTAAACTAAATCTGAGTGGTATCAAGGTCGTTGCATACGCCCCTGACATTGCGTTAATGGCCTCCGGAAAATTTGTCCTCACTCTGTGCGAGCTCTTACAAACAACCCCTAACGGGCCACTAGTTCTGGAATAAATGCTAACCCACAGAAGACAGAACTAGTGCTGTTTACAAGGAACCGTAATATTCGAAACATAAACCCACATAAAAGCAGGGCCGTACCCCAACGATTATTTCTGTGGCTTCTTCCTTCAAAGAGTAGCTTTCTACATTTGCAGCAGAATTGTTGGTAAAAGACGGGGTCCTAGCCCAAGAACCATTCATTGGATGTACACAGCCATTATATGGCCAATTCTAACGTACGGATGCATGGTCTGGTGGCCAGCCTAAGATTAAGAAACCATTCTAAAAACCATTACTAAAATTCAAAGATTAGTATGTATTGGCACAAACAGGGATGAGGACCACACCAAAGGGCCGCCATAAAAACTTTCCTTTCACTTGCCCCGAACTGATCTGTTTACGAAAGAGTTGGTGGAACAAAGTGCTTTAAGATTTCATCATTGTAAAAATGGGCCTCTTCGGTCACGTCACAGAACTATAATAAATTTTACAGACATAGATATTCAAACAGACTACGTTTCGCCGCACATTGAAATCAACCAGAGAATTCTAGAATGAGAACTGGGTCATAAACGAAAATTAATAAGTTTTGGTCTGTACTGACGGTTCCTTGGAGGGGGTTGGGTAAGGTATCCACTCAGATAACCCACCTATAAATAGATCTATAAAGCTTCCAAGCTTTTGCAGTGTATTCCAAATAATAATAATAATAATTTTAACATCTCGCCTCACGCGAAGTAGTCAATAATAATATTAGCATCTCCATAGATAGCCAAGCGGCAAGCTATTTCCTCAATCTCCATTAAGTCTGAACTGGTCGAACGTTGCCGGATTGAGCTAAGAGTACTCAGCGCAACGAACTCAGTAACCCTAAGATGGGTCCCAGGCATAGGGATATTCACGGCAATGAAATGGCAGATGAACTGGCCGAAAACGGATAATCTCTTGATCCGAGCCAAATCCAGGCCAGAGTGTGAATTTCTTTGATCCTACAAATGTCAGATGGTCATCCATCGACATTTCTCGGGTTTCAAGGAATTTATGGCCAAATATTTCGAGAAAAAAAAACCGAATACTTACTCAAGTTAAGCAGGCCTCAAATATCACTCAAAGTTGGTGTCCTAATGGGCCACAACTCAATGGGAACCCACATGAACAGAATGGGCATCAGCTCATCGGACTTATGTAGAGGGTGTTAAGGAAGAGAGACATAGGAGGGTTCACTTTCCTTCCTGTGTGAATGCCCCAGCCTAGCTAGAACTAGAAAAGCAGCCCTAGGGGAATACTTTTTGGACGAATTGGGTGACATTTCTGTCTTCCCACTTAAGAACATCCTAAAATTCATTCAGAACTCAGGATGGTTCAGGGAGGCCCCTCACACCCACACCTAATACTTCCCTTCAATCCCCTTAGCCCCTTCACCATGGGAAGCCCAATATGGATCCACTGAGATCCGAGTGAGATGATGCGGCTTGCCGTATAATCACCCCTTCTAACCTAACCTAACCTAAACTTTTCATCGATTTCAAGGCCAAATATGACAGCATGTATAGAGATCAGCAATATCTATGGAGCAATGTCTAGTTTTGGCGTCCCTTCCAAACGCGTCCATCAAGGTCGGCAAAGACCTTACCGATGTCGAAAAAAGTTGTAGGCAAGGTGACGGACGGTCTGTCATAGAACTTCTCTAACATCGTTTTTGAAAGAATAGTGCAAAACTGTCATGCAAACACTAGAGGCACAATCTTTCGAAATTCCGTGCAACTACTCACTTATGTATCTACGCCGAAGGTTTTTACATAATCGGTTGAACAAAGCGTGATATCAGTGGTAGGTAGGTAGCTAGGTAGGTAACGTCACTATAGACATGCTATAATTTTGAGGCGGTCAGAGAATTTGTTAACCTAGGCTCCCTATATCAATGCAGCGAACGATATCAGTAAAGAGATCAAACGAAGAATTACTCTTGCCAACCGCTACTTCTTTAGTCTAAGAAGACTCTTGAGGGAAAAAGCCCTCTCTCGACCAACTAAAGTGTCCTTAGACGCTTATCATCCCGGTCCTGATGTATGTGGTTAAAAGTGTCCATATGCCTCACTTTTAATGGTGAATGAGAACACCTTAAGCTGTTTAGAGAGGAAAATTCTCCGGGTGATTTTTGGTCCCGTCTACATAGATGGGGAATGGAGGAAAAGGTACAAGAACGAACTGTACCTACGGGCTGTACAGCGGCATAGACATAGGCACAAAAATGAAAAACCAACGACTGAGGGCTGGGTCACCAAGAGCGAATAGACATCAATGCTCCGTCCCGGAAATTCTTTGAATCCAACTCTGTGTCTGTGGCAAGGGAGTGCAGTATAGGAGGACTGCGTTTCAGGTGGCTCATGCAAGTGGAAGCGAGGATCTCAACCATTTTGGTGTGAGAGGACCGAGCCGACTGGAAGAAGTTTGTTGGTTGAGGACCTGGTCCACTCCGGACTGCAGTTCTATCTTCAGTAGGTAAGTAGGTAAGTGCTTAAAATAATATAAACCATTGGATCGTGCGAAGTTGCTATTATAGTTAAAGTTGTTTGAGAGGAGAATCAGCGTTTCATTCCAGTCGACCGTTATCAAAGAGTGTTATTATTTTTGTATGGACATAATTCTGTGTGTCCTCCAGGGAAAGTGTTATAGCCCAATAACTGTTGCACTGCGCTAAAACACCTCTAAAGTTATTGGGCTCTAACATTTTCCCTGCCCGAGATACAGATTTATGCTTCTATAACAAAAAATAGCACTCATTCAGACTTTTCCAATCAATTAGGTCAGAAGGTGTTACAACACTTGGAACACAACTATTGCAGTGCAACAGTTATTATGGGCTTTTACACTTTCCCTTCACGAAATACAGACTTATGTCTATACAACAAAAAATAGTACTCATTGGGACCTTTCCAATGATATATAGGTCATAAAGTGTTACAACAATGGGACGCCACTCATACAATTATGCCCATTCTCCCTTAGAGATTTTTATCAAGAGAACACGCCAGTTATTAGAGAGAAATAGAAATCTAAAGAAGCATGAAAATTGTTCTTCCAGAATTTTTAATTAAAAATATTTAATCTCAAATCGCAATTTCAATTTTCGATACAATATTTTGCTTATTCGACAATAGTTCAGAGAAAAACTTTCTAAAAAAAAGGAGCTTGCTTACTCACAGCCATCACTTTCATCGATTAAATTCTCAAAGTTGAAATCCTTTTTGGAACATGAGAATCATCGCCATTCCCAGCTCAATTTTCTAATCTTAATCCCATTCCATACTCCATAAAGTATAGTATTCCCTTCCGGATTAAATATAACAAATAACCCCATTTGCATTTATTGACTTTTTAGTCAGCCAGACCTTATAGTACGGGGTAGTTAGACTTTTGAGTTAGACTTTTGCTGGGAAATAATTCAAACATGCAGTTTGACTCCGATATTCAAAAGGATATTAGTACAAGAGCCGAAAACCACATTTTTCACAATTGCACCTAGAGTCATTTGGCCGCCATTTTGTTTTTAACGGCTTTTTTTGTTATCAGACGTAACTCACGCATTTTTGACGCTACGAAAAAAAATTGTGAGACAAACTTGTAGACAATTTAATTGTCTACAAAATATGTTAAGTAACTTTTTTCGATAAGTGCTTTTTTTAAAAAGTTATACTGCATTTTCTTACAAAAAGTAGGTATTGATTTTGGTATATTCATCATATCTTATTTGTTTGTTCTAAAAAAAAAAAAATGTCGAGATAAAAGTTATAGTACCTTCAATTATCTATATTTTTTGCTTTAGCAGTTTTGTTATACGGCTTACGGTTCTCGCCCTGTAGCGCATATTAGTAGTTGAGAACTATATAGAATCATATATTTTTAACTGCTTGACTTCTTCTGGTAAATAGAAACCTCGAGGTTCGAAAGTAAATTAGTTCTCGAGCCGAAAACATCATTCTTCACAACTGCCCGTAGAGTCATTTAGCCACCATTTTGCTTTTAACGTTTTTTATATCTTCGCAAGGAACTCACTTTTTATTAATGCCAGACAAAAAAGTTGAAGTTAACAACCTTGTAGAACATTTAATTTCCTACAAAATTTTACTTGTAACTTTTTTCGTTAAGTACTTTTTTTTTTAATTGTACTGCATTTTGTAAAAAAAGAGTTTCTTTTCAATTTATTTTTATAAAAAATAAATGTCGAAATAAAAGTTGTAGGTACCTTTCAATTATCTATATTTTTTGCCTCAATATTTTTTTTATTATGCGGTATATTTCTGTAGCGCATTATGTATATTCAAGAAATCCATACATGATTGGATGTTTTATTTTTGTTATAATTTTGTTTTGTTTTATTCGTATCTATACTCAAACAAATAATTGACTACATAACTCTCTTCCACCCCACCCTGAACATGGAGTTTTTCACTACATAAACGAGCGAACAACAAAGAAATAGAATCTGATTTATCATAATTATTAAACTGTTTCAAAAAAAAAAGTTTTCTTCCAAACAGGCTCTAAAGTTTCAGTTTAGCGAAAAAAGATGTCTGTGAAAATGTGGGCTCTTAAAAATCATGTTTAGACATGCCTCGTCGCAGATTTCGGTTTTCCAAACGATTTCTATGAGAGAAAACTCCTGTTTGTATTTGGAATTTTATAACTTTATGCATAATAACAAGTATTTAAACTAATTACTTACGTTTTTCTTATAAAAATATTGATATGTCTTATCGTTAATACAGCCGTTTTGAAGTTACATCCATTTAAGCCCAGTCGATAAAATTATCTTACATTTATCTAACATATAATTAGCATTATTTTAGAAATTTAAGATATTAATTTGGGCATTTCTATGTAATTTCCCACAAAGGTTCTGAAGTCATTTCTCGATTAGAGTGCGATATTAGTTAATCTTACAATTCGGAAATATAGTTAAACTATACGCAAATAATTTAAACTATTAACAAATCATATCATAAGGTATACCGCATAAGAAAAAAATATTGAGGCAAAAAATATTATCTATATTTCTACTACTTACAACTTTTATTTCGACATTTATTTTTTTATAAAAATTATAAAAAATAATTTGAAAAGAAACCCTTTTTTTAATAAAATGCAGTACAATTTAAAAAAAGTACTTATCGAAAAAAGTTACAAGGAACATTTTGTAGGAAATTAAATGTTCTACAAGTTAGTTCTACAACTTGTTTGTCTGGCAGAAATAAAAAGTGAGTTACTTGCGAAGATATAAAAAACGTTAAAAACAAAATGGTGGCTAAATGACTCTACGGGCAGTTGTGAAGAATGATGTTTTCGACTCGAGTACTAATTTACTTTCGAACCTCGAGGTTTCTATTTACCAGAAGAAGTCAAGCAGTTAAAAATATATGATTCTATATAGTTCTCAACTACTAATATGCGCTACAGGGCGAGAACCGTAAGCCGTATAACAAAACTGCTAAAGCAAAAAATATAGATAATTGAAGGTACTATAACTTTTATCTCGACATTTTTTTTTTTTTAGAACAAACAAATAAGATATGATGAATATACCAAAATCAATACCTACTTTTTGTAAGAAAATGCAGTATAACTTTTTAAAAAAAGCACTTATCGAAAAAAGTTACTTAACATATTTTGTAGACAATTAAATTGTCTACAAGTTTGTCTCACAATTTTTTTTCGTAGCGTCAAAAATGCGTGAGTTACGTCTGATAACAAAAAAAGCCGTTAAAAACAAAATGGCGGCCAAATGACTCTAGGTGCAATTGTGAAAAATGTGGTTTTCGGCTCGTGTACTAATACCCTTTCGAATATCAAAGTCAAACTGCATGTTTGAATTATTTCTCAGAGCTCCATATAATGAAATCTAATTACCCCGTACTATTAAAAATAGATCTATTTTGCACCCAAAATAACACTGGTGTTATGCTAACTTTTTGTGTATATAAAGATTTAAATACTGATGATGGAGTGGGGTGTATACGTATCAGCACTGAATTTTGTGCACTTCTCATTTTAGAAACTTCACCAAAATCGGATTAATTACGAAAAACCTTCTATGAATTTATGCGAATCATTGTGCGCTGGGCATGGCGCAGGGGGGGGGGGCAAAAGATATCGAATAACAAATTGAAAATTATCGGTCAACGTCATGCAAATGGTGCTCGTAGACTGGTGTGCTGCTGGCTGGTGCATTTGCCTTCATTTACTTATATGTATGTGTAGTTATAGGCGAAGGATAATAGTATATGTATTTGCTGGCACGCCTCTATAAATTGATAGTTAAATGCTATGCTATTCTCTTTAGAATTTCAGGTGCTATGGAAATAACCCTGAATATATAAGGTAATTCAATATTTGGTTCCGAGGTTGTTTGGATTAAGCACAATATCTAGGAATAATTTTGATCAATTTTTGCTAATTCGAAAAATCATCATCAACATTAAGATCTTGATCCGATTAGATTAATCAAATTGGAAAATTTCAATTTCCTAAATCACAGAAGTTTGCCGGAAAAAGGAGTGCATTTTTTCATGGAATATAGACGAATGTCAGATATCGACAAGTTTTAGTAACGTTTGATATATGGTCCATTTAAATATAAAGTAATTCTTAGACAATGTGTCTGTTCCGTTAGAAACTGCGTTTGAAGTGAAAACATCAAAAATAACCTTAGGCAAAAGGCATACAATTTAAGGCAGTTCGACAAACTCTTTAAATTTTATAAAGTCTTTGGGAATGGGGCAAACAAATTAAGATACTATATTCACTATTCACATTTTCAGAGTTAGATCTCATTCGTTCCATTTTTAAAATAGATTTCAAAATTTTATTCAAAAGCAGTAGTATACCAAGTGGTATGGTTAGTGCGTTGAACAGTCATGCCAAAGGTAAATATAATCTGATTATCTAGCTGCCCCCCTTTGCGTACGCCCTTGGGGCAGTGGTTGATGGTTTGCTTTTTGGTATTACCGATTTAGACTTTCTTTCAAGAGAACATATACTTTGATGTGAAATTAATGACATTGATGTCACTTTCACTTGACTTAAAATAACAAAAGTTCCTAATTTTCTTAGAGTAGGATGGTTGGATGAGGGAAAATATTGAAGTCGAAAATGGCCATTCGACTCGTTTCGATTTATCGTATTCCATAATCAAGGTCCTGTAGTTTATATACTTCTAAGGGTTTTAATTTCATATATTGTTGACAAAAAAGATTTTCTTTCATGTTATGTACTTTAAAAAAAAAAACAAGTGCCTACATACTTACCTCAAAGTAGGATTTTCACTGTAAATCCACTTGTCCTTCACCCAAAACTACATACACGAATCTGTGGATGATCATCATCATCTGTATTTATTAACCTTTTGTAATCATATTTTTTTAACAGCACCACACAAAACCTCCATTCGTTTTAAACTTTCTGTTTTAACCCTCAGTTAGTGCAAAGAGAACTATCCCAAAAGCTATAGCTTCAATACTTTCAAAACCGTCCTCTGGATCAAAGTGTCACTTGAAAGTATTTAATTTATATATTGGCCAACTTGTATAGTTCCCCCAAAAGGACCACGACAAATAAAAGAAAAAAAAAAAAAAACAAAAGAAGTAACGCAAGCATCATTGAACGAGCCATAATGGTTTTGGTCCTCTGCAGACAGAAACTCTTCCAAACTTTTTTTTTTCGTTTGTAAACCCTATGAATCGAAGGCCTCACTCACGTAATTCCTGAAAAATGAAAACATGAGCACATCCCATGAGCTCATCTTCCATTTGATCCTTGACAATTTAAGAGTCCTCAACACAATAAATACCACTTGAGAGAGTGAAGGCATAATCCACCTCTTTTCCTCTATATATGTACGTAGCACACTGATGGTGAGTAAATACACACATATACCCATCAGTGAGTAAACGAGCAAGAATAAGCGCCATCTGGATAGAACACTCAACTTTCTTCCTCGAATTACCTTCCCAGCTGGAGAACCCCATATCTCGAGTATTATTGCCACCCTTTTTTTAACCCCATCTTTATATAGAACATGATGCAGCGCGGCGGTGCCATTTGTATGGTTTTATAATTCGCAGCAAGATTTATTTGATATTTTCTTAAACTGAAGAAAAGCTTTGCGTTTGAGTCAAAACGAAAATACCAGTAAAATATTGTTGCAAAATCATCGGGACTTTACTGAGAAACCAAAATAAAAAATTCTATAAAGTAGATTTTGAAAATACTTAAATAGATCACTACCTTAAACCCAATATTTAATAGAGGATTATTTTGGTTTGTTCGCAATCCCTTTGTACAGGCAAGTAGGGCGGAAACGAAAAAAAACCAAATCAGGGCAAGCTGATTTTTCTACATATCTTAGAGGGGGCTATTAGAGAAGCTTAAATCTTGACTTTCATAATTTTTCTATCATCTATGATTTCAAAATCTTGTTCTGTATTCTGTCTTAAAGACTTAATTGGGGTGATGAAGCCCCTGGGCAAACTCACGAGTTGTTGTCAAATTATTTCTAAATATACGCCTTGTAGACTGTATAGCCAGATCAGAAGGGGAGACCGGTTTTTTGATCGGTTGAACCAATTCTTAGCAATTTTGAATAGGTGGTCGTTGCATAGAAGCAGGTGTCATTTACCAAGAATGGAAAGTTATTTCGATTCTATGGTGCAAGTACCACTTATGAACAGTTACATAAGAGTAAGATTCCTCATTAACGAAATGAGACAGCACTGACTTTTGAAGCATTAAACTCTACAAAATTTTGTAGCCTCGCACTGGGAAATTGTATCAAGATTCTCGAATTTAATAAGCTTCACATGGAATGAACAAGGATGTCTAACATCTAGGAAAGATCTTGAAAAGATGGGAGTATTGCCGTATACCAATCTTATGTATGAAATATTTCAGACAGGAGATTGTTGATGAAAATGAGAAAAAGATTGGGTGATGAAACGCAGCCCTGGGGTTAACCATTTTTTTGAGAATTTTGAACTTGAAACCATCCAATGTTGCCTAATAAGTTATTTATAATGTAACAACAACCACCTTGGGTTGCTGACACCTAGTTTACCCATACTTAATGTACGCATATTCGATAAGGGAACTCAATGTCGAGCTGTTTCAAATGCTTATTTAGATACGAAGCTAACTTTAAATCATTTTTGAGAAAATTATAAATAAAACAGCGTGACTATTGTGTTAGAACTACCCGTTGCTATACTTTCAAAAATGTAATAAAAAACATACTAAAGGGAATAACATAAAATTGAACTCACGAAATTTGAAAAAAATCCGTGCATCCATTTAGAATCTAGAATTTTTTGGACTTCTACATCATCGTTGCGCTATGGTTTGATTAAGTGACCTTGAACATTACCGCGAAAAAAACAAAACAAAATACAAAAAATAAATAAAAATTGGCAACACTGCAACTTAAGGACCCAACTATATTTCCGGAAATAGTTGTAACTCTTGTTGGATTTTCTTTACCCATAAGAACCGGGTAATAAAAATGAAAACTTTCGAATCAAAGAAACTTTCAACTTTAGAGGTTCCTCTATGCCAACCATGATGATGTGAACCCGCATCCTTTAAGTCCTGCCTGCTGCTTCTACTTCTATTCCTGCCTGCAATATTATTGTTCAAGGATTTTGAGTTTGAAATTGAAATAATAAAATGTGATGTATGCGGAGTAAATAAAATTTCACTGATCTGTGGATGTATAGTATTATGTGGAGCTCCCACCCATCTCATCCCCGCATTGATGCGGATATGTCGGTATATTTGCAAAGCTATCGACTCACAATAATAATTATTGTACTGTGTATGATGCTTGATGCACCATATAATGCACGTCACATATCCACATATAGCACATGGATTGACCTATGCTTCCAATAAAACAACGGTGAACGGTGTGGTGGTTTTGTAGGGTGGTTCCCCGGAAAGGCAATGTCTTTTAGCCAATAAAGCCAGGCAGGCATGGCATTCTGGACATTAATTGTAAAATTTTAATTACACAGCAGCGCATTCAAATGAGGGAAATATGGCCGAGAGTGACGGCCGGCCTCATAAACTGAAGGGTTCCCATAATAAAGCTGCCGTTTTGTTGTGATTATCGAGCGCGAGGTCCTGTGACACTACCGAGGTTTTATGTGTTTATTGAAAGGCGGTTTGTAATTAATGTTCAATGGGCAAATAAATTTTTAAGCCACAATATGAGCCTATGGGTGTGGTTGATCAGAAGGCGGTTGGTTTTATATAAAATAGGGTTTGGATGTGCATAAATCGCAGCTCAATCCATGTGTGTGGTACTTGGTAGAATTTTTGACCAAAAAATTTATGATAGTAGCTGTAAAATGGAATATATTCATTCTTCAGCCCAAGACCAAACCCACATCCTGGTCCTGGCAATGGAAAATTGTATTATTTAAGGCAGAAATGACGTGGAATATGGTCCGATATATCTATGTTGGTAGTATTGGTCAGTTTGGACGGCCGGCATATCGTATAACCTCTTCAAACACTGACGCACAATGTGGATTAATTTATGAGTTTGCACACTCAGTATTGGCAGAGATTATCGATAATTGAGGATGTGTCTTGGTTTACTAAATAATTTATAGTTTCATTTTATGATTTTCATAGGTACACGTATATCAGCACCGGAAAATTGGGTATCCTGGTGTGCGCATGGGCTTAGAAAAACCGATAAGTTTATGATTCATAGCTTTACTTTTGGTTTTTGTTATAGTTCTCTGTATTTTTGAAAATGTTAACGAAATAATTTATGAACATTAACACTTTATATAAATATTAATAAATATGATAGGTTTTCTAATTTACTGACTTGATAATAATCTAATCAATGAAATTGACTTATATTGTATATAAATTCTATAGTATTCTCATGAAGAAAAAAAGCTCGTGGCCAACTATGCGTTCAAATGTAATCCGAATTTTTGTTAAGGCGATCACAGCGAACCTATCGACCAAATGTCAACCTAAAAAATCGTGTTTCATGATAATACTATAGAGTGAATATACAATGCCATTAGCCAATTTAATTAGCTTAGAATATGCTTGTGATTTTTTTTAAGAAACAAAAACTTTAAATAATAAAATAATTTAAACAATACCTGATGCTTAAAAAAACCATAACTAAATATACAAGGTACTAGGAAACAGCGAATTACTCTTCTCCTACTTAACGGCCACAAGTGTTCAAAGTACAAGGTGCTTAATGTTAAAAAAAAAAAGTAAAAAAAAAATAAATCTTAGAATTAGTGGGGCGTTTGAATTACCGAGTGTTTTAACTACAGAGGTTCTCTGTAATACATATCTAAATTTTTGAAAGCTTCAAAAAATTATTAAAATCATTTACATATATACTGTTTTCCAGAAAATCGAAAACCATTAATAAACCGTTTATTGAAAAATGGTTTTCCACTCAAAGAAACTCTTTACTTAAATATAAGTAATTTATTGAATATTTTTAAGAAAAGTTGTGTAGTTTTTTTTTGAGTAAACACAAATTTGTATTAAAAAAATTCTACATAAAAGAAAAGTACGGCGTTATTTTTAGTTATAAAAAATGAAATAAAAAAATCTCTGGGTAGAACGACCAAAACACACTATACCTACCTATACCAAGTTTGAAGAAAATCGATTCAACTGTTTAGGCTGTACAACTCAACGGACAGATATACAGAATTTTGAAACCCAATTTTTTCGTCTTCCTTCCCTATCATCGTAATAACAAAAAGTTTGAAATATTTGATCTTCTAGGATGAATTTTTGAGCTTCTGTAACCATGAAACGTGTTCTCCATCTGGTTGATTGAGTGTCCTAAGATGGCTTCGCTTCTTATAATATTGTTTTAAGCTAAGAAATCATTATTCCTCATCCAAAACCTATATAAAACCTAAAGGGTGTTGTTTTTTAGAGATATAGAACTTTAAATTGGCAACAATATTTTAATTGGCCGCCATTTTGTCAGCTGTCAAGTGATTTATTTTTACTTTGGTTAGGCATTTCAACATGAATAGACTGACGCCTGACCAACGCTTCCAAATTGTGCAAATTTATTTTGAAAATCATGGTTCTGTTCGAAATACGTATCCCACGAATTTTTGTTAGCGATGAAGCTCACTTTTGGTTAAATGGATACTTCAATTAACAAATCTGCCGTATTTGGAATGATGATAATCCTCAAGTGTATGTTGAGACACCGTTACATCCACAAAAACTGACTGTTTGGTATGCTTTATGGGTTGGTGGAATAATTGCTCCGTTCTTCTTTAAAAACGATGCTGACCAGAACGTTAGAGTCAATGGTGACCGCTATAGAGCCATGATTACTAACTTTTTCGTTCAGCAATTGAAGAACCATGATGTGAAGGAGCTGTGGTTTCAACAAGACGGCGGCGCAACATGTTTCACAGCTCGTGCCACAATGGATCTATTGAAGGAAACGTTTGGTAACGCACAGTTTCACGTTACGAACCCGTGAATTGCCCTCCAAGATTATGCGATTTAATGCCGCTTAACTATTTTCTGTGAGGATATGTGAAGTCACTTGTCTACGCCGATAAGCCCGAAACGATTGACCACTTGGAGAACAACTTTCGACGCGTTATTTGCGATATACGGCCACAAATGTTGGAAAAAGTCATCAAAAATTTGGACCTCAAGATTAGACTATTCCGAGCCAGCCGTAGTGGTCAATATAAAATAAATTTTATGTCAATTTAAAAAAATCATTTTTGTTTTATTCCATTTCAAAGTTCTTTACCTCCAAACAAAACACCCTTTATATCCGGTAAATTTAATCAGAGGATATGGTTCTATAAGAAAAATTTTGGGTAGAGAGGAAAGGGAGGCCAACTGGAGTAGCGGATCTAAATATGTAACTGGGATGATTCCCTTAGGGGTCAGATCTCAGATCACACACGTGAGATGACCAATAAATTGCCCAATTTCGCTTATTACTGTTGAACTCAAATGGTGTATGGGGTCCACAGAAGGGTGCGTCCACAAATCCTTATCAGAAATCCGTGCACATCACGTTTAAATGAGTTTTGATATCAAAATGAAGCACTTTGACGAAATCCGGACACCGTAGCTAGGTTGTTCGTGGCCAACATTTGTTCTTACCTACCTTCTCTACACTCAGAGAAAAAAGCAGGTATAAGTAGCAAGTTTCTGGTAAATTGTAACTGGTTTTCAAGTTGTTATTTTTCAAATCGGTAAATCAGGTTAACTGTTTAATCATCAGTTAACTGACTTTTATGTCATGTTAAATCAACTTAGGTTCCATGTAAAATCTGCATGACATCTTGTAAATTTTACACTGCCTTAAAATAGTAATCCTGTAAACTTAACATGAAAATTTAGCTAAATTTACATGAAAATCTAGTTAATTTAACATGACCCAATGCTCAGTGTCCTGTAAATTTTCCATGAATATCTGGTTAGTTTAGCATGAAAATATAGTTAATTTAACATTATTTAATGTTGAATCAACCCTGTATCTTGTATTTATGTCATGAATCCATACTTCTCAGCCTCAGCCGTCTCCAACGCTTCTTATCAATCAACTCGTTTTGCATTATTCTAAAAGTATAGATTAAATATTTATTTTATTTAAAATACTTTTTGATAATTACTTTAGTTTAGAACTAGGAACCTTCAACACGCGAAGATAGCACTCATTGAATGGGCCAATTTGCTCCACAAAAAACTGGTGCCAAAAATTAATAAGTTGTGTGTGTTTTGAGTAGAGTAGAGTTTAGAGTGTGTTTTAAAACTGGTGTCATTTTGAAGTTAACTGGCCGAGTGCTACTTTTACAGGAGGCCAGGTTAAGTTGAGTTCATTTACTAGAATATAGGGTTAAAAAAACGGGATATCTTGCAAGATCAACTTGAATATAACTAGGAAGGCCACCAGGTTGATTTTACACTGAATACAATGTTATTCAAATCAGGTTAATTTCTGACAACTCTATAACTTTATATGGAATAGTGCTCCTTGTGAATTTAACTTGGCTCGTGATAATAACTGAGCTGACGTTTATCTTTGAGTTTACCACAAACATTTTACAGATATGTCTGAAACGAAATTTATTTTAAATATAACTGCTGTATGGATTTTTGAAATTTTGCCTACAAACTTATTTCAGAAATAACAAGCTACTTTTTTCAAGCTCAAAGTAGATTTGGTTTGTATAAGCATTACAGTTTGAAGAAGACTTTAAGAGTCTACTTTCCGCTACTAAACGTTTGATTATTCGATTAATCTGTATGAGTATTCTATAGGTATATGTACTTATGTACATCTCAGTATCTACCTATAAGTAGCTATCATAAGACAATGCTGGCCCATCCCAGTAAATTAATTTGAGGGTCTTTAAAGATCTGACCACAGATAAATCCTTTCTTTCATTCACCATTACGGTGTTGATTCCATACATACATTGTAAGGGCATATACAAAATTATCATGTTTAAAAATAGGACAAAAGTAGTTAATTTTAAATTGGGACAGAAGTTTACAATTCTTCTTCTGATAGAATGCACGCTTGTTAAAATAACAAAAAATATGTATTTTTAATTTAAAAAATAGTTCCTATACTTAATTAAGCTCAAAAGGCTTCAAAGTCCAATAGTTCATAATCTACTGAAGATGGAAAAAGGATATCTTATATTTCTTTTTCCACCTTTAAGTGCCTATTAAAATAGACTTCTAGAGTTCATGATAATATATATTTCCTACAACCTCTTGGCTCATCTACTTCACATTAATTTTTTACCGAACAGAAATCTCCAAAAGGGGGAAAAAAATCGACAAATTTTCGTCTGCTTGTCCAATAATCCAGTCCATTTCGTTATATCCGCACTTTAACTAAAAATCCTCAATTTGACTCGAATGCTTACCATCGAATCGATAAGAAAAGCTAAGGCTGCATACAAGTGCTCTCCAAGGGCAAGCTATTGCATTTCTCATATCATTTTTCAACATTTTGCTCGCAGTCCCTTTTTCTATGAATATTCAAATTCTCAAGAGCTCATTAAAAAATATAGTCCTGATGACCTGTCCTATCCTGGCCCTTATAGCTGCAATCTTCTCCCGCGCACATAAGCCAAGTAAAGAAGCTCGTTCGTTTCATATCTCCATATGTATATAAAATAGCAACTCATCCTTGTCGCTATATAAAAATGGATAGAGTACAGCTTGTTATGGTCGTTTGGTTATATTAACTGCTGCCACTACCGCCAACGCGCACTTCTTACGGGATGAGTTCAGCCTTGCAATTATGTAGAATGGCCGCAAAACGACGAGGGCATAATATGTACTTGTACGAATGTACATATATATCGTGAGGAAGTACAAGCGATTCGAAGGGATAGTACATCGAAAATTATTACCAGGGTGGAAGGCAATTAGTTCATCCTACGAGTATACATGTCCTGTTCAGAGCTTTAATGGCGGCCGCAACTATCACACCATACTATTAGTTCCTAGGACCTAGAAAAGGGTCATTATAGGAGGAGGTTCCTTACTTATACTACGTTTTATAAATATCTAAGTCCTGTACTGAAATCTATATTCAGTTTGTTCTTAAATGGGAACAAAGGGATTATTACCGGGTGCAGTTTGTATGCTTTATCGGCAGCAGCAATGGCTTCACTCAGGATTCCCTTCTGTGTTTCATCTTTTGTCGCAATTTGAAATTTAAGGTTAGCTTCACTCAATTTGTTTAAGAAAAAGAAACCATTATGGGAGACATTTTGTTAATTACATCATTCCTCTTGGTAGAGAACAAAAAGGTATATAATAGGTAGAACTAGCTATACATAGTCTATAAAAACCAAAGGATTAACTCATTACACATGAGATGGAAGCAAAAAGCTGATGGAGCACCAAAATAGCATGAAGTTGGAAAGAAAAAATGAACAAGAACAAGCCCAGCATCTAAACTGATACATACTTCAGCTATATACACGATGATTGATAGAGAGAAATATTGTGCGTACTTAAGGAAAGAGGAGCTCAATTTAGTGGGAAAATACAAAGTCCCTTGCGAATTACTGTCAACACGACAAAAGCAAATTCCGAAGATATTGATTGACACTTGAAAATAAAAGGAGCTTTAATTGGATGATCAATCAAGTTCACTGTCAGGAGTTTAATATTCAAATAATATATCATAGTAAGTAGGTGATTTTTTTCCTATTTACTATGTATGTATATAGCACATGCCCAAAACCTAAGAGAGAGCTTATTATTATTTAGCATAAACGTTCTAAATGTTATTGAATGATTCCTCATTGTTTATGGCATTTCTATGTTCACCAGAAAGAAAAAAAAAAACTATCTTAAATAACATTATGACAAAGAAGAGTGTTTGAAATAATTTCGAGAGGATTACTTTCCGCTTTCTTAGCCAAAATCTAGTTTGAGGTTATAAAGTCTTTGAAAACTTTAAATTCCAATCAAACATCGAAAGGCAAAATTAAGAACTTTTTAAATGAAAAAAGAGTAAAGTTAATGAAGTGTTTCAATATTGAGTTTCATTTTAATAATTTTTAATTAAAATTCATTGTTTAACTTAAAAATTTGCTGGATTTTTGAAAAAGAAAAAGAAATTATTTTTAAGAGAATAAATGTTTTCAGGAGAGCATAATATTGCCTCATTTCAAAAGTGGCCTCAAGCTCTAGTATTAAGAATTTCACTTCAAAATATTATTTATCAGAAAGATTAAAAAAAACATACACATTCTTTAAAAAATAAGATTTCAACCAACGACGACGTGAAGCTGTCACATGGTAGACAACTAATGATATTTTCAAAACCACCAATGTGCAAAAAAAATACTCATAAGCTTCAAGATTAAGTCTTTCATTAAGGCAGCTTTGAACAATAATTATTGTTTTCTCTTCGCTCACGAGACAACGATTAATTATTAAAAAAAAAAACTAGCCACGACCCGTTCTTGTGAAGTACCTACACCCTATCCACGCTAACTCCCCCAAATGAGTTTTATCCGCCCCAGCTTCTTTTTGCCCTCGATGATTGCTGCTATATACACTTCCTCCTATTGTTGAAACCACCCACTTGGTTCCACCTTTGCCTTCTGTGTGCTGAATGCCGTGGACGTGGAGCCCATCGAGCCATGGAGGCGCTCGACTATATGTGAGAAAATCCAGAGACTAATTAGTTGCGTCCACCCCGACGCAAACATCAACACTCATTTTAATTAGTTATACCACCCCAAAACCAGGGGATAATAACCAGCTTTGCCGCCATACAAACAACAGCTTCAAGACAAGAGACAAGACAAAAGGCGAATATCTTCTTTTTTCCACAAATTTTATCGTCCTCTTGGAGTTTCGATTAATTACAGGGTGGCGCAGTCGACGAATATATGCGGCTGCTGGCCGACGACCGACGGCTGGTGAGGCAGAGGAGGAAACACATTTTTGGCATCTTTTCGCCAGAATATGGTTAGTTATTAATTTTCGTTTTTGTTGTTGCAATTTTTTGTTACAGATCTTTGTTCCGAGGAATAAAACAAAAACAAAAGAATCTTTTGCCATCAGCTTCCTAAACTGCCCAGAGGTGATTTTGATGGCCTCGCCAGAAACCTTTGGCCGCAGTGCAACGCTACCGCCATAATTGCCTTAAATTAACCAATCTCCCAGAACATATGGCTCTAACGCACAGTTGCGCCTTGCCCGTTTACTGTCCACCAAGCATACGTGAAAGAGAGATATGGAAACCTGGTTTTTTGTTGAGCTCCGTTGCGAGCCAAAGGATAAAAGACTCCGTCAGCAATCTTGTTGCCTGTCCTGCGGCGACTCGAAATGCCAGCAACGACTACGATGAGCGTTATGGATTTGTTGTTGAATCGGTGCGGCGGCGATTTAAGGCCCAATGCCCATATCCATACTGCTTATTAATTTTACCCCCGGTTTTGGAAGGCTGTCGGTCGTAGTTTGGCTGACGACTTCGACTACGAGGACGATGACGACGACGACGGCCGCGACGGAATGGAATGCAGATCACGCCCGCCTCGTGTGTCCGATTTTAATTAGTTTTTCTGAGCTGCGCTCCGTTTGTGGTTACACGTTGCGTCGAGTTAAAGAGGCGATCTCGCAGGACTCTGGGAACAACAAGAACAACAAAAAACCCCAGCTACTCCAACCTGACTCTTCGGTGTATACGCAAATCGATTAAAATTTAAAGCGTACATAACACAAAACGAATACAGACATTCGCCTTAAATTAGAGTAATTCTCATGGAACAAGGATATTTATGCGCTTCAGCTGAAGCTGCGTATAGGTACTGGTTAAATTACGTATAGCTTCGTCTGCTGCGGCAGAAGGAGCATATTGTTGCGATTGTTTTTGCAAGGAGCAAAAGTTATAAACAATTATTATGTATAGGAGCTCTCTTCGCGCGGCAGAGTGACTTTGTACATCTTGCGGATATGCGTTATGGTATAGGATTTCTCATCTCCACAAGTGGTGGAATCCGAATCAGCCAGCGTGCTTGTTGGTTGGAAAATTGATCAAAAATTCATAGCCTCTGGGCATAATTTTAATTTTTACTTTCGTTGTTTAATATCAGAGTTGGAAAGAAAACACAATATTAGTCAGAGTCTGAGAGAGGGCCATCAGGATTCATGTGAGGGGCGTGGCTGCTATTATAATTAATAAGTATTTCGATTTGAAAAATGGAATTAAATGCAGAACTGTGGCATACGAAATAAGCACTTTAATATATAATTTGATAAAATTCAAGTATTCAAGTTGGAGAGAAATAGGTACACCTATAAGCTTATAAAATGTTGGTTTCATATGTGAAATATTTTTTATTATGTTCCCATTCTCTACAAACATAAAAATCTTATGCTAAACGTAACGTTTTAATTCTTAAATAAATTGAGAAAAAAACTTTCCTTTTCTTAATCATTCACCTTATATTGAGATCAAAAACCAATTCACTTGAAATAATTTCATTTCAATTATTATTTTATTTGCTCTGTATTGTTGTGTTCATTATAATAAAGTTGATTAATATATTCCATTTCGCTATCAATATTATACGCACGTAACCTTTTTTGCGAAAAGAAAGCCTCTTTGAAACACACCGCCTTCCACACAATAATTATAATTAACACATTGCGATTGCCCTCGTTTTTAAATATCTACATAATATTTTTTTTCTCACTGAAATTCTGTGGAAAACTCAAGAATTCGCTGAGAGAAAAAAAATATTCATAAAATGCATTTCCATATCATCTTGACTCGGCCTGATGAAGCTGTTAGCTGAGCCCAGGCGCGGATACAGGGGGGGGGGGCAATGGGTGCAATTGCCCCCCCCTGGGCAAGATTTATTCTAGCATATGTATATATGAATTTAATAAAATTTTATCAAAAAAAGGTCATTTTGTTACACGTTTATAAAATTTTTTCTTGGCAGCGCAGCGTTTCAGCAATGAGTAGTTGTGCGTTGGCCGATGGCTGACCAAGTTCAGTTAAGAAAAGTTCCACTATGCACAAATAGCCTTCAAATCGACTGAGTGGAAAACTTATAACTTCGGTTTTAGATGTCCGATCTTTATAGTTAAGGCCTTTCATTAAAAGATATATGTGCGGCTACATTACTGTATAACATTTTATGAGAAAAGTCAATTTATTTCATACTAGGAAGCAGATTGAATTCCAAATCGATTTGATTTTCACTTTTCAAAATGCTGTGAATGAAAAATTTTACAATTTGACAAACTATGATTTAAAAAGTTATTGCTCCACCTTATATTTAAATGTAACGAGAGAGGTGTTAGGGGCACTTATCTAATTTTTCAACCTTAAAGTTGATTTTAATTTAAAAATAAAAATTTAATCTTTAAATTACGTCGATTTAAATAACTTCAAAAATTTCTAACTTTGCTTAAAATGCTCGGATCTACTGGATAAAGACATCTAATTAATTTTAAAATAATAAACTACATTTGTTTATAAAAGTTACTGAAAAATACCAAAAAACTTCATACTAAAAGGGTGATAGAGTTCTGTTTATGATAAATATTTAAATGTGCGTTTCCATTGGGGGAGTACTTCCACTAGAAAACTCTCGAGAGTGACTCTTGGATATCTGTCTTCCCCTCTCCTCTGGTGAGCTTATTTTATGATTGTGTCTGTGTGCACTTTCGAGTTTAACGCTCTAGAACTTCTTCAGAGATGCTCACCGTCTTTTTACTCTGAAAAGGATACGCACCTTAAGAGTATGCTCATGTGCTTCGAGTTTGGCGCTGTACACAGTGATGCGTGCAGACGTGCTGCACATCTGTTTGAGCCATATCTAAGATACGTTTTTGAAATTTGTTAGTTTTCTTCTAACGAAGAAGATTGGAGAGAAACCAGGAAACGACCACAGCGGTCACTGCCGAAGAGAAGTTGGATGGAACTTTTACACCTAAGGATTGTTGTTTTTGGCCGTTTTTGAAAACATCAACGCCAATTCGATTGTCAAATGATCGTCATTTTTCAATGCGAATATTGATATTGAATCGATCTGCATGAGTCTGGCAACTCGGCAAACGATGTTTTGACTTTTGAGCTTATATGAAACATTTTTAATAAAACTAAACGAAGGCTAAGTATATTGTTATTGTTAATGAAATGTATAACGAAAATTAGTCACAATCGAAGGCTGAACCGAGAAGGTCGGACGGAAAAGTTTAATAAAGAGTGGTTTTTTCTTTCTATTGTCCACTATAATCATTGTGTATTATTTCAATGTCGGAAAGTTTGGTTTTGTGTCGATGAACGAAGACACCTGAGGAAACGATAAGGTTCATCTCGGTTTTGATCTGTGAATTTAGTTTTGCTAAAATACAGCTTTTGCCAAATTAATGCAATGGTTTTGTTTGCACAAAGTCTTTTTTATCAATTTCCTTCAATTTTCTTGCAAACGAATTTGAAGTTTATGAACACGTTCTCCGGCTTCTCAATATTTTGGTTGCCAACTCGATGTTTGTAGGTACTGCAGAATTGCACCACACTGATGTTTTCGAAAATGTGCCTTTAGACAACTGTATTATCGAACACAATGCTTATGCAGTAAAACTTTTATTTGCCATTTTGAACAGGAAACTTTTGCAGTTTGCGTTTGATAGCATTCCGCAAAATGTATTTTTGACGCGGATGACATTCTCGAAAACGGCCTTTTACTGGCAAAGTTAGGTTAGATTGTCCCAGCTAAAAAAGAGGCTGGAATAAATTTCATTCGAACTCGAATGTCATGTCTCATGTGTCTGAATAGGAACATACAACTGTGCCATTATATTTTCCGAGCATAATTGTGGAGTTACGCAGACCCAGAGGGAACTCATAAACGCTGTAAAAACACCATGCTAAAGCAGCAAACTGCAAAACTTCATTTCAGAAAGTTGAAAGTACCCGCTGTTCGAGGCACTGTGGCAGTTATGAAAGACTTAACTGCTTTCTTCAAATTTCAAACTCATCACATCACATTCACATTGCTTTGTGTGACCGCAGGCGTGTAGAGCAGTATTAAGTGTACTTAATTTTCCTTACACCTCATCAAGATTTTGGAATCTCACGAAAATTGCCCCCCCCTGAACGAAATCCTAGATCCGCGCCTGGCTGAGCCTCAGACTAGGTGTGCTTTTCATGATGTACCAAGTACCAACAATGGAAATTGTATATTTGTAATAATATTAAAAATTACTTTCTCCACTGAATTCTTATGGCACAAAAGAATTAAATGTATGCACCTATCTAGGTTTTTTCTTCAGAATTTTAATAAGAGTATAGTTTTAGCCACAGAGATAAAGAATTGAAAGTTATTGGTTTTTAATAAATATAATACTCAGTACTACCGCTCTTTTGTGGGCCTTTTTATTCATCAGTTGCTTAAAACAAATAAGTGTAGTGTAAAGGAATGAACTTAAAACTTTTGTTTATATAATTAACGCGCACTCAAAGGATTTTGGCTGCCCTCATAATAATTTAACATTATATTCAGAGCGGTTTAAGAGGATTAAAGAGGAGAAACGGTTGAACATTGGCTTTGAATGTCTATAAATTGAACTGAGTGGGAAAATTCGATGTTGGTAAAGTACACCACATACGTGTTGTGCAGTTGAAGAAAGAATTTCTTTTAAAGTGTATTTATACGTCAGGATTTGAGCTCCAGGGTATACACTTTACCTACAGATGGAAATTCCTGGCTTCATGAGATTTGTGGAAATATTTTTTTTTTCAGGGGAAGAATGTCAGGTGGCTACTTCTCAACTTCACTATGTGTAAGAAAAAGTAAAAAAATAGACAAGGAATAATGTACGAAAACAGCAAAATAAACCATTTTGTCTGATTGGTCCGTTTGAACTTCAATTAACCGACAATTTTACATGTTTTTAGTTTAAGAGCAATAAGGTGTGAAAATTAATGAAGTGAGGTGCAACTAAACGGGGATTTGAATATTATAGAGTTGGACGCTTTTTAAAAGATGAGTTATATGACCTCCTGGAGAGAGCTTACGGAATCTGCCTGGAGTAGGATGTACACATTTTGCTGAGGGCGTTAATGCTCAAATATGTTAGACACAGCCTCCAAGAAGAGACAAATGATAACAGCCTACGACTAATAGACTTTTCGGAAGCTCATATAATACGGTGATATGTAGAATATGGTTTCCATGACTACGAGTCAACAAAAAGCAACCTGGCGCTCCTCAAAAGATCGATTTGTTATAATCGAGTGAAGACATCACCCTCTTACATCATAGGTGTGCATACTTTTCGAGGGTCAAACGCCGACTCTAACCAATTCATTGTGGTGGCAAGGTTAAGAGCTCGAATGTCAAATGAAAAGAATTTACGAACCACCTTAATGAAGAAATTAGACGTTGGTCACGTTAGCATATCTGGAGTTACCAGAACCTTAAGTGAGCATCTGAGCAAGAAGCTCTCCACTGATGTGCATTCACCTGCCACAGACGACAACAACCAGTGGTCGCAGTATCTGCATATTATCAAATAGGCAGCCGAAGCCACTATAGGCTACCAATCACCCCCGAAAAAGCTCAAGAACCACAAGGCCGCTGGATCTGATGGCTTACGAGTGGAGCTCTTCAAGTACGGAGGAGATGTTTTGAAAGGATGCATGCATCATCCAAGAAGCAGAAACATACCCGATGACTGCTCTATCAGCTCCATGTGTCCCATCTATAAAAAAAGGCGATCCTATGTCCTGCTAGAACTTATTGAGACAACGTCGCATACAAGATCCTATCAAACGTACTGTGTGATCGTCTTAACCCGTTTTGCAACCCCTGCAATCGGCAAGTGCCAGTGTGGCTTCTGGTAAGGCAAATCACCCATAGACCAAATATTCATTATCAACCAAAACCCTGAAAAGGACCAACGAATTTAAAGTCAAGACTCACCATAACATACATCGACTTCAAAGTCGCTTATGATTGCACTCATTATCAGGAGCTTTATATGGTGATGGGCTGATCTTGGGATCACGGGAAAACTGGTCCAGTTGAGTCGCCTGACATTGGTGTAAGGCTCTTCTAGATTAATGCACACATTCACAGGGTTTTTCACAATGAGTTGCGCTACTGTGTGATTTATTCAATCTTCTTCTAGAGGAAATATTGCGCAGGGCAGCGTTAACACTGATGGCCTTTTTTTTACCAGATCTGTCCAACTTCAAGGGTATGCCGACGATATCGACATCATCAGCCGCTCCCGACAGGTCATTATAGAGGCTTTCACGGCAATTGAAGAACAGGTGAAACTTGTATGGATATTTGGTTCTGTATGCGAGGAGGGCGAATGAAGGAGAATATTCAAGCACGAACTCTAGCTGCATCAAGATGTAGATGTAGTCCAGAAAATCAAACAAGTCAACCAGTACATTCACTCGGCAGCATCGAGCCTATGGACAATAATTCCAGAAGAGTCTCTGAATTCGAGCCCCCAGGTTCGAGCGAACGAAGAAGACCAAACCTCCGTTTGAAGACCAAGCCATCGTGGATGCCAGAAAAGTAGGTCTAATTGGTGCCATTGTAACACATTGTATAATTTTGAGTGCCATTATTCTTCCCCCACCATGGTCTTGCTGTTTATATAAGAAAAGATGTTGCATACCAACTCCAACCACAATATGGTTTGTGTTCTAACACAAACTTTAATTTCATGTGGTTAAAATTTACGGTAAATAAGCACATCATTTACACATGTTTTCTTTATCGAAGCCCAAATTTGGACAGAAATTTAACTTTTAACGAGTTTGATGCTCTGTCCGACTCCATTCAAAGAATTGTTGCCCATTGTCCTCACACTGAAATCGTCATTGCGGGCGATTTCAATGTACACAATTCTTCGTGGCTTCGCTATTCTGGCCAGACAACACCCGAAGGAAGGTATGTTGAGATCTTTGCTGAGTTAAACCACCTAACTCAGCTTGTCAACGAGTCAACTCGAATCCCTGACGTTGCAGGTCAAACCGCCAACACCCTAGACTTGTTTCTTACCTCTGACCCTGATAAATACACGATAGGTGTATTATCACCTCTAGGCTCATCAGACCATTGTGTCATATCTGCCAATTTCTCGTGCCATCAAAACTCAGTTAGAGAAAAAACCCCTAAGAGAACCGTTTGGCAATACGAGAAAGCCCACTGGGACGGTCTCAACAGTTTCTTCAGGGACTTTAACTGGTCACTACGCTTCCTCGATAGTGACGTAGACTCCAGTGCAGATACGGTCACAAACTTAATTCTTTACGGAATGAGAAATTTTATCCCGCATAGGATAAAATCTATCAAACCGAAAGAGAATTCATGGTTTGATTTGAGCTGCAAAGAGGTTATCAGGGTAAGAGAAGTAAGCTTCCGTTGTTATAAACCCAACCCTACTGAGGAAAACCGGAAAAAGTTCAAACAAGCTAGAAACACCTGTAACGGGCATATTCAACGAACCAAATTTTTGCATGACCAGAATTTAAGGCAAAAAATACTACAGTGTCCCAAAGGTAGTAAGAATTTTTGGTCATTTGTAAAAAACATTAGAAACACAACTTCGTCTTCGGTTCCAACACTCGTCTTCAATGACACTCCCTATGTTAGCTCAATTCATAAAGCCAATTTGCTTGCAGCACAGTTTGCTGTTAACTCGACGCTGCCAGTGAGTGTCTCAACTCCTCCTGTACTTGAGAGCGTTAATGATTCCATGGGACGAATATTCTTTCGCACTCGTGCAGTGGCAAGAGTTCTAAAGGATCTTGATATACAAAAATCTGCTGGTGCAGATAGTATCCCTCCCATTGTTCTGAAGAGGTGCTCTTCAACGCTGGCAAAGCCACTGCGTAAGCTTTTCCATCTGTCCTATTCTACTGGTCTCTTTCCGAGTGGATGGAAAACAGCATTTGTCCAGCCTGTCCCTAAAAAAGGCGAATCTTCTTCTCCCTCTAACTACGTCCCTTCTTTCCAAGGTCATGGAAACGCTGATTAATTATCAGCTTAAGAAATATCTCGAAGAACGGAAGCTTCTTAATGACTGGCAGTATGGCTTTCGTAGCAATAGGTCCACTGGCGATCTGATGGTACAATAACTCACCGAGCAGTGGAACAAATCTTTACATCGTTTTGGAGAAAGTAAGATTATTGCGCTTGATATTTCAAAAGCGTTTGATAGAGTTTGGTATCAAGCTCTCTTATCGAAAATGCGTACATTTGGAATTGATGAATCTCTTCTTCGTTGGATTAGAAATTACCTTTCGGACCGTTCAATACAAGTTGTGTTGGATGGTTTAAAGTCTGATATTCATAAAATAAATGCTGGTGTGCCCCAGGGCTCCGTTTTGTCTCCGACTCTCTTCCTTATTTTTATAAATGATCTTCTGTCTGAAACTTCTAATCCATTAAACTGTTTTGCAGACGACAGTACCCTCAGCTTTTCATATTCGTTCCAAGATTCACTTCCTTGTTCTTCGGATGTGGAACTTGAACGGCAGCGTATGATAAGCTCATTAAATTCTGATCTCAACAGCATTGTCCAATGGGGAATAACAAACCGCGTAGAATTTAATGCTTCCAAAACTCAATGCTGTCTTCTGTCGTTAAAGCGAAACCCACCCCCTTTGCCACTATCCATATGAGTGGCACTTGCATCGATGAAACCGAACAGCTTTCAGTTCTGGGTATGTGCATCACAAACCACCTTCTGTGGAATGATCACATATTTGACGTCGCCAAAAATGCTGCGAAATGTTTAGGTTTTCTTCGAAGAAGTAAGAAATTTTTCTCCCCTTCTGATCTGGCTGTAATCTATAAAGCCTTCATTCGTCCAAAGCTTGAGTACAACTCCCATATCTGGGGGAGTGCCTAGTGACTTACTCAACAAAAACTATTTTTATTTCGAAGGAAGATTTTTGAAAGAAATCGTCATATCAAAATTTGGTTAAAAGTCAGAAATACGGGTTTTAGAATTCTTGTATTAAATAATGAAGTTGTCCAAAACAAATTTTATATTTGATTTGCAGATCATAACGTTCCATACCAAACAAAATTAATGTACGAAAAATAATACTTCAAAAGGCTCAAATGCCTTAAATTAACGTTTTTCAATACAACACCCAAACGATATATGTATGCATGAATTTCATCCACAGATTAATATTTTCATTAATTTTTTTTAGATAATTTGAGGCTCTATACATATTTTTTTTAGGACAATTATTTGAATGATATTCTTACATAATTCAAAAATTTGGCCAAATGACAAAAATACTGGTGTTTGCCTTTTACGTTTTACTTTTGATTGGCAAAGTTGTCGACAAAACAATACGTTTTCAATTCATAGGCTATAATACTCTCAACAAAATGGATGTCGATCTTTTTTTTTTCAGTCTATATACTGATCGTGATCGTTGTTTTTATTCTAATCATTTTCTCTTAGCCCTTTATTTTTATAAAAAATGTTCATGAAAAGAAAACTCCTGGCAAAATGAAGCTCAAGCAAGGATATCCCTCTCTAACCTAGAAGTAGATTATCATTGTATCAGCTTTGAAATTAATTAAACAAGAAAAATTCAACCCTCTCTCATTTTAATCTTTATTAGTAGTTTAAATAAAATTCCATTCAACCGCATTTGCCACACCACTCTTTAAATAGCAATTTCCAATTAAATGCTTATAACATTTCTAACTAAGTAATTAATGCAAAAACTAAAAAACGATTAAATTAAATTACCTTTATCGGTGTCCCCAAAAATTGCAAGCATACAAATACACAAATAAAGGTCCTTCGGTACGTTCATTCACCTAAATTTTGAATGACTTTTTAGTACCACGTCGTAATCGTAACATTTAATGTCCTTTTACAATGTTTCTGTTGCGAGGCACTAATTCTTGGTTTCAGAATAGAAATTGGAAACGTGCAATGAACATTCATTTTATTTGCACTTTTAATAAGTTTATTTTTTATTTCTGTACTGTACACCCCCATACACCTGCCCGCACAGTGTATACTTAGGTACACTTTAAGCTTTTAAACCAGGAAAATGAAGATCGCAATCAGGTGAATAATAAAAGAGGAATAAAAAAATATAAAAACAAAAACAATATTATTACTCAACGATTTCCAAGGCTGATATCAGCTGACAATTTAATTACGAAATGGCGTGTCAATGAGACATAACTGGGACACTTTGTTGCTGCCATCACCCAGCACGGCACTCTTTACAACAACAACCCGAAAGGGTATAAAATAATAAAAAAATTGAGATATAACCGTAATGGGGTGATATTGTAAATATACTACAGGGAAAATAGTACCTATATTATTTGTTTTCGTGCAAGGATACAATTGTTTTATAAGCCCATATTTGCCCATCAAGCAAGGACCTCTCTCTCTACAATGACGATGAGTTGTGACCTTTTCGGTCGATGAATTTGTTTGAAAACGATAAATCTACTTAGGGATTTCATAGTCCTTTGGGGTAAAACAATAAGGTTTAACAAATGAAACGGAAACACGTTGGTATCCGAAAAGTCGTACTTTGGTGAAAAGTATAGAACAAAGATATAGTTTTAGTTTTAATTTCTCCTGAAGAAAAAGAATGTAGCGAGAGAATGACCAATTTTTGTAGGTAAATAGGTGGGAGTGTGATAGACCCTCAACTATGTATACACTTTAACAGTTAGCCGCCTGAAGAATCTAATGAACCGTAATAAATAATCAAGCAAATGTACCTTGTTGAATGTACACACCTCTCGTCAAATGAAAAATTAATAGGTTCCAATTTGTTTTTTGCAGGCCATTTCTGAACATGCAATCACAAGAAGAAAAGCTGGGCGTTGATATGTAAAGTTGAAAATTCCACGCCAGTAACTTCCTCCTTCATTTCCGCTTGAGCTATGTATTTATAAGTAAAGTATGTGTGTGGGTTGTGGTCAAAATTAAAAATAACCCAGCGGGAAAAATTAAAAAGATCATTGAGGAAAAACCTGCTTTTTCTTTGAGGAATGGAAGCTGTACCTGCCACTTTTCAGCTTATTCCTTTGATGAATTTAACATGGGCGTGTCATTGGCGGGAAGCACATGCCACTTTCTCGATGAAAATTCACTAACGAAATCACTACTTCAATGGAAGTTGTTTATTCACCGACCCAGGTGATGAAAAACATGGTGATTGCATAATCTGTGAATTCGCTACATACGGGTATTTAGCTTATTCATCAGTTCAATAATTTCGATGAAAAATCTAATGAAAATTCAGTTATGAAATCACCAGGTTAATGGTAGTTTCTTTTTCATCAATTAAATCCTCCCATTTGTATTGTTTACTAAATCCCGTCGGTAATGCACCCTTTATTTTAAAATGAAAACAAACCAAAATTTTGTTTCCATTTCAAATCAAAAATTTTTGGCGTTTGGACAAACGCAATTTTTATTGCCTTCAGTTCGTGTTACATGGACTTTTTTACAGAAAGTCACTGTGAGCTGTATCCAACAAAATGAGAATTTATAGTTGCCAACAAAATTATAAACTACTTTGTGCATTACTATTCATCGTTGGAATCATCGATTACAATTCACCATGAGTTTCACTCACATTTGTTTTTTTTTGTTCTCGCTATGAACACTTTACAAAGCAGATGAGTGGATTCAAACAATGAACTGATGATCTTGTGCATTACTTTTCCACAACTTTTTCATCACATACTTTTCCCTTTTAAATTCACCGAAATAAAGGGTCGTTTCATAAACACAAAGCAGAAAGTGGAATCAAAGCTACGAACTGAGGAAACTTTGCATTACTCTTCACCTACTAAATCATTGCATGTCGTTTCTCTTATGATTTGGCAAGTGAATTCATTGATTATTTCAGCAATAAATTTCATTGAGGACGATATTTCCCGCTGGGAAGTCAAAATTTGTTTATCAGAATCTAGCAAAAAAATTCAGTTCTTCAAAAATTCTGCAAAAAATAGAATAAATCTTTTGTAAATGAAAAAAAAAATCATTTTTAAATTTAACATGTTTGAAAATTTTATTTAATTTTTGCCGAATTTCGCTGAACAGAATATATTAACTGAAACATTTCAATCATTCTTCTTATAATTAATTCGACTGGCAATATATTTCTTTGAGATGTTTTAATATTTGTTCATTCTGTTCTGGAAAAATTTATACTTAAACTAAACAAATTGTCAAATTTCTTGCCCATTTTGTGGTCACTTTTCAATACATACAAATACATATATGAAACATAATTATTCAAATAAATAGCACAACATGGAAAAATTAATGGCATTTCGTGTTTATTACTGCCGCAATCCTGTTTTATGACAAGGAATAGGTTCAAAATGGCAAAAAATATGGCGGTTTGTAGAAAGTGTAAATTCAGATTAAATTTATTTTTTAAAAAGGGTGTGATGTTCCCTTATAAAAACGTTTCAAATATTAATAGAAACTATGTGTTATAGAGCTTCTTATTGCTTCTAATTAATGCACGCTAAGAAATGTTACACATTAAGCCAAATTTGTACATGTTAATTTTACTACATCAACAAGCTAACAGAACATTTAGCTCGTTAGTAATTATATGGATTACTGTGCAACATTCTGGAATGTGCACATTAAATCTCATTAATGTTTTCTGTCCCAAAAAAGGAAATGAGAAAATGATTTGAAATACTTAAATATAGCACATCTACATATCTAATATTTTATCCTCATTAGATTTATTAAGAATCATTTTTACTTCCGACATAGGTAGGGGGAACCGGGGCATGTTGGTCCTAGGGGTTAGTGAACTAACTGTCAATAACTTCAAATTTACACAGTTAAATTGATTTTTCTTTTAGTCCTTAGATAAACCAGAGATGTCCGCTTAGTCTCACCATATTTTTATAGCTGGGGTACTCCTAGTTTCAAAGATATTATGAAAAAACTGTTTTTTGCATCCGAAGGCTTTTTTTGTGCTTGCTGATGTTTTCCTCTTTTCGATTCGGTTTTTGGGCCTTACTCCAAAAATTTGTTGGAGCTTATAGTAAAACTGTGTTTCTGAACCTGTCTATTTGAGCTGTTTTGCTATTTATATTTCCCGTTATGAAAAAAATCCATTTTATTGCAAAATGGTCAGTCGGGGCAGGTTGACTAATTTTTGTTGGGGTAAGTTGACTCATTATTTTGTATGGGATTTGCTAAACAATAGTTCAGTTTATGAATAAGTTTCCTAAATTCTAGTTTTAATCAAAAAACTAAAATTAAGAAGGGGTTTTTGTTTATTTCGTTTTTATTTATACTTAGCTTTTAAATAATGTTCCTATGGTTTAGCTGTTATAAAAATATATTTTTTGTTGTTTCAAAAATGTGAGTACAAATATATTGTTATACCATGTTGATATCATAAATCGGTGTCTATCGTTATATGTTTGATAATAAAACAGTTTTATATACCAAACGCTGTGAAATAGTGCGCAAAGCTAAAGCATAGTCAACTTACCCCATAGTGTTTGCCAATTTACCCTGGTTTCGGGGTAAGTTGACCCATTACAGGTCATCCCGAAAATTTAAGAAGAAATGATTTTATCATTCATTTATTTAAATAGTAATATTTTATTAAGAAAGCTAAAAAGATTATCTATCTAAGAGACTTTAATTTTGTTTGATACCTACCTCCGCTTTCTTTGTACAAAATAAAATAAATATGTTGAATCAACTTGCCAGGGGCCTATAACACAATACATAAAGTGCTTGTTGAACAAGTGAAATTCAACAACTTTTTAAAATTTGTGTAACACGAGACAACAAGTCTAGGAGAACTTGAACAATTGTTTTGGCTTCTTTCAACAAGTGGGGAATTTCAAAAATTCACCGATTCTGTAACTGGAAACAACAAGAGCTCGAAAAATAGAGAATAAACTTGTTGAAAAGTTGATAAATTTCAACCGACGGTTCTGAACTTGTTCGAAGTCAACAAGTAAGAAATAAATGCTTGCAGTAGAGTTTATCAAGTGATGAAATCGTAAGAAATAAATTGTTCATGAGCAAAAATCTGAAAACTCAGTACTGAATCGTATAGTTGAACGCACAAAAAATCTGAAATTTCAGCAAATCGTCTATTGATCAAAATATATTGTGTTTACCATCTGAATTTACTGGAAGTGAATAAGAAGAAATGAAAATTTTAAATTAAATTAAAATCCAAAATGAGTGACTCTGAGGAGTAAGGTAATATTTTAGAATTATGACTATTATCGTGGTTCTGAGAAATTGTAAGTAAAAGATGTTTTTCGGACTTACCACGATTGTTTTATTTTTATTTTAATCAACCGACTGTCGGAAGGAGACAATCGACATTAAAAAATACACAGTTTATGTCAATTAGCTAAGCCGTTAGCGAGATTTATGACAGTATTTAAAAAAATAGCTAGGAAAATTATTTTTGCGCTTATCTCGAAAACGCGTCTTTGAAAAAAATCTGTATTTTTGTGCAAACCGACCCACTACGATGACCTAAAATTATGTAAACTAGTGTAATATGCACAAAAAGTGTAGGTGGGTTAATAAAAAACATTTTTTGATTTTTTTTTTAATTTTAAGTTTAAAATTATTTTTCAAAAGCTATTTGCAAAACCAGCTTTAATAAAAAGGCAATTGAAGAATGGATTTTTGGCTTTTGAAAAAGCTATTGCCCGACATTTTGAATTATGGCCTTGCTTTTAATAATTTTGTTCTATTTTAGGCAAATGTTTTAGAAAAACTATCCCTCCCGCTCAAAGGGGGGAAATAAACCCTCTCTTCGGTTTCGATTTTTTCTTGTCTTCGTTCAACCTAAAAGGCGCCTCCTTTTGTCACATCTCATATTAAACATCCTGTAGGGAAATTGAAAGAATTTTTTGTCATTTAAATTTAATTTTCAAAAAATCTGAAAAATTTAGTTATTTTTTCAGCAAAAAATAAATGCATTGAGTATTTTATGCTTCAATTAATAAAAACATTCATTTGGAACGAAATTACAATCTTTGACATCTATAGTAGCAATAAGTACTGTATGTAGGAAACGGTCCACTGTGCATGGTGGAGGAAAACTATAACTATAATTAGAGTATAGTACAATTTATTTATTTTGTTCTTAAAAAAAAAAAAAAACAAACATTAAAAGCCAACACGCTACCGTACCAAGCCGACAACAGACCACTAAAACAACTGTATCCTCTATAAAGTAAAATTGTGCGGTTTTTTTGTCTTGTTTTTTAGCTGTTTGAATTTTTATCGTGCTAAAAGTAATCTGAATTTTCAAGATTTTTATGACAGTCGACCAATCAGAAGCTCGAAAAATTCAGATATTTGAATCCATGAACGGACAGCCGGTTTAGAATTTATTTCTTGGTGAAGAATTTGGTTTTTAAAAACAAAATGTTTTAATTTTTATTCTAAATCGAGAAGTGATAATGAGAATCAAAATTTCTGTTCGCGTACCTCCCAAAACTACGAATTTCTACGAATTTAGCCCAAAGTTCTGTCAAAGCTCATATAAAAAACAAAATTCGTAGCAAGACGTTGTTTTCGAAAGTAGAATAGATAGTAGAAAGAAAAACTTGACTTTAAAAGAACCACAGGTGTTGTCATTGTATACAGTGAATAAAATATTGATTTATCTTACTGAAAGTAAGTAGGAGCTAACAAGCAAAGCAATGATTTAAGATGAAATGTTTTCTTTTTTTCGGAACATTTCGGCTAATCGCGTAAGAATTAATATTGAATAATTTTGAATGAACAACAACAACTTGTGTGTATTACCACCAAGTTTATAGGCTGGAGTTATAGCTATTTCACGAGAGCCACCTCGATCATCAGAGTCCTTCAGTGGTGCTTAGTCTGGTTATGCTCGTATTTATTGAAAAACTCTTTGCCGTCATATGGGAGCGAACCATGAACCTTGCGATTCAGAGGCCGATGCACTACACACCGCGCCACTGAAACCACATGGTTAGCTCTATCCCAATGCAGGTTTCGTTGTTTATCAATTGCAACAGCGACTAGCATTTTTATTAACACACACAAGCTTGTTATTGTTCAGTCGGTTTCTTTCTTTTTTCCCCATGCACCGATGCACCATGCCAACAATTCGTTTACACACAAGACCCAACTTAAATTGTAAGAATTACTTGTTGAACTGGTTCAACAAGTCGAGGGAAATATTTTCAGTTGACAATTGTTGCGGTTTTTATTGAGTTACAGAAATGATTTTAACTTGTTGAACAAACATATCTGAACAAGTAATTGTTGACTAGTTGACTTGTTGTTCTGTGTTATAGGCCCCGGTCTCCCCTACTATAGGGCAAGTTTTGGATTCTTGAAAAACAACAATTAAACATGACATTACGATGATAGAGAAGACCAAGGAAGTGGATTACACAATTCTGTCTGTCTGTCTGTCTGTCTTCAAACTTGGTAGTTCGTAGTTTTTGGTTATTCTGCCCACACGATTTTTCTTTTTATTTTTAAACTAAAAATAGCGGTACTATATATATAATCTTTTTTAGCAATTGTGATAATCTTTTTTCTCAAAAATGGCTCCACAACTTTTCTTAAAAAATTCAATAAATTTCTTTTAGTACCATTTTTTATATTCGATTTTCTCCAAAACAGTAAGACTCATTTCAATACTTTTTTTATACCGAGGTTTCCAAAAAATATAAGTTATAGTATTTATTGTGTACCGAAATTAAAAAAAAAAATATTTTTGCATTTTAAAAATGTTTCAATATTTTTTTTTGGAAAATCAAATATTTCGAAAACGACATGATGGATTTTTTTTTAAACTCGATATTTAAAAGTTTTTTAAAACTTTCGAAAGTATGTATTTCAAGAAACAATTTTACTTTTATGCAAAAGTAACGGTACCTTCCCTAAAAAAAATAAGAAACCGTCAAAGACAATTTTTTTTCTCAAAAACGGCTGCTACCATTTTCATTAAACTTTCTTGTATGCTTAAAATAGTACGGTCTACTACAGAAAACTTTTGTAATTTTACACTTAGCAACTATTAGTAGTACCTCTCATAGACTGTTTTCTTTTATTTTGATTTTTTTCATATCAGCTGAACGGATTTTGAAAAATTTTGTATGTACAAATTTCAAATACATAAGTTTAAATTATCTTGGATATCAATATTTTCAAAAAAAAAATGTTTGAAAAGGTTTCAAATATTTTTTTTTATTTGATATCTCAAAAACGGGTTGACAATTTTTTTTAATTAAATTAAATACTTAAGTTGTTATATAAAAACTTTGTTTTTAAAAAACCACTCCAATCAAGAACATTCTTTTTTTCACCTCAAACTATCAATAGAGCTGCTTGAGCTAATTTAAATTTTGTATTTTATGCTTTTAAAAATTTTTTCTCTCATAGTTATTAAAAACTTTTTAAAATTAAAATTAAAATTAAAATTAAAATTAAAATTAAAATTAAAATTAAAATTAAAATTAAAATTAAAATTAAAATTAAAATTAAAATTAAAATTAAAATTAAAATTAAAATTAAAATTAAAATTAAAATTAAAATTAAAATTAAAATTAAAATTAAAATTAAAATTAAAATTAAAATTAAAATTAAAATTAAAATTAAAATTAAAATTAAAATTAAAATTAAAATTAAAATTAAAATTAAAATTAAAATTAAAATTAAAATTAAAATTAAAATTAAAATTAAAATTAAAATTAAAATTAAAATTAAAATTAAAATTAAAATTAAAATTAAAATTAAAATTAAAATTAAAATTAAAATTAAAATTAAAATTAAAATTAAAATTAAAATTAAAATTAAAATTAAAATTAAAATTAAAATTAAAATTAAAATTAAAATTAAAATTAAAATTAAAATTAAAATTAAAATTAAAATTCAAATTCAAATTCAAACTCAAATTCAAATTCAAATTCTAATTAAATTAAAATTAAAATTTAATCCATAAAATGGTAAACTGGAAAACTTTTTCTTCTAAAAAAAAGGATTTCTCAAATCTAAGAATTTTCTAGCACTGCGTCCAAAGTTGACATTGAAGTGCTCTCGGCAATGAGCTCCTTATGAATTTTTATATCAATCGAAAATTCCTGATATGGATGTAGTCTTCAATAATTGTTATGTCATTTGATGTAAAAGTCCTGGTCATCAATAAGAATATAATATTTTCATTGATGTGTTTTCAGTCAATTTTTCTATAGAATGAAGGGATATATTGATATTATTTATCCAATTCAGTTTTCTTACTTTTTCAATCGTAATAATGTACAACTATATACATAAATCTGACTGATACAAAATATTAACAAAATGGCTGATGACGAACAAGTAAGAAAAAGAATAAAAGTCCCAAACCAATTATATTTTGAAATAATATATATGTAGGTACATACCTAAAGATTCTCAGTTCATTAAATTATCCTTGTTTGCTTTATTACTTATTCATTATTTTTTTAATGGGAAGGTTAATGTCTTCTTTTGTGTGTAACAAGGTCTCTCAGTTCTTCAATAGTAATTTACTTAATATCCTTAAATGGTCTTTGAGTTTGCTTCAATAGTAATTTACTTAATATCCTTAACGAGCAGTTTTGGCCATTTTTGTGTTCGATTATATTAAAAAATTATGTGAAAACAAAATCGTTAAATAATATTTTTTTTTATTATAATATTAAATCTTAATTATATTCAAACAATCTTTGTAATTAAGAAATGGTTGATGTAGACTTACTTTTCAGTGCTGTTTTTTTTATGAAATAAAAACATGAAATAGAGTGTGATGGTGAAATCTACATTATGGCTCGAAAGAACAATCTCTGAAATTTACTTTTTGAAGGAAATTCAATTCTTAGTACAAAAACGTATATAATTGAAAATTAATTATTTTTGTTTTTGTTTTTGAATTTCAAATTTAAAGTTTTTCCTAATTTAATTCAAATATTGGCCATGAAATTCTTAAGTTCTTTGCATATTCTTCTTCCTAACCCAAGGCTTTTTGTCTTTTACCTAAAAAAACCTGCGATGTATTACAATTCAAACGTTAACGTTCAAAAGAACCAAAACTGAAACGAAAAATAATCTTAACACCGAAAATAATAAAAAATAAAATTATTATGTTTTTTTTTTTGCAAATAAAAACAATAAATTTGGCAAACTCTCATTATGAACAAAAAAAGTGTTGCTTTATTTCTTGGTTTTTGAAAATATATATAAAAAAAAATAAACTTCCCCTTTTATTGTTATCATTTTGTCATTAAAATTATATTAGGCCAGAGGAATAAGAATGTTTCACAAAATTTACATAAGTAAAGTACCTCCATTTTTGTTATATTTCCGCTAAGACGACTCAAGTCTGCTTGAATTGAATGGCTTCACTTGGCACACATAAATATCATTTTTATGTACATTTTATTAAAATTGGGGTTCGTTTTTACGATTCTGGTATCAAATTCATTGGTTGTCGTAAATGTTTTTTAATTCAATTCAAACTCGTTAAAGGAAAGTTAACAAAAAGATAAAAAAAAAACAAGTCCTTAAGTTGAAATTCATGGGTTTTGAGAGTGAATGGAAATTGTATAGTTAAAAAGCTTAAAGCAAAACTCCACATTTTTATTCTTTAATTTCAACCATAACACATGTTTGAAGTGACTAGGTATAACATACACCAATCCTTAGCTAAGAACATACTCTCCTGGTAATCTGTGCGTGTGTCAATTACATTGGCTTATAACGTCTATTTATCAACACCGTGACGCGACAGCAGCCGTGAGAAATAATTTCGGTGTCAAAATCATCAAACTCTTATTCAAAATTAGATAATTCCCACCCCGAGGTATAATTGGATTTCTGTAAGTTACACAGTAGTTAAGAAGTGATGAGTGTTATGTTGAGGCAATGTCAAACAAATCCGTGGAATTGAAATTTGGATGTATAACAATCTTGAAAAACTTTCTACAATGACTCCCAAAGGGCAAAGAAATCACACTCTTGATGCGTGTCGCTGCATCAATAAGTCAGTAATTGTTAATTACCACCTTCTCAATGTCTGTATGTAGAGACTGATAGATATGTGAACTAAACATTGTATGAAGGCTTGAAAGATTAGACAAGGTAAGAATTTCTTCTTTTCTATAATCTGATGGCCAGTTCTTTGGTGAGATTATAAGTCGACAAACCGAAGACGCAAGCCTTTGATGGAATTGTTTTGATTTTGAATGTTTTCTTAAGAACTGTGGGAATGTTGAGAGAATAGAGGAGTACATTTTAGCTTCGAAGGCGAAGTTAAACTCTTTTCACTGAACAATTTTATTTAAGTATATTCGGGAAAGCTTTCAGAAGTTCCTATATTTCAATTATCTACCCTAGCTACGTCGAGCGTATGTGGAGGGGGTGAACTATCCATAGAAACATAAGAGCAGTCTATTTACAATTTTATATTTGTACAACTTCTATGTGTTAATTTTTTATTAATTTCAATTGAATTCTCAAAAATACCATTTGTATAAATTAATATGTTTGGTAATTAAAAAAAAAACTAGTTTAAACTTTTTATTAAAATTAGAAAAAAAGCTTAAACTATGTGCTTGTAAGACCTACGGCCTTTTTATTGCAACCTGAACTGCACGGTTTTAGAAGGAATAAGTGACTAAGAAAGAATTCTTGTGGCTTGAAAATAAGGTGTTTATTATCTTATATTAAATTTAAGACTGACGTCCAGTTAAAGCTGAAGGTATATTGAAAAGAATGCTCCCTAGCCTTAACGAACTTTCAGAAATGAAGATCAAAGATTTGATTTCTTTTTTCAACGCGACAAAGTGGATCTAAGACGGAAATTGGTTTGTTTTTGTATCACGTTCCCACCAAAATCCTTAAATCGTGAGAAATCGGTATTTGGGCTTTGGTAGGGCTTATTGATGCTCAATGAACGCAGAATCACACACTTGGTCCGATAACGCCTCGTTATCATTCTGCTATCTGCCCAGGTTGGAATACCACCCAATTGAGTGAGTGTCTTAGTCTTATGCTCTGTCTTCTATCTCCTGTGCTGGTACGCATCTTATACTAACTAAAACCAAGAATTATATCCAGTTTCACTAGGTTCGCTGGTAACCTCTTATCATGCGGAGTGAGCAGACAAAGATCAACTGGAACGTCCACACCAAAATATGTTAGTCGACATACCCCCTCTAGAGATGGTATGCTTTGATAGACTTTTTTGGAATATTGCAATCTATATCAAGCGTGCAAGACGATCCCAGAATCATTTTAACAAATCCTGTTAACTCAACCTCACTTTCATTCACAGGATCACAGGTCAAACGAGTTATGGTATCAAAGCAACGCATTCTAGCGCTAATTTGGTCACTGAGCGAGCTGTTTGTGGCAGCCATATCTACCTACCTGCCTATGCCCCCCAGAGTAGTATTTAACAAGAGTTAGCAGTCAAGCACTACATCCAACTACACCTTTGCCACCCATAAAAATTCGTCAAGCCGGATATACAATATTAGCCGTTTTCCTTTGGAGGTGGCGAAGTACTTACGAGTAGATGAAAACCCTAATCTAGTACTACCAACTGCACATGCTCTCATGCGCGAGTAGATACATTTTACATGGGAAAGCAGTTTGATGTGTTCCATTGAAAAAAGCTGGCAAAGTACTTGCAAGTACTTCGCCACCTCCAAAGGAAAACGCCTATTATCCAGGTCTTCAAGTTTCCGCAATGATGTCACTCTACCAAAAGAAATTCATATTTTTCCCCTTTTTGTAATCAAAATATAATTGTGTTAAAAAAATTATTAATGCTGAGATAATTCGCAATCTCGTTTTAAGATTGGTTTTGAAAAAAAGAAGACACAAATTCTGAAAAATGCGTTAGATACGCTCGTTTGGTCGTTTCTATCTAGACATTGATTCTATGTCCTTGATTATAAGCTTAAGGTGTCATTATCGTTACGCAAATTAATCTTGATAAGTTCATTACAAGACAAACATAAAAAACTAACTCACAAAGCTCTCCATCAGTCTCTACCGATGGATCTAGCTTGATAGTAAAATAAAAATTCCCATTTCGCCATTCTTCAGTAATCTCTCAACTCAAAGGCAAAATAGGCGAACGATGGCAAGAGATCGAATTACCTGCTTAAAAGGATAAAAGTCTTTAGAGATCTCATAAATAAAAGAAGAAAAAAAAAAAACTTGAAACAAGTTTAATGGACCAAGAGTTTACTTTTCGCAGAAATGGTGGAGGCAGATTCAACTTGAGAGTACAATATAAAGGTTCCTACAATTTGAGCTGACCCAACGACCCCACATCATCCTTGCGATGGAGACTTGACTTGAAGTTTATAGGAACAAAGGTGACAATGCTTCAGCTGCGTCTTCTGTGCCCACGTTTATTGTGTACCATTTTTAGTCCTTGGGGAGACATTGACAAAGTTGTGAAGGGATTATAAAATCGGAAAAAAAGGAATCCAAAAAGTAACCTTCCTGAGCTTCTAATCCCCAGCACGGATTTAACAGAAGCAATAACAACAAACATTATGGGTTGAACTCTACCACGGACCGAAGCCACCTCTATCCAACTCATTCCCTTCGTCGTGTTGTTACAAAATCTGCATGACCCAATGAACTCTATGTGTACATGTATAGCTTACGAGTCTTTTTAGTAAAAAATCCATGCAAAAGGTACTCACCTGCAGTTCGCTGAACAAAAAACACACAAAACTTCTTTAAAAAAAAACAGCCTTGTAGTCATGGTGATCTAATTGCACAACAGACAAAAAGGTACCTGTCTGAATTTCAACCCTAAAACACTACCAACTTAACTATACCCTCCTTAAAGCCAGCGAGACATAGGTTCATTTGTAAAGAACACAACACAAATGGCTTTGGCTTAGAGAGAAGCTCACGTTGCCTCACCTGGCGATAAAATTTAATTTTCAGTTTTTGCAAATGAGCGTGTGTAAATGGAGGGGTGGTTTCCTAGTTATATATAGGAAAAGCCTTCAACTTCAACCCCACAACCCCATCATCCATACTGTGAGCCCTTTTCACACTTTCCGTGCCAGAAGGAATAAAAATGTATGCTGTTGTACATTCCAGTGGAGTTTTTGTTAGTACGAGTACTTGGAGTTAAAAAACAAAAATACCAAAAAAAAACTAAACAAATTTTTCACGTCTGGAAGTGAGTGAGTGAGTATTCAAAACAGATGAGGGTGGGAGTTGTAGTCGTGTTGAAGTAGACGTATATGGGAGGTTACTTTGCATAACAAATCCTTAATTATTATTGCCGGTGTGTATAAGAACTCGGAATCACGCGATTTTTTATTTTCTAGAATAGGCGATTATTGCCTTAGTTATAGAGAAGTTGGAAACTTAAATGCACCACTGTGTTGTACGTACTGGCTGAGACTCTTACCTGAAGTAGGAGATATTTTTAAATAGCGAGAGTTAATTTTGTAGAGGGTGAATCGAATTTTGCTTCAAAGTAGAGGCTTTTTGAAATTTAATAAAGGGCATTAATAATGTTTGAATAAGGTGATTTTTTTCAATCCGCTCTATCATTCAAGTTCAAAAATCCTAGGGTTCAATTTTTTTTTGCTTCGAATGCATAACTTGCCTTTACATAATTGGTATTGATATATACTATATTACAAGTTAAAAAAATAAAGAGTCCTTAATGGAGTAGGTAGGTGTATTCTCCATTTTTTCCATGGCACTGGTACAATTGTGCCTGATTTGTGGAAATTAATTTTGGGCTGAACTTTTTTTTCTTCCCTTAATTATAGGTACGATACGTTTGTAATCCAAATGGTTGCCATTCTGCCTTTGACATCAGTTGGAAAATAATAAAGACTGGGCTTATTGCTTCCGGGTGAACAGCATACAGCATACCAAATGGGATATTTGTCGAAATTCTGAAAAAAAGCTAAGGGATTGTGTATTCTGAAAAGAAAGTAAGTAGTACCTATGGTATTATGGGGATATTAAATTAAATGAAGTTAATGTTAGCTATTGTAAGTATGTATAACATTAGCTTTGTTTGAAGAAGAATACATAGCGAGGGACAATGAACTCAGAGAGCTGATTTTTAAGTATACACGCGTTTTACTACTTCAACGTTAACTCAGATTTATCGTAAACCAGAAATGAAGGATTCATTAACGTTAGGGATGGTAGTTTGCTTTTCCTAAAAAGATGTAAAATTTTGGTCGAAACTGCACAATTTACTTGAAGGTTAGCTTTTCTGTTCCAAGCCATCACGTCATAAAATAGTTGTTGACGAATGATTTTAGGCCATCAAACAGTATAGCCGACAAGATTTTACATGCGACATTAAAAGGACTCTATAGTAAATGAAATAAGGAATATCTAAATAAGGAATATCTGTGCCTGCGTTCTAACGCTCGCACTACCCATCGATAAAATTGGTTGAGAAAACAATAAAAATTGCAACAAACGTTTCGTGACCAATTTAATCGATGCGAGAGTTACAGAACGTATAGGTACTGTATAGTCTGGTCAGGAAGCCAAATCGCGTGCGTTTTTTGACGGGGACTTTTTTTTATGACTGGAATTCAATCCTTACATATTAAGGATAAAATTTAGCTTGGGAGTCATTTTTGTAATCCTGTCGCTTGGGCACCATTTTGAAAAATGACGCGCATTCTGTTGCCCAGTCAGGAGACCGAAATCTTTGCAATTTTGTAGAGAAGGGGACCTTATTTTTATATTTGTAGTTTATTATTGTTGTATTCCATTTTAAAAAATTCCACCCTTTGATATTACAAAAAAGTATATGTTTCTCAAAAGTGGCAAAGCTGAAATATTAACTGAAGGTGCTTCTACTCAACACCTATATCTCACGATAACAACCGTTATTTTTTTCACTACATGTTTGGATTCTGGAGGTAATCCCGCAAGTTTTTTCATGCTCAAAATATTAGAAATTACCAAAAAAGTGGAAGGCCCATCGCCCATACTTTGATATAAAAAAGTATCTTCTCAATAAGTGGTAACACTGAAATTTTACAGAGAGTAACTTAACTTTGGACTTTTAAGACATTAACCGCGACTTTTGACGTCCAGAGGCGTTGTCTTAACTTTGTTCATGTTGAAACTACAAAAAAAAGGGAAGTCACACATTTTGACATAAAAAAGTATGTTCCTGAAAAGTGGCAACATTGAAATTTTAACCAAAGGTACGTCAACTCAATGCCTTTTTTCAAAATATCAATTTTAGTTTCCCAGTACGTGTTTTCTTAAAGCGTTTCCGCAACTTTTTTCATGTTTGAAATATTAAAATTGATAAAAAAGTGGAGGTTCCACTCGTTGACATACCCAAATAGTATGTTCCTGAAAAGGGGCAGCACTGAAATTTTAACCGAAGAAGGTGCGTATTCTAAAGACCTTTCTTTTAAAACATAAATCGTTATTTTGTTCGTGAGAATATTCCAATTAATTTACGAGTTTTCGTTTAGTTTCCCATTTCCCACAGATTGGGCGCCATTTTTGAAAATGGCGTCCAAGAAGCAAAATAACATCAACTACTCCCAAGCTTAATTACTTCTCTAGTATGTCAAAAATAAATTACAATTATAAAAATAAGGCCCCCCACAAAAAGCGCAAGGATTTCGGTTTCCTGACGGGAGAAAAGACTGGGTGCCATTTTTCAGTATTCAGTATTCAGTATTAAAAAAAGCTTCCGATTTGAAAATTGAAAGATAATTTGGTTGATTTATAGTCAAGTCAAAATAGATGTAAATGTAAATGTGCACACCGAGCCAAAATTCCGATAAGGGTGATTCTCTGTTAAAAGCTCCTTTTAAGCATCCAAAATGTCCCCTCCCTTAATTTAAGAAAAAAGTGATGCACGTTCAATGTTTCTTATAAATTAAACTATAACTGATATTTAAAAAGTCCGGCCACTTGATTTTAAGCGTTTTTAAGGATTTTGTCTTGCTACGGAAATGACGCCTTTGTAATGGAAATGATGGTCTGGTACCGAAATTACATTTTCTACTTATATAAAGCAAATAACAATTTTTTTTTGTTAAAATTAATAAGTTGACAGGTACCTACTTAAAATCAATTAAACATAAAATTGAAATACTCGTATCTGTATATGGTTAGGTTAGGTATTTGCATCCTATGGGATAAAAATCCATTTATGAAATGCATCAATTTCAATCGTGTGAAAGTAAATTTGAAATAAGATAAAGGAATTTGTGGGGATGTGTCCACTTGAAGGTAACAGTTTCATACAAGGGCGTAGGCAGGATGTCGAATCAGATGGGGGGAGGGGGGAAGCAGACTTATTCAAAAATTAATAGGTATAAGTATATAAATCTAGCTTTGAGATACATGCTTGTAGATTTTATATAAAGGATGCATTGAAAAGAAGGCAAACTGTATGAAATACAAGCCTCCCATAAATGTTTAAAAAGCATATTTAAGCAACAAAATAAGCGGCATCGGAGGGTAAAATTTAAGATCATACTGCTTTGTTTCAAGTGCACAAACTGACACAATCAGTCGAAAAAAGAGTACTAGGGATATTGATTCAAAACCCGTTCTAATGTCCGGTCACAAGAAGACGCCATTAATGATGGAAACTAAGAAAAACGGATAACCGATGACCAGTGGACGCAAGTGGAGGTGAATCTACCCCACCAATTCTACTGCCCGACGCGTAGTTGTGCCAAAATCCGGGCATTTTTCTATGCTTAAAGGATTCCAAACGCACACTTGCAACGATCAACGCTGAAATCACTTGAAGTCAAGATATGACATGGAAGCGTTAGGAAGCAGAAGGGGTTATATTAAGTAACATTCTTACATTCTACCAACTTAACCGTTTTTAGCCAGAAATAAGCTAACAGTGCAAATGGCGAAGGATTGTTTCCCTATTTTAAAAATTGGGCCTATGGAAGATAACTATATCATAATTGCATATAGTGGCGAAAAGAATATTAATTTTGTCTCCCTAACTCCCCATTGTAGCACAGAACAATGATATCAAAATGGTGAAGTATAAAAGATCATAGACCACATATACCTAACTACAAGATCTAGCTATGCACGATTTTGTTTTGGATGTAAGGCCCATTATTGCCCTCAAAGTGTTTTTATTATGTACTGTAATGTAAAAAATGGAGAATTTGTAACTAATCCATGATTTTTAAAAGGAAAAATACTCTGAAGTCATTTCCGTAACAACTCGTCATTACCGTAATTCAGAGACAGGGCACGGAAATGACGCTACGGAAATGACGAAAATCGATGTTTTTTAACTTTTTAGACTTGAAAAAAAGTCTGTATATTTTTCGAATTTAGTATGAATCATTCCGCAACAAAATACCACAAAATTGTAACAAAATAATTTTGTTTTACTCTCAAGTAACAAAATTACACCCACTTACGGAAATGACGCAATTGATCGAACACGCGACGAATTCAACCACTCACTTGAAAATAACAATCGAAATTGATTTCTAATCCAATGTTTTGAATATATTTCAAAGAAAACTTGGTTGAATTTGTTCATTTAGGTTGAATTCTATAAATTCTATTTTACGGAAATGATCCAAATACCTGGAGACACATGTTTGTAAGTTTCTAAGTTAATTGTTATAAATTAATTAATGTTATTTTAAGGACAATTATATTAAACAACAATATTTGTATGCTGGAATCTAATCAGAATTAATTTTATTTATTTAAAAGTAATAAAAAAACACTTTTTCTGTGCTGAAACGAGGAGGAGACACGTTACGGAAATGACGTTTAGGCCTGAAATGTTTTTGTTTCTTATTAATTACTTCCAATTATTAAAATTTAAGAAGTGGGCCAGTTAGAAACATTCCTTACGCTATTATTAACTGTAAACTATTTTTAATTTTCTCATTTTTTTTAACCGTTTTTGGCCGGGTCCACGAAAAGGAGCTTTTAGTGGCGAATCACCCATAATGTTGAACATTAATATAGACTTTCTTTTTGACATAACAAATCAACAACAAAATGTCCTTGTCAATCCCAAACGAGCATACGAAGTCATTCAAGGTCAAACATCGAAAAAGTGGGTTTCACCTATATCTTTCAATTGATGGTTTAGGATATATTATGCTCTGTTAAAAAAGGTAAATTGACGAAAATATCAGGGAACACTCTTTAACGGTATTTGTTGTAAGAAAGTGTTTCAAGTAATGACTGTAGCCAAGATAGAGGTATTTTAGGAATTAGGTTAAAAGTTAAAAATAACTTTTTTTAATTTTTATTTTTAAATGGCTAAGTTTTTCAAAAAAATGTATGCTCATCATATTGTGGAAAGATATTATTGTACTAACAACTTTCTAAGCTTTCGTACAGATGGCACTGAAACCCAAAATCGCAAAGAAAGTTTCGTTAGTCGAATTTAACCCCGGGTTGACCCAAGCTTCCTTGACAACGGCAAGAGTCATCAAAGGCACTTTTTTTTTTGTTTTCAAAAGCTTGCAAACGTAGTAAATTGCAATTTTGACATTCAAATTAAGTGAGAGGCATACAAATTCTTCTGTAGCAGAAGCCACAGCATCAAACGTTTCCATTTTGTGTACCTTTAGTTGACAACGCTTTCGTATAAATGTCAATTATTTTGTTTAACTAGATCTTCTTTAAGCGAGTTCAAGGTGACTGGTCATCACAAGATTTAAGTAAAGAGAACTTGTTTCCATTGTTTGTTGTTTGTTGTTGTTTGAGTTTAAACAAAAAGTTGAGATTGGTTTTGCCCAAAGAAATTCTAGGGTGACTTCAGGGCTATTTCAGGGCTCATCGAACGAATATATTATTATACTGACAGCCAGGGTTTTCAGGTCCGAAATAGCGGTATAAAGCCAAACGTAAAATTTAAATTGACAAAAAATGGCAAATTTTAAAATTTTCCACTCCATTGTTTATCAATTTCAAAAATCATAACAATCATTTAAAATTATTTAAAGAATGGGGCTGAAATTGACCTTTGTTTTCGTTCACCAAACAGCAATCAAATATGTAAGGTTTAATAGGTAGGATTCGGTTCAAAAATTAAAATCACCAAATGCTAAAAATATCGCCTTGTTTCCGGTACGTCGCAAATATTCAAATATTCGTGTCGCCAAAAGAAATTTCAAATAGTTTGGCGATAAATCACCACACCTGACAAGCCTGCTGACAGCTTACAAAGAATAAGTTATATTTCTCGTGGTAAAATCACAGACTCATATCATAAATTTCGGAATTCTGGGACACGGGGCGCACAAAAACAACTTTTCCCAAAGTACCAACATTCAAACCATATCAAATTTTAGTTTTTCATTAAAGCATTTGGATTTTGGGTTTCACTGTACTTTAAAATCTAATCTGTCTCCCTAAGATTCCCTCCATACAAGCGCGGATTTATTTTTTTTCACTTCCCCCTCGACCCTTTTTTCTGCGTCCGCCCCTGTCCCATAAACTCTTCACAAAAATCGAATAATTTTGATACTGAAATTAGTTTCAGAGTATAGGCAGAAAATTAAATCAGATTTTCCACCGTAAATCTTTGTTTGGTAGAATGTGATTCGTATTGGCGTAGTTATCTGTTTTCGCAGATGATAGCAAATTAATCAGAACGTATGAATTTTCTCAAAATTAAAAATTGCGCTAAACGAACTTCAAAAACTATTTACAGTAGAAATGGAAGGTACTTAAATACACCTTCACAAAATTTTATATTATCACCCAATCATAACAAAGGGCATATTTTATTCAGTGTTTTTCAACAAATTGCACAAGACTTCTTTGTTCCTTTCCAAAAGACTCTCTGACTTTAAGTTCATCCTCACGGGTATTTTCAAAGGATGTTTTTTCTCAATATCGGAAATTTCGGATTTAAAAAAGTAAAATCCTCTTCATTGTACTTTAACTAAAGCAAATCCTTCTTACGTTCATCTACTATTTCCCCATAGAGATCCGCTAGATGAGCAACATTTTTATACAATATTTATATAAGTATGTTTGTATGTATGTGCTAGATATCTATATGTAGGTATAGGTATATCACAATCCGTTATCGCGCTTTTCCATTAGATACTCGTTGTCGTGTTGTCTTGAAAACGCTTTTATCTCAATTGACAATGAGATGCGAGTGAGCACTTTGTGCTCTTGTCACTAGAGTATCACCAAAGTATAAAGTCGAACTCGTGCATGCAAAAAAATGAACAAACGAAAAGGACACAATGTTGCTCAGTTTTTGTAGACTTTGCTTGGTGGTTGATGGTAGTGGTGGTGTCGGCAGCGGAAGAAAGCATCTCCTGCACTATTTTACTTTTACTATTTAGCTGCACGTTTCGCATGTCAACAATGTGTTCAAATACTCAATTTAATTAAAATTATATGAAAAAAAGGAAAAACCAACTTTAACAACAAAATGAAATCTTTTTCACACGAACAAGAAGAGGAAGAAAATGAAATCCATTTTTTTTAAAGGATTTTTTATGGATTTCGTCCCACAGACTGAGACTAGAACCGGGATAAAAAATAACAAACTGTGATACGAGGGGTGCTTGAAATGATGGGGAAAATGTGACGTTAGAAATAAGAGGCAAAATGGGACTTTTTCAAAGCTATGTTTTAAGGATTGGGAGGTTTTCAGCCATTGGTTAGGTGAAAAATGGAATTTGTTCGCGTGTTCGTCTTGCTGTTCTGCATGCAATTGAGCCTTTCTTTGGAGTAATTAAAATTTTAATTAGAACTGAGACCATCCTGCATCCCATTTTATGGAAGGACTTGCAAAAATTCCAGGACTAAATCAACATCCGCACCTGTGCAATGGTGCATGTGTTGTGATACTACAGCACAAGTACATTTTCTGTACCAATAAACCTAAAATTAAACTGAGTTTGTAGAAATACAATAAATATTTGATTTTTATGACAGGAACTTTGCAGGACACTGAGTAAGCAGAAGGTCGCTTGTTTAGACAGCTGTCTATCTCAACATACCATATAACGACATACCCATCACATATCCAGCACACTTGTCCTATCCAGAACTAAGAACCAGGGACAGAAATCAACTCAAAAATGGTACGAAAATAATAATTTTGAATGTTTATTGTTACTGCTATCCCGCAGGACATTCGATAGGAAAAAAACAAAAACCTCTTCGCATAAGATTTTAGTGCGCTCTTGCCGCACCGGCACCAGTTGGCCAGAGATAGAATTTCTAATTTCACTTTTTTATCAGTCATCCACCAGGCAAACCATCGCCATCGTGCTGCTCGCATTTTTCATTTAAAAGTGAAAAAGGCAAAGGTGAAGATCCTTTTTCATTGTTATCCAGTTGTTACTCCGTAGCGAGAGTTCGTGTTGGTGCTCCCCTTCTGTTGCGTTATGTTATTTTCTATTGTCCTTATCCAATTGTTGCGGTTGTTTTTTGAATAAGGTTCATCAAGATGATGACGAAGCAGGATTGGGTCTATTGTGTCCTTTTTGCATTTTGGGATTCGGTTTCTATATTGAGATGAGCCATATGGTGGCTCGTGCCAGCCACACGTCTTGGTTGCGTAGAGGTCACTCAAACTCAATTAATTGGATATGATGGAATTAATTCAACTGCGGATTTACACAGACATGGTGTATCCTTGCTACCTGTGTGATGGGTTGTTTGGTCATGGTGCAGGCAGACTCCCAATTTGTATAGAAGTGCGCAAACAATGGTTTAAGGATCGATGAATTCAGAAGCTGGGATTGCGTCATTTGGCCGATTATACTATTAGATGAGCCAGAACAGACAGAGTGAATTTTGAAGGTGATTTTTTTATTCAACAGCATGAAGACTGAATAACAGTGAAACGTGCCAAATAGGGCGGAGTAGATTAATTCATTCCATTACTCAGATCCGTTAAGGAGATCTTGTTGTTTTGGCCGCTATATGTACACACCATATGCACAGTTTTCCTTGAGCTAAATGATGATTTTTTTTGTTTTTGGTCTTAAGTGGATCCTCCTTATCCGCTATACAATTTCCGTTTCGATTGATTTTGAGTCAGAGAGTGATCCTTTGCAAATGTGATGCCATTGAAAATCGCGTGTCTATAGAACTGTTTGATATTTTTGACAGCTGGTTGATCTAAAAGGAGGAGAAGACTATTTTGATCTCATTATATTCAAAAATTCAGTTGAGAAGTGGAGTTGATAAATAATAAGATTTAGTCATGCACCGGATGGGCATTCTTCGATAATAGATACAAAAACCGATAATTATAATTTTGGAATAGATACTTTGTTCTGTTTGTACATTAAGAGGGTAGAGTCAACGAAAGCTCTGGATTTTATCAGCAGAAAACAAAAAATTGTGTGAGGTCTTGCAGTTCAGGTGTTTCGGTTGCATGATATCTAACTCTTTTCATCTTTTTTATTACTTTCTAAATAAAAATCGGGTTTTTAGATATTTGCCGACTTTGAAAATAACTGGTAAGGAAGGCTTAAGTTCCTTGTAGTAGTAAACTTTGATGAAAAATAACCGAATTTTCTCACCTGCCAATCTTTTATTCCAGTAGCTAGCAATACTCTGAAAAATATTGGTAATGAGTGAATCGATAGGTAAAAAAACTACAGCTCAGAAGGTTTTATCATACTAGAATCAAGTAAAATATCAAAAATCATTGTTATTTCAAGAGGACCGCCTGAATCTGCAGACTTCTCATCTTTTATATTCATGCAAAAAGTTTTAACAGTGATACAAAAATGCCATTCCACAAATATTTTCTTTTTGTTCAATAATTAGCGCTTACAAAAGGGGTTTTGACAAGCCTTAAGATGATGAGACACAGTGCGGGTGATTAGCAAAATAGGGACGGATTCAAAAAGAGATACGGGTGCACATCGGTTTTGAAGTACTGAATATCAAAATGGAAGGAAAAACAGAGCCTCGTAAAGCATTCCAAATTCGTGTTATAAGGCTAATGAAAGAATCTCTGTATTTGACAGTACGTTCGAGGTTGGACTCAAGCAGGGTAAACTAATAATCGGCATTCCTAACAGCACGAGTATTACGGTTTGAATTGTTTAAGGGGAGGAATGCAACTGGCTATTTCACTAGATCACTGATAAAAATTGCGATACAATAATGAGAGACATGAAACGTTGCGGCAATGTTTCAGAGTTGTAATTGTTGGAGTAATAGATCAATCCGCTATCATTTTTGCACTTTCACCTCCACCGACCGAAATATAATCACATCGATACAATAAGGGTATTAATGCAACGTCGTAAGTTTACAAATTGTGTAAAATGATAAGTTTACGCAAAAGTTTGCATGAACGACCTTTTTATTAATTTGGTTAAATGCTGTGTAATTGAATCAGCTGTTCGTTAAACGTCAAATATTTGGGCGCGTTCCGCTTGGGTCGAGGAGTTGGTTTTACAGATAATGCATTATGGTCTGTTTATTTGCATGTGTGTGTACAAATATATATTTGTTTTAATAGATACGTGTAGTAAGTTCTTGTTTTGCATTGAAATAAATACATCAATGCCATTAATTTTGCTGGAATCTCAATACCATTTCAACTCAACTCAACTCAAGTGACAAAAAACCTGGAGCTCCCGATCCTGCTTGTAAACGTAGTAATTTTTAAATAGAGAACCTCTCCCGAACCAACGTGAAGTCGGAAACTCGGAAGGATAAAACAAAATGTAAAGCTAGAACTATTAAGGCTTTCTCAAACCAATGCGAAATATTTGGAACGAAAACGAAACTTTTGCCTATCAAAATCAGTGGATTAAAAACCCACGAAAAGTTGCTTTCCAAACAGTCAAAAGAAGAAGTGAGGAATATTACACTTAAGTAAAATGAATCATCCCTCTCTTTTTTTCGCTCCTACTTCACCAATGTCAGTTTCACTCCCGTGAGATGAGTATGGTTTTCATGTATTCGCTCATTTTCAACCGACCACTTCAGTAAACTATCAACAATTATTATAGTTCTACCTTAATATACATGACAATAGTCGCGTTGTAAGGTAGAAATATATTAGTCGCAAGCTCACGGCAGATGGTCGGATGAAAATCAGCGAATACAAACAAATCATATGTCAAGCCCATAATGTACTTTTCTTCATTTCTACTTTTGCTTTCGGAAGTGAATAGAGCAAGCACTCTCGAGTACACTTCACGGAAGTAAAACTGAAATTTGTTGAGGTAGGAACAAAAAAAAAGAGAAAAAGTGAATTATGGCTTAGTTCTGATTTTGACAGTTCAGAAAGATACTTTGCATTGGCTAATGACATCCGTTTCTAACAGTTTCTGACTATTTAGAATCTTCTAAACCACTGCGAATCATTCGTTGACCACAACAAAAACATTAATAACAACACGTTGTTGTAAATGAAAACAACACGAAAGATTCGCATTAGTTTGGGTGAGAATTTATAGTTCTACCTTAATAATTTACGAAAAGTAGCTTTCCTAAAGGCTCTCTCAAACCAACACGAAATTAAAGTGAATGATCTCAATACTAATAAAAAACAAAAAACTGTCTTTGTGAATGCTTCGATATAATTTCGCATTGGTTGGGCAGAGCCTTTAATCGTTGAGTAAATGTAGACCTTCTGATCATTTTTTTTGTGAAAGCTACGTTTTAATTCACAACTTTTATCACCAACTTATTGCAATGCAATAATTACAGAACACATTCAGAGCTTTTTTAGTTCTCCGAGATTCATCATCATCATCATTTATATCATCATTTATATCATGTTTCTAAACATGCCTAATTCTTAAACCCACAAACACGCCTAATTCAATCTCTAAAAGTCACTATGACGTTTAAATAAGTTTAACCAAATATTTGGTTAATTTTCCGCAGCTAAATCCTTGGATAAAATTAACCAAATTGTGTAAACCATTTCCCATACAAAATTTGACAGTTCATTAACCAAAAGATAAAATTAACCAAATCGTAAACTTATCTAGTGTTTTACGCAGTTGCATGAATACCCCTAATATCTACGAGTATACCTATCTATACCAGCACTCTATAACACCATTCAACCAACACAAAATAGAGTTATCGTTAACAACAGTACAGAACAATTCAACACGGTCAAATAAATTTCATTCGTACTTTTCCCAGTTCACACCCAGTAGATATCGGCAGCAAAATTAACAAGAGGAAGTATGGAAACGGAGAAAAGTTGAAGCTTATAACCTCGTGTTAATTCCTAATTATTTTATAATTTCGAATTCTTAGAGCATTAAGGTTCCAGCCGTTTGCAGCAACTTTTTATAAGGTAAGGTTACTATTCTTGGTGCATTCGTGTACCATTTAAAGAGGACTTTTTCGGCCTCCACCGTTAAAAAAGTTGTTCTCCCTTGAGTTAGCCCTGGACTGGAATTAGATCCCTACCGTTGTTCTCCCTGTCTGCTTGTTCTGAGTTGGTTCAGGATCAAATACAGATTTTCTCCCTCCGATTAGGCTTGGGCTGAAATCATATTCCTACCACTGTTCTCCCTGTCTGCTTCTTCTGAGTTCGTTCAGGGACAAATAAAGTTGTTCTCCCTTGGATCAGCCCTGGGCTGGAATCTGATTCAGCTAAAAAAATCTTCGACAGTTTTCCGACAGTAACTTTCCATTGCAAAGAGATGTAAAAAATTTATGAAGGCAAAGGTTTTATAAAATATTTAAACCAACAAAATGAAACAAAAACATTAACTCTACGTCCAATAAGAGCCGAGAAAATCGCGTTTATGTTTTTCAACGCTCTCTTTCAAAATGGCGGACAACACAACATGTTCCACCAACCAAACTGCTCTAACGCGAATCTAGGGACTTAGAAAGAACATATTATGTACATATGTATATCAAAAAACGAGCTATTGAAAAAACGCCTTTTTTTACGTCGCTAGCTCTCGTACCATGTGCTGGGCAAGCCCAAGTGTATCAAAATAATTAAATAAAAAAATCTCAAGAGCTTATGGATTGAATTAGTAAACGAGGGCTTAAGCTAACAATTAGCTTAAGCTTTTGCAACCTTAAACTCCATCAGCTAAGGTTCGATGAAGGCTTTATAGATTGCAGCCAGTTTAGAAGGGGAAACGAGTTTCTTAAAACGTTGAATATGTGATCGTTCCACAGAAAGTGATCTGTGATGCACATACCCATACCTGAGAATTGTTCAGTTTCCTCGATGCAAATCCCCTCATATATAGCGGCATTGTGTTTTTAAAGCATTAAATTTTTGCGGTTATTAATTCCCCACTGGATAATACTGTCAAGATCAGAACTTAATGAGCTTATCATGCACTGCCGCTGAAATTGCTGAAGTTGCTATCTTCAGCTAAACAATTTCATGGATTAGAAGTTTCAGAAAAGAGATCATTGATGAAAATGAAAAAAAAAGAGTTGGAGACAAAACAGAGTCCTGGGGCACATCAGCATATAATTTATGTATGTCAGACTTGTAACCATCCAACACGACTTGTATTGATCGGAACGAAAAGTAATTTCTAATCCAATCAAGAAGAGATTCATCGATCCCAAATATACGCACTTTCAATAAAAGAGCTTGATGCTAGACTCTATTAAATGCTTTTGAAATATCAAGTGCAACAATCTTACTTTCTACAAAACGAAACTAAAATTGCCTCCACCAAGAAGTTATTAGTAGGCTAATTCAAATTTTTCTTTTCTGTATGTTCCTTCAAATACCAGTTGCTGTTTTTAAAAATCTTATACATCACTTGTCAGTTTCCAGCATTCACCCGCTTAAGGGGAGCTTGGCCCAACAACTTCTTCATTCGTGTACCTAAGTATTATTATGCCTTAAAATTTTCATTGTGCCCTTTTTTCTTTAACAAATTTTTGTGGGTGCCCATAATTCTGTAAAGTGCTATTTTCGCCTACATAATCAAAAGACCATAAAATTAAATACATTAAATTTTATTCTCAAAAAAAAAACAACAACAACTCTCCATGTAACCGAATTTCATTCTGTTGGTTATCACACTCGAGTGTTCAGAACCAAAACCCAAGAAGTTCCTAATTTCGACAATCGGGTCATAGAATTAATTTTCCATGATAGTTTAATTAGTAATGGGAATAGGAAGCAACGGAAGGAGCAGAAGCAAAAAGCAGAAGCTCCACCCGCTATATCAGTGTTGCTACAAATTCAGCTCTTCCAAGTGAGAATTAATAATTTCGCGAAGTGAAACTAAGTTTACCAACTTGTTACCATCGCTGCTGAGAAATCCTTGCCTCGTAGTTATTGTGTGGTTGGTCTGATGGTGCTCTTCCTTGTATAGCTTGTTCTGGCAATAGTCAACATCTTTGATGTTGTGGAGATCCCGGCTGGAATAACAGTGGTTATATTCTCTCTCTCTCCATATCTTTCTCTATCTATTTATCTGGGATTGTTCTAGTTTTGTTAAAAGTTTTTCCTAACTACAACATTTCGTCTTTTGGCTGTCGTAGTTGTATGCTCTATTACTATAGGTATGTATATGAGTATAGTAGAACTACTTCCCAGTCCCATTTGAGAAAAATAGGAACAATGCCACCATTGCATATTTCAGGACGAATCCTTTAAATCCTCCAAGGGGATGATGGCGTGAGAAGATGTGACTTTATGATTCCCGCAATGAGCTCACACCGAACATACAACTGAAATATACACACAGCTCGACGAGCAGATTGAATTCAGTTCCATGTTCCATATCCCTGTCGCGCGTTGGCATTGTCTTGTTTGTTATAAAAGTTTCAGCAACTACCGGGGGCTTGCCCCGCAAAACTAATATTTTTCTGTAGAGAAGAATATACATCTGTTCGTGTGGGGTGGTTGTGGGCTTACTCTATGTGTTCAGTTCTGTTCCAGCGAGCAGTAAGCGGAGGCGGTTGTTGGAGTTATCGTCTTGATTCTCGGTCTCATAACATTGTTATCGTCGTCGGTCGTCGCGCTTTCTTAATCATGGAACTACACTATTTTAATTGAGTTATAAATCCAAATGAAATTTTAATCAATTTTAATGCCGTCGACCTAGTAAGATATGCGGAATATAACAATGTACGGTTGAGAGCGCCATACAGTCTTAGATTATTTCAACTGCTTCTTGCAGTTTTTGTTTTATTCCCGTATAGAGTGAGGGTCTGGGCTTAGTAATGAACAGGGGTGGATGCATAATTCTATATGGACTGGGCGCCATATTGCTTTTATGTTGATGATCCTACTAATTTTTTTCAAAAATTCTTCAAGGAAACTGTAAACGCTTTTTTATGGTCTTCAAACTCTAGTTTATTCTAAATATTTACGTTCGCGAAAAAGTTGGGAGCTGGGTTGAAACAATTCTGAAAAATTTGTTAGGGCTTAACTGTAGATATATTCCGTCTCTTGTTTAGAAGCAATTAAAACATAAAATTAGAAATCGATTTGTATTTTTGAATTTTTCGCTAACCGCTTAACCAATTTTGAACAAATTTCCTTCTAAGTAAGTTCTAGGTATCCTCGTTTGCTGAAGAATTCAAGAATATCTACCAAGATAAAAACTTTTCTTTGCTTAACTATCCTGCCCACAAGGCATCACAGAACAAAAAAATAATATTTAGGTTGAGCAAACTAGGAGGCAAATGCTAACGTAGAAATTACCGTCCTGGGACTCTACATTCTAAATAATATTATGCATAACACAATAAGCCGTGGAACTGTTAACGGTTGCCTTTTTATTTCACAGTATAAACTGTTGACCTGTTAGTGTTAGCTCCGTACATGATCTGTTCATTTTTTCAGGATTGTCAATAGGTAAGGTAGTAATTTGTTGATCTAACAATTACAACTTGCTAGCCACGTTAAGTTGACATTCAGTAAACTAGTAGTATCGAATTATAGCTCATTCTGGTTACTGTAAATTTTACAGAGAATAACTCTTGTATACATTTTTGGGTTAGGTAATTTCAAACAAAATTTGTTAAATGAAATTTGTCTCTTAAAATAATTGTTTCGACCAATATCTCATTGACGGTTCTTCTTGAACAAAATAATGCCTGAATCAAAGCTTAGAAAATCAGAAAAAAATAGAAAATTTGACACAAAACAACTTTTAGTTCCAACTTGAATCAAGTCCGCTCCTGGATCAAATTTTAAACTAAGTTAACAATTGTGCGAATGAGCAAAGCTTAGTGTCTCTGCTGCTGAGCCGTCATTTTTATCCCCCGTTTCAAAATAAAGGTTCATTCCGCATGAGACTCTCAGCATGCTACAGTAGAAGTCAGTAATAGAATAAACCTACCATGTAACATAGGAAAAGGGGCAAGTGTAATATAGTATAGAATCTTCCACACACACACCAGAGACACCAACAAGATGCCAAAATGAAAAAGCCACAAGAAATATGATTTTCCCTAGATGGAAAAGTTTAATTGTTTACTTCTTAATGGAGCATCAGATTAAGTGGTGATTAACTGCTGTGTTAATGAGTCGGCCTTTGAGCATCTCTGAATTAAGTGAACCAGTCCCAGATTCAGATTCGTGCTCGTTATACTTTATTTACTATAGACATACTTACCTATCTTGACAGTGGCATGAACAATTAAGAAGTTTCCCAGAAGATGCATTATAGACTTAGCACATCCCTTCTCCTTTCCTAGCCATTATATGACAAAAAAGATTCAACGTATAATGAAACTTATATGTACATTCGGACAGCACGATGATTTAGAGGAAACTCGATAAAAATTTATTTAGTAGGAGGAGGCTCGGTGAACATTAATTGGGTCCCCTATTTGAGGGTTTATTGCGTGAATGTCAACTGAAAAGGGGATTTTGCCAATCATATATTACCTTTTTAGTGTCCAAAATAAATAAATAGCTTCTTATCGTGGAGATCATGTTTGTTAATTTATTGCTGGACCAGACATAAAATACATTTTATGGCAGGACATTACTTTCATTTCCACCGTGAAATTTTTCGTCTGGAAGTAAAATGTGTGTAGGGAATTTTCTTTGAAGCTACGTGGATAGTTTTATGAGGAACTAAGCTTTTTTGGTAATTTACAGAAGGGGTCCGACTGTGCATTAGATACATATAGCCTTATTGGACATGTTCTATGGTATAATATTTTATGAAGGCGATTTTACGTCCTCTTACTAAGACAGTATTGGCTTCAGAGAAATTATATGTATAAAGAGTGTCTAAGATTATGCAGACAAACACATTCAAGAAATGAATCGTATAAATTTATTTAAAGGTTTGTAGTTTTTGAATTGTTGCTTAAGTTGATTGGAAATACAGGGAAATTGAAATTAGAAATTAGTTAAAGAAATCAAATGAATTTGTGTTGAAAGATGTGTAACTTTTCATTATTCAACTGACCAAAATTTCACAGTTGTTCTCGCTTCTTCAGTTTTTCACGTGTGATCGCGTGTACCTATTAGAATATTTCGAGATCTTTTCTTCAAAATCTTAATATGTATATAATTGAATTCCATTTTGGTGCAACGGTTAGCGACATATGCAATTACAAGCCTTCTACCACTTCTTTCCCATATAATTCACGGAAAGAATTGAAAAATCACAAATTGAAAAATTTGCATTTGCAACTTACGAATCATGTTTTATTTGTAAATCAATGCATTTTGATCAAATTTTAATACAAAAACTGGTAATTTTTCATTCAAAACATAGCAATTTACAAAGTTTGTTTATTCGTGATTTGCAATTAAAATCCATGATTCAAGCTTGTACTTTCCATAGCAAAATACAACTTTTTGGGCGTAATTTACTCTCAAAAAGAATAATTTCACAAACAGCATTTAAAAATATTGATATTGCACAATCACTGATTTACGTTTTTTTTGTCGCAATTTGCAACTCCATGAGAATAGTTACAAATCACCAATAAAAAATTCCTAAATCACGACTTTCTTGTCACAATTTTCTTCTCGAAAAGATTAAGCACCACAACATGGCATGTATCTAATCATAAACGTGTGACACCAACGATCTGTAATGCAAATTGGCCTGGTAGTTGCATGCTCGCTCCGCAACTGGAGGGTTGCTAGTTCAAATCCAAGTAGAGTCAAGCGTTAATTATTTATTTCAAATAAATTAAATTAAATGTGTTTATCTGTAAAATGAAGGGTAGAGCAAGATTGATCTTCAAGTGGCAATATCACGAAATAAAAGTGGTGATCACAAATCTCTGTTGAAAATTTACAAATTGTGCAATTGAGGAATATTAGGATCAAATTGCGATTTGTTGTTCGCAACTTATGTTTTCTCTCGGTAGAATAATTGATACTTAAAGAAGGGTGATTTACGATTTTTGAGTATCAATATCTTCATTTTGCTCAGTTTTGCAAATTGCAATCAAATATTCGTAAATTACAAAATCCAGATCCAAGGTATAAATCGGGATTCATTTTTCGTAACTTGCAGCTCATTTTTCGTGATTTTTTTAAAAATTAAATTTTTGATGTATCAAATTCTTAAAACATTTTTTAGAAAAAATTTTGGTTAGTAAATCTTAAGGATTTATTTATGTGCTTACAAAAGTAAATTTTCAAAAAAATCATCAACCCGTTTTTGAGGTATTGAATTTGGAAAAAAAACTAAATTGAAACTTTTTTTAAAATTTTAATTTGCAATCTTTTCCAATCTTATATGAAATTTAAATATAAAATAAATAAATTGATCTAAATCTGTTGAGCCGATAATCAGAAAAATAAAAATAAAGAAATCTTTTTAGGAGAGGTATACGTACTAAGTTGCTAAATGTAAATTTTAATAATTTGTGGTAGTAGATCGCAGTAGTTTCAGCATATAGAAAAAGTTTTATAAAAATCGTAAGAAAAAAATATTAACCTTGACGGCTTTCTAAGATTTGTTCACTTATCTTTTCAGAACAGTAAAATTTTGTCCTTATTTATTTTTGAAACTCTTAAGCACCGAGTATGTAATTTGAAATTTTTTTCAACAATCGAAAAATTTTGTTTTTAATATTTTGGTAAAGAGAACTATTTATATTTTTAGAAGCTTCTGTAAAAATAAATTATTGAAATCAGGAATACCATTCTAAAGTAAATCGAAAATAAAATAAGAAATAGTTCGTTTCATGGTACCATTAATAATAATTTTTAGAAAAATGGTTTCCTTTCCAAAGTTAGCCTTTACTTAAAGAATTTTACTGATTTGCTTTAAAGTCTTGGAGACGTTTTTGAGAAAAATAAGGTTTGGTAAAATTACTGCAGTTACCATTATTTTTGATAATTTAAAAAAATATTAAAAAACTTGTGGGGGAATCACCAAAAACAATACGACCCAAACACAAATATATTTGGCTTGCTCGTCAATTGACATATTCAGACTTATGTATAATGAGTTTCGCCCGGAAAATATTTCACCCAAAAAATTTTTGTTCCCTCGGAATTTTTAAAGCTATTATGAGTTTCGCCCAAACTTGTCTTGGCTTAAAATAAACAAAAAACACCAGTACGACGTGTTTATCTTTGGTTCGTTTTTAAAAAATAAGGGATAATTTAAGTTCTTAATTATTACGATACATTTCGCCCCAAAAAAGGGCAATTTTCATTTTTAGGGTGAAACTCACAATAGGCGAAAAGTGAAATTTCAGTTTTTCAGCTTGGAATGTTGTTCATGTGAAACTCATAATAAGGCTGATTAATCCATTTAATATGCACCTTAATATTCTGGAACCAAGCAGTTGTTAGTTAAATTTTGTTTGATAATAATAGAGTATATTTAACTACATTTGAGAAAGCTCATCATTCCAACAGTTTGCCTTTCTCTTAAACAAAGATGAGAGCATAAAAGTTCGACTACTCTCTTTGCGATGCAAATTAGTTGGCCTATGACGATTTAAATGGAGTTTCAGTAAACCTTTATAACAAAAATGTTATACTTGTTATTACTTGTTTTTTTGTTTTTATGGTGTTATTTATGATCTGTTGTTTTATGAAAGCCAGCAACAGTTGAGCGCCAGCCATGGTGCGTGGAGTTGCATTATCATGAGACCTAAGGGAATAAATAATTAAAGCCTTCGAAACGGGATTATCGAGCTACAAAACAGTTATATTTACCGCGCTCATCGATTCGGAACATTATATCAAAGTTAAAGAACTGTTAAAATAGGTATGAAGATTGGTAAAACAAACGGGACGTCCAAACCTCCAGATTGGTGAAATTGAAAGAAAATCGACGCTATACTGCCGCTGAATAACTGTTGAATGGAGAGAAAGTGTCCAAAAAAGTATTGCAGTCGACTTTTGTTAGCGGACAGTGGTAAAATTTGGAATACACTTTTTACAAGGTTTGTTTGAGTTTTATTAAAATTATGTAATTCATATTAAGAAATTGTATTGAGTTGTGACTGTTTTGTTAGTCGTGGCGACAGAAAATAGCAAATGCGTTTCTAAGTCAATGGTGGTCCGTTATTTGGAGGGATGAGTCCAGGTTTGAAGCTGGTGACGAGCAAAAACGTGTAATTAGAAATTCAAAAGAGGCTTTTTACAAAGGCTTCCTCAGAAAGCGATCAAATTTTCAGCATCTCAAATGATATGGGGATGCATGTCTGGGTTGGGTTTGGGCATTTTTTAACACTTTATAACTTGAATTGTCAATATTGCCAAGTACCGGGATATTATGCAAAATGAGCTTCTCCCATCAATACCACGTATTCAAGCCATTGATCGAGGCTACTTTTTCAAAGAGGATGGTGTTTCTTGACCTACAGCAAGGTCTAAAATGGCGTGATTATCTGCTGAAGCAATTCCTTCACTGGAATGGCCTTTTGGCAGCCTTGACATTTCACCAATTGAAACCATCTCGCATTAATTGAAGTAAAACCTGCGAAAAGAGCCATGTTGTACTCTTGAAAACCTAAAAGCTTATAAATATCAAATATTTGATAATACTTTGTTGCCAAAGAATGTCAAAAATAGGTTGACATAACATCATCATCATCAGTGAAGTAACATCATGATTAAATTAAAATTAAGTCCCGTAGTCCAACTATTCTGCACTTCAAAAAATGTATCAATCGATATTTTGTTTTGTAAGACTGCACTATATTATTATTTTATTGAAATCATTTTGTTTCTTTTACTTTTTCTTATTCAAATAAAACAAATCTTAAGAAACAAAAATAACAAAACAAAAAAACAAATCTTAACAAAATATTAAGTTTTTTTTTCGATGGAATTTAAGAATCAGCTGATGTTTGTTATTTTTGCATAAGTAGTCTTAACTATTTTGCGTTTGGGCTCGTAAAACCTGGATGTGATGCGTTCAAGAAAGTCAAAAGGATCATCAATAAAAGAAATAAAATGCCAGATAAAATAGGGACCATACAAAAAGGATGACGACTCAGGAAAAATTGAAAGAATTTGCAGAATATTTCAAAGGCAATTCCATACCAAACACACAATCCTGCTTCGTGCATTTAAAGAGGAAGTCGTTTCAACAAAAGAGTAGTTGTAGCAGACAGACCATGAAATAACCAGTTTTATCTATGATAATCCTGCCAGTGATCCCAAGCTGATAGGAAGCTTCACCAATACCGTAGAAGTAGCGGAGCTAACCAATAGTGGACATCATCCCAATCAGATATGATTTTCCCTACTCATGGTGCTATTTCTCACGATATTTTTCAACAACTGTATCAATTATTGCTATTTCCAAAGAGATAAATGACAACGACAGTAGTACCAATACCGAAAAAATCGATAGCGGTATTGTCTCCAGACATTGTCCCATTTCTTTTCAAAACAATACTGAAAATATTTTTTGGAGCCTGAAGGCATTTTCTGCATTTCTAATAACATCATTCCAGATACACAGTTTGAATTTTGGAAGAAACATTCCACTTTCTGACGATGTTCCAGAACGACGTTTCTAGCACCTTTAATAACTGACAGGTTGCTGTTGGATGCTTCCTGAATAAAGGGAAACCATTCGAAGAATAGCACGTGAGGTGAGGTCTTTCTGATCCCGGTGCACGGATCGCAACTGATAACCAAACCATCACCATCAATGAATTATCTGGGTATGAACTTTAACGAGGTTGAAAAATAACCAGCGCGTAACAGGATTAAAGTGAATTTCATTCAAACTTCTTAGATACATTTTATTAAAATTAACAAATGGTGGCAAATTTAAATATTAAGCTAATTTGGGACACCCTTTATACTTACACCCAGTAGATTCCACTTAATTTTCCACATAAGAAGTATGTAATAATGTGTCTTAACTTTAATGTTTCTTGAAAATCTTTTAATTGATAGTTATACCTATTGTTTTTTTTTTTAATTTGTTATTTCTATAACCTTGAACTCTTTTCCTGCTTCTATTCTCCCACGAACATGTAATAATTAAACAAGAACAAATCACTTCTAATTGGAGTATCATAAGCCATTAAAACTCCATAAAACGACTTAAGCTTAGTCGAAAAATAATCATTAACTCATCTTGAATTCGCACTGTGTTGTGTACCTATAGATAATCTACCTATACGTAAATTAAATTATTGCTCAAAGGAAACTCTTCACGTAATCCGCCTGTCAGCGGGTTGGAATAAATTTTAAATCTCTTTCTTGTGGGTTCATAAATTGTACGAAGTTAAAAAAAAAGAAGAACAATCTTTTAATCTTCCAAAAGGAAGGCATTAAACCAAAATACACAAAGCAGCGGTGTTACCAAAACGCAACTGCGTTCAAAATGACACATTAAATGGCCAAAATAATAAAAAAAAAAACAAATACTAAAGCAAAACAATACAAAACGAAATGCTTAACGACACAACAACAACAACAGAATATAAAAGAACAAATCCCAAGAACAAGATCTAAAGAAGAATTTTCTCATCTCATGTGAGACTGCGGCTCCTCCTGAAATGACGACGACGACGATGCGACGCGACGACCGCAGCCGAGGAAACTATACCTAGGTACAAGAGTCCACACCGCACTATAGCAATGAATTCCCAAACCACACACAAACTGTCGAGACGCTTTAGCGCCCACGCTCTTGAATTCCCCAAAACAATCCCAAGTAGGCACATCATCATCTTCATCATCGACCGTGCCAAGGAGCATGTGAACCGACCAAAGAAATGCCCATCACATACAACTCAGGAAAAAAAAAAAAATACATTCAACGCACCGCAGTCTCGACTTAGTGGAAAACATATTCCAACTCCACAACAAGATGAAGAATAATTGAAGAACCAAGGAGCATCATCATCATCAACAGTATCGTCATTGCCAAGATCGCGGTCCTGAGATTAAAAGCCATCACAGTAAGCGTGCGCGCACTGGTCACCCACAGGGCCACCACTCACAAGTGCTTATATCATATCGCAAACATCACGAGCTTCGATCGCATTATCGGGCTGGTGCTTGCAGAGATCCTTGCAGACGTCAGGTATTAGTGTTACCACTTTATGTTGTTTTTGTCTAATTTTTAAATAATCAGGGATAAAGAAAATATGTCTTCAAGATCAAATCAGAAAAAGAGTTTAGCAAAAAAATTGAAGTGAGTTCCCACAAGGTTTAACACTGTCAGCAATATTCTTTAAATACAAAATACGTTGGAATTCTGGCAATCCATTGCGTTAAGCTAATCAGTAATGGACAATCGCATAACTTTCAAGTAAAGTTATTGAAGCAAAATTTGGTTGCCAATCAAAAAGGAGTAAAATAGCTAATTTACCGTTAATTAGCCACTAATTAGTTGAGACAGTTTCAAATTTGATGTTTAATGTTTTCAATTTTTTTTTTACTGCTTTACTAAATGGAAACCAAACTAACGAAGCACCCCTTTAAACGGGTAGAAATCTTGAACGTTTTATTTTTTGATAATTTGTCTTTAATAAGTCGTTAATTAGTTGCGACAAGTTCAGTCGTGCAATTTTGTGTATTCTTTCTGCTGCTTAACATACTTGAAATAAACTTAGAAAAGCGAAATTGCCACTGCTAATTAACGACTTATTAACCGTTAATTATCCACTTAACTACTCTTCGATCGGTGAATCTTGTTTCGCTAACTTTGACACTAATGAAAAGTGCTTTTCACCTTTCTTCTCGGTTCAAAGCAAAACCTAAGGCTAAAGGGCATGAAGGACTTCTGTATGTATATTTGCTTTTTTATGTGGAAAATTCTTGACGAACTACATTAAGAATTTGGTTCAAGGCATTGAGGTTTTACAGCATAATTATTTTCCTTTGAAGTGGGAACTTTGTTAGAGGGTGGATTTTACCCCCCATCATCTTCGAAATAACGTTGCGCCAAGAACAAAGGTACTCGTATTTAGCAGCAAAAATAGTTTCACTGCCATCCCATAATGTGGTTTTTATTGTTGCACAAAAGAACTTAAAAAAAAAATAAAACAATTTTTGTTGTTGGCTTGGCGTCTCCGTCTATGCAGACGCGAACGCGACCCACAATCTGGACGAACAGAATTCTGTGTTCACACCTAAATAATTCGTTGTGGGTTTTTTGGAATTTTGTATTTTTTTCTTCGAACTCTTTTTTCAGCTGGGATCTCTGTTATTATTGTATTTTTTTTTTGTAATTCTTATTACGAGTTTATACCGCCACCATCTCCAGTGTTTTGTGTTTGGGAACTTGTGGACCCTAATGTCTCTAAAGTAGAAAATGTTGTGCACAAAAAAAAAAGATGGAATCCCGTAGATACAGTGATACACTGGGATGCCGATGCCAATGTCCCGTCGCCGTCGTCGTCGCGCTGAAATCGTTCTTTTATTATTTGTTTATGTTTTGCTTTTTTTTTGTCTATTTTTTTTGTTCCTTTGGAGCTTCACCATCATCATCATCATCATTGATGTACGTACGCTCTGTACTTTGTTGTGGTTGTCCCTTGCAACAGAGTGTAAGCACCTATGTATATCTATTTGCTGCGGTGGACTTTGGAATCGTGTGGGCTGGGCGATGGGCATGATGACAAAACGCATTCTCTTCTCATGGGATCACACTCACAGAGTTTTGTGTTCGTGACTTCTTAAAGGTGTAAAGCTTAAGATGTTTGAAAGAGGTGGATTATAGGAATTTTGTGGGATACAAACGAATATTATTCTACTCATAACATGCGGACCTTTATGATATGATTCATTACATAAATGAACATATAATATACATATGTAGAATAAAGCTTCACTAAAAAACAATCTTGTCAGGGAGGTACGTTTTGAAAGCTATAAGGTACAAGCTCATCGACCCCGGGCACGCTGCTTTCAGTCATTCAGATCGAGCACCCTGGCATCCGCGAGAGCTGGATCTCTAATCTAGCGATTTCGGTGTTCCTTGGGGCTTGGATTCGAAGACTCTCATGGCTGGATCAATTGTTTTATAGTCGCTCGATTGGGCTGAGACAATGTTGTCCACTTCTTTTAAGTTTCTGGTTAGTGTCTACATACATCTTGGTACAAAACAGAGTTCGCGGTTGTATCTTTTCCAACATTTGCTCTCCTCACACCTCAGAACCCATATATCCGTTGCATAATTTTTCTTTCGTAAGAGTCCAGTATCAGCTTCACTTTCAGCTTATCGTGTATCTTCCAAAGCTCGGTACCGTAATGTAGGACCGGCAGAAAAAGTTTCGTGATCCTGCACTTCGTCTTGCGTGTGAAGAGGAGTCTTGAAACGTTTCTATCACGTCAGTTTCACGTTTTCTTCCATCACTGAGAGATCTCCATAACGGAACGTTGGGAACGGCCTATTTTAAACATAGATATCATTAGCATACCTAGTGGCTGGATGGACCTGTTCAAAATGATGGATACTTCCGTGCTAACGCCTGCTCTACACACGATCTGAAGAAAGGTACATGATAGCGGATCTCCCTGATGAAATGCGAACTGTATATTGATAAATTCAGAAGAGCTAGTCTCTAGTTGAAAATTGCACCGTTTGTTTTCTAATGTCGCGTCGCACGACTCGATCCGTCCATACTTAGTTGATTGTTTACAGCATTTCAAGAGCTTCACCCGTTATCCATCAGAACCAGTATGGCCTTATTGTCCTCAAGCTTCTGTATAGCTAAGCCTGTTTCTTCTTTATTGATTGGTAGAACTGTGTCTCCATTGATCATTGGCTGTTGGTAGTCTACGGTGGTTTTGTCCATCCCTGTGGAAAGCATTAATGAAATATTTCGAACAATAAGAACTATTGTGCCCCCGTTTAGAGCTGGATACGAGGTTACTCATTCTACAGCACATCCTCCAAATTTATTTCCTTAAGAAACTTGAGTATTTGGAGTACTTTCAGAGAAGGTAGTTCACTCTCTTTTATCTAGTGATTTCCCAGATACCTTTGTCTTTGAGGCATGGGTGTGAATGTATCAAATGTACCTAGTAAATTATCGGGTGTCTCCTCGTGAGCACTGCAATACACGTGGCGCTGTTTTCTAGGCCTAGGATGTGGAGGTGGCCTATGAGGAAACCGGTTATGATTCTTAGTTTTTTTCTATCTAAGCAGATGCAGGACTGGAATCGTTCTTGGTTGTAAGTCCAAGTAGGAGTTTAGCCTGCCTCTGCTTAGGGAGTGCGTTCCAGATGTTTGCCTCCTTTTCTATTTGGATTTTATTTTTTTTTTTCGCCAAGGAGTCTGACTCTTCATTGCCCTGAATGTCGACGTGGCCAGGTACCCAATGGAGTATTCCATAATTATGTTTGCCCAGTTAGTTTGGCCTGACTTCACACTCCATACCAGTTTAGAGCTGATGCTGTATGAGCTTAGAGCTTTAAGTGCGGCCTGGCTATCCAACAGAATTGCAATTTCTTTTCAAGATTTCTGTCTGCTGATTTTCCTATGGCATTAACTTCTGCTTGAAAAATGTTTGTAGACTGTCCCATCGGTATTGAAAGTTTGGTTCCAAGTTCAAAAACTCCAGCACCAGTCCCTTCAGACGTTCTTGATCGATCAGTTTACCACTTGATGGTGTTTGCTATAAGAGTGTAGTTTACGGTTTCGTCTACTCACTCTTTATTGCTACGAAAGTTTTTTTCGAAGTTATAATTTTTAATCATATACTATCTCTTGGAATGTCAAGAAGATTCGATTCTGTGGATCTATAAATCGAGTCTCTTTGCCTGATACCAATGATTTACCCCGGCCCAGTTCCCTCCTTTGCAAATCTCAGGATGGCTCCCTTAGCAGGACTGTCTATGGCCACGTGTAGTGGCGTCAAGTGAAGAATGACTTCCATTGCTGATGTAGGGCCAGCTCCCAACACTCCAGTGCTGCAAATGCATGCGAGCGTGTGTACCCTCTCTAGTGATTTCCTAGATGTGGTAAGTTCGGTTATTTTGTGGCATGCAACCGGCCCGGCCCATAGAACGATGGGTCTTACCATCATGGTGTACATCCATCTGAGGATGTTTGGTTTACAGTCCCATGATTTCAGGTTTCATGCGTGGTAGAAGCCTGTTATTAGTAAAAGGGACCATCGTTATCTTTGTGGGGTTAATGTTCAGTCCCGCAGATTAAGGCCAGGCCTCTCTGGATGATGTCCCTAAGAGTTTTTTCGAATTTCCCCAAGGCTGTTATTACAATTCCATCGGCGAAATCGATGCACCATATACCTTAAGAAGAAAGACTTTCCAGTAGTTCATCTACCACAAGACTCCAAAGTAAGGGCGATAGAACCCCTGCCTGAGGACAGCCTCTGGTTGTGATAACTTTCTGGACACAATGCCCGAATCTATAGCTATTTGCAATGTGTTTGTGAGTTCATACAGAGGGGTTTCTGTAGATCTACCCGCTCTGTAAGCTGGCTTCGCCCAGCCCTGTTGCGATGGCTCAGTTTTAGCATTTCTGATTGTTGAAGTCTGTGTTTAGTTCTGCATAGAGGAATACTTTTCTTTCAGCAGCAGGTACATGCTAGAATTAATAAAGAACAACACTCTAGGAATGAATTGCAATTCTTCAAGATGAATTGCAAATAGCTCAATTTCTGCTTCCTTACCACCCGTTAGACTTATTCAGAAAAACACATCCATTCCCTTCCTAATCCATTTAATTAAGCAAGTTAAGCTCTAATATACTCACTATTTAAAAAAAAAGAACAAGAAGAAGTAAATATATTCCCTATAGCAATGCCGAAACGATTTCCTTAATCCTCTTATGAAAATGCTTCCACATTGCGTACCAAAACCCCATTAATAACCCAACAAACCAAACACCACCACTTCTTCCATGAGTTCAAAGTAATAAGCAATATCACAACAACAATATATGCTTATCACAGTTAAAATTAATTTCACTCTCTCTCTCTCCCTTTATCTCTCCGTCTCTTCTTTATACAATTAGTTCCTTTCAAATAATTTTAAATCCTTGGCCACAAACCACAACACAAATTCTTGTCGTGGAACGTCTTCTTTTTGGTCGTCCGTCGTCGTGTCAGTCGGTTTGTCGTCGTCGTCATCGGTCTTTATCGCGCGAAAGAACCAACCCAACCTTTACCGATAAAGGCTCATTAATTTATCATTTCACCTTTTCTCCGTGTGGTGTGAGAGATAAAAAGCAACCGAAACACGCCAAGGAGTAGCATTAGGGAACGAACGAATAATATAGGGAACACACGATACACGAATGAAGGGAACGAAGCCTCTGGGTGGGCACCCCAATCGTCCAAACAAACTAAAGCCAAAAGGCTTAACAGACCACCTGATTGTCGATTAATTTATTCACCTGAAAATGAAAGAATGTCTGCTTATTTAGGCTCGTTAAATCCTTCAGCTGAGATGTCATCTCATTAACGCGCGTCGTTCCACATTCCCACAATACAAATCTCGGTCCCGCCACCACAATATTTACACTCAAATAAAAAGAAGAAGACATCTCATTCAATAAAGACCGTCAGGTCGGTTTTTTTTTTATTTTTTATTTTTGGGGTTAAGGAAGAAGGATCACATAACGAAGAAATATCACCCGAAATTGTCCAAATGACACAAACACATCCCGAAAGGCGCTCCCCGCCTCGCAACCATTCTCACCATCGTCATCGTTACTGATATGAAGACATTACATTCGTAGATTGGACCACATAGCTCAGCCGAAGAGAATGCGGCCGGCCGGTCGGTGGCGGCACCTCTCGAATGAAAAGAGATGAGATCGATGAAGGTCGCCCAAATAACTTGTTTAGCTTGTCCATGTCCATTTAATTGCCCTGTCCCGGGCCATAAACTGTTTATCACATTTTGCCTTTTACATAAATCGATTCAGTCATTCAGTGCGACGATGAAGATGGCGACGACGACGACTACGACGAACAGAAAATTTATCTGCAATAATTCATTGCCTTAATAGCGAGCGGATTCTGAATTGGTTCTCTGATGTTCTGAACGTTTTGCACCACACACACACTCTCTGTTCCCCCTCACCGACCGTCCTTGTGAGATCCAGAAAATAAACAAAGTCCAAATGAGATGAAAGTAAATCGATGAATATCTTTTTAGATAGAAGGAAGGCGAGAAAATCTGACATTAAGCCCCCAAAGACACCGAGGCCAGAACAGAACAAAACAGACTCGAAGCGACAAGGCGACCGACGACGCGACGTACGCGACGCAGAAACCGCACCAAGAATTTTGTACCACCAGGAACGAAACAAATGCCTTGTCATCCCGTATTATGGTTTTGGCTGCACACACAATAGTTTCTCTGTGAAGGTTCAGAAATATAGAAGGGCTTATAGCGCCAAGTCGGAATAAATGTTTTCAGTTTGGCTAGAAATCTATGAATTCCTTGACTAATAATTTAGTTTTTTTTTAAATAAATTTTGGTAATGCGATCAGTGTTGCCACTCAATATAAAGTTCCTCAATATCTTGAAAATCACCCCGATTGCAGGATTCGACGAATGAGCTGCGGAGGGAGTCAGACTCAATTTTGACATATCATTCATAGTAGAAATGTCAAAATGAAGTCTGTTTCATTTCACAGCTCATTCGTCGGATTCTGTTATCGGGGTGAATATTTTGAGAGCTATAACTTAGAGTTCCTCGAATGAAAAGCTGATTTATGAGTTAACTCTGGTTTAATTTGGGTTTAACTACATTTGATTCAACAAAGCACTAAAAAACTGTGGCACGTGGTGATTTAATTGAAGATTGATTTTCAAAGAAGTCATTACTAACCTCAAAGCTAATTTTAATCAGCGATTGATTTATGTTTCCTCAGTTTTCTCTATTTGCAGTAGATCTGCTGAATTTGCAGTAAAAGGGCAACGCTGAATGCGGCTCAAGTTACCTACATACGTTATGTATGTAAATTTAGTAAGTATGAGTTGTTTTGTTTTGTTAACATTCATAAAATGTCATTTGGATAGGTGTTTGACTTCTATGTGATGGGTGCGATGAATTTTTTCATTTCAAATTTTGGATCAACATGTAAATCGTTATATGGATATATGGAAGCGCCTACACTTGTTTTATTAATTTTTTTTTCTAAGCTATATGAACCATTACTCTTTGAGCTATTTATCTTGCTAACGATTACACGGGCTAGTGATGCCCAAATACGGGACCCGGGTGGCAGAGCATGAATGAAAATTAATTTTTGGTCACTGAACCTATAAATGAGATTTGTTATTTAAATTTTTTGGTTTTGGTGGCAGCGGGCGGGCGGCAGCAACCGAAGCAGAGAGAATCTAGAGAATTTCCATGAATGGTTTTTCGGTGGGTTGTGACTTTGTTTATGGATTCGGTTTCGGATTTTTTGAATTTGGGCATAGAACGTTCGTTTGATCTACACCTACATGCGTGTTGGTAGGTATATGTATATGCGACAGCGATGATAATGGTGCAAGTTCAATGGGAATTGCTATATGATTCGGGAACAACGATGATGTGGTCACCTGATGTGATATCAGCTTTATTTTTTATTTATCAAATGAATGTTTTCTGGAGTGTGGTGTCAAAATTTTAATTCAGTGTGCTTTAATGGAAATATTAGCGGCTACAAAAAGAGACATATAAGCTGTCAAGTTTGGATTATATAGGTTTTTAGGTGCTTTTTAATTGAATTCGTGGGTTTTTGGGACGATTTGTTTATCTATAAATGTTGTATATTTATAGGGTATGACATAGTATACTTATCTTATAAGTTATTATTACGAATGAGATGTATTTTTATCGAACCATTATTTTCTTGGTTTCGTTAAAGTACCATACAGAAAGCTTAAGTCCAAATTTTCGACCATCAACCTCTTGCAGGGTTGCCGCTATATTAATTGATTTAAAGAGTGAATTAGTTTTTAACGAATATCCATAATTTTAAATTTATCAAAAAATAAAAATGCATACCTAACAAGAAGAGTAAGTTCTACAAATTTGAAAACCTGGTATTTTTTTCAAAATTAAAAAAAAAAAACAAAAAAATGGAGTTCACACTTTTCTAGTAGGTAATCACGATATCCTACAGATTTGTCCTTAACATTTTTGTTTATAAGCAATTCTTTACCAACTGTATTACCTGAAAGGTATCCACACATTATCATAATTAAGTGTTTTAAAAGTGTGAGTGGGTTTTTCTCAATATGGAAACGGGGAAGACATTTTTATTTTTATTTTTAAGTTCGTTGAAGTACTAAGAAAGCTTTAATCCAAATTTTTGACCATCAATCCTTAACATAGTTGCCGCTATCTTAAGGAGCGAACTCGTTTTTCACAAATTAAATCAGTATTTTTAATTTTATCGACAAAATACAAATGCATTCCTGACAAGAAGAATAAGTTCTACAAATTGTATATATTATTTTTGTATGTTTTGTATATATAGAGCTACAACCAATTATAAGCATAAAATATAGACTAAGAGCCCACAGCAGATTTTGGGTGTGATCGACAGCAAAAAAAGAAGTATAGGCGTCGATAGCTTCATTAAAGGCTATTCAAAAAATCAAGGTCTTGCAGTCCACAACTGGGGCCTTTGCGAGAAACAGTGCATCGAAAAAAAAATATGAATGCAACTTCGAGAATAATCGTGTTAGCCGAAATTGGTTTTCACCCCTCCCTAGATAAGCTCCGCGGATCCCATATCACGGAATCTGAGATCATTTGAGTGTTTAATTCGCCCTGCCAGACTGTTTAAAAAAACCGTTTTTCACTTAGAATTTTGAATTTTTTAAATGGTCCGGTAGAGCGAACTATACACTCAAAAGGTCTCAGATTCCGTGATATGTGATCCGAGGAGCTTATCTAGGGAGGATTGAAAACCAATTTCGGCTAAAACGATTATCCTCGAAGTTGCATTCATATTTTTTTTTCGATGCACTGTTTCTTGCAAAGGCCCCAGTTGTTTTTGATTGAGTTGATTTTTTGAATAGCCTTTAATGAAGCTATCGACGCCTTTACTTCTCTTTTTGCTATCGATCACACCCAAAATCTGCTGTGGGCTCTCGGTGTAATAGAGTTCACATATTTTTTATTTAACATTTGTTCAGTGCTCCTCCTTCCCCCGTTTAGCAAATAGTCAAAACAGACTTCACTCTTTAAACCAAGATGATGGAAACCCTGGAAAGGGCTGATGGTCGGAAACTTGGACTTAAGCTTTCTATAAAGTACTTTTATGATGGTAAGAAAATAATATCTTCCCCAACGTTTTATTAAATTCCCATTGGAGCTAGGACTAAATATTATACTGGACTAGTTGTGTTTTTGAAATATTTCATTTAGGCCAGTCAAATTATTGAAAGGGGCATCAATTTTCGTATTGTGATTGGCAAATTTTTCATATGGAATCTGTTTGGCTCTTAAAAGTGCCTTCAAGGAGCAAAAAGGACTTCTCTGCTTGAGCAGAAACGAGTGGATATCATTTAAAACTCTATTCATCCATTCACATCAACGTTTTTGGGAAGTTTGGAGTTGATGTCACTATTGTTAGGTACTCATTATGAGATTAGGTACAGCTTTTGTTTTGCTCAACAGTTTCAAGTCCCTAATTTGCATCTAAAAAAGCTGTGAACTTCTTTAACATTGCATTTGCAATCGGCCCTTCGGTATTAAAAATTTTCCTTGATTTTCAAAATTGAAATCAAAAAGTGTGAGTCTGTCAAATTTTGATGAATTTTTATATTTTAGTATGTACTTTATCTGACATCTTTCCTATGTCAATCTCGCATTTGATAGACCAAATAATTTCTGTCTAAAGAAATTTGGATGGAATTTGTCAGGAAGAGAGAGAGCCGACAGAAAATTTTGGAAGTGGATGTATAATCAAAATCTGGGTTAAAGGGTTTACAGGTAACAGGTACATGTATCGTGATATCGTCATAGGAAGATGAAAGACGAAGCAGTGGTCGTCCACTCGTGCTTTACCCGTACGAGTACAGCAACAAAAGTAATGCGTAAACGATTCCACGAAAACCCTATTAGAACCAGAATCTTATGTTCAGGGAATCGGACTTGTTCACCAGATCCATTTCCTAACTAATTTAGGAAGACCTTCATATGAAAGCCTATCGACGATCAACAGGTCAAAGCTCCAAGACTGACTAAAAAATAAGACTGGAAAGAAGCTTACGATTTTTGCAGACATGAAAATATTTTGTTTTCGGATGATAAAATTTTTACCATGGAAGAATTTTTATAAAACAAAATGATAAAGGTTATGCAACGTCACTAAAACAAGTGAAATAGTTGTTCCAAGTGTTCATCCAACTTCAGTTATACCTTGGTGGAAGTGTAACACCAAAATGTCATAGTCACAGTCACATCATTCCATTATTGTGAAAACGGTGTGCAATACTCCAAAACTTTATTAAAACGATGTTCTAGAGGGTGTTATGGAAGTTTGAACGAGTATTCTTTTCAATGGGGAAAGGTGGATTTTTCAAAAGAATTTTGCCCCTGCACACAAATTCAAGGCCACACATGACATGAGTGACTATCAAATCAATATTGCATGATTTAAAGCGCAGAAGATTGGCCCTCAGGAAGTGTAGATTCGAATCCTTTGGATTACTGCTTGTGGTCAGAACAAGAGAGCATGGTCTGTAAGACTCTCCACAGCAATTGAGATAGCCTCAGAAGGGCATTTCGGTATCATCTCGGTATCGGTCTCGGTCTTGTACAACTCAGTCTTGTCTCGGTCTCGTTATCGGAATTAGTACTGGTATCAGAATTGATATCGGTCTCGTCCAGTCTCGGTCTGTTCTCAGTCATAAACAAAAATTATATGCATGACTTGGTTCTTTGTTCTTGATCTTGTAGATGAACTCTCTTGGTATTTTTAAAAACTTTGAAAATGTCATCCAAATCGTTAGAGCCATTTACGAGAAACCATTTACAAATTTTTTTTTTATCAAAAATCCATTTTTTCTTCCGAAACCAATAGATACTACCGAGAGTATCTGTAAATTTCGGTTCAAAAAGTTCAGTATAAGCTCGGTATCGTCTCGGTATCGTTTTTGATGCTTTGGAGCTGGTATCGTTTCGGTTTCCGATACCGATACCAAACAATTCCGAGACTTTTCTGGTATCGTTGCCAGCCTTAATAGCCACAGCTTTTAATGGCTCACATTTGAGCTAAAAACCGCCATTTCGAATGCCATTTTAGTTACGAACAACATAACGGTAAGATAAATGAAATAACCGAGTCAAATACCATTTTATGGCCTTTACAAATTGACATTTCATCCGGCTAACTCACTTGAACTTACCAACGACATAGTGAGGGCCTTTGTCATACGCAATTTGTATTAAGTTCAATAATTTAACTTATGTACATGCATGGATTTTTTGACAAAAAAACACTGTACACTGTACATCCAATAAGATAAGAATTCCTAATGTAATGTATAGAATTTGTATTATAAAAACCCTTCTCATCGACACTATGCCTGGCCCGCACCCAGTCAAAAATACCTCCAGTTGTTTTTTTCAAAAAAATCCATGTACATAAGTTAAACTGAACTTAATACAAATTGCGTATGACAAAGCCCCTCACTGTGTCACTGATGGGTCTAAGTCCAAGTGGATTCTTTGACAACAGGGATGGCTTACTACTCTTGATCCATAAAAAGCAATCTTACCTAACCAATAACAAAACGATCCAAATCTAAAATTCTATCACGCTCATTGACGTTATTTACATTATCTAAAATTCGACACTTCAAAAAGCGACGCATACCTCTTTGGTTGATCCATATGAGGTGTGTTTTATTATCTTCTTTCGGGATCCGGATCTATATTTCTAGGTTTTAACACTAGTTACAAAACAATTTTGAAAATTTCCCATTATTTTTTTTTTTTGTATTACCTACGTGTTAAAAGTAAATCCAGAAATTATATAAAAAGTAAGTATTCGCCGCAGTACACAAATCTAGTAATATGTTTATGATCATTATGTATTGCACAGGTTTTCAAAATTGAAAATGTCAGTTACTAAAAGTGGCTATTTGACAGCTCCCTAAATAACACGTAACACAGCTACAGAACATTTTGACATTTGACAAGTAAATCTCTGGGGTACGCCATTTTGATAGATTTTGAATAAAAATTGAACCACTTATGATTAGTGCACTCTTTACTATTATGTATTTGCTACATAACCCAATTAACGTTATATCTCTCTATTTTGCACTACAACCAACAACGAAAATTATTTTGCTGCATTGGGCAATCGGTGGCAGTTGATTCATGAGAAACTATGTAGTAACTATGTTCTCAAAATCGTCAAGCCAGTCTCGGGGATAACATTGGAAGAACCTAATTTCTAATTTGCAACCTACAGTAGATGTCTTTTCGATTCATAATAATGTTTTACCAATCGCCACAGGTATTTTTGGCATTCTCCTTTCATATAAAAATATTTTTCTTTGAAAGAGTTTTTTTTTTGTTAAGAGATTTTTACATACATATACGTAGTCAACAAATGAGAATGTTAAAAGTTTTAAAAATTAAGACTAGAGTCCGATAGAGAGATGATGAAAAAAATCTCTTTTTTCCACCACGTCTCTCTTTAAGATCAGACTGATCGTTAAACAAGCTAAACCAAACTTGTTTGAACTACGATCAGCAAGGAATTGTATTAGCAAAGAAAAAAAAACAAATCTACTTCGTTCGCTTCAAACCCTCGGCTAACTCAAACGCAACTTCAACCTCCCATCTATAACATTAGAACCGGTAATTGAAACCTGTTGTCAAAATAAGTTGATACCTAGTTGATAACCAGCACAGCAGCACCTCCGCAAAGCCAACCTCAGACGGAGCTGAGACTGAATAGGAAACCAATGCAAAGAAAAACAAAAAACACAATTCCGGATCGAACGTGGGAAACTCCACCGCATATACCTACTGAGACAGAGGCTGAGAGCTGAGACCTTAATCCGCAATCCGGGTATGAGAGCTTAAACTCTATAAGCCCCGCGGCAATAGTCTGCGTGGGTGCTGAGTCACCCTGCAAGATTGTTGTTCAGCTGTGGAATTCGTTACTTTCTTGAGTTCGATTTGATTTACTATGTTTGTATGTATTTAACCGTGTACCACGTGTTGGGTTTGACAGCAAGTGTCAGTGGGCCAGCTGTTGTTGTTGCGGGGCTCAACTAATCTATAGTTTCCAATTTGGCTCTGAAACTCGATTTCAATAAGTGGGAGAATCGAATCAATGAATGAGCTGTTACGATCGGTAATAGAGGAGGTGATGTTGGGGGAAGAGGCAAATAACGACGCCGCCGCCGCTGCCGACGGCAACGTTGACCCTCATTTGTTGGTGGAATATTATGATGTGTATGAAGCATGATTAAACCTGACTGATCATGAATGCCAGACTACATGATCATATACATTGCGGGACTTAATAACTTAATTTCATTGAGATGCGCAATCGTGTTAATTTGTTTTTTTTTTTTTTGCTGTTGTTGTTGTTAGTGAATGAATACGATATAAACACGATGTTTCAGATAAGATTTTAGGGAGGAATGATGACTTCTAAAAGATGACTGTCATTTGATGTAGTAAATTTTGCGAAATAGTATGAATGAGCTATGTATGTATGTAGGTACATAATGTATGAAGAATGGCATTGACTCAGTTGTTGCGTGTTTTGTTGAAAGCATATCAGCAATCGCTCATAAGATGATTCACGGTTGGTTCAGGGGTTAAATTGGTTTGGATGATATTTATTTAAAAGCGTAGAAAGTCAGCATGGATAAGAACAAAAAATTTCTTGTTAGTTAATAACAACTTTCAATCTCACAAATGAGGCACAAAAGTCGAGTGTGACCTTGAAAATCTTTAACCATTGATTCAAAATTTGTAAAGTTGATCAATATCTAAGACTGATTGACCTTTTTGACGAATTACTGATGACCAAGTAGTTGGCATAGTTTTATGTGACTATCCCACATATGGGGCTCCAAGCTCCCACAACTTCTCTCATGTAAAGTTTGAAAAATATTTTAAATCAGAAATGTTTAAGGAATTCAAGGCTGGCAAATTTTTGTTACAAATGTTTAAGAAATCTTACATTGGGGCATCAGAAATTAAGTTTTTAGCAAAAATTAAAGTTTCTAACATTCCAATGCTTGTATTCCCTCCCATAAAACCCTTAGGTTAGGTTGGAAGGAGTGATGATATGGCAGGCCGTAACATCTCACTTGGATCTTAATGAATCCATTGAACTGAAAGGGTAAGATGATGGATTTAGTCGAAGTTTGGAGTTTGTTTGGGGTGCCTTCCTGAACCATCCTGTGCTTTGAGTTAGGATTGTTTCTTAGTGGCAAAAGAGAGAGTTCAGTTTGTCGAACAAATATTCTCCGAGGGCTGCTTTCCGTGTTCTGGCTAGTTAGATGAGCTGATGTATGGGTTCCCATTGAGTTGTGACTTGTGGCCCTTAGGGACAATTGAGGTCATCTTCCCTTAACTAAATACTCTGTTTTGTTCTTTGAAATATTTGGCCAAAGATTTCTTGAATCCCGACAGGTGTCAATTGTTTAACATCTGTCGTTAGCGGCCCTGAGAAAACGTTGATGAGTTCTACTCTTTTCCAGTTCCAGTGTCATAAGTACACAACAGTTTGGCTCGATCCTCAACTTGAAAAACTAAAAAACTGGAATGGTCGTAAGCTTGCACTTAAATATCACGCCTTTTATAGCATTTTGAAGGTCTGTTACATCTGTTTTCTCCCCAGTACCGCATCTCCCTATAATTAATTTTCAGTTAATTTTCTTAACGAGGTACTAAGCCTTCAAAAACACTTTTAGGAATGCGCTTACCTAATAACTCTTAATAAAATCTCAGGAAAATAAAAACTGATTATTCATCCAAGATTTCATTTTTCACCGGATAGCTGATTCCTTTTGGTCAAATAATTTTGCCTATCTACCACACGGTAGGAGATGATTAGACCGCCTGGGTTGGATCACAGCTTCTTTATGCAGGTGAAACAGCAGTGCCCTGGTGTCGTCCAACCATGCCGATAAAAGTAAACAAAACCGACAGCAAAAAACCGTCTGTCTGCGATCGTTCAAAGTGTAGTGTGGAGGTAAAGTAAAGGTGAGAAGTGGCAAAAATAATCAAAAAGACAAAAAAAAAAATCCGTGCAAATTGTCGTCATCAAGGAGTGCCGCTCGCTATTAGTTATACAATATCCAGAGGCCCAACATTACTGACACATGAGTAATCAACGGCAAAAAACCTTGCCATACCGATCGCAAGCTGCTATATCATGGTGATGGTGATGGTGTTCCACGCGAGGGGGTGGATATGTCATTAACATATCTATATACTATTTGCGAGCCAATTTCGTGCATAAGGCATGCAAACGCACTCTTTAGGTGGGCCAGCTCATACCTCAGCCGATGGCTGTCGTGGGAACCAGGTCCGCGAACAATTTTGCGCATTCTGTCATGCCTGCGATTTCGGTTTCGGTTTCAATGGCACCAATCTATACCAATAATATACTTTATAATAACTAGATGCTTTGTTGCTTTGGTGCGGGAGTTGTCATTTTTGTTTTTGTTGTGATATTTTATTTTTCAACGAGGTATATTTCAATCACATTTGTTTTTTTTTTTTAAATAAATATTCAGAACAAGCAACTTAATGGCAGTTCATTGGAAATATGTGAAAGTGATTTAGTTCGAAAATATTTCGAAAGGTGTCATTTTAATCGAGGGAAAAATTCTTGTAATTTTTTAGAATGTATACATCTGTTCCGAATTCAGCTATTTCAGCGAGTGAGATGAGATGACTCGCCTTACTCGCCGACTCATCTCACTTCACTCGCAAAAGTGATTCAGCTATTTAAGTGAAATGAGCAAGTTTGAATTTAGTTTCGACTTTGTATATATAAAAGTTTTTATATACAAAGGTTTCGAACATGAGACAAAAAATAAATAGTATTAAAGAGCCAAATTCTACCTCGTCACACTCGTACGTTTGATATTCTGTTTCACACCACATAACGCGAAATGAAATAACAAATACAATAATGTAAACATTGAAATATTAATAAATGGATTATCTTTCGTATTAATTATTTTTTTTGTCGTAATTAAAGTTGAATGTTAGTTTTCACCTTTGAGCAATAAATTGTTTAAAAGTGTCAAAAGTTAATAGCATATAATTTTATTTAATATACATATTTGCATATGATAATAAAATAAGATTTTACAGTCAATAAAATGGTAGTTGGATCAAAATTTGAAAAAAAAAAACTGTTTTTTTACAACTGGCATTAAATAATTATAATAAAACTGAGGCTTTGGTTTTGACGCAAAATGAACATAACAGTAATAGGAGTTTGACGTTTTGTGATAGAATAACCCATTTTTTGGTTATTTCCTTACAGCTTCGTTAATGGATTGAATAAATTTTGTTGTCATATTCATCATCATCGTGTCCTGTTACTTCGTTTGGGGCATAGGCAGAGATCAGAAATAAAACTCAACCTTTTGAAAGGTTCTTCAATAACTCTCATTTGTTGTCATTTTCAATAAAAATCACTCTTTAACCTTTATTCTAAAAAAGAAATTTTTTCGGTCAAGCTCTGAGAGAAACCTTTATTTTGATTTTTTTCTGTTTCGGTCAACCAGTGAGATTTATCACTGAGAGAAAAAAATAAATCTCATCTGCAAATTGATCATTGAGAATCTCGCTGTTAGTATGAATGTTTAAATTTTGTAGGCCTTACATGGAGAAATGCATTTAATTAGGCTATTTAGTCATCGGTGAATACCTACTCATGGATAATGAGCAGAGTTGTAATAATCTATTTTTTGAAATGCATTTTGGCTTGCATTAATTATTAAAGAAAAACAATTAATGAATTGTGAAAATATTTTGCAGTAAAAAAAATGTTAATGTAAACTCAAAACTTTGTTGCATTGAAATGTTAATGCAGAATAAAAATGTTTTGCATTAAAAAAAAAATGTTAATGCAGGCCAAAAATTGTTTGCATTAAAAAAAAGGTTAATGCTAAATCGAAAATTTGTTGCATTAAACAAAATGTAAGAATATTTTTTGTTAAAATCGTTAAACTACGTCCATAATATTTAAGGGCATGATACGTAGTAATGATGGGTAGGACACGAATTTCAAATGAGTTTGTATTTGATAGGACGTAGATTCACATGAACACGATTTTTGACAGATGTTAAAAAGTCAACATCAAAATTTTGAAAAGCCGAGTATGGCAATCGATTAAGAAGGGGGGTATTACCTAGTGTTCCCGCCATCGCTGTGGGACCACTAGAACACATTTTATTCGATAGGTTAAAAACCAACATCAAAATTTTGAAAAACCGTGTATGCCAATCGATTTAGAAGGGGGGTATTACCTAGTGTTCCCGCCAACGCTGTGGGACCACTAGAACACATTTTATTTGACAGGTGTTAAAATATCAACCTCCAAATTTTTAAAAACAGAGTTGTAACGAAGCGTTACACTTTTTCACTTTTCCGCCGAACCCCCTTTCATAAATAATAATTATTTACCGAACCCTAATGTTATTTACCGCACCGAACCCTGGGTTGATTTAATACATCCATCCATATAAGGAATAAAAGCAACCAGATGTTGTTTGAGCTGAACACGCATGACGTTGTTGGTAGTTTTTCTACTGTCTCTCGGTTCACACTCTCTTATGTCTGAAAAGTTAACATGGGGAGGTCGAATTTCACTACTAATTTGTCTTCTGCTTTCGCCTGTTGTTTAGTACCAATTTAGTGTACAGAAAGCAAGAATACCACGCTGATTTAATTAAATTTGGGAACCAAATTTAAATTAGCAAGTAGAAACACACTGCTGGGTACGAAGTGTACTAGATAGGAGTTTCGAAAAACTTTTTGCTTTTAAACTTCTACCTTTTCCTGCATCTATCCTTTCCCCCCGTTTATTTCTACGCTCCACTTCTTCTAAGTGTATCGTGGACAAAGAACTAACATCAACCGATTTTTCTTCTAGTCTTTCGCTAGGAGCAGGGCCGTGTCCCATCGATTATTTCTGTGCCTACCCTTCTTCAAAGAGTAACACAGACAAGCTTGTTACCGCGAACAAAGCACCGATTTTTCTTCTAGTTTGCCTCTAGGAGCAAGAAGGTTATTTTGTACCTGTTTCTTTCTGCGCTCCACTTCTTCTAAGTGTAGCGTGGACAAGGCTTAGCCTGCAACGATTTTTCTTCTAGTGTTTTGCTAGGAGCAGGGCCGTGTCCCACCGATTATTTCTGTGCCTACCCTTCTTCAAAGAGTAACACAGACAAGCTTGTTACCGCGAACATAGCACCGATTTTTCTTCTAGTTTGCCGCTAGGAGCAAGAAGGTTATTTTGTACCTGTTTCTTTCTGCGCTCCACTTCTTCTAAGTGTAGCGTGGACAAGGCTTAGCCTACAACGATTTTTCTTCTAGTGTTTTGCTAGGAGCAGGGCCGTGTCCCACCGATTATTTCTGTGGCTACGCTTCTTCAAAGAGTACCATAGACAAGCCTGTCATCGCGGATAGTGCACCGATTTATCCTTCAGTTTCTTGCTGGAGGCAGGGCTGGCCCCACACCCGTATATGAAATACCGTGTTATATTATTGTAGGAATACTTATTGTTACTTATACGAAATACCTTGTTATATAAAAAAATTAATAGTATAAAAAAACGAATATTGTAAAATACTGTAAAATTGATTTGGAATTAATAAAGTTTGTTTTTGATTGGAGTTTGGAAACTTCTACCCAAGTTTTTTGCTTTCTTTGGGATAAACCCTGGACACCGACGAGCCTACCTCAGCCTCGACAAAAAAGCATCACAAATTGGCGCCCGAGCAGGGACCTTAAGAAGTTTCAACATAACTCCGACCGCCGACCGACCAGGAAGCTTCGAAAGGTACCACCGACCGCCGTATACCGTCCACCAACCACCACAAAACAAACTTCATCGTCATTGCCTTTAAAGGTACCGGCGACGAGCAATCACCAGTTGATCAATTTTTCCACACGACCGCCGCACCATGTCCGACTCTGAAGATCAAGACGATCAATATTTGAATCCGTATAAAAATCTTGGGTTCATCTACTTCCTTAAGAAACCTGAATTAGTCGAGATGCTTAATGCTCGGAACTTAGATTCAGTCGGAACCATGCAAGTTCTTCGACAACGCCTTAGCCGACATCTCAAGAAAGTTCGCGATCACGGTTCCACTCAAAACCTGTGTGAACATTGGGAAGGCATTATAGAAGAACGAAACAACGAAGACGTTGCACCAGATAAACAGTCAGACAAAAGCCTACCCACCGCACCCGCTTCAGTACACCGCACCGAGATCCAAATGCCTGCACCGATTAATTTTGGAACTGAGGTTAAATTCCCGCTCTACGTGCAAACCACTATGCCTGTCCATCAGGTTCCAAAGTCATTGACCACTCAAGATAATCTAAGGCTTCCTGTAGACCAAAGTTCCAGTAGAGCAGATCAAAGACCAATCCCACCCACCCGTTTGACCTTAAGCTATGAAGCAGAGGTTATGAATACCGTCCGCAAATGGGGTTTGAGATTTGACGGTTCTGGAAAACCATTGGAATTCATCGAGAGGATATCCGAACTGATTCGATGCTATAACATACCGCAAAGTGACATGCTACGAGCTCTTCCAGAGTTGTTCAGAGGTACAGCTTTAGAATGGCTACGCATAAAGAGAGATGACTTCATTACTTGGGAGGATTTCCACCAAGCCTTTCTGAACGACTTTCTACCTGCGCGCTTTGTTAACAAGTTGGAAGACGAAATTTACCGTAGACGTCAAGGACCTCGTGAGAAGGCCAAAGAATACATTCTTGCCAGTCAATATCTGATACGCCAACATCCCCGCATGTCTATTGCTGACAACATTGACAGAATTTTTGACAGCTTGCGACCAGAGTACCGATTTTATATAAGGCGTCGGGACTTCAAAACGATTGACGAACTATCTCAACTGGCTGAAGAATTCGAATCAATCAAAAATGACGAACGGAACGTTCGCCCTACCCCAACTGCCAATCCACTAATTACTCCGACTTCCCGATACCTGCCTGCCGCCGCCATCCCTTACGACCGACGCACCCATTGCTGGAACTGCAAAGAAAGGGGTCACAGTAAGGAGAATTGCCGAAGACCGTTCCGGCCTTTCTGTTCATTTTGTGGGCAAGATGGCAGATTGTCAAAAGATTGTCCCTGCCGCCGAAATGTAGCAGCCTTCAATGCTACACCACCTTCACCAGACCCTCGTATTTTTATGCCGATTAACTTTGGCAACCAGACCTACCAAGCTTTGCTCGATACCGGCTCAACAAAATCTTTTGTAGGTCCAATCCTGAGACAAAAGATCCGAGAGTTAAACCTGCCTATTCAAGAGCACGACTGCACCATATATTTGGCTAATGGTGAACCTGTTACAACGACCGAGCATTACATGGTTACCTTCTCCCTAGAAGACGAACTCCTTACGGGTGAAGTAACATACATTCCCGCCCTCGAAGCTGATGCCGTTTTGGGGATGGATCTATTAAGACAAGCCAGCCTTCAAATTTCCATTGGAGGAAAACCAGTTACACATAAAAAGCCCGACCGAGATGCTGAAGGAGTTTTCCAATGCTTAGCTAGCTCTCATCCTCCCGGCGATCTTAAAAAAAGTCGTCTGTCAACCGAACAACCAAAATTGTTACAGTACCCGGAGACTTTGACCGTCCCACCGCACCAGAACCGAATACTAGAAGAATCCAACACCATTTTTATTCATATGCCGACCGCCACCGCCACCTATCAACATAAGCCGAACAAAAGACGAAGGCATCCAATAAAACAAAACAATTTTCGTCATGAACAACACATCGAGCCAAACCGGCATAGTAAACTGAATTATATAACCACCGGCTGCCAAAGAACCAAGCCTCAACGAACCCAGCGACCACCGAGATTTCATCACCGTTCGTCATCAGAGTACCCCAGTGATTCTAGCCCGAGATTAAACACTGCCACCAAAAGAAGGCAAATAGAAAGCCCACGACGAGTAAGCGAAAACCGTAGTATTTTTCATCACCACGTACCGTGGCGGGAAAAGAAAGATGCCACCACTCCGCCTGTGCCTTTTGATCCTTTCCGAGGAATAAAACTTAAGGGTGCGCATCATCAAAGAACCTTCTTTATCTACCGACCATGGGGTAGGATATCCGTCCGGATGAACAGTTGTGGGACTCACGCAGACCTGAAATTCAAGCACCACCAGAAGATAATTGACCTGAAGTAACTTTATGATTTTTTTTTTATTTAGGAACTAAATATTAAGTTTGTTAAAATGTATTTATTATTATAAAAAAACAAAAAAAAAATGCATCATACAAAAAAGAAGAAAAAACAAAAAAAAAAAAAAAAAACAAAAAAAAAAACAAAACAAAACAAAAATATGCATCCTACAAAAAAAAAGAATATAAAAAGATATGCATCCGAAAAAAAAAAACAACTGAATCCTACAAAAAAAGAATAAAAAGATATCCGTACAAAAAAAAAAAAAAGTATGCATAGTATGCATAAGCCTTAAGACGAGAAGGTTCTCGTCTTCCGAAGTAAGGGGGGAATGTAACGAAGCGTTACACTTTTTCACTTTTCCGCCGAACCCCCTTTCATAAATAATAATTATTTACCGAACCCTAATGTTATTTACCGCACCGAACCCTGGGTTGATTTAATACATCCATCCATATAAGGAATAAAAGCAACCAGATGTTGTTTGAGCTGAACACGCATGACGTTGTTGGTAGTTTTTCTACTGTCTCTCGGTTCACACTCTCTTATGTCTGAAAAGTTAACATGGGGAGGTCGAATTTCACTACTAATTTGTCTTCTGCTTTCGCCTGTTGTTTAGTACCAATTTAGTGTACAGAAAGCAAGAATACCACGCTGATTTAATTAAATTTGGGAACCAAATTTAAATTAGCAAGTAGAAACACACTGCTGGGTACGAAGTGTACTAGATAGGAGTTTCGAAAAACTTTTTGCTTTTAAACTTCTACCTTTTCCTGCATCTATCCTTTCCCCCCGTTTATTTCTACGCTCCACTTCTTCTAAGTGTATCGTGGACAAAGAACTAACATCAACCGATTTTTCTTCTAGTCTTTCGCTAGGAGCAGGGCCGTGTCCCATCGATTATTTCTGTGCCTACCCTTCTTCAAAGAGTAACACAGACAAGCTTGTTACCGCGAACAAAGCACCGATTTTTCTTCTAGTTTGCCTCTAGGAGCAAGAAGGTTATTTTGTACCTGTTTCTTTCTGCGCTCCACTTCTTCTAAGTGTAGCGTGGACAAGGCTTAGCCTGCAACGATTTTTCTTCTAGTGTTTTGCTAGGAGCAGGGCCGTGTCCCACCGATTATTTCTGTGCCTACCCTTCTTCAAAGAGTAACACAGACAAGCTTGTTACCGCGAACATAGCACCGATTTTTCTTCTAGTTTGCCGCTAGGAGCAAGAAGGTTATTTTGTACCTGTTTCTTTCTGCGCTCCACTTCTTCTAAGTGTAGCGTGGACAAGGCTTAGCCTACAACGATTTTTCTTCTAGTGTTTTGCTAGGAGCAGGGCCGTGTCCCACCGATTATTTCTGTGGCTACGCTTCTTCAAAGAGTACCATAGACAAGCCTGTCATCGCGGATAGTGCACCGATTTATCCTTCAGTTTCTTGCTGGAGGCAGGGCTGGCCCCACACCCGTATATGAAATACCGTGTTATATTATTGTAGGAATACTTATTGTTACTTATACGAAATACCTTGTTATATAAAAAAATTAATAGTATAAAAAAACGAATATTGTAAAATACTGTAAAATTGATTTGGAATTAATAAAGTTTGTTTTTGATTGGAGTTTGGAAACTTCTACCCAAGTTTTTTGCTTTCTTTGGGATAAACCCTGGACACCGACGAGCCTACCTCAGCCTCGACAAAAAAGCATCACAGAGTATGCATAGGTTATACGCCCCTTCTTAATCGATTGGCATACTCGGTTTTTCAAAAAAAAAATTATTTTATTTTATTGACATGTTTTTTTCAATGCAAACAATTTTTCATACTGCATTCCAATTCTATTTTTTTAATGCAGAAAATTTTTGATCCGCACATTTTCACATTGCATTAAAATTTTATTTTTAATAAAAAATGCATTTTTTTCATTGAAATTTTACCAACTCTGATTATGAGTGATTTTATGCAATAAATCGTAAAAACCATTTTTGATTTATTTTCAGCGAAAAAGGTTAAAGGTTGACCTTTTCCATTTATTTTTTCGCAAAAAACTCAACCATTGAGAGCTATTTCTAAGAATTAAAAATAAATCTCAACCGATAACCTAAATTTTAATTTTTTTTAAATAAATGTCAAACCAAAACCGAAATCTTTTTAATGGAATGTAGTTACTCTCAGAGAGAAACCAATTGAAAATAAAGGTTGACAGTTATTTCTGATCTCTGGGCATAGGGCGTCAACAAAACGTCTCCATCCTTCACGGTCTTCAGCAAGGTATTTTAACTATGGCCACGTTTTTCTCTGAGATTCCGCTTCTGCTAAGACAATTGACTTCCATGTTGTTCTTGGTCTTCAAACCCGACGTGCACCCTGAGGATTCCATTCAAAGGACTGTTAGGCAATTTCATCGTTTGGTTTCCACATTTTGTGACCAATCCGTTGCCATTTTCGCTTTCTTATCTCGTCCAGCCACTCTTGATTTGTCCTGCGCAACAATTCCTCGTTTGATATTATTTGTGGCCAGCGAATCTTTAGGATGTGGCGCAGGCAGCGATTCACAAAAGCCGGCATTTTCCTCGAATTTTTAGAGGGAACTTTCCAGGTTTCGCAAGCAAATAACATCACGGATTTGACATTAGATTCGAAGAATCTCAACTTGCGTAAGGAGATTTGACGGGATCTTCAAATTAGGGGCAGGGTATTGAAGGCAGCACGAGTCTACTTAATTCTACTCTTGACGTCCAGATCTGTACCGTGCGCCGTTTGCAGAAACAATACTGCCAAGATAGTTAAACACATAATTATTTTCAAAGAATGCAAATTATATTGTGTTCCAATATCTTATAAACAGATTTTTGTCTACAAAAATAGACACCAAAATTTAGTAGATACTTTTTACTTGCGATATATGAGACGCGTGAGCGCAAAGTTGCCTAACTGCAATTTTATTGAAATTGTTAAAGCGTTATTGCCATAGTTATTGTCACGGCCTGATATGAGGCTGTGAGTGCAAAAGTGGTGTTATTAATTTTTTTTTTACAAAATTCTGAGTTTAAAAATTAATTAAAAATAAATGATTCATGGGTGTGGCGTAGTTTAAAAAGTAAACAAAAAATGGGGTCCTAGCTTAAAAAAAAAAATTAAAAAAAATTAACAGTGATCTTTTTGGGGTTGCCGTTGTTTTTTAATACTTTTTTCTTATTTAAATAATAAAAAAAATACTCTTCCTGCCTGAATAGGGGAACACAGACAACCCCTCTCATTTGTTTTTTTTTTTTAAATTTTTTTTAGCCTTCATACTCTAGCATTTTGAGTTCTTATATCTTAAAATATGTTGTGTAAATGATAGCGCATTTTTAAGAATTTTCAAAAAATGTGCTCCTGACCACAAAACAAACTTTTGCAAAAGAAATAATTTTTGTTTAATAAATATGTAAGAACTAAAAAAAATCATATACAGAACCCAGGCACAAAATTTGTATTGACCAGGGCTATGCCGAAAAAATCTAAACGTTTGTTTTTCATGATTGGTCTCCAAATTTCTACAAATATTTCCAAAATATCTATCCTCCTTTACTTTGAGTGTTGATATTTAGAGGTAATTTATCGCAATTTTAAGTATTTCCAGTGTTGTGTTCCTACTTTGGAATCTCTATAACTAACTAGTCCAATTAAAAGTAGAAAGAAATATTCTTTGTGTAAACAATAAAGTTTTTTGAATAAAATTTACGTATAAGTATACCTTCATCACATCGCTTTGATGATATTCCGCCTGACACCTTTTAGGTTTAACTTTTCCCATACAAATTTGTAAAAGAATTTTACATTTTGCATCCAAAGCTGACTGCCACTCCATACTAGGGTGCCACCATGGGCCCTATGCCCTAGGGTAAATACGCCACTGCCTACAATGGTTGTTTTTGACTCTCCCACAGATTTTTTTAATTTATGTAGAACAAAAAATAAATCTTATGATTTTACAAAATCTTATTTTTCTCAAAAACGGCTCTACCACTTTCCATACAAAAATCAAATAAGAAAATCCAACCTCCTAAAGAAATTTTTTTTTTTTCATTTTCGAATTTCTTCAAAACATAAAATTTTTCAATTTCAATAATTTTTTAATACAGATTGCTTCACAAATGTGTATACATATTACATTATGCAAATAGTTTTTTCACCAACATTTTCAGTTTTGTTTTAAAAATCAAATATGTATTTACATAATTTTGAAAAGTACACAATTGATTTTCTTGAAACTCGGTATTTCAAGGCTTTTTAATACATCCTTTAATATTTTAAATAAGCATTTTACTTTTGTAAAAGATATGGGAACCTTCCATATAAATGTTAAAAAGTCGTGAAGGAAAACATTTTTTTTTGCTTCAAAACGGTTCCTATGATATTTTCTGTTTACAAAAATTAGTGTGTGACCAAAAATTATAAAAATTTACACTTAGCACCTATTAATTGAACCTCTCACAGAACGTTTTTTTATTTTGAATTTTTATAGTAGCCGCGTTTTATTATCGCTCATAACCCATATGGTTCACCTCGTGAAAATAAAACGATGTGGGTTAGTGCAAAAGCAGTCTTGTATATCAGTCTCTTTTTTTCTTATGTTTATTTGTTTTTCATGTAAGCACTTGTCTCTTTTCCTCTCTATTCCTAATACTGCTGACAAATCGCTGACATCCATTCACAATGGTAAAAAACCCTCTGCCGGTCAGAGTGAAAACCTCTATCTGGGTTATTGAAATTAACCTCGATAGAAACCTAGATCCCATGTTGTTTTTGTAATGCATGTTAAAAGATAACCTCGACCCAGACCCAGAGATAATAAAACGCAGCTAGTATCGACTGAACGGATATGTCTAGATTATTTTTACTTGCGATTATAGGTACTATAAGGCAAGTTTTGGATTCGTGCAAAAAAAAAAATTTGAGAATACAATCAAGCATGGTATTACGATGATAGAGAACACCAAAAAAGTGGGTGGCACAATTCTGTCTGTCTGTCTGTCTGTCTGTCTGTCTATCTGTTCGTCTACAGCCTTAACAGCTCGATCGATTTTCTTCAAACTTGGTACATAGTGGTTTTTGGTGATTATACCCACACGTGTTTTTCATTTTTACTTGCGATATAGGTACTATAAGGCAAGTTTTGGATTCGTGCAAAAAAAAAAATTCGAGATAACAATCAAACATGACATTACGATGATAGAGAACACGAAAAAAGTGGGTGGCGCAATTCTGTCTGTCTGTCTGTCTGTCTGTCTGTCTGTCTGTCTGTCTGTCCGTACCTCAACCTACAGCCTAAACCACTGAAGCGATTTTCTTCAAATTTTGAACTTTTTGTAACTCTCCAGAGGGGAAATTGAAATTTTTTTTTTAGCTCAAAAAATAACGGTACTTGCCATACAACTGTTAAGGAAAAGCTTATTTATCTCAAAAACGGCTCCAACGATTTTGATAAAAAAAATCAGTGTATTATTGTAGACATGGTGTACTTTTTGGTAAGAAAAAAAATTACCAAAAACATTTATTAACGGTACCTGCCATATAACGGTTTTTTTGATTTTCGGTTTTCTCATTAACCGCTCATCCGCTTTCAATAAATATAAATATAAATAATACTGTATACCAAAATTTTGTAAAAAATTAATTTTGGATTTTTTAAAAAAGATTCAAAATTTTTTTTTGAAAATTCAATATTTCACAAACGGGTTGATGAATTGTTTTGAAATTTCAGTTTTAAATGTATATTAATATATACTCAAAATTGGCATACCAAAATTTTTTTTGAAAAATGTTACAAAAATTTTATATATAAAAAATTAATTTTTAAGAAAACGGCTCCAACGGTTTAAAATTTTTTTTTTTGCATATATCCATATTTTTTCAAGTAATCAGATGGCATACTTTTTTTTGAGCTCTAAGTTATTTATCAGGCTGTTTATGCAATTAAAACAACGATATAAATGCTTTTTATACTTTTTCTATAATTACTTGAATATTCTTTAAAGTTCTTAAGTCCCACACAACTTGAGCATAAGAGCAAGTACGTGCGATCCAGTCGTGCATTTTATTTTTTTTAGAACCCAAAATAACGGTTCCTGCCATACAATTTTTTTAGTCAATCTTACATAATCGCTTTTTCTCAAAAACGGCTCGACAACTTTTCTTACAAAAAATTCAATAAATTTATTTTAGTAAAGGCTTTCTTTGGATGGAAAACCATTTTTCAAAAATGGTTATTAGTGGTACCTCCCAAAGAACCATTTTTTTAATTTTTGATTTTCTTCAAAACGGTACGACCGATTTCAATTATTTCCAAAAAATATTAATAGATTTGTGTACCAAAATTTTTGAAAAATATTTTATGGATTTTTAAAAAATGTTTCAATCTTTTTTTTGAAAAATCAAATATTTCGAAAACGACATGATCGATTTTCTTGAAACTCAATATTTAAGACGTTTTTAGTACTCTCTACAATATTTTTAGAAAAAAATTTACATTTATGAAAAAATAACGGTACCTTCCATACAAAAGTTAAAAAACCGCAAAAGAAAATACTTTTTTGCTTAAAAACGACTCCTACAATTTTGATTAAACTTTTTTCATAAATTAAAATTAGTACGTTCTACTATCAAAAATTATAAAATTTTACACTTAGCAACTATTAATAGTACCTGTCATAGAACGTATTTTTTTATTTTGAGTTTTCTCGTTCTCGGCTACACGAATATAGATGAATTTTTTTATATACAAATTTCAGATAAGATTAAATAATATTGCATCTCAAAAGTTTTTGGATTTTTACAAAAGGTTTCATTTTTTTTTTGAAAATTCGATATCTCAAAAACGGGTTGACAATTTTTTTTCAAATTTGGCACATACATATATAATTCAGATTTGCATACCAAAATTTGTTCTTAAAAATGTTTTAAGAATTTTATATAAGAAAAACTATTTTTTTAAAAAACCGCTCCAACGATTTTAAAAATTTTTTTCCCATACAATCATATTCAATCAAGAATTAAGATGGAATTCTTTTTTCACATCAAACTGTCAAAAGAGTTGTTTTAGCCAATTTAAATGTCGTATTTCATTCTTCTCTACATTTTTCCCTCATAATTTCTATGTTTTTATATACAATTTTCTTAAACCCGCCGTGTATTGAACATAAAAGAGCAAGTACGTGCGACCCAGTCGTGCATTTACTTTATATAAAATTTCAAATAACATAATATAATAATAATAATAGTATTAAAATTTTCAATATTTCCATTAACAATGTTATTGTATTAAAAAATATTTATTTACGTACGTACATATGTGTTTAATGCTTAGTTAAACGTTAAAGCATAGTTAATATTTAATTACATTAACACACTTAATAAGTCAAAGTTAATTAAGGAACAGCTAAAGCCAAATTATCCACCTCATTCCCTGTTAGTTTTCCAAATTTTCATTAATTTAATTATTTGTTTGCCTATAGTAAAATATAGTAGGTAAGTGCAGATCCAGTATCGAATAGGTGACGTGAAATAACGCCAAACGAAATATAGCCAAATTTTGAATTTGGTGATATTTCTTATGCCCGATGGAAATAACACCAAAAAAATAATCGAAATAAAACCAAATCTATCTCAACCATTTTTTCGGCCTTATTGCAATGCGAAAATAGAATTAAGGCCAAATATTTCTTGAGAATCGTTATTTCATTAAATACAGGTTCTTTAAATGCAAAAGAAACTTTGCATTCATCCAACCTCGCACCCACTCCAAATCCTATAGCGAGCCCAAGCAGGGGGGTTGCATACGTACCTCACTGTTTATTCGTGAATTTTAAAATTTCACAAACCAAATAAAGGAGAGGGTTTATTAGGCTTGTGAAACTTAAAAATTCGCGAATAAACAGTGAGGTATGCTTGGGGGGGGCATGCTGCCCCCCTGCAACACCCCTGCTTGGGCTCACTATAGGATTTGGAGTGGGTGCGAGGTTGGGTGTATGCAAAGTTTCTTTTGCATTTAAATAATATGAAAACTTTGAATTTATCCTACCATTAAACTTCTTTTCATTAGCGTCCTCATGTCAGATAAAAATTTCAGTTTCGGTAGAATTATGTAAATATTTGAAAATATGAAATAAGTTGAAAACGTAATAAGACCAAATTTTTGAATTTCGGCTTTATTTCGTTTGGCGTTATTTCACGTCACCTATCGAATATCCGAAATATCTGGAGAGTATCGGATCTTAAATATAACTGGATGTCCGACTTGTTTGAAAATTTGGATGTTGTTTGATGCGAGACCTTTAATCCAAAGGCTTTCACGATCCACGTCCATTGTGCGTTTTGTTACAAATCAAAATATAGTGACAGGAGGATATATGTAATTATTTTGCTTCTTTATCATTCTCTCAATTCATTTCAGAAACTAAATAATTCTGTCTCGAAGCTGATTATCCTTAATCTTATAATTCTGTATGAAAAGTCAACATTTCTTTTCATTTTTTTTGGTTTTGGTTTTTTTTTTAGTAAAATTATTTAATTATCCCTAATGATTTGCCTTAGTCAACAATAACAGTAAAAAATTAAAATGCCAAATTATCCAAATTAACTGATCATTCATAAAAATGTCCTTGTATTTTTTTTTTCATTTATTTCGTCTCTGTGGTTCCTCATTTAATCTGACAACTAAATGACCAGATAAAAACATCAATTTCAAACCAATTCCCTGTGAATGTAATTCTTTTATTATTTTTATTTTGTGTTTTTTTTTGCTGTCAAACTCCCTGGGAGAGTTGTTTACCCAAAGATTTGTCACAAATAATTTGTCCCCGCCAACCTACTGTGTGTGTGTTGCCAGCATCTGACCAAATCAAGAAAAGAAAAATCCTCTTACCTTTGTTACAATTTGTTGGTATACACACACCTTGATTTATTGCCACACAATATAACAAGGAGATGGAATTGAAAAGAAGGACTCTCCAGGAGCAGAAATTTCCTTCATACATATAAACTTATATATATATATTACCAACAACCCAATGCACCACTCGGCATTGGGTCCTGCCGCAAGGATTCTATTAAATGAAAGTGCTTACATAGACACGGCCAAGGCAATCCTCATCGTCGTCGTCGTAGTCGTCGCAAGCCTCAAAGTCAATCGACCATATGTGCGGCTTGGTTTAGTTGTGTCGTGCTTGTTGTGTTGTGTGACTGTGACCCTGCAGATGGATCACTCCATTTAGTTGGCTTTATTGATAGTGTCCTCCTTATAGAGAGACTCCTATAGTATATTGCACAATAGCTGGGTTAGAAAAATTGGAACAATAAAATGGACTTATTTATATTTACAGAGAATATAGTTCGCCCGCCCGCTTTGACACTTGTGTGAAGAAGAAAAATGGTTTTTGTTCGGGTATAATGGCATCAATAACATTGCAAGCCAAGTATTTTCTGACAGTACGAATGAGAATGTCCTTGGTCTTATTTTACTCTTTGAGCAAATTTAATTGTGATGGTTTTATATGGAAGTATATAAAATTCGTACTTTGCTTCGTTGACATGGTGATTCGCCAGGGATAGGGTCAAATCTATTACAAGTTGTAACACTTAAAGGATGAAGGAAAAAGGGGTAATGTGTGAAGGACTTATAAGGTGTGGGCTAAGGTTTCTTCCCTAGTCCTGTAAAATTGTAGGACAAAAAAGTTCAATTTGCGGAAAATGATTCAAATGAAAATTTTTTACCATAGTGAACTTTTTACACTATTTGAAAAGTCCATTGTGAAATCATGAGTCAAAAAAAGTTATTTGATGTAAAATGTCGAAAAATCGTTTTTTTTTTCTTAAATACTTTCAAACTATGAAGCCAAAAAGTAAAATTTTTGGAAACTATTGACCTTTAAGATAAGTAATAAACGAAAATGTCGGCTTTTGACGCTTCTTTCTCCTAAAAGATTAATGGTACCAAAAAGCTATTTCATGATTAATTTTTTGAATAAAATTTCCCACGGAATTTTCCCATAGTTGAAAACTGGGAACATGAATTGTGGTCGTAGTTTCTCTCGAAATTTATTGGCACCGAAAATGAATATTCAATGGCCCATGGGCTACGATTTTAATTGACCAAATTAGAGTCTGCAAGGAACAATGGAAAATTGTTGGCTTTTCCAATTTTAGAAGATGGGAGAAATTCCGTTGGAAATTTTATCCACGATAGCCCCAAATATATTTTGATGTCACCAAAGTATTGATGATTCAGCAGGGTGTTGATATATCTGGGAGATGCTAGTTTATTTGCTTCCACGAATCACTTTACGCCCTCATAAATGCTTCTATTCTGAAGAAAACTCTTCATTCTTAAACCTATTAAACCTCCATCAGCGATATAAATATAATACCAACCAAGGTAATGTTTTTTTGTATACTTAAATTCTAGTTAAAAACTTTTAAGTACTTCAAATTTGCCAAAGCAAAAATAAAAACTTTTCACATTTCAAAAAGTTAAACGGAATGATAAACCAGATTTTGAGAAAGAAAACTTTGTTCTACTTCCGGGAAAGCTGGTGAACAAATAACAAAAAAAAAGCTCCTTGTAGAAATCTCGTACATTTTTAATTACGCTTTATCCTTTCCTTATTTTTCTATAAGAAAATATATGAAATAGAATATCAATTTCCTTTTAAACGTCTTGATGAAATCCTTTGATTCAGTGATTAAAAGTGTAGATAACAATTCTAGACAACATTGACAGAAAACAGAAAGACACAATTTGAAATTATTCTTCCCCTAAAGTACATCATATACAAATATCTATATATCCTGCTTCGGAAGAAATAATTAATTGTTTTCCTTCGTGCCTTCTGCATTTTTCCCTGATCGGCTTTGAGTGTGCCAGCAAAGAAGATGATAGAAATAAAACCCCAAATTGAAAAGTCGATACTTTTATATAAAATGTAAATGTACAGAGTATTACAATAATGACATATAAAATGGAGAAAAGAAAAAGGATACGAAATATCCTTGTTGAAGGCAAAAGACATTGCGAAGGAAAAAAAAAACAATTTCCGATTATTTTGAATCAAGAGAAAAAATTGAGGAGGTTTAGCATTTGTTCTGTGAGAATTAGAGAAGACGCTTTTAAAAGATGAAAATTGTATAAATTTAAAACGAAGTATTGCGTATGCGGAAGTTGGTTTTTTAAGCCATAGCACTCACCAAGTGATAGCTTTGAGCTCTCTACACACTTCAGAAGTCTTTTATAATATTCCAGAGTGGTTGTTTTGTGATCAAAGAGTAGACAAATAATTATAGACGAATCGAAGTAATGTGAAATCTCAAAACCATTTTACTTTAGACTTCAAAGTCATTTAATTATAAATAAAGACTGTTCTCACTGAATATCGTTGAAATAATATAAATATTTTTTTTTTTAAATATCTTTACTTGCTCTTTAACACGGAAAGAATTCGTGTTGGGTTCAAAATAATCTGGGTTTAATTCAAACTTGACAGAGCTTAAATTGACTTTAAAAATATTTAATGCTCATTCATTCAACGCTTTCTCTTCCTCTCTCAAAAATTTTCAGCCTTTCTCTAAATGCTGGTGATGGTGAGTTCCCTCAGATATGGAAATCATCTTTTATAATCCCAATACACAAAAAGATTTCGAAGGGCGATGTTAATAACTATCGTCCCATTGCTAAGATGTCTCACATACCCAAAATCGTTAAGAGTATTTGGTATAAAACGTACAGTTACCATTGGATGGATGGATTTTGCATCATCTCCCCCAGACAACATGGCTTTCTCAAATGCAGGGCTACAACCACTAACCTTATTGATTTGGCGTCCTTCACCCTCTCAGCCAAAGAGAATGGATACGAAGTTGATGTTATCTCAACCGATTTCAGTAAGGCCTTTGACAAAGTTTTTCATAAACTAATATTTTTCAAACTGTCCACACTCGGTTTCGAACCTTATTTGAGGGGCATAGTTTCAAAAACACTCCTCTTTTAGTTTTTTTCCAAAAATGAGCAAACTATGAGGAAATGTTCTTTAGAAGGTCCTTTATTTTCATAATTAGGTAAAATTTATAAAAACTTATTATTTCCCATACTTAATTGTACTTGAAAAGTGGTGTTTTTTTTCAAAACTAGAGTATTCCTTTTCGTCATTCAATTCAAAACTCATCTATTCCCTTACATATCAAAATTTGCACCAAAACTCTTCTTTTTCTTTAAGTTTTCTTTATTTTCAAAACTCCTCAATTCCTATACTCTTCTGAATCAAAAGTTATCTATTCCCATACAAATCAAATCAACTTCAATCGTAGCTTTCAAAACTATTCTTGCTCTTTCTTTCTTAGCTACCTCCAGTGTCCCCCAAGGTGGGCACCTAGGTCCACTTTTGTTCATTCTTGCTATTAACGATATTGAAATGGTCATCAAACATTCATCTATCACTGTACGCTGATGATATCAAGTTTCTCAATACCATTTCATCGACACATGACTCTCCCCTTATTCAACAGGACCTTAACAGTTTTAGAGTCTGGTATCTTAAAAATAGCTTGGAGCAAAACGTTGTCAAATGCCAATCAATCACTTTTACTTGCAAATGTATTAAATCTGAGACCCGGAACTTAATATTCTATCCCATATAGATGATATCATTCTCAAGGCAAATTCAGCGCTCAGCTTCATCAAAAGATGGTCAAAAGAATTCTCCAACCCATATGTGAGTCTATCTCTATAGAAATCCTTTGTTCATCCACTCCTTGAATATGCCTCTCAGGTTTGGTCCCCTTTTCAACTTAAGCACATTTCCAGAATCAAGAGCGTCCAGCGTCACTTCATTCGCTTTGCTCTTCGAGGCCTATCATGGAACAATCCTCTGATCCTGCCTCCCTATATAGACCACCTTGAATTAATCAACTTGAATTCTTTGGAAGAACGAAGAGAAATATCAGACATTCTCTTCATTTATCGATTACTTTCTGGGTCCGTTGACTGCATTTCACTCTACAACTGTATCTCTTTTAAAACTAGTCTAGAACTCCTTCCTTAAAACTCCGTCTTCTGAATTGCCCTCCTCCATTACCTTAGCTTAAGTTCCTAGTTTTTAAGTAAGACTAAGAATAACCTTGTATTAAGCCAAATAAATGGGGGTTTTGCCGCCCCTAAAATTCAAAATTCAAATTCAAAACACATCTGAAAATGTTATTGCACTGCTCCAATGACAAAGAAAAATTATCTCCTCCACTCTACTGTTGATTTAAGACCATCAAAGACACTTTTTGTTTCCTTAAATTACCAAATCAACTAAATATATTTTTATTAGAAGTCTTTTTTCTATTACATTCCTTTTCCAACCAAAACACTTGCATTAAATATTGAACCAAATTCCATATAAGTCCCTCAAAGACTCTTTTCAAAAACTTAAAAACTATTCATGGATATATCATTTGAATAAAGTTATTGAAATTCTAACCAAAATGCTTTTTGAAAAACTAAACTCATCGATAGTAATCAGATTAGATTTTACATATTTCTTGCAAATAAATGCAATAAAATTTCAATCTGTGAATAGAGCAGAGGTCTCCAATATCTCTCACTCAGAATTCTTCTCATAAAACTATTTTATTTTATAGTCATCATATTTCTGTATCCTCTCAACACCTCAGTCAGTATAGGCATTTTCCATAAAATAAGTTAGAAAATCCAAAGCAAATAATATAGAAAATCCTATAAGAGAGAGGATTTGCAATTTGACTCTAAAACAATGTTATAAAATATCCTTTCGATTTCTAATCCAAAAATACTCCATAAAACAATAATTTTCCTAAAAACTTCTCACATTTGGTCAACACCATTCCAAAAACTATTCTTGCAAAATATTGCGAATATTTCTGAGTATTTTTGCTTGCAACTTTGTTATCATCAGAACGATGATCAAAAACCAACCCATAACTAAATATTCAAAAAGGATATTGATACAAAAACAACACAATGAAAATCGCCTTTGTTTGTTTGGAATGCACATTTTTGTGCTACAGTCTACGGTCCAGCAAAAGGATTTTCGGGAGATTTTATCTTTTATTTGTCAAACATAAAAAGAATTAAATACTACTGTAGAAGGAATTTGCAGATAGAAAGAAAAAAAACGAAGTAAATCCCTGGCAAAAGAATACCACCAACAGGAAACTTATTGAAAATTGCGGCAGTCAGAGGAACTTTTCCCAAATCCTTTATTATACTCATCCCTTTCCTGCAAAACCTACATACATATATAGTACAAGAACCTCTATCTGACCATAGGTATTGTTAAGTTGTTCGATCTTTACCTGGAGAGAGTATATATTTTTGAAAAGAGTTAGGTACCCATTACGAGGAAAAAGGATACAATTTAAGGATCAACCACAGAATAGGCGGCTACGTTTATTACTTACTTTGTGTATGACCTTTCTACTCCTTGTATTTGGATTTTATTGTTTAGTATATTAATAGGCTCTTAAATAGAGGATTATTGCTATTTAGGGATTATTATCCTTATTGTTTTCCCTTGGAAGATTTACTAATATTTGCCAGTCCAGCCTTCCGGGGGTTAATCCGATAAAGGATTATGTGATACTTTTTTTGTAGTTTTATTGTGTTGCAATGACCGTTGGACACATTTGGGCAGTATAGCTATAAGATTCTTTAAAATGTCCAATGTCATTTACTTTCCTTTTTTTTGTGTTGGAATTTTCAGCATAAATGAAAACAGTAAAAAGGTATTAAATAAAATCCCAATTTTGTTCCTTGAAACCCAATCAAGATTATTAGGAATCCTTATTTTTTGTTAGAATTTCGCATAAGGGTAAAAATGTTACCTTGAGATTTCTTTAATTTAAAATGCAAGACCATGTATTGCAGGTCATTTAGCTTTAAAAAGTAGAGTGAGGGAATTACTGGGTCACACGTAGAATTGCTCTTATGTTCCAGAGGCTGAGGGTTTAAAAAAACTTTAATGTAATGACATGGAAATTATGAGAGAAAAATGAGCGGTTTTCTATAAAAAAATATTTTTTTTATCAAATTCTTAAATCATTTTTAAGGAAACATTTTGTAATGCAAATCTTAAGTATTTATTTTTGTGAATACAAATATATACATAATTCCAAAAAAAAAAAAAATTCAGCCAATAATGAGAAAATTCAAAATAAAATAAGACGTTCCATGTAACGTACTATTAATAAGCTACTTTAAGTGGAAATTTGTATAGTTTTTGGTTGAAGATCGCACTAAAGCACTTGATATCAAGTTAGCAAAGCACCTTGTCGGAAATCGATAAAAACTTCTTATACCTGATTACTTAATAATTTGCCGTTAATTAGTTGTGACAAACTCAATTTGATCGTGCAGTGTTTTCTATGTTTCTTGGGTGCTCTGCTAGCTTGATATCAAATATGCAAGCAACTCTTAAGGCTCGAAAAATGGGAAGTGGATAATTTGTCTTTAGTTAGTTGTTATAATTTAAAATTTGTCATTCTATGTTTTCTATGTTTTTTTTTCGAAAAGTGATAAAAACTTATGAAACTCAATATTTTAGTTCTTAATAATTTGTCTATAACTAAACGTTAATTAGCTGTGACAAATTCAATTTTGTCATGCGATATTTTCTATGTAATTTTGGGTGATTTGTTTTCTACTTGTGTCAAGTTAGGAAAGCAACTTTCACAAATCGAAAAATGAGTAGGCGGATAATTTGCCGTTAATTAGTTGTGACAATTTCGACTTTGTCGTTCAATGTTTTGTAGGTCCTTTAAACTTCACACAAATCGAAAAGCATGAAAAACTTCTTATACTTAATGTTGTATGGTTTAATAATTAACCATTAAGTAGCCATTAATAAGTTGAGAAAAATTGAATTCAATCATGCAATGTTTTCTATGTTTTTTTTTAATTTTTCGTAATTTTCATATCAAGTTAGCAAAGCACCACCACAAAAAGGGATCAAAACTGCTAGTACTGAATTGTTTTTGGCTTAATAGTTTGCCATGAACTAGACTTCAATTAGTTGTGAAAATTTTGAATTTGTCGTGCAATGTTGTCTAGATGTTTTTTTTGGTTCTTTGGTAGCTATGTTTTTTTCATAAAAGTCCTTAATAATTTGCCGTTAATAACAAAAAATTTTGTATGCGATGTTTTCTATGTAATTTTGGGTGATTTGTTTTCTATGAGCGTCAAGTTACCAAATCAACATTCACAAATCAAAAATGGATAGGTGGATAACTTGCCGTTAGTTAGTCGTTAATCAGTTGTGACAATTTTTCATTTGTCGTTCTGTGTTTTTTATGTTTTTTCGGTGCTTTGCTTACTTGACACAACTTAACGGTATATTATCTACCTACCCATTTTTGATTTGTGAAATTTGATTTGGTAACTTGACACTCATAGAAAACAAATTACCCAAAATAACATAGAAAACATCGCATGGCAAATTGAATTTGTCAAAACTAATTAACGACTTATTAAGCAGCAAAATATTGAGTTTCATAAGTTTTTACCACTTTCCGAAAAAAACATAGAAAACATAGAATGAAAAATTTGAAACTGTCATAAGTAATTATTGACTAATTTATGACAAACTATCCACCTACCCATTTTTTGATCCGTGAGAGTTGCTTTGCTAACTTGTTATTAAGTAAGCAAAGCAACCAACAAAACATAGAAAACACTGCACGATCAAAATCAAATTGAGTTTGTCACAACCAGGGGTGTAGCGAGAGGGGGGTGTGGGGGGGTGTACCACCCCCCCACGCTTTTCAAGAGTCGGCAAATCCAGGAAGCTAGATTTAATAATTCAAGCAATTAAAAAAAAAATAATAAAACCAGAAATTTTACAATATTTTTCGGAAAAAGTTAAAAAAAAGTAAGTTTGTACTTTCATTATATTTAGGTTTTTAAACTTTTAAATGTACCTATGCAAATCGAGATTTTTGCCGATTGCAGATTTTGGAAATATGCCGAATGATTAAAGAGTCGGCAAATCAACGAAGCTTCATTTGCAAAAAATTATGAATAAAACGAGCCTAAGCATTTTTGCCGATTGCGGATGTCGGAAATTTGCCGACTAATTCAAAAGTCGGCATATCAACGAAGATTCATTTAAAAAAAAATTTATAAAACGAGCATTTTTACTGATTGCAGATTTTGCAAATATACCGACAAATTCAAGAGTCGGCAAATCAACGAATCTTAATTGGAAAAAAATATAAAAAAACAAGTATTTTTACTGATTGCGGATTTCGCAAATATGCCGACTAATTCAAGAGTCAGCAAATCAACGAAGCTTAACTTGAAAAAAAATTAATAAAACGAGGTTTTTTGCCGATTGCGAATTTCGCAAATATGCCAACTAATTCAAGAGTCGGCAAATCAACGAATCTTAACTTGAAAAAAATTTAATAAAACGAGCATTTTCGCTGATTGCGAATCTCGCAAATATGCCGACGAATTCAAGAGTCGGCAAAGCCACGACGCTTAATTTGAAAAAAAATCTAATAAAACGAGCATTTTTGCCGATTGCGAGTTTCGCAAATATGCCGACTAATTCAAGAGTCGGCAAATCAACGAAGCTTAATTTGAAAAAAAATCTAATAAAACGAGCATTTTTGCCGATTGCGAATTTCGCAAATATGCCGACTAATTCAAGAGTCGGCAAATCAACAAATCTTAATTGGAAAAAAATTTAATAAAACGAGCATTTTTTGCTGATTGCGAATTTCTCTTGGGAACTAGAACTCGAAAAGCCATTGTAATTGAAATTAATAAAGCTGGTATTTTTTCTGTAAGGGTTGACACAACTCCAGACTCATCCCATCAAGAGACTTGCTATTAATGTTCGATACGTAGTGAAAGCAAACGAGAGACTTATTCCTATAGAACGTCTTCTGAAAATTCACGTCGTCCTAACGGAAAAAACGGGAGAAGAATTGGCCCAAAAAATAATAGTGACCCTTCAGTCAGTAGGAATTTCCATTAAAAACATTGCTTTTCAATCTTATGACTTCGCCAAAATCATGTCCGGAAAGTACAACGGTACGCAGCAGAAACTATCGGAAAAATGCGGTAAGATAATCCCTTACATTCCATGCCAAGCGCATCGTATCAATATATTCGTTGAAACAGCATGTAATTCGAGTGTGTTGATTAAAGAGTTATTCAATGTTTTGGAAGCATTATATGTTTTCTTCTATGGCAGCACAAAACGTTTTCAATGTATGCGTGAGGAATTCAAAAGCATTGAAAATTCATTGCAACTGAAAAATTTGTCAAAAACTCGATGGACAGCTAGAGCTGAGACAGTAAAGGCTGTTTGGATATCTTTTGAAGGCATTGTACATGGTTTCGAAAAAATAAAAACCGATGTAAGTTCTGTTGATAATAATACTCGTACCTCCGCTTCTGGTCTGCTGAAAAAAGTCTTGGATTTTGATTCTATAAGCTCGTTATTTTTTTGTAAAAACGTCATGTTTAAAGTAAAAAAATTAACAGAAAATTTAGAAGCTGAAGAGTTGAATGTCATTGATGCTGTATTGTTGATTCGAAGCACATCAATATCATTTCAACAAATGAATGACGATGACGACCAAATCGATGCATAAAAAGTTCAACTTCATTCGCTGAGAAATTAAAAATAAATCCAGAGAATGATTTTCTGAAACATCATAGAACACGCCGTGTACCAAGAAGAATCGATGAAAATCCAGAAACAGCTTTCGACTTCGATTTCCAAACACTTTATCGAAAAGAATTTAGAACGGGTTTGCAAGTTTTTACGACGTGTATAAACGATAATTTAAAAGATAATTTATCATCTTTCGAACCTTTTCAAAAGATTTTTGAAATTCCAGTCGACAGAGGCAATGTCACAATAGAATCAGTGGAATCCATAATGAAATTGGAGCCCCTATTTTTTAAAGAAGATCCAGAGTGTTTGCTTTCTGAGTTGCAAATTCTTCTTGATTTATCCACAAATTTATAAATTTCGAAGACATTACCAAAGTTTTGTTCAAGTTGAAAATGGTAATTCCCTTAGCGCACAAACTCATTTGCTTCATTTTAACTGCTCCTATGACATCAGCTTCTTGTGAACGATCATTTAGTAAATTAAAATTAGTCTTAAACTATTTGCGCACGACAATGGGTGATGATCGTGATTAGGAATTCTAATCTTGTTGGATATAGTTTACAGTGGATTTTCGTTGAAAAATTCATGTTACTGGCTGAACAGAATGCAAAACGGAGCTGGAATAGATGTCAAAAATGCTGCAGCCGGAGCTGCAAGAGTTGAACAATTTTTAACTTTTACTGCAGCATTTTTGACATCTACTGCAGCTTTTTTGACATCTATTCCAGTTGCGTCTTGCATTCTGTTCAGCCAGTAAGTTGAACTGAACTTAATATAAATTGCGTATGACAAAGCCCTCACTATGTCACTGATGAGTTCAAGTGAGTTAGCCGAACGAAACGCCAATTTATAGGACTAAAGGCCATAAAGAGCTATTTTGCATCAATAATTCAACAAGTCCAATCCTTAATGCTAAGTCTTCTACTTGGCTGATTTATTTCAGTAGTATATAGAATTTGTATTATAAAACCTTCTTATATAGAAACTATGCCTGGCCCAGGGCAAAAAAAACTTCCAGCTTAATGATTAGGAATTCTAATTTTGTTGGATATAGTTTACAGTGGATTTTCGTTGAAAAATTCATGTAAGTTGAACTGAACTTAATATAAATTGCGTATGACAAAGCCCTCACTATGTCCCTGATGAGTTCAAGTGAGTTAGCCGAACGAAACGCCAATTTATAGGACTAAAGGCAATAAAAAGCTATTTTGAACTAAAATCAATCAGCCCTACCAGGAGTTTCGCCCGAATGTCATTCCACTCGGAAAAAATCCCTTTTTTCTTTTCCCTTATTTTGAGTTTCACCAAATTTTAAAAATAAGTCGGGAAATTCCTAAAATAAGTCGGCATTTTAACGAAAGTCACCCCCCCACGGCTCGAACCCTCGCTACGCCACTGGTCACAACTAATTACAACAGCAAATTACTAAGCCATCAGGCATTAGAAGTCTGTACTGATTTTTGACTTGATACAAGTTAGCAAAGCACAAAAAAAAACATTGAACGACAAATTCGAAACTGTCACAACTAATTAACGACTAATTAACGGTAAATTCTCCACCAGGTCACTTTTCGATTCGTCAAAGCTGCTTTGCTTGACACCCATCTTCTTTTTTGGTTTAAACATATATATTTTTTAAATTGAAGTGCTAAGACAATATGAAGCACATTCAAATTTTCATTCTTTTAATTTTTTTGGTTTCTTAAGAAATTCACTCTACCTCAGCTCATCTATTAAAACATCTGTCAGAAATATTTCAATTGATAATTTTATTATTATGAAAAGATTAGCTAAAATTTCACTACCGGGCAATAGATATATGTAAGGCCAATCAGATCATCTCACCATAACCATATCGTCCTTCTAATACAACACACAAAGAATCATGTTATCCTCGATGTCATAAATTGACACGTTGCCTGATAGATGAGATCTGATATACACTATTCTCAATGTAGATTTTCCAAAAATGATAACTGGTCAATTCAAGAACTACAAGAACGTGCCACATGAAACCGTTCCAAAAACCATTGACAATATGTGGTGGATTCAAATTTCAATAAAAACACTAAAGGTCTTTTGGTGCGTTGGGTAATGAAAAGCGGATTAAGGCAGATGGATTTTTTTTTGCTTGTCCTGCAGGACTCCATATACCTACATACATAGAGGTAGCAGGTAGGTACTGCATTTTTCTAATAACAAAAAATTGAAAATTCAATATTCATGGTAAATCGTCTTGACTTGATGGATAGGATAGACAAATTGGTTGATAGACTGTATATGCTATGCCACGCGCTGATGGTCCTTTTCGTTCATATCGGACTGAGTTTTCAATTTTACGTAACTAATTGGTGGAAAATTAGTGATGCGGTCCTTTTTGTTTTGTGATCGATGGAAAACGTGAATCTTAGCCGACCAGTACCGTACCATGTCGCTCTACGTTGTCGACATCCATCAGATACACTAGCGCGTCATGATTGAGTGGGTCGAATGCAGATGGCGAATATGGGGCATCGGAGAGGAAAATTTTACACCTGTGGTCTCGATCCTGACGAGGAAGTTCCTCTAAAATACCTATTTTTTGATTGTGTTTTTTGTTTGTTCTGAAACATTGGATGAGTGAGTTGGGGGTTTACCCATCCGCCACCGCCCCGGTCGGTGCTGACAATCTAAACTCAATTGTAATGGGTTTTGTTGAATTGAGCTTGCATTCTAGTGGGCAGATGTATTTTCCGAGGCTTAATTTTCCGGTTGAGAACGCGTCTCGTCGATTTCGTCGCCGTGTCGTCGTGCGTCGCGTCGGTCGGTTGGCTAAATTTGACGATTGTTCAATGGTATTCTTTTGACTATATTCCAGTGAATGCTGAATATGCCAACACTCTAGCGAGGAAATTAAATTGCCTTCCCTTTGTTTCACCATTCAGCTACTCAATGTGGAAATATAAGGTTTATGAGAATTTAATTGGACAGGTGGATGGTTGAACAATAATTTGAAAAGGAAGCACGAGTCAAACGAAGTTAAGTCAATAGAAATTTTTATAATTGTTGGTTGCCGATTGCATGAAGGCGGCAGGTGATTTAAAAAAATAAACAAATTTAAGTGTGAGGGGGTCTGTCTCAAGTAATAACAAGATTAATGTCAAATAGCTGAAAAATTAAGCTAAAAATGTTTTTATTTCTTTTTCAAAGTCATTATGTAAATACATTTTCAATTTTCAAAATGCTTCCTAAAATTCTAGGTACAAAGAATATAGAATGATTGATAATTCCAGCTTTTACTCGTATTCCATGGAAATAAATAAATTAACCATCACGCAATATTGTTTGCGTTTTCATTGATAAATTTTTGGGTTATTTGTATTTAGGTTGGTAGGTAAACGTAAAATTTATTTATTACTCCACCGCCGATTTGATGTAGTATTATAGTTACATATCCATTTGAATATTAAATTACTCTCATATTGCACTGTTTTGGTACACATTTTGTTATAAAGCCCTATCGTACCTATACCTCTACCTCAACAATATTATTTAAGGCCGTAAAATGCCTTTGGGTGCTATGATTTGGTAGTTTGGACAAAAATTCAATAACGAATGTTTGTGCTTTAAATGTGATTTCATTTTCCGTTTATTTAATTTCAGAATCACGAAAGGTATTTGCATTTGAAGAGGAATATAATATTAATGTTCAAATTCCAGGTAATGAATCTGTAATAAATGAATATCAATTTGAAATTTTCCATATGAATATTGAGCAAAGCAGTTAAACAGAAACTTTTTAGATATTTAATCTAGTGGAGTGAATTTAACAATAAATAATAGCCTCGGAACTCAGTTGCATTTCAATGAAAAAAGATTGAAATGTCGCATCAGTGTGACGTATAGCACACTACTTAAAAGCGAGTACGAGCTTGGGGCTTTTCCAGCAGTTGCATAATACATTTACATATAATAAAAAACATTGAGGTCGGTGCCTGCCTCCTCATATAGTAAATTCCATGCATAACATTTATCCTAGGGCTCTAAAGTTTTGCAAAGTTGGCCACTTATGAATAAAAGAAAACCATTTTGAAATGCCAAGTACATAAGCATATATTTTTCTAAGTTTTTTAAAGTAGGCATACCTACACCTACTCATATTGAAAACAATACAAAACAAAACATAATACTCTAAATGCCTCCTGAATACATAATTCTGTTCTTTCTAACAAAAAAAATATATATTTTTATAAAATATTCAACCTAGTTTAGATTGTGGCTTAGAAATTCAAAATTATTATTCTCTATTCCTTTAACCGCAATAATTTGAATTCATCCTTAACTAACCATAACACTTCTTAGTATTCCAGCACTGACTCTGTGTTACCTTCAAGATGTTCCTACATACATAAATGTTGGTAGGTACTTGTAAACAAAGAACAGAAGCTTCATATAATGTTAAACAAATGTAGGTACACACTTATGTTTACCTTTCGAAACAATGTAATATACAAACATATGTAAGTATTTTTTTTCAAGGATTTCAAGGATCCAAACAAGATACTATAACATGGAAAATATGAGAAGGAGAAGTACAGGAAATGTTTTTCAAGTAAGTTTTATTTTTTTTGTTGCCTTGGCATCATGGGGAAATTAGTATGAAACAATGCAAGTATTAAACTAAACACCAGGCCATAAATAAATAGGTAGAAAATGAAAACACGTTGCAATTAACAGATGAAGGAATTTTGGAAACAAGGATAAATAATTATTGATGCAGAATAAAATTATTATATTTACTTTAAAACTTATGCTCTCATCATGATTTGGTTAAAACAACAGGATTATTCAACGGAAATTTACCTCGGTTGCGGCTCAGGACCCCTGGCACCTCATATATGGGATATTCCCCAAAAAGTATGCCATCTAATTGGTCAGTAATGGTTCAAGTTATCCTAGAAATTGGTCAGCCCTAGAAAACTTGTAATCAAGGCTTATCTAAGTTTTTTCAAGATCACGCAAGGAAACGCGCGATTTTTGGCACCTCATTTGAGGGGATATTCGAAAAAAAATGTTTAAAAGCTCGACTATTTTCGGTAGATGATTTTTTTTTAAAGAATTTTAAAGTTCGTTTCAAGGGCACAAAAAAACTTTTGGCACCTCATTTGGCAGAGGTGAATTCAAAATAATTCAAAAGACTTCAAAAGAATGCAAAAGGAGTGCTAAGAACGCATATGCAGGAATATTGCTTAGGTACTAAATAAAGATTCAATTTTCATAAGAAACTCAATTTCGATAAAATTGCACGGCCTCAAGAAAGCTTGGAGGAAGTCTAATAGATCCTCCTGGCGTATCTTCTGTGGAAAAATAGAAAAATGTTTGAGAGGCATCCAGGCTAAGAAAAATTCCCTCATCAAATCAAGTAATGCCTAGCAATTTGAAAAATGCTGAAGGCTCATGGATCAACTCTTGCGAAGAATCGCTAAAACTGCAACTGGGATACTCATTTCCCTGGAAGCTCCCAAAATATTAATAGCTTCTACCATAATAGGTCAGACAATGAGCCAAGATATCCACAGGGTCTCATTACTTGGAACAAGGTGCAATTGTTGCTCAAAAGCCTCAAACCATACAAGTCTGCAGGAGCCGACAGCATGCATAATACCAGCTGAACTCCAAACGAATTCTGATTTAATTCTGCCAGTTCTGGAGACTATTCTAACTAGTTGCTTAAACCTTATCCACATTCCTCTGTTATGGAGATATTTTAAAGTTGTGTTTATACCCAAAGTTGGCAAATGCTCCCAAGTAAATCCGAAAGATCTCAGACCTATTAGTCTATCATCATTCCTTCTCAAAATCTTTGAAAGATGGGTCAATATCCACCTTCGAATAAGCATATTCACGCGACTTTTGTTTACTGCTCAACACGTTTTATTACAAAAGGAAATCGATAGAAACTGCGTTACATGCTCTAGTTCGCTCTAGACGCTCTGTTCCATCTGACACCCCTCAATATTTTCAGGACACAAGCAGCTGCAAAAACAGCAATTCGCCTAAAAACTTCCTCACAATGGACTAACAATAACATTGGCCATTCTATCATTCCGAATTCATTCGAATCAATCCCAGGTTGCACTGATTATTTTATCCCAAAACTGCAGTTCGGCAAGAACTTTAAAGTCAGTATTCCTTTTAGAGTTCTCTTGAAAGATAAGGCTTTCTTGGAAGATGAATCAATCCATTTTTACACCGATGGATCGAAAACTGATGACGGGGTGGATGGTGTGGTGTGTATTCAGAAATACTAAAATTAAGTCTCTCCTTCTGTTTTCCTAATCATTGCAGCGTGTTCCAGGCGGAACTTATGGCGATCAAAAAAGCCTTATCTTGGCTGAAAGAAAACGTGTCATCAACCATAGATCCGCATCTTCTCGGATAGTCAAGCAGCTATCAAATCCCTGGAATCGGTTTCTATTAACTCTTTAAAAGTCCTAAATTGGGGTTCATCTCTGCTGGAGATGGCACAGCAGTTTAACATTCACCTGTGTTGGTTGCGGAGCATAGATACTATTTAAAAGTGGAACAACTTTACCTCTTCTACCTATTAAAGGGTTTTTAATCTATCGACATCACATCAGCCATCCTTTAATGGAATGTGACAGTTCATGGCTTGATAGATGGAAAACATACAATATTTTGTTGAAATAAGTGTATTCCGATACAACTCTGTCACCAAATTGACTAAAATCACCTTTATTTTTGGAGCAGTAAAAAAGCGCTTAAACTTCGTGATTTCTTAGAGGTTCTTAATCCATGGACATCATAAGCATCTTTCAATTGAATTTTACAAACAATTGACAGATCCAGGACATACTAAATTTTGACTGAAATAATTTATGTTGATCCAAATGTCAACCCTACTGAATGGATACTTGATGAAGAATGTGATTTTTCATTTAAATGGCTTTTTTTCGGATCCTTGTTATCAGAGAACAGACGAGAGATACAGAAAAAAGTATTTTGTTTCATCGAAGATCCATAAAGAATGATAAAGATCCGTATTTAAAGTTGAAGTTAGGTTAGGTATGTATTAATTATAATTTCACAAAAAAATTAATTTGTATAAAAATATCCTTAATTTTTTCTTTTCTTACAGATTTTCTGGTTCAAGACAGTAAGGCATGATCCTAGAGAATAAAACAACTATTGCTGATACCACCGCTCCACCATCATCACCGTCATAACGTCGGTATGGCTTTTTGTGTGGTAAAATCGGATTAAAATAATTGGCATAAAATGTTTACGGTCATTGATGCTGTTGTTTACATCTTCAATAGACCTTAAAGGATAATTAAGGCATCTTCTATACATTTATAGTTTTTGAAGCGAAGAAAAACATTTGGTCACGCACGAAGATAATCCCGAAGGATAAAGGAATTACAAAAAAAAAAAATAGACTACCTTAATACAGTTGACGGTCATAAAAAGAATCATGAGAAATTCATTCAAGTGGAATGAACAAATTAAATTTTATAATTTTATCCTGAGCGGATTTTGTATTCTTGATCCTTTTTTTTTTTGTTGTTTTTATTCTCCTGCGTGACGTGACATGGGACATCAATTAGAAAAAGAAATTTCTTGTCTCATGGGTACTATATAGAAGAAATTCTAAATACTAAGATCAGCTTAGGAAGAGTTTTACATAAGCTGATGAACTAAATTTACAATCATTATGAGGATTGAGAGTAATTTGCATTTTGAAAGACTCGACAAAGATCGGTTTAAGTGAATTAACTAAAACATAATGAACTGAATAAGGTGATCCTATTGATGTGCTTATCTGGCGCATCCTTTATGAAGAGTATTGATTTACTTATGTGATAAGTGTACCTACGTAAATGTAATTTGCCGGAGAAAAGATTTTTAAGAACTTTATGGAGTACAGCTAGAATTGAATAATTCCATAGAAAAGGTACCTACTCTACAAATAGCAGGTCCGAGAGAAGTGTATTTTTTCGCAAGCCCCAGGGAAACTATCAATACAAAATGAAATTCGTATCGGTAACACAATTTTTCTCTGGGCTTAAATTAAGCCCCGAGAATTCTCTAAGCTTATATTGAGTCCAGTCTGTCTGTATCGATGGAGTATGGAGGAGAAGATTTAACAATGAGCCTTACGGGTCTTACAGCGACGTCAACTTGATCAAAAAGCTGAAAATAAGGGGCTGAGATGGCTGCGACACTACCCTTGATGGTCTGCACATCAGAGGAAGACATCAGAAGTCAACCAACTTGGAGTGCGTAACTGGAGGCCGCTAGCTAGGGACCGAGCTGGCTGGGGGGGCTTGTTGGTTGGGGTCGTAGTCGACCCTTGACTGTGAGCGCCATCAATTCCCTCTGGGCTAGAAAAAAACGCCCCTATTTTAAATATAAGGAATCAAAGTATTAAATAGATAAATGCCATGTTCTGTTTGTCTTAGCTAATCTCAGACAGAGAGAACATGGCGCAGAAATATCTTTCTCCAGTCTCTCCTTAAATTATAACAAGAACTGAGTCAACAAAAATAAAAAAAGGAAAACTAAGTGCCGTCCAAAAATTAATTTAAAATACATCCATTAAGAACCTAAGCATTTCTTTAACAAAATTCCTTTATTATTTTGAAATCATCGCATCTGTTTAATGTTGGTTTTTTCTTTTCCATTTTGCAAACACGCATTAATTTGATCCTTAATTCCTTATACCTTTCTATTAAGTAATCACAAGTATTGGTACTATTCCTCGTCTTACTGCACGCAGAGTTCAATATAAATCTTTCAACCTTCTAGAGAGTGTCAGGACGTCGGAATAGAAGAAAGGAAGCCACACACCTTAACGAGGGAGGAAGGAAACAAAAAAACAATCATAATTGCTCTCCATAATTATTAACATATAATTAGACAAGACAAAAAACACAGTGGTCTTAATGATGCATAGAGTAGGTATGTGCCGAAATCTTAGTATTGGAGTTCTGTTCTGGCAAGAAACCTTCTCTGTTTCTTCACATTACATCTTTAGGGCTAAGATAATCCAAAGCTAGGTAAAAGAAAAGGAGGAGGAAAAGGGAGAAACGGACAGGGATCATCACGCAACACAGGATCCGCACCTTAGTCATAAGGTGAAATAAAACAAACTTGTTGCCAACGCCTTTTAAACAGTCCTTCGTTCTGCGGTACCTACGTCTTATACCTTCTCATCGTGCGTCGAGGTAGTGGGAGCGAGAAATTTATTGGTTTCGATTATGACCACCCACCGGTAGTCCGGTTCTGGAAACGATTTAAACATCACGATCACACACCCTTAACTACGTAGGTATACCGCCTTAGAATGATTATCTTCGTAGGCAGCCTAATTATATCGTTAGAGAGTTCTAAATGACTAGCCAAGGTGGTGGTGTTTTTTTTTGTTGTATTTTTTTGTTGTGTGGCTTTGTGTGTTCTAGTGAGGTTTCTTTTGTCGGCATTTGGGATTATAATCGTGAGCTCTCTCACCTGATGACATGATATCATCACCAAGTACCGAAAATTGGACCTTAATTGGCCACCAAATTATCTGGCGCTATATTTCTTTTTTTTTATTTTGTTTTTCATCGGCAGTCTTTCCTTGGAATTAAATTGAATTCGAATGTCCGGACACCAAAGAAGACAGAGATTTAATTTTCAACAAAGGGGTGCCGAGTGCCACCATCAACACACTAAAGTGGCAACACAAATTCCACACTTATCGGGAAACACACTCCAAATCAGAAGAACAAAATAAAAAAAAATTCCTCTTCTTCCATGTTTATCGTTGGCAACGAAAAATATTGGTCGGAGTCGGATCAATTAAAATACCACCCAGACCTACGTATCTTCTGAAACCGAGCCGGTTTCAACTCAAAGGACATTTATTTTTATCTTAAAACACTTCGACACGGTTTATCATTTGGAAAACAAACTAATCAAAATGTATTTCGTTCGACCCCGGGGCTAAATAGGATCAATACTCGACTTGTCCTTTGCTTTTCCTGGCTGATGCTATATTGTTTGTCCAAAGTGTCCGATGAGTTTCTCCAATGATGATAGTGTCATTCAGTAAAAACGGCAGGAGGCCCTAGTTTTCTGGGAGAGACGGGAGGCAAGAGAGACAAAAAAAATAATAATATAAATATCATTCGTTGGAATTTGAAATAAATGCACATCCCTAGAAGTAGAATAGATTAGAGTGAGTATCCTTGATGTGTGTTCGGTGTTCAGAGATTGGGTCTGTTTTGGAATATGAAAGTAGCAGGGAGGAGATAAGAACGAAGCATAGCAATAAAGTGGTTGCCGATTGCAGCAAATGTTTATGGCAATATAATTCCTTTTTTTTTTCTTTATAAAGTTACCTATCTCTAAATGGGTCACATCTCACATTCCACAGACTGGTGGTCATCTCTTTTGAGTGACATTTTCATTAATAGGGAACACAAATTGGAATAAGCAATTTCCCTTATCCCGAAAGTGGTAAACAAAGATGTTATCCTCTGCGACATACTTTTTTTCATTCATGTTGACTCAATTAATAGAAGAATTTTATCAACAAAATATTAACTTACATAGAGAAGAGCAAAGGAACTCACTAATATTTAAAATTAAAGTGAAATGCCTTAAAGGGCTATCTTATGGTATTCCATAAATCACTGTTAAATTATCTGTCGTATAATCTTCTTTCGTAAAGTTTAACCACAATTCAAAATATCATAGTTAAAAATATCGCAGTTGAAAGTATACAGCAATTAGCAAAAGCAAATCCTTTTATAGTTTGAGGTGAAAAAAAAGAATGCCATCTGAATTCTTAATCAAATATAATTGTATAGAAAAAATAATTTAAAATCAACGGAGAGGTTTAAAAAACAATTGTTAAAACATATTTAAGAAAACATTTTGGTATGCAAATTTTAAGTATTTGCTATGTGTAAACACATAATAATAAAATAAAAAACAAACTTTCAATTGTTTTTAATATTTTGAACTTTAAAAAAAATTTAAACTTTTTTAAAAAATCAATTTTTTTTGGAAAATTTTGACTTGCAATATTATTTAATCTTATTTGAAATTTGTTTATAAAAAAATTAATTCCCGGATCTACGATTTTTCCGAACCCGGACAAAAAACTTGATTGTGGCAACCCTGCCGCTTTTGATAAAAATGAAAAAAAAACACATATCTGCTTGGTTGTACTTCACTGGGAGATTAAAACATTTAAATGAATGTGCAGTTTTTTTTGCAGATACGAAAATTGACAGTGCCTAAACAAAGACGATACACAGCCAAATTTCGTAGAACGATTAAATATGATTCGTTCTCTCGTGAAAGATTCAAGAGGGAATTTTATTTTTGATTCGATCGCGAATCTTGTTTTTTGGTTCCTAGTAAAATTCGTTTTCATTCGAATCAAATCTGCAAGGATCTGTAAAATATGCCTCGTTCCCGAATTTATCATGGGAGAACTATTGGAGATCCATTCACGAACCATTCAAATAAGAAAGAAAAATGTAATTTTACGAAAGGACAACATTTAGAAAAGCCAAAGTTACCTTTTGAAATCCTCGGGACTTCGTTGTTCCTTGAGATATTCCAATGAAATGGACAGAGGTGAAATAGCTGTTACTGAATTGCAACAGAAAAAAATGTTATAACTTCAATGTTCCTTGAACGATTTCAATGAAATTTGACACACACAATTTCAATCCTTGCTAAGCAACTCAAAACACAAGTCATTTTAGATTGGCTGGGTCTTTGAAAAAAGGGTGTTGAAAAAGGTAAATGCAATTTTTTCGGCTCCTGTAGAACTAAGAGTCAAATTTTTTATTTGATTTTGTTCGTTAAAATATCTTTTAAATTTTTGTTTACAAATATTTTCCACATCATGAAAAATTGTTGTCAAAAAACTGTATAAATGGATTTATGCGTATATATCACTTTTTGTTCATCTGAACTAAAAAAAAATTTACCAAGCTGTTTTTTTGTAGAGCACCTATTTTCCTACATTTGGTTGTATATATTTTTATTTTTTTTTACTAAAAAATAACTAAAATACAGTTTAATGAAGTTGCCAGTATCCAGCAAATAAACCTTTAGGCAACATTACTATAAGGCGGCGTGGTAAGACGCTCGTAGAGGGACACAGTTCAAGTGAGTAGTTGAGAACCAAAACTCGTTATATCCAAAATTTTCATTTTGTGCAAATAGAAAAAAACTTATTAAGGCTAAATGATAGTTGCTAGAAAAGATTTAAGTTTGCATAATAAAAGATTTTTAAATCTTAATGGTATAGTAAAGAGCAAAAATATATTGAAAGATCCGTTTAAAAGATATTTAACAATTAAATTTGGATATGAAGAGTTTTGATGCAAATGATTGCATATGGCCAGTTTCCACACCATCGCCCCCTCTCTCAATTGCACCCTCTAATATAATAGCACTACACTAGCTTCCAATCTTCAATGACCCATTTAAAGATTTTACAATAAAAACCCACGAACGTTTTATTCCTTCTTAAATGACATAATCAATTGCTAATGATGGAAAAGAAGAGTTTTGAAACCAAACTAGGCTGCAAACAATGGATATGGAAAGTTCTGATGCAAATCGCACTGTGGATATGGAGAGTTTCGGAGACAATTACGATGTTTGACATCAATATAAAAGGGGATTGGAGGGGTAAAGCTGTCAAATTTTCCTTGAAAACTATTGAATATGCCCATCTTAACAAATCTGCATCAAAATCTCAATTTTTGATAAAAGTGGATATGACGAGTTTCGCTTCTCATCTACTCAAGAGAAGGGAGATCTATCTGCTTCAGTTTAGAGAGGAGGGGAAGACTTGTAAAAATACACTTATAGCATATTGAATAGACCTTTTAAAAAGGAACAATTACGAGCAAGGGTTCTTATTATTGAATATGTTTGTTTGGCCCATAAGCATGCTCAAAACCGAAAATGCTACTAAATTCACCCATGCGTTTCTGAGAGAATGGTCACACTGGCCACTTTTCAGTATTTTTGGTATAACTCGGAAACTAAGCCGAATTTGAAAATTTTACTTATAATATTTTTTGTTCAAAATTATAAATAACATACAAAGCAAAAAACCATTGTTAAAAAACAACAGAAAAACTTTCAAAAAATGTATTATAGCTCCTTTCTTTTATTTAATTTTTCAATCAACTTATAGTTGTCATTAGTTTAAAAAAAATTTTAAATGATGAAAGATCAATAGAAAAAACTGCTAAGGTTGACGGAGAAATACAATTTACGGTTCAATTATTGCCACACCTCAATTCATTTAATTTCATTAAGCGTCGCAATGCCTAATATATTGCAATATTTAGTCGTTAGTCGTTTTTAGGAAAAAAAATATTTTCGTTATTTTTTCATAAAAGTACATCTTTTTCTTAAAATATTCAAAAGAATGTAAAAACCCTTTAATGTCGAGTTTCAAAAAGAAAAAACACTTAAAAAAAAATATTTTTTAAAAATCCAAAAAATATTTTTTGGAAAATTTTGGTAAAAAACATCTTTATTTCTTAGAAGCTTCTTTATAAGAAAAATGATTGAAAACAGAAATACCGTTTTGAAAAAAAATAAACGAAAATAAAAACCATTTTTTGACAAATGGTTTCCTTACCAAAGGTAGCCTTTGCTTAAAAGAAATATTGAATTTTGTTTAAAAAAGAAGTTTTGAAGTCGTTTTTGAAGAAAATAAGATTTTGTTAATATAATAAATTCAAGATTTTGTAAAATTGCTTAAAAAATATGTATGGCAGGTACCGTTATTTTCGGTTCTAAAAAAGAAATGAAAAAATTGTGTAGGGGAATCACCAAAAATCACTAAACCAACAAAGTTTTAAAAAATTGATCCAGCCGTTTAGGCTGTTGCCGAATCAGACAGACAGACAGAATTGTGAGAATCACTTTTTTCGTCTTCCCCATCATCGTAATGACAAGCCTGATCAAATTTCAAGACGTCTTGTTTTACAAAATTTGACAATTGCAACAATTGTTGCAAAAAATTGGGGAAAAATATACAACGGTTGCATAATATTCAAGGGATTTTTAAGAACTTTGAAAAACAAAATGAAAATCTTTGAATGAAGTATAGGTACCTATAGGGGGCCAAATTTTATATTGTAACAGCCTTATTAATAAGATTTCAGAAATACTCGGTTCAACCTCCGAATAGTTTAACCAAGTTGAAGCACTTATTCCGTCCGTACGCCTTTCGTCAAACAAATCCTTATTTTTAAATATTTATAAAATATTTTCTGAACCATTTTAGCTAGGCTCTCCTTGTATCATAAAAATGACCAATCTAAGACTCTGGTTATTAAAAACGTAAATAAACCCTAGATGATTTGTACAATTATTCATTTCAATTAATTGTTATTGGTGGATTTTTTTTAAAGGATAATTTAAATAAAAGATAATGTTCTTAGGAAAAAAAAGATAAACAAAATTTCGTTAACACTCCTTTTTGTAAATTTCACACGATGTCATGTCTAAATGACATTTAGATATACTAAAACGGCCTTGTACCTCCTATGAACCAGCCTTACTTCGCATCTATTCCTCGTGTATTTTTTTTATAAATAAACTTGTCAGGATTAGAGGCGTTGTAAATTCGGAGTAACTTCACTTCTTCGCTAGAACAAGTTTATAAATTAGGCTGTTTAATGTTTAGATATAGGCCGTTTTCGAAAACGTCATCAGCGTCAAAAATGCATTTGCAGAATGTTTTTTAACGCAAACTGCTAAAGTCACATGTTCGAAAACACTACATGCGGTTCAGCTGCACAGTAAACAAATCGAGGCGACGATACAAAAAAATTGAGAAACCGCAGAGCGTGTTCGTAAATATAAAATGCGTTTGCGAGTAAATTGAATAACGTTCATAAAACCGATTTTGTGTAAGACAGGACGATTGCATATGATGATTGCAATCTGCGTCAAAAAATGACGATCATTTGACGATCAAATTGACTTTGATTTGACGTTTTCGAAAACGGCCATCGATAGTTTACTAACATTTTCCTAATATTAAAAACTTTTTTACTTGTTTAATACTAAAAATTATTCCAAAAAACTAAGCAAACACAACTTTTTTGACATTTGAAAAACTTATAATGTCATTTTACAATTTTAAGTAGATATGTTAATAGATTTTCGAGAAATTTTGCCTTAATGAAAGGCCAGCGAAAGGTTAGAAATAGTTTAACAATTCGATTAAAACTGTCTCTTTGACAAAGTATTACATTAAAATGGGTTGAACGTCATACTAATTTGCCTTAAGTCCTTGCACCATTGATTTCTTTATAAAATCATCATTTTAAAATATAAGAATCAGTTAGCAAAACCTTTTTCATTCTCTTACCCCCAGTTTCACAGTGGGAGTTTAAACTCTACTTTTGGTTTAAACTGTAACTCAGCAAAACAATTGAGCTCAGTGCAAGGTTTGATGATCGAGACTGTGAAACTGGGGGTTAGATTTATTAGATATTAATTCAAACTTGTAAAATTGAAAAGCATCAATCAGACACCTTTGAGTGGGAGTTCTGATCGCTCATAAGTAAAGCTATTGTACATGTCTATCAACAAACAATAAACCCTCGCGATCGATTTTATTAATTGAGACCTCCACGAACTAAAACCTCAGTTGGGAAATCCAAAATCAAAACAAACCAATCAACGACCATGTTTTTTTTTTGCTTACAAAAATTTCCATTTTATCTTAAAGCAGCGACTCTTATGACTTCTCAAATCGAACGAAGCTGATATTCTACCAATAATAATAATTATGATGAACATGAATCGGATCTCACAGTTGGTGCAATCCAGCGATCATGCTGAGCCTAAGTCAAGTCAAAGGATCCAAATCCAAGTTAATCAAACAATAGATCGGGATCAGATCAGAGAGCTCAATATCTCATAAATCTTTGTTCGAATTGAATTGATTGAGGGATTGGAATTGGATTTTGAAGAATTTAGTTATAGGCGCACTCTCTGCTCGTGAAAGATGATGTCTATGGTGTGCTATTAAAGCCTTGTGAGCTACGCGCCGTAATGCCCGTAATCTGTTAACACAAAAAGGGCGTGAATAATCGTGGGAATACGCTATTTGTTTGATGTTGATGTTGATGTTTTCATTTTTTGTTTTTCTTGTATTTTTATTTCTTCGTGTAGATTTGGCTTTTCTTCTCGTAGTCAATTTTTTACTTGCGATATAGGTACTATAGGGCAAGTTTTGGATTCGTGCAAAAAAAAAATTTCGAGATAACAATCAAACATGACATTACGATGATAGAGAACACGAAAAAAGTGGGTGGCAGAATTCTGTCTGTCTGTCTGTCTGTCTGTCTGTCTGTCTGTCTGTCTGTCTGTCTGTATGTACCTCAACCTACAGCCTAAGCCGCTGAAGCGATTTTCTTCAAATTTTGAACTTAAGGTTTTTTTGTAACTCTCCAGAGGGGAAATTGAAATTTTTTTTTTAGCTCAAAAAATAACGGTACTTGCCATACAACCGTTAAGGAAAAGCTTATTTATCTCAAAAACGGCTCCAACGATTTTGATAAAAAAAAATTAGTGTATTATTATAGATATGATATACCTTTTAGTAAGAAAAAAAATCACCAAAAACATTTATTAACGGTACCTGCCATATAACGGTTTTTTTGATTTTTGATTTTCTCATTAACCGCTCATCCGATTTCAATGAAATTTTTTGCATAAAAGCTTTGTTAAAATATAAATATTACTGCATACCAAAATTTTTGAAAAAATAAATTTTGGATTTTTAAAAAAAGATTAAAATTTTTTTTTTCAAAATTCAATATTTCAAAAACGGGTTGATGAATTGTTTTGAAATTTCAGTTTTAAATGTATATTAATATATACTCAAAACTGGCATACCAAATTTTTTTTTGAAAAATGTTACAAAAATTTTATATATAAAAAATTAATTTTTAAGAAAACGGCTCCAACGATTTAAAATTTTTTTTTTTCATATATTAATACTTTTTCAAGTAATCAAATGACATACTTTTTTTTGAGCTCTAAGTTATTTATCAGGCTGTTTATACAATTAATAGAACGATTTAAATGCTTTTTATACTTTTTCTATAATTACTTGAATATTTTTTAAAGTTCTTAAGCCCCACACAACTTGAACATAAGAGCAAGTACGTGCGATCCAGTCGTGCATTTTATTTCATTTGTTTTTTTGTTGCAAATCAATTAAACTTGACCGTGAGATGGTAATGATGAGCTAGGTGGTATAGCAAGTAATAAATATAGTGTTGTATAGATTAATTAATTATATTTACCTCCCATTGGTTTGTTGGGGTGCGCCTAACAATTTAATTCAACCGAACCGTGACCATGGAAATAGACAAAGTAGGTATCAGTTGGTTTTGATATCGTAGAGTGCTTAAGCGATTTACAATAATTATTAAGATATGAGAAGCTTCAGAGATGAACTTAGCTATATGGAACTTGAAAACTCAATCATTTTACGACGAGAGACATTGTTCAAAACTTCAATCGGTAAAGAGTGTCTAGGTTGAGAGCTGATGGAGAGAGATTAATCTGTATAAATCATTTATCCTTAAAGTAATATAAATAAAATTGGGTGGTGCGACAGCTCATGGAGAACCAGGGCCTAGTGACTTACAACTCACAACCATTCCTGTGTGCGTGTTTGTTGGTAGGAATGGAGGGGACCTACAGTTGTTTGCCGAGTCCGGAGGATTTATCAGTTCCCCGCAAGAGGCAGTACTTCGAACAAAACATTTCTGTTTTTAGGTGGCACGGCTGGGAATCGAACCCACACCTTCGGCATGACAGTCCTACGCACTGTCCTTAAATAATAATGAAATTAGACCAAATACGTGCAACTCAGCTGGGCACTTTATTCTATGATAAAAAAACAATTTTTCTAACAGGTATAGAAGGTATGAGTATCACTCCAATTGTAATTATTTTAACAAGTTTTTTTTTTTTCTTATAACAAAACTCACTCACATGTCACGAACTTTTCCAACAGAATCCTCAAAAACCCAAAAAGTACCTCTGCGACTATGCAGACCAAGACAATTATTTTCTATCACATTCTGTATTTCATCCCAAAAATCAGCCCAATTTCAATGGCAATATGGCTTCTTGGTTATATATGACTTCTGACTCCATAACTCATCTCAACCCCAAAAGTCATGTTAATTTCATAGAATAATGAAAATGGAAACCGTAATTTCATTTTCATTAGTCTAAGAGAGAACTCGAGAAGTTTGAAGAAGACGTCTTGTTCTTTTGCCATCATCCAGGTTTCGCTTCGTAAAACTTTTTGAATAATGAGATTTAAGACGACCGACGCGACGCTCAACAACAAATCTAAGCGGTCACTACTGATTCGTCCTCATCGTTTTCCTTGTTCAACAAGGCTTCAGCTCCATTCTTGATGGTAAAACACAAAAATTAAATTCTAACTTTATTCACAGGTGACCAATTTTAGCCAAAAGACAAACCTAAAAGTGCACCCGGGGTATAAAAACTTTAAAGAACAAACCAGTTTGCTCATGAGGAAAGACCAAACTATTGGCTTATTTAAAACAATGTTAAATGGAACTGGGGAATGATGGTTCTTATGAAAAAAGTGATGCGCAGCATTTAGTTTTGAGGAATTTAAATGTTTGCTAATTAGGATTTATCAGTCTTTATATTTTCCCTCTCTACGGATATGAATTTGTTTTGAATGTTTAAATAGTTTCACCACAAGAATTCTGGTTGGTATTATTTTAATTTTAAAGCTTTGGTTCCCATAGATATATCCTTCCTTAAGCGTCTTTCATTTATTTCTCACAGATTTTTTTTATAGGTTTATTGCTTCCTCTTTGACTATGCCACGAAAAGGAATTGTCATATCCGCCGTTACATGTAGGTATAAGCCTTTATAAAGAGTGCGATTTCCTGCTATCAAAGTCATGCAAACATGTAGGTAGCAGCCCATCAAAAAGGCAAGCCAAACCGACAATCGCAAGTTGTGTCTCGTGCGCAACACATACCTCATTATACAAATCGCCATCATAGTGACGTTACTTAAAATGTATTCAAAAATGCAATTTTTTCCTGCCATGCCAGCCCGAACTTTGACGTCCGTCCACACCACCATCACCATCACCATTTTTATTTTTTACTGCACAAACAAATACAACCGATGAATGACTACGTGAGTTGACTCAACTTAAGCGGACCTTCCGTTCAATTGCTGTTGCTGCTAAAGCAACAGAGTAATTTTCCAATTGACAACGATTAAGGAAAATAATTTTCACTTAAATGAAAATGATGATTAAGTAAAGTTTAAATATAGTAGCGGTCGGAAAAAAAAATGATGATATCAAACTGGTGAGTCAGGATGCAATGTTGTGATTTAAAATAGCTTCTTAAAGCCTTTAATTCATAATAAATAAAGTATTTAACTTGAATAATAGTTGTTCATTTCTCGAATTGCAAAACTGTAATTTTATTTAGTTCACCTGAAAATTTTTTTTCTAAAAATATAAGTTTTGAAAAATATAAGGGAGATCAAGTGAAATAAAATGCACGACTGGATCGCACGTACTTGCTCTTATGTTCAAGTTGTGTGGGGCTTAAGAACTTTAAAAAATATTTAAGTAATTATAGAAAAAGTATAAAAAGCATATTTAAATCGTTCTTTTAATTGTATAAACAGTCTGATAAATAACTTAGAGCTCAAAAAAAAGTATGCCATTTGATTACTTGAAAAAATATGAATATATGCAAAAAAAAATTTAAAATCGTTGGAGCCGTTTTCTTAAAAATTAATTTTTTATATATAAAATTTTTGTAACATTTTTCAAAAAAAAATTTGGTATGCCAATTTTGAGTATATATTAATATACATTTAAAACTGAAATTTCAAAATAATTCATCAACCCGTTTTTGAAATATTGAATTTTCAAAAAAAAAGTTTGAATCTTTTTTTAAAAATCCAAAATTTATTTTTTCAAAAATTTTGGTATGCAGTATTATTAATATTTTAACAAAGCTTTTGTGAAAAAATTTTTATTGAAATCGGATGAGTGGTTAATGAGAAAACCAAAAATCAAAAAAACCGTTATATGGCAGGTACCGTTAATAAATGTTTTTGGTAATTTTTTTTCTTACCAAAAAGTACACCATGTCTACAATAATAGACTGATTTTTTTTTATCAAAATCGTTGGAGCCGTTTTTGAGATAATTAAGCTTTTCCTTAACGGTTGTATGGCAAGTACCGTTATTTTTTGAGCTAAAAAAAAAATTTCAATTTCCCCTCTGGAGAGTTACAAAAAAACCTTAAATTCAAAATTTGAAGAAAATCGCTTCAGTAGTTTAGGCTGTAGGTTGAGGTACATACAGACAGACAGACAGACAGACAGACAGACAGACAGACAGACAGACAGACAGACAGACAGAATTGTGCCACCCACTTTTTTCGTGTTCTCTATCATCGTTATGTCATGTTTGATTGTTATCTCGAAATTTTTTTTTTGCACGAATCCAAAACTTGCCCTATAGTACCTATATCGCAAGTAAAAATGATAACAAAAATTGGTAGATGCTTTATCGAGTGGTCAAATTGAATGAAATCCCAATTTTTCTATGTAAATTCCTAAATAAATACAAAAATAAATAATAAAGTTACAATTATTCCAGGAATTTTATTTTATTTGAGAAATAAAAATCGGTAAAAATAATCTTTTTATCGAGTTTTAGCTTTAGGCCAAAGAAAATTGCATTTAAAATATTTTGTATTTAAATGTATTTCTCTTTTTAGAGGTACAGCGTTCGAACTTTACTCCAATTGGAGCAAAACTAATACAATTTTGCCGAAGAAAAAAAAATCTACTCCTCCACTCCAATTTTTTAAGACCTACTCCTTTTTTCCACACTTAAAAAGTCTTTAGTCAAAAGACATGAAATTAAAGGAAAATTGTGTTAATCAATTTTTTTGTTAAAAACTCCTATTTTGTTTGTTAAATATTTTTTTTGTTAAAAGTATAGTTTTTGAAAGCTTGAGTTTTTCCTTCGTTTTCAAATCTACTTCGAAATTTTGGATTTACTCCACTTTACACACATCACAGCACAGTGGGTACCTCTATGGGACAAAATTGAAAAAATTAAATGTCATTAAAGTTATGATAGTTTAAAGAACCATATTTCGTTAATTTTCGGCTTTAAAAAAAAACGAAACATCTGTTTTGACTGACCGTTTTGTCTTTGGTAGGTGCTGGTTATCAATGCGGAGCTAAACGTAATTTTGTAATTGATAAATGGCTTGAAAGTCGGGGAAATAATCCAATATGGTCAACACAAGCCAAATCCAAACCCTATTTATTTTAAACTAAATTAGTGTTTATTTATTATTTATTTATATTTTATTCAATTAAGCAAACAAATAAGACTAGAATTATAAATTGAATAAAAAGTTTTTAATAAATAAAAATAACACTTCAAAAATACCCATATTTCAACAATTTTTGTATGAGCTGCTTGTTCAAAGAGGCATTTTCTACATACATACTCTGTTTAATATTTTGCAATTTTTTTGGAAACGGTTTAATAAACAAGATGTTAGTCAAAAATAACCTCAAAGTGGACGTGGTAAATATCTTGCACAGTTATTTTGTTTGCATATTTTTACGGCAACTCGATTCGTTTTCTGAGAAATTGTTTCAAAAATCATCATTTTTTGAAGAAAACGACTTCAAAAGTGGGCGTGGTAGGTATTTTATCTTCATCTTTTCAGAAGAACACATTCCTCATTTATATCAATCTTGACAATTAGAAGACATTTTTATAAAATTGCTGATAAAAATTTCATTCAAATGGGGTGACACGTTAAGATTTTATAGATTTATGACCACCTCTCCATACAACCTGAGGTTTGAAACCTGCCGGGGAGCCTGTAAGTTAACGAACAACAAACATACAAAATTGATCTTGTTTGCTTAATACCTACCTAATTCCGAGAAACAGTTATTCGCCTTAAAGCATTTATGGTTGTTCTTGACCTCCATTGAAATGTGTGGTGTGTGGTAGAGACATGATTACTCCATAAAATTAATTAAGTCTTAACATCCACCTTACATCAAGGTTAGGTAGGGTAGAAGGGCTGACAGTTGATCTTGTTACCGTCACTCTTAGATCTATGTAGATCCGTTGTGATACACTAGGAAGTTATATCACAATTAATGTAAAAACCTATGTGTTCTGCTAGCAGTCAAGCCATATAGAGGCATTGACGAAGCTCAGAAGGCTATTAGCTGAAGTTCTGAAAAGTTCGCTTAAGTTGTCATAGAAATGACTCCCTAGGTGTTTATTTCTTGAATGACAGAGTGCTGGACAGTGACAAAGTAAGTGTAAGGTACAGGGTTGCCACTCCTAGAAAAGTTGAGCGCAGTAGATTCTTTAAAAAGCTGCAGTAGATTCAATTTGTCCGCAGTAGATTTTTTATTTAACAAAAAAAAAAACAATAATCGGTTTCTTAAGACTTCTTACTCTTAGTCTTAAAAGTAATTGATTAATCACTCAATTGGTTTCTATATACCCACTTTCCACTTTCTTGAAAGAGCTCTAGAACCTCAGGATAGTCTGACATTGTCCAACAACTGTTGCTGACATTATTTTCCTAACACAAAACAAAATTTTCCAGAGTTTTTACATTTATTTTGTTTTGTAATTTATTTTACTAGGCTTCCAGTCGAAAACTTTCGCTCTGCAGCAGCATTACTTGAGGGAGTAAACAGAAAATCAACATATACTCAAAAAGTTCAACACATATTTTTCCTCAAGAGCGTTTATTGCATCGAGTGTATCAAATCAACATTTTGAACAGCCTAAACGATCATAATATTTACATAGAAGTTCTTGGTTCCCTAGTAAGGACCTCCACAAGCTATTTAAATTTTCTTTATTAGGCGTTTTTCTTTTTCAATTCAGAATAGAAATAGAGCTCTAAACAGAGTCCGAGCATGTCGAGCATGTTCTGAACTTCATCTGAACAAGTGTGTTCTGAGCGCTCTGAACTATTTTTGAAACACACCTGAACAATAGCTGTCAAATGCAATGTGTTCAGCATTGAACTCTGCCTGCTCAGTTATTTTATTCTGAGCTCATAGAGCGCGCTCTGAACAAGCTCAGAACACGGTCAGAACGAAAAAAGAAACACAAATTTGTAGCTCTGAGCGCTTAGAGCTAAAAAAGAAACACAATTTTTTGTTTGACAGTTCAGGCTCTGCTCTGAACTAAAAAAGAAAAACGCCTATTGCAATCGGTAAATGGAAAGTATTCTAAAATACAAATTTTGATGGCATATCACCATCGACCACTAATTTTGCATCTATGTACTTCAGCAGTTAAATTTTTTTTACCGTTACAATCGAAACTTACAGCGGCTTAATTTTTGAATGGTTTATTACATCTGCTCGGGAGAAGATTTATTTTGTATTTATAAAAAAGCTATAGTAGATTGGATTTAGTGGCAGTAGATTTATTTTTTGCGCAAAGTGCAGTAGATCTACTGCAATTGCAGTAAAATGGCATCCCTGGTAAGGTATCGTGCTTTTTTATTGCTGTACCCTCTTCAGACGTCATCAGTACATAGCCTCATTTTCAATTTGTGGTATCCCAGTAGCTTGTGTCCGGTGATAATGCTGACAAGGGAACGAAGATGTTTCTTGTTCATTTGCAGAATTTTGTCTGTTCTCTGCTTATTGAGATTTGGCCATAACTTTCTAAACAAGTTTCGAGCAGGTTCAATCTCTCGTTGGTTTTTTTCTAATATTTTATTACCAATATCCTGTTTGATGTTACAGGTTGGTACTTTAATATGTTGTTCGGCTTAACTTGAATCAAGCGACGGTCCCGTTCTTGTCAGCTCATCAGCTCTTTCGTTTCCCTGTATATCCTGTACAACCCTAAAAAACTTTATAAATAATTAAAAATGATTGACAACCTCCGATTTACAAAATGATGTTCACTTGAAATTAGTTCTTTGTTTGTTTAAAGTATCTATACTTAGTTTAAATAGAGATTGTGAAAAACTCGGCTTTAATATTGTGCTTCGGCTGATTTTCATTAAGGCCCTAGTCATCCGACCTATGATATATGATGGTTTTCTTGTTAGTGAAGAATTTTTGCGGAACTTGTTGTGGATTCTTGGAACAAAGTTGAAAAGGAAGCCGACCGTAAAGAACAGGAAAAATAGTCGGGTGTTCGTGGGGATTAATAATGTTGTTATCTTTGTGCATCAAACTGTGTTAATCCATTAGAATTCATGAATTTATTTTTAGCATCGTACTTAATCGTTTAAAAATTTGCGCCATTGATTTTAATATAGAACGCAATACGTACCTCTATGTACTTTCCAAAATGTTAAACAAGTCACGTTTATCTGCATTTAAAAGAATTTTCAGAGCCTAAAATTTAAATAATATTATTTCCCATTGGTATACAAAACATTCCCACCAGACGCGTCTACGAATTGCAATTAATTTATTAAAAATAAAAAATCATCCTTTTTTTCGACAGAAACAATTTATCAAGTAACGCACTGACCCTGAAATCCATTATGAATGAGAAAACTAAATAAAAACTTAATGCGAAACCGAAAATCTATTACAAATTCAGTAACGCCCCCTTAATCAAGGGCGCGAATGCATCGTGCGCCATCGCATCGTCCTCGTCCATCGTAGTCGACATAGTCGTTGGTGTATATTCTTATGCGGCAAGGCAATGCAATTTCGCAGAAAGCGCGAAGCTCTTAAAGAACCCATATATGATGACAAGCCCAAGGGCTTGTGCTTGTGTATAGTTGGAAACGGAATCATCGCGATATGGAATTCCTATCACAAATGAATAACATTGCCCATATACACCACAACCATCATCATCACAGAAGACCCGAGTCTGGTGCGCTCTGCGAAATAATTAAAATTCCTGATCTCGCTCCAAAGTTGATCCTGATGTGATCTGCATAAGCAACCAACATCAACAAACAGGTAAAGGTGCTCCGTGCTGGCTGACTCTGGGAAATTCTAATTTAGGAGTTCTCTGTTTCAGCAAAGAAAATAACAACAAAAAAAGAACTAAACGATTCTTCTTCTCCAATTTATGCATATACTATATTATTTTTAATTGATCCAACATCGGGATCAGCAGCATTGCCAGTTGCGTATTATTTTAGAAACAAATGTTGTACATATCGGTGACTTAAATAGGAAATCTTGAAATTTGTGATAGATTGGGTTGCGCATTTCCAGAGTTAGGGCTCAGTAAAATAAGCGTTTAATTTTAGTTTTCACATTTTTCTCCATTGCCATATTGGAGAGAATTTTATATGGTTGGTAAGATATTGCTTTTTGATTTGGAACAGTCAAAAACACTTGGAAGACATATTTCATATTGAGACGTCATCGACTCTCAAAGAAATTTAAAGCTTAATATTTTTTTTAAATTAAAAAGTTATACCTAAAATAAAAAGACTGGCAACACTTTTCAAGAAAGATCCTTTTTTGTTGTTTTTAACAAAACAAGCTGCACAAAGTAGATTTATGCATCTAAAGCTGGTTCTGTGCTTAGCACAGGTTCACATCACACAACTCCTGCAGCATCCACGCAACTTTCCCAGGATATGGGATACTTGGGGGCTGATGTTCTCGGAATGTTATTTTAGTGTGCCCATAATGCTCGGAAGATATATTAAAATTTTATGCAAAAATCAAAGAACTCTCCGACAGATATACGTTACCCAAGCTGAGAGAGATTCATTTGAAACAAATCGTCTTGTTAATGAACTCATTTGTGGCGAGGGACTATATGCAGGGACCACCAAATTGTTTTAGACTCGAACGTTTGCGTTCCTAATTCCCAATCATATCTTGTTTTTTTTTTGTCCTCCCTGAAGAGGCTGATTTAAAATATGACTTCGAAAATAAAAATCGAATGCCATTCTAGATGGTGCTTTGTTTTTTGCTTTAGATATACATTTTGGGAAGTCAAGCCGGCGCGTCGAGACGTCTCTGAACTTTTGTAGAACACTGCATGCATGCCGTCATCTGACGAGAGATTTATGGTCACACTGAAGGAAGAGCTTCTTATTCTGAGATAAATTTAAATTGGTTCAATGCCCATCAAATGGTTTATGGGTTTTTGCGGTTGGGTCGAAGCCACAGAGCGCACTGCGTCACAACACACATACACACATTCAGCTCTCCCGACTCGACCTAGTGACTTATGTACCCGCAAAATTAAATTTGATTATTATTGGATTATGGCGAAATTGTGTTCATCTAATAAGCTAATTAAATTATTCCAATTGGGACTATAAATATTTTTTTTTTCTATTTGGGAATGTTGTGCATGTGTAGGTTTAGATATAAAACTATGCAGGGAAAGACCACAGGAGTATTTATGAATTAGATAAGCTAAATTGTTTATGAATTGCGGTAAAATATGGTGTCATAAAGAGCACTTATGATGAGGTTTTTTTTTTTTAATCAGCCACAATGGTGTAAAAAACTTCTGTATGATAATTCGTTTAAAGAGAAATCGGCTAGATCATTATTTCTGACATACAAATTATTAAAGTTCAACTCAAACGTTTGTCTTTTTTTTCTCCGGCAAGCTTTGTATGAAATAAGTGCTTATGTAGCGTATTGAATAGACATGAAAAAGAGGGGTATAAAGGAACAATTAGATGCAAAGGTTTTATGATTGAATATGTTTGTTTGGCCCATAAAAATGCTTAAAACCGAAAATACTTCAAAATGCACCCATGCGTTTCTGAGTGAATGGTCACACTGGCCACTTTTCAATATGTTTGGTATAACTCAGACACTAAGCCGAATTTGACAATTTTACTCTTAAAACTTTTTGTTCAAATCTGGATCAAATATCTGATGGCTATGGCTCCCGATCCAATCCATGGAGGGTCTCTGCCTGAAATATTGCGGTCTTCCATTGGCTGCGGTCCCTCGCACGCTCCCTACAGTCGTCGAGATCAAGTGGAAGTGCTCTTACGGCTTTAACCACCTGGGTCCCTGTACTGTAGCGGAGGTTCGGGCTTCCTGGTCGTCTTCGAAGATTTTCTTGGCTGGAGCCTTATTGTCCATTCGTTCGATGTGGCCGAGCCAGTGTAGTCGAAATGCTTTGGCTCTTTGGACAACATCCACATCTTGGCTCAGCTCATACAATTCACGATTGAATATTCTCCTTCATTCGCCCTCTCCGCATATAGGACCTTATATCCGCCGAAGAATTTTTCTCTAAAAATTGGCCAGTATCAATTCCCCATTTTTACTTATCATCCAGCACTCGGCGCCGCGGTAGAGTAGATCTGGTAAAATTAGCCTTTTATATAGCGTGCAATCTGTCTTTAAAAAAAAGGAGCTTTGAACCCATTTGTTAGGCCTAACCGAAGTAGCAGCGGTTCGCCAGGGTAATTCTTCGTCAAATTTCCACTAAGGTCTTGTTGGAGGAATTAATGTCTTTTCCCAGGTAGGTGAACTCCTTGATTACCTCAAAGCTACTGCTACCAAAATTGACGTCTTGTCCTAGGGGATGGGCAGATGAGGCTTTGTTTGTTGATAGCATATACTTTGTTTTGTCCTCATTCACTTCGAGACCAACGCGTTTCACCTGTTCATCAATAGCTGTGAATGCTTCAAGTGCAGCTCTCTTGGAGCGGCTGATGATGTCGATGTCGACCGCATAGCCAAACAGTTGAGAAGACCTTTTGAAGATAGTGCCTTCCATGTTAACACCACTCTTGCGTACTATCTGCTCTAGAACTCGGTTGAAGAAATCACATGACAACGCATCTCCTTGTATAAACCCTGTACACGTCTGGAATTACTCGGATGAGCTGTTACCAATTCGCATGTTGCACCGCGTATTTTGCAACGCGTCATGCGGCATAGCTGGATCAGTTTTATTGGGATCCCGAGTTTCGACATCGGCTATCTGAGCCAGCAGATTTGTTGTTCTTAAGCTTGTGGATGGCTTTCTTAACCTCTTCAGTACTGAGCACTAGAACTGGATATTCATTGACTGATCTCTTGCTTTTTTGTTCTCCTATCGATTCCTCTACATAATGTCCATTAAGTAGTTGCTTAAAATGCTGCTTAAACACATCTACAATTTCCTGTATTTCGGTGACTAGGTTCCCTTCAATTACGTGGCGATTCTATAATGCCAGTTGCTTGGCTGTTATGTAGAACCGGCGGGTGTTGGTGGCGTTGCTAGACTCCTCGAGATACCTGAGCTGAGAGGCTGCGGATGCTCTTTTCTCTCTGCGCAGGGTTTTTTTTCTCTTACTTCTCTTTCCACGGTATTGCTCTTTTGCTGCTCTTGTTTTCCGCTGCAGAATTTTAATTCGCGCATTTTCCGTCCCCTGCTTCAATACCACGCATTCACCATCATATCACGGGTTCTTTTTTCTTGGTGGTTGATAGAATATGGTGGTATCGGCCTTCTCCTTAATGATATCGCAATACTGATTCTACTAGTTCAATCAAGCACTAAGATGGCGTTCTTTTTTTTCACCTCAAACTATCGAGATTTTTTTTTCTCAATTTTTATTTACAATCTTCTTAAACCCTCAGCTTCTTGACCATACAAGCAAGTACGTGTGACCCAATCGTGCGTTTTATTTATTTCTGGACACTTTCAATTTTGACAACCTACGCGTGCGCAGTATATTACCTTAGATTTGTGTACTGTGAGGAACATATAAAAGAGAAGAAAGATAGAGAAAGGGAGGGAGAGAGCGTCTCTAGGGGACTTGCCCGATAATCTTTGTCATTATTTGTTTTGAAAAGAAAAGTTCAAACACATTGATTAAGAAGTCCTAAAGGTCTATAAAATAACTAGCTGTTACCCACACTTTTCTGGGCCAAAAGCGTCTTAACACCTATTTCACGACATAATTTCCTTTAAGGAGATATTTAACTAGAATCCGTCCATCTGTTCGACTGTATTTGATAGAGAACATCCAAACTAGCAATTTTAATATAGGTAGGATGTGGATGATTAATATAAATTAAAATTATTTCAATAAATATACAATAATTCTTAGCTGGAAAATAATAAGAAACAATTTAAAATGTAATAAGTTGCCTCACGACACATGTGTGTTGATGAAAAGTATCATACAAGGTGCGTATAAGGAACTTTCATTTAAAACTAATTGAGTACTTCCCTACATCTAATATCATTTTTAACATATTTCTTCTGCTTTTCAAAATAACAAGCATTCAGTTTAAATCCTTGCCTCAAAAGGTTCCAAGAAATTGAACAAAAATGCTCGTGTAAGTAGTTGAAATTTAATTAAAGCAAACTTTAACGTTGACTCCCGTTGTTAACATCCTTATCATCATCATCGTCATCATCATCGTCATCATCATTGCCATCACTACAGCCGTTACAAACTGAAAAACTTACCACTTACAAAAGTCTTTTTAAAAGTCTACTTTAAGCTCGAGTATAGTCGTGTAGTAGAGTTTCTTTTTTTGTTTCTTTTCGCAAAAAGCAAAAAGTTTAGTTACAGAAAGTCGACTTAAAAACTGTGTGTAAGTAATGAAAGTTCAAATTTAATAAAAAAAAAAAAAACCCACATCCACCCAGTTCACAGAAAAGTGATACAGACTCTCTGGAACAGTGCTGGTTTGTAAATTCGGAATTGGAATCTTCGGTGTTTCTTTCGAGTCTTATTAAAATCCATTACCTTCTGGCATTGCATCCGCAATTCGCATGCAACTTCAGTACGTTAATTATTGGAAGTGGATTTTCGCAGGGAAATTGAAACTCACGGTCCAATGTTTCCATTTGGGTTTTGTTGGCCTTTTGACAAAGTATTGCTGCTGCTACTATGCCACACAACTAAAAGTGGAAGAAACTCAATGTGCAGGTCTATATTTAATGTGGCAAAGAGGTGTCCTCAGGCAAAAATATAGCTAGCGCAGGACGGACGCACTACTTGACGAGAGTCTCGAACGAAAAGTAACAGAAGCATCACCTGGCTTGGGTTTATTCCTGGTTGTGTAGTGGTAAAACGGGTATGGGCTTTGGCTTTTGCATTGGCAGGAAAATGTGCTTCAACTGAATGCGCAACTCTTATTCTCGGGGATGTTAAGTCCTCGGGCTATTTGGAAATTACAACGACCCGGACAATGATTTGCATTGTATCTTGAGTATGGTGCAGCAACAGCATCAGGACTTTTACCATCTATCTTCCTAGTATATATAGTCATCCTCGTTGCCATTCTATGAGCTGAATGAAAGCTTTGTTTCAGTTGCACCTTTTTGTAATACTTTTGTTGAAGCCACACCACCATCAAAACAAATGCTCGTTGTGTGTTGTGTATTGTGTGGGAGAGCTGGAACGAAAATGGGTCAATTTGAAATCGCTTATCTCTTACAAGCATATACAAGATACGGTGAAGGGGGACCACGGCCCGGGGGCGGATTGGCATGCGGGAGGACAATGCTGGGAAAACAATGTGTGTCGTTAGGTTGTTGCTCTTCACAACGACCCATTGAGGGTCTTTTTGTTGCTGGCTGATATTGTCTTCCCTGGGTTTTTCATACTCACAGTAGCAGAAGCAGCACTCCAAAATGATTGGAATCACGGAGAGAATGAATATTTCATTGTGGCATAAGATAAAGGGGCATCTTGTGAGGTGAATGCTAAAAAAAAAGATGGCAAATATTGAGAATACTTACCCTATTCCTACCTACATACAAACATACCTTACCGTAACCATTGGGACAATTTTAACAAGATTTTGTTTGGCCAACAAGAAATATAATATTGCATAGTAATGAAGTCCTCTGAGTCCACTTGTAGAACGTTTCAATGAATATTCAGATAAAAACAAGTATTCTGCTTGTTTTTTGTATTATATTTGAGGAGGACGAAAATAATTTGGTTATTTTCTTCTTCAAATCTGGTTCGTTTGTTCTTAATTTGTATTGTTTTCCTCTGCACTTCAAAATTTTAAATATGATTTCATAATATCACTGCGAGGGCGTATCGTTTAAATAACAACTAGAACGAAAATTAGCTGGAAATTGCTTCGTTTCATAATAGATATAGCAATTGACCAGCCAATAAAGGTTTTCACCTCAAAAAATTCAACAGCTTTGAAACTAGGCACACCTATTGAGAATGGTCTGATTATGAATTGGAAAAAAGTTCCCATGACTCTGAGACGAGCTCTAGTGGCAGGAACGTGCAACATTTTTATTTTTTCGTCTTTCATCTTCATCTTAGAAATTATTTGTCATATCAAAATTATCTACAATATAGATTATGACCAAATTTTTAATATTTAAAATTATTTGGCTCCAAAAATTAGTACTTTTCTTTAACTGCTTAAAAAATGCTTCATTTTAGATGCTCTAGTGACGGCTCTAGTGCCTACGTTTTAAGAGTTCGACTATGCAAGCATCTTAAAATCTTGAACAATATTACCACAATATATGGTATGTTTTGTTATTGAAAATTTGGGACAGTTGTTTTACTATGGCTGCCGCAGCTTTCACGATTCTGCTTCGTTCCTCGGATTTTTTCGCCTCATACCAAGAATTCAAAATTTGAAATCCGGCGCTAGTAAAGCAAACTGTTTCATCCTCCAGTACGCCGTCATTTGTTATCACAAGATTTGATATTCTATCATTAACGGAGCCCCTAAGTGAGATTTTGCAGAAAGGAATAATCAACCTTCCGTAGGCATCAGACCTTTGAAAAATATTGATTGCAGCACTTTGCAATGGAAAAACCCATGTAGACGATTATTTTCATGGAGTTTTCTTGAAAGCCACAAAGTTAGCTGAAAAGTAAGGCGTTGCAGTAAGAAAACGCAGAACGTACGGTCCCCAAAGTCATCGAATCAATCATCCATCTCAAAGGTGTGAAGACTACTATACAGTTTCTGCATACATTGCATTAATCGAAAAGGTCACAGAGGATTTGAAGACACGGTGTTCCCAAGAAGTCCTGAAAAGTTTCAATCTCAGCCATGTAGCACCGAAATTGAGCCTTTTCGGGCCAAGAATGTAAAAAATTATAAGAAATGGTAAATTTTAAATGGGTAGGTTAGGTAAGGTTAGGTAGAATTAAGGTAGTAATTAATATTGAAACACTTAACCCATGCCCGTTGTGATACCACATGAAACTTGAAAATCTTTTTTACTCATAAAACCACTACTATGAATGTTTGTGTTTGCCTGATCACTAGGATCGTTATAGAAGTAATCCCTAAGAGGAGCCTTTACCCCTGTGGGGAAGAGCAGGGCAAGTAGAGAGAAGGTGAGAAATCGTTTCTTCCTCTTCCTCGTCCATACAGCTTCTGCAAAAATCGTTTTAATGTACGCTAAGCAACGTTGCATGCCTGCCTATTAAACAGTGTCCCGTTGTAACGCCTACAATAGAGCTGATGGGTAGTCTGTCTAGAGAGTGAAGCGCTTTGAGTGAAGGTTTGGCCATACTTTTGTCCCACCTAATGTTTGTTTTCTCCGAAGCTTCTTGCTTCAGCAAAAGTTTGCACGTAGCGATGGGTATACCAATATTAAGCTTTTCTGGTAAAACGGGTAGTAATGTTCCACTTTTAGTGAGTTCATCAGCTTTACAATCACCTGGGATGTCACTGTGGCCCGGCACCCAACATAGGTGAATGTTAAACTGTTTCGCCATCTCCAACAGAGATGCTCGACAATTAAGGGCTGTTCTAGAGTTTGTAGAGACAGAGTCCAGGGATTTAATAGCAGCTTGACTATCAGAGAAGATGCGGATATCTGAGGTTGATATCACGTTTTATTTGAGCAAAGATAGTATTTCTTCTATCACTAGAAGTTCTGCCTGGAATAGGCTACAGTGATTAGGAAGACGGAATGAGAGACTCAAATTAAGTCTATCAGAGTATACCATCTCTACCAACCCCATCTTCGGTCTTCGATCCATCGGTGTCGAAGTGAATTGATTGATCTTCTAAGAATCTTGAATGGGTATGCTCTGTCATTTTTGAACTTGCCATATTAAAACCTTTAGCCTCTACTTTGATTTGTCTGAGCATTTCTTGAGGTTTTCTTAGCTCAAAAAAAAAGTTATGCAAAATTATCAAAAAGTGTAGATCTTTTTTATTTTTCGATTTTTTAGGTTGGTTCTGTTAACGTTTCCTACTAAAATTTTTCAAAGATGTTTAAGCCTTCCATTTTGATAAGAAGTTTAATTTTGATCAAAAAAAATGATAAGTTTCCGAGTTATACCAAACATATTGAAATGTTGCCAGTGTGACCATCCTTTCAGAAACGCACGTGTGAGTTTAGTAGAATTTTTGGTTTAACAGATAAATTCAATAGCCTTATGTACAAATGTGTATTATTAATCAGAATAGTAAATCAACCTGTATAAAGGTTCACGACTCAAGAACAATCTTTTGATTAACCGCTTTGAAAAAAGTATTTTCTGTAATGTTCAGTAAAAACAGCAAGCTAGCAGCTTTATACGTATCTTATTTTTCCTAGCAAAATTTTGTTATATGTTGAGTTGTGATTTTGACATGTCACTGCTGCATATCGTCGGCTTTCTGTCAAAACCTCACAGGTCTGTTTTGAAAATTTGCTTAGAAGACACAAAAACCTAAATTAAAAAGTAATAAAATGGAATTCTTAGATCGTAAAAGGTTTTTAAACTGGTTGATAGAACCAAAAGGAACCATGATGCAACTACAAAACATTAATTTGGAATTCAGTGATTTGTTTTGATCTGAAATACAATAAAATATCATTTTAAGACTTACGAGGTTTTAACAGAAAGCTGACGATATAAGATAAGACCAATTGGTTCCTAAGTCTGTCGTAGGAAAACTAAATCTAAACATTAAACAAAATAAGAACCGTTATACCACATCATTCTGATGGAAACCATATGTACTTTTTCAATCGTGTTTAAGTTATTCCAGGAACCAAATAAAAGATTTAAAACAAATAGAGATTCTGGATACCTATCATCTGTGTGAACTAATTGCCGTGTTTAAATAAATTTTACGCAAAACTAACCTAACTCAAGAAATTCCTGTGTCATATCACAAATTGACCGACATCCTCGGTTGTTGTGCTTGTTACGTAATAAACCTCTCCCATCATGATTATGGTGCTCATTCCATTGCATTATTGAATACTTGAACATACCATGGGAAGAAACAGTCGTCAAGACACTCAACAACGACTCCCGATCAACCAGATCGTTGGCAGATATATATTCAAAAGACGTCACGCTAATTTGTAAATTAGTCGCGCACACGCGTTCAACGTTGAACCTCATCTAAACGTAGTAAACGAGTGAGTATAGAAAACTGCCCCAAGGAGCTAAATAAAACCCAACCTGAAAGTAATAATGCAACTTTACTGGTGAATCCACTATTCCAACCACTGAAACTAAAAGTATGTGGCCGCAATTGGCACATCCGGTGCGGTGCGGCTTGGAACGTTCTCTTCTTTGTTTGCTCGGTGATGCGGGAAGAAGAAAATTTTATTCACATGCTTGACACAAGACATGGAAAATAGACGGGATTTTGATTTGTGTTCCGCGCACTAAGTAGCGCGTTTAGTCATCATCATCGATTGACCGAATCAGCCTTTAACAAAACAACGCACGGCTCTAGGCTTTTGCTGGGGAACTATATGGGGCGGACAATGATGTTTTTCGAATAGGGCTTCGACTAAACAGATCCGGACGAACGTCAGAGGGCTTAATCAAAGTGTTTACGGTCACGATCTGTTGTGACACATGAAGCCTAATGATGGAGAGCGAGGGGAACCTGCAATCCAGCTCATATTATACGTACTTGAGACGGCGCCATAATTTTGTGGTTCTTATTTTGATAGTCCATTAAAAAAAAATGAATAAATTGATTGACATTGAGGAGCTGGTTGGGTGGATGGATAGTTCAATAGCCGAACTTGCCAGTAGAGCTCTCTTTATCATATTCAAAAGAGGTTTGCATTTTATGGATTTTTTATTAATAGCTTCGTGACTTGAAGTTATGCTAAATATTTTGATTAAAAAATTTGCTTATTTGAAGATGTGCAATATTGATTTATTGGCCTTTGTTTAATTTTTCTTTGTTGCAGTATTAATTTGTAAGCAACAAATTTCTAAAATCATAACAACTACGTATTTTGTATTATTTTATTTATTTTTAAGTTCTAAATTGAAACTATAATTAATAATATTTAAGTTTTAAGGAAGCTTAATAGATTTTTATTATTAATCTGTACACCCTTATAACTATATTAAGAAAAATTAAAAGCCTGATATGTAACAGCCCACTTTAAGGAAAAAATTTATGTAGTTTAGAGATTTTTATGTAAAATGTACCCCGATTTAATAAAATACACCAACATACTGCATAACTGTCAAACGCAGTGGGAAAGAAAATGGTTCTCGTTATGCATGTTCTTCTTTTGGTTAGATTCGATTTAATTGTTGAAAGGAAGCACCCTCGCTTAAACAATAGAAGAAAACCTTTCTACCGGACGGTAGTGTTGTCGAACTTTTACATTTTAGAATTTACCAGTATTGTAGGTGCTGAGTACAGTTGGTGTGGTAGCAAATTGACTCAATCCAATCATTATTATTATAGACTCAGTAAATTCCTCACGTGCGGAAACTTGTAGTGAAAACAAACGAAAAATACTAGCTACAAACCTGCCACAGTTCAAAATGTAATGGCTACATAAATATTTAAAATCTAACATCATGGAAGAAAAATACAATCAGCTTATACCAAGTTATGTGTAATGAATACATTCAAATATGTACCTATAGAGTACACGTACCTGAAAAATTGTTTTTGGCACAAATATCAGTGGGTATGGCCTAACAACCATCAACTTACTTACTTACTTTACTTAAGATGGCGCTCACAGTCAAGGGTGGACTATATGGCCTCAACCAACAAGCCGTCCAGCCAGCTCGGTCCCTAGCTTGCTGCCCAGTTACGCACTCCAAGTTCATTGAGGTCGTTCTCCAACTAAGGTGGGGTCTTCCTCTGCTGCACAGACCATCAGGGATTGGAAGTTGGACTAGTGCGTTGGTGTCCATATACTCCACGTGTCCCAGTCATCTCAGCCGCTGTATTTTCAGCTATTTGATCAGGTCAACGTGCGTCGCTGTAAAGCCCATAGAGCTCATTGTTAAATCTTCTCCTCCATACTCCATCGATACAGACTGAACCGAAGATCACCCGAAGAATTTTCTTTGCAAAGCACCCAAGCAAATTCTCATCCGTTTTTGACAGGGTCCATGCTTCTACCCAATACAGTAGGACCAGGATGATTAGGGTCTTATATAAGGTCCCCTTGGTTCTTTGAGAGAGGGCTTTACTACTTAAATGCCTTCTTAGGTCGAAGAAACAGTGGTTGGCAAGAGTAATTCTTCGTTTGATCTCTACACTTATGTCATTTTGCGATGTAATAGTCGAGTTCAGGTGGACAAAGTCCTTGTGACGTTTTGCCTGAGTTGACGATGTTCAGATTCCTTTCTCGATGACAGCATGTACTTCGTCTTGTCCTTATTAACAGCCACATCCATTTTCGCCACCTCCGATTCAGTACTTGAAAACGTGCCGGTAACAGCTCGCTTCGTTCTTCCCGTGATGTTAATATCATCTGCATAACCGAGTAGTTGAACGGACTTTTGAAAAACTGTATTTGTTGTTGACTTGCAAGCTGCGTACAATTACTTCAAGAACAAGAAGGATGTTAAACATGTTGCATGATAACGCGTCGCCTTGCTTCATACCTTTATCAACATCAAAGGGTTCGGTGGTGTTCTTAAACTTTGACGGAACAGCGAGATTTCTCCATCGTCATCCTGTACAAGCGGACGAGCTTCGCAGTGAAGCCGAGATGCAACATGGCTCTGTGTAGTTCTTCTCCATATCTACGCTTTCATATGCGACTTTAAAAAAAAAAACTCCTGGGCTCTTTCCAAAATTTGTCGGAGTGTGAACATTTGATCGTCAGCTGACTTGCCAGGCCTAAAACCCCACTGGTAGGGGCCAATCAGATCAGATGTATGTTAGATAAAAGCTTTTCTTTGTTCTTTCCTAACTTTGTCACTCATGATTTTTTTTCTTTCAGAACTTTGTTATTTTTCTTCAGAATTTTATCGTTTAAAACTTTTGTTTTCGGAACTTTGTTTTTTTGTCCTAACATTGTTTATGTATAAAACTAAAATTCTTTCAAAATAAATGCTCCCAATAAATAGAAAAGTGTAAATTTAATTACATATTCAAAGTAGGTACATTCCCATCAGGGCATTTCTCCATAATTTAGGAAAACTATGCATGTTTCCATCTCAAATCGTCGATAGTAAAAAAAAGTCAACAACTTAAATGTGAGGTCAAACTCTACTTTGGTGCTCTTGTTTCAATAGGACATTTTAATGTGCACATCGAGCACATAGCCAGCCATCAAATTGAGACAAAACCAAATGGCGCCCTTTCCCTTCCACTATTTGCTACTTCCGACATAACATACCAATATACGACAGAATAATTGTTCAACATAGCAATTTAATGCTTTGTCGTACAGAATCAGATCCAAAAAAGCAGCAAGCAGTCCCGTCTGAGTTTGTATTTAATGCGTGATATGGTCTATATTCCTTTTATATGTGAAATATACATATGTACATCCATTTATGTATAAAATGGGAATGTATACCTAAACATACAAAAGCATAGGAACTTGTCTAGCGACATAGCAACTCTTCCCTTTACATCCACTTTACGATTAGGTACTTTCTGTTTTTGCTCAGTAGTATGCCTTTTGTGATGTTGTAATACACGAATAATAAACGGTAAATTGTGACTTATTGACAATCACACAATTTAGGAGATTACCCATGTTAATTTGATGAAAATTTGTACTTGTCAATTTTACTGTGATTTTGAAAACTTACAGTGAAAGTAAAGATACTCAGCCATATCTATTAGATTTTATTAGGCTGTCGACTATACTGCCGTGTTAAGAAGAAAAAACGTAACTGACATTTTGGCTGTTTTGAGTAAGGGTCAGGTTTGAAGAAAAATGTACGTTTTAGCACTTATTTTAAGAAAAAAAAAATTACTACCATAAAAGCATTTGTACATCTGATAAATAATCAAGATAAAAAAAAATAATTTACTTGTAAATACGACAGAAAAACACTCATCAACAAAACAAAAAAGATAGAGTTAAAAACTAAAAAACGTGTTTATCTCGGAATGCCAAAAATACAGATACGTTTTTTTTTTTCTTAACACGGCAGTATAGTTAGTCCAGTTTCTAAAAAGATGTCTGTTTGCGCACCTCCCAAAACTACGAATTTCTACGAATTTAGCCCAAAGTTTTGTCAAAGATCATATAAAAAAAAAAAGTCGTAGAAATTCTTAGTTTTGAGAAGTACACGAACAGACATAAGGTTTCAATATTTGAAAATATGATTTATTCAATTAAATAAAGTAAAGTGTCAAATCTTTGGCAACCAATTCCGTTGTTCAAGTAAGACAACTTTTAGGCAACAGTGAACAGACTTCATTAATCATTTTTTGGAGTTGAACGAGGGGGTGGCCACGATACCAGAAAAGTCTCGGTATCGTTTGGTATATGTATCGGAAACCCAAACAACACCGAGACGATACCAGCTCCAAAGCGATTCCGAGACGATACCGTACTTTTAGGACTGAAAATTACCGAGATAGTATCGTTTGTCATCGGCAGAAAAAATTTATATTATAATATTATTATTAATTATTACAAGCAACCTGGAAACGGCTTTAACGATTGGAATGAAATATTCACAGTTTGTTCCCTTTTGCAAAGAGAAGGTCTAGAAAACAATTTAAGTGAAAACCGGCCAGTGGCACAACCATTTATCTTATGCTTCATTACTCGGAACCCAAGGATTTGAATAACATTTTCTGGTTTCTTCTTTAGTTTTTATAATTGGTTGGGCCTAAATTTTCATCCCCTATAGTCACTGTAGGGGTGAATTTAATTTCCCCTTTTTTTTGCATACTAGGAAATTCACGTAAAGTCTGCCTAAATTCAGAGCATGTAGGTGGAAAGTAGATAAGAAAAATCCTACGGAAGGGGGGCAATATCTCCCCCCGCTTGGAGGGAGCGGGGTAGCAATTTAATAATATAATTGCATAAAATAGAGAAAAATAGTTAAAAAACAACAGCAACACGAGTAGACCGAGAGCCCACAGCAGATTTTGGGTGTGAGTGATAGCAAAAAAAGAAGTATAGGCGTCGAAAGCTTCATTAGGCTATTCAAAAAATCAAAGTCTTGCAGCCAACAACTGGGGCCTTTGCGAGAAACAGTGCATCGAAAAAAAAATATGAATGCAGCTACGAGGATAATCGTGTTAGCCGAAATTGGTTTTCACTCCTCTCTAGCTAAGCTCCTCGGATCACATATCACGCGGAATCTGAGACCATTTGAGTATATAGTTCGCTCACCGGACCGTTTAAAAAATTCATCATTCTAAGTGAAAAACGGTTTTTTTAAACAGTCTGCCAGGGCGAATTAAAGGCTCAAATGATCTCAGATTCCGTGATATGGGATCCGCGGCGGAGCTTATCTAGGATGGTTTGAAAACCAATTTCGGCTAACACGATTATCCTCGAAGTTGCATTCATATTTTTTTTTGTAAAACGTATTTCATTCAGATTGCATAAGGATGTTCCAATTTTTTTTAACTATATGCCTGTAAGACCTGAATTGCACGGCACTAGTTAGAAAGACTAGGAGGATAGGTAAGATTTGGCACAGTGGATTGAGATCAAGGTAGTTATTATCTCATTAAATCTCACGGGTGGCATCCAGTTAAGCTGGGAGAATATAGAAAATTATGCTGCTTAGAGTGGGGCTCCAACCCACACCTCTAAGTTAGCAGTCAAGCACTACATCCACTGTACCATTGCCACCCAAATTATAGCGTACAAACATTTTAAACTCCTCGTTGCTAACTTTTCATTGCTATACTAGAATAACGACAAGGGCAAGAAAAATAGAGCTAGTACCAACTTTGTACATATTCCAATTTTAAAAGACTAGCTTTGAGTGAGATTTAATTTTTTTGAATTAATTCTATTCAGACTATAAATTGAGTTAAAGCACCCATCTCGAGGCAAAACAAGTCGTTTGTTTGTTCTTCTTCTGCTTAGTAAATGTAATTAAAAGAAAACCATCCGTATTCTTTCTAAAAGAATAGTTGTTCCCTACGTTGGGCGCCATTTTGAAACATTGATAGTAGCTTTTCAAAACTCTTTTGTTTCTCTTACAGCCCTATTATTGACACGATTCAAAACTAGTTTTAATGTAAAACTAGTTTTATAAAGGTTTAGATTTTCAGGTTTTGAACATATTGGTATTATTCAAACGAAAATTGACATCTAAAACTCGAAATCAGAGTTTTAGATGTCAATTTTTGTTTGAATAATACCAATATGTTCAAAACCTACCACTCGAAACCCCTATAGAACTAGTTTTACATTAAAACTAGTTTTGATACGTGTCAATAATAGGGCTGTTAAAGTTTCAATAGAATTCACACTTTGTACTTACACAAAACAATGTAAGTCTTGCATAAAATCATGAATTTCACCTGTAAAATGTAGATCTTTCATCTGAATCACATTTCTTTTTGTACACTCTTAGCTCCCTGCTGTGGATTTTATATGTCAATTTAAAGGTTTGATTGCGTTTTGGTATGCAAAAGTGATTTTGATTGGACCACATGTAGTGGCTTTCATCGACCAAATTGTATAATTATTTCAAAAAAATAACCAAAACATTGACTTTATTTATTCTTTGAAAAGACATTTACTCATTGAATAGGACAAGAGATGTCATAAAGATGTAATACCTATATGGGAAGAGGTATGGTGGAGATAAACAGACCGTCAGCTATTTTGCGTTTTGGCCTTGAGAATAATAATCCCTTAACCCTAAGGAACGTAATCATTTACATTAGAGTTTTGTTTATTTGTTCAAAAACTTCTTTGTTTGCATCGTGCTTACATCTGTCTTGTTGGAGGACAGTTATAATTATAAAAGACTACCTACGTTAACAAACCATCTGAGCACTTACCGTAGTTTCCGGTACCTCTATACAATATGGAATCAAAATTCATAGTCCATAGGTGGTGATCATTATTAGTCATCGCTGGAAGAAAGTTACAAAAATAGGCCTCATATATTCCACCAAACCTTCAAGAAACGTGCCACACCGAAAAGAAAAAAATAAAAGAAAAAAAAGTCCGCAATTTAAACCCCCGACAGACATCATTCTCGCCCGAAACTCATTAAAATCACATCCGATTGTCTATACATTCGCCTTCTTCTTCTTCCGTTTTACCTGAATTATAAGTTAGGCGATTATTCCGTCCGGAAACTGGCTAAAATGAAACCCACCAAACCACCACCACCACACATCTGAGTCTTCCTCTGCCTACAATGAAAGCCAACGAAGTGAAATGACACCCCTGCGGAACCCCGTCCAGCTATCACGTGTGCAATATGTCGCGTAGGATCTCGCATCGGTGCGATTGCTGCTTTATGTGCACACGGGTGCACGAAGGAAACATAATTAATAACTTTGAAGCCGTCTGCCACAGACGCTGTCATTAAGTTCCAGGGCCAAAGACAGTGAGGTTGTTGGTTGAATCCGGGTCCAAGGGAACAGCTTGGTTTTCATTCATAAAAAAATACATCGGTGGAAGCCGGTGTCGCTGTCGCCAGATAGCTGTAGCTCCCTCACCCTCTTTTTTATGCACCCATGCTGCATTGCATATTGCAATGAAATGTTTTGAGTAAATCACGTGAAGTGTGTTGCAGTTGTTTCTTTTTTGTAGTTGTTGTTGTTGTTTCTACTCATTTTGCGGAGGTTTTGTTCATTTTGTTTGACGTTTGTTTCGTTTGCTGTTTTACGTTTGTCTGGTGTGGCGTGGTTTGTTTTGGTTTATTGCTGCGGACTTGGGGATCGTTCAATTAGATTACGACTCAAACGAACGAGCGAAGCGCGTGCACATGTTGGCGTATAGAGATTGCGAGTAATTTGCGGTGGCGGTGGCAGCAGCGCAGCAGTGTGGCGGTGTAGTGGATGTTGTTGTTGTTGATGATGATGATGGTGGTGATGGTGACTCACTGTTTAGTTCATTCATGAAATGAGATTTGCTTTGGGGATCTTATTCACTTTGACAAAGTGCGGTAAGTTGCGATGCCTTGGGGGAGGGATATAAATGTAGGTACTTTGTATATATTTCTACTTGTACAGTTGTACTTTTAACTGAATGAAGCTGTCTATGCTGTTTTGTTACCTGATGGGAGTTTGAATTTTAATGTGGCAGCGCGAGTGTGGTCGTAGCCTGCAAAGGTATAGATAATGTCCATGCCCACTCTTCCTATAATATCTAATGTCACTCTCTATACTCTAAGCTGCTTGCATATTCAAAATGCATAGGTAATAACAAGAACTCGTTTGCTGGGGTTTTGTTTTGATATGTTTCGCAAAATCAAGTGTGGAGGTAGTTCACCTAATTCGATACCGGAAGCAATAGATACAGGATCGTGATGATGTGTAGGATTAGGTGCGAGTGCAAAATTACGTCAATATTTTTAGTGCTGATGAAGCGATGTTTATTATTAATATTATCTATGGTGAAAATGAACATTAACCTACAAATTAAAATGTTTGTTCTAGAAATTCTTTATTCATATTCGTACATACTCTATGCACCTACAATTTAAAATTGTTATTTTAAGGAATAACGCTTTCGGTGGTAAAAGAAAAATTTGATTTACCAAATTCGCTTGGTTATTAAGGGTTCTCTCTTCTTTTACCAAAAATTGGGAACATGAGTGATTTTCAAAAGTATTCCTTAGAATTTAATGGTACCTATATGTCGGAAATAAATGTTTGAGGGTTATTTGGTGGTTGTCATTTCATAGGATTTTTATTCCATGGAAATCTATTCACGATACCAGAATTATTTATTTTATTCATGCAAAACTTACATAAAGGCCATTGAAATGCCTTCTGGAAAGATTTACTTCGACAAAGGGGGTTAATTTTGTCAATGTTCACCGTTGACCTTTAAGACCACTACCTTTGACCATTTTGTTTGAAATTAAAATAATGTTGATAAAAAATTTGTAACAAAATTCAATTAAAATTTAATGAAACCATTTTAAATAAAATACTCCGTTCTAAGGAAGGTTAGTGCCTACGAAAACTTTTTTTTGTCAAAATCGTAGAAATTGTATTCGAGAAAAATAAGTTTCAACGTTTTTTATAATTTTTATGGAAGGTACCGTCATCTATATATATAAAAATGAATGTTTGTCTGTGTATGACCTATAGACTCAAGTACTACACGATGGATAGAGCTCAAATTCATAGGTTATACTCAAAAAAATGACTGGCAAGGTTTAAAGAGTAATTTGAAATAATTTCATAAGTGGCGCTGCACTTTTATCATAAAAGAAAAAAAATTGTGTTTATATGAGAAAAAATATTAATTTTTTTAAGAAAATAGCCCTGTATTTTATGTCAGATAAAATTATTTTTGCTATTCGAAACTCTGTAAAGAATATAAAAAAATATCTTACAAAGGAATATAAGTAAATATAAAATGTCTGTTATAAGAAAATTCCACTAAAACGAAGAATTTTTTTTTTCAATATGATTTTGCACATGAAGAAATTATCAAATAACAGTTTAATTAAACTGTCGGAGAGTAATTCAAACTTACAGACTGCAAAATTCCGTACAGATGAAACGACGCATTGAGATAGAATAAAAAATTACCGTTTAAGAAAAAGATGGGCAGGAACAATTATACCAAATATTTCCACAAACGAATTTTCACCAGATAACACTGGTTTCAGGTACGTTAGTTTATAAACCAGGGTTGTAAAATAATGCAATCTTTTGTGAACGCAATCTGTTATGACTTAAATTAAAAGATAACAATTATACATTTAGTGTCACAATGGATCAATCAAAGCGTGTCAGTCTTCACTTCAACCTAACCTAACCTAAACTTAATTGACTGGTATACAATACTTCAAAATCTGCGATCACCTCTGACATTGAAATGATTTCAATCATTCTACGATTCAATTAACGTCATATCAATTGAATGCAATCTTTTGAGGATTCATGCATTATTTGCATTCATTTGCATTCTTTTGAATTATTTTGATTTCTTTAACAATCTTTTGAATTAAACTTAATGTTTTCCATTCAATTGTTAATTGTTCTTTAATTGTTAGGTGAATTTGATAGGGTAAAGGCTCTCCTAAACCAACCCGAAATCACAGCGAATCATTGGCAACGATACAAAATATGCTACACAAGTTTTCAAGTTGGTTAGGGAGAGCCTTAAATCGTGTAAGTATTCAAATATGGTAAACGAACAAATTCAAATTGATTTAAAAAATTTCTTGGGAATCCAAAAGAAATCAAAGAATACAAATTAATGCAAAGAATGCATGAAATTTTAAAAGATAGTATTGAGTGCTGGTGCTGTAAAATGATTGGGGAAAAATCGATTGCCATCATTTAATTTTAAATGAAGAATGGTGATTGCATAATTTGAATTTGAAGTCATAGTCAAGAGAACTCAATGAATGAGATCTTTTGATTTAATTCAATAAAAGGTTTTAAATGATTGCATTTGCCAAAGATTTCATTCTTTTACAACCCTGCAATTATTTTTGACGCAGTTAATATTCGATTTACTATAATATCTTTTGGTTGGAGGGAAAAAAGGTGCAGCAAATTTAGTTTGTCATACATTTGACTCTTTTAGCTTCCAATTAGTTTCCACATGTTTACCTTAAGGGATTTTGAAAATTTCGCTGGCTCTCTATCTTCTTAGGAATAAATAAAGAGTTTTAGAACTATGACAACATTGCTCAAAATTTCAGGAACATTTTTTTTGCATGCATAAAAGGTATTGAAATAAAAAGATTTGAAAAAGGCCTAATGCGGGCAAATTTTGTGAGTTATGCTTCAGTATTTGAGGATACTATAATATTAATTGATATTCATATGTTAATCTTTTACGCTTATTAAATTTGTCTTCCCGTGCGAAGCCGGGACGGGCCAGCTAGTTATTGTATACAAGTAAAATATTATCTTAAAAATTTCTAAAAAAAATAAAAACAAACTTGACCAATTCTTCTATTATTAATTTCTGGACACTTCTGGATAAGAAAACAAAATGCACGACTGCGTGGCACGTACTTGCTCTTGTGTTCCAGATCCAGGCACTGCAGGTTTAAGAAAATTGTATAAAAAAACATGGAAATCATGAGAAAAAATGTAGAGAGGTATGAAATACGATATTTAAATTACCTAAAACAACTCCTTTGATGGTTTCAGGTGAAAAATGAATGCCATCTTAATTCTTGATAACGTAAATATAAATGTATGAAAAAAAAAAATATTTTAAATCGTAGGAGCGGCGTTTTAAAAAAATAATTTTTATATATAAAATTCTTAAAATATTTTTAAAGACAAATTTTGGAATGTAAATCTAAAGTATGTATATATTTATGTACAGATAAGAACAGAATTAAAAAAAAAAATTGTTAACCCGTGTTTGAGATATCAATTTTTCAAAAAAAATTTAAACATTGCTAAAAAATTCAGAAATTTTTTTTGAAAATTTTGATACGCAATATTATTTAATCTTATATGAAGTTTGTCTATACAAAAATTATCTAAAGCCGTAATGAGAAAATAAGTTTAATCAAAATCTTAGGAGTCGTTTTTGAGATAAAAATATTTTCCTTTGTGGTTTTTTAAATTCTGTATATAAGGTACCGTTATTTTTTCATGAATGTTAAATTTTTTCCAAAAATATTTTTGAAAGTACTTAAGAACTCTTAAGTACATATCGAGTTTCAAAAAAATCTATCATGTTGTTTTCGAAATATTTGATTTTCAAGAAAAAAGTTTGAAATATTTTTTTAAAAAATCCAAAAAATATTTTTTTTTATTTCGGTACACAAAACTACTTATATTTTTTGGAAACTTCTGTATAAAAAAAAATTGAAATGGCCGCTATCAACTGTCAAATTTCGGAACTCCCTATTGGAAGACACGTTAAGCTACATACTTTGTTAGTTCCTTAGGTATGCCATAACAAAAATAGGACCATTCCACCGAACAAGATAAGCAGCTTCATACAACACGATTGATGGATTACGATATTGCTTCCATATACTACAACTGTATTCCAGATACACACTAGTCTGTATATTTGCACTTTCTAAGTAAATCTCAATTATACCTCCGTCATGGCAATTTAGTCGTTGATTAAAAATTCAAATTTCCCTGATGCTCATCCCCTAAGTGGTCTAGAATCCTGATTCAAAGCAGCAGCATCAGGTTTTGTCCTGAATGAGTGTGATGATTTTGTGGTTGAGTTGACATGACTCGTCTAATTGCATACGATTTTTCATTATAGTCACCTTCTGAATGACCGAGGGCATCAGCTGCATTCTTGTGTGTTGTTTGGAAGGGTCAAGAGGATTAACCATCAGAAACAAGAGACCGAAACCTACCACACTGACACCATCCAACACCTACGACCAATCAAAGGCCAAGTAGTCCCAAAATTGCTTTAGTAATTTATCAGGGATCGGAAGCTGGCTTAAAATTAATTAATTAACTGGAAATCTGTGTAGTCAGCGTCACATCATTGGCATATCCTGCCCTTCGTCCTTGTATATATGTATTCAAATTCGGAGACCCAAATCGAGGACGATTTATCAATGTCGTTCGTTGGATTTTGTTAAAGTTAGATGAGTGTGTCATTAGCCTGTCACAATACCGTCATCGAGAGAAAAGGGCTTTTAATGCGACTCGGACGGATATAGTCACGTTCACATTTATGTGTGGGAGTGTTTATTGAATATATGTCCTGTCCTGGTTTACAAATTGAAATGTTTGTTCAAGCCCAAGCATATGTCATATCGATTGGATCCGATGACAGGAAATCAATAATTCGTGGCTGTAATTGACTTATTACCTGATCTATGTATGTAGAATATTATTCAATCAGTAGATGTGTGTAGGTGGAGGAGGTTGAGTTGAGATTCGGACAAAAGGACATTCAGCACACTACACACACTCTATTTGTCATGTTCATTTTTTTTAATATCATTTTCTTTTGGTTTTAATGAATTTTCAGTTTTGGAATTGGGTGGGAAATAAATTCAAATAAAATTCAACGGAAGCAGAAAAAAAGTTTTGCATTTTGGCATTTGCAGTTTCGTCCTTGTTGGTAATATTATATTTTTTTTTTCTGTTCATTATGCAATTTCTCTATTTGAGGCGGAACTGTGAGTATACGGAAAATGAAAATAAAAAAAAAGCAATTTTGTTCAGCGAGATGAATTATTATGGGACACCAGATTATGTGAAAGGAGTGGGGGAGAGTTATTGTGGTGGTGGTCGTGGTGATGGTGTTGCATTGGCCATAAACTCGTCCTGTCGTCGTCGTCGGTGTCGTTGTCATTTTCTCTTGTGGAAAAAAGGAAGTCTTTGGCTTAATTGAAAAAGGATTTTCAAAACTAATCAACTGGAATTAGCTGTTACGCTCGCTCTATGAGTAAGCTTATCTGTGTGGACATATTTTGGACTTATATCGACTGCAGACGTTGCACGAAAATTTCATTTTAATAGTGGAACTGGGGAAGCTGTTGAAATTCATTCTATTCCATGCAATTCTTCTTTTTAAGCATTGTATAGCATAAGGTAATTTTTGCAACTGATGCTATTATTTTTGAAAATATATTAAATCCCGTTATGCAATTCTTTCCATAGTCGTTGAAAATAAATATTAATATTCCAGTGGGTTTCCAATTGTTTTTTGTTTCATTTGATAAGAAGAATTCAGTTTTATGTGTGTGACATATTTTGTGGTAGAAATATTAAACCACCATAAAGTTAGACACAAATAGCATTTCCTTGTTTTAAGTCAAACTTATTTGGGACAAATTTGATAGGTGAATCCAACTTAATTCTGAAAAATGAATTTAAAAAAATAAAGTTCAAATATCTTTAAAAAAAAGTCTTTTATTTCATGTTTTTGAATGTATTGTGTAGAGCAACATTTTGGTGACACAAATTTTATCTGAATGATGAAGGTGGATAACAGAATGTAAACAAAATCAAGTTCAATTTAAGCATTTGATTTGATTTATGAAAAAAACTAAGTTTAAGACTGCAATTCAACACTCTCGACAAAAATTGTTCCTCGCATTCATGTAATTTAAAAAGTAAGTAAATATCCTTTTAAACGGGTTTATACATCTCACTTAGAGGGACTGTTGAAACTTAAAACTGAAAACACTTTTATTTACAAAACAACCAACAAAACAGAAAAGCGGTTTCCGGAAGTTCGAAAAACCACGATGTCTTCCTATTTTCAGCATATATTTGTTCCCCAAACAACATAAATATCCTATTTCATCAAAATATTCAGGAAACCATAACCATAATCGTGCCAAAAATATGGCATACATACAATTTTATTATATGTACATAGGTGTAGGTAGGTAAGGTACACACCATTTAACCATCAGCGAAAACCGAATATTTACTCTCCTTCCAGTCCAACGAATCCTTCAAGGGTCCCCACTAATTGCATTATCCCTAAACGACTCAACACTAAGTGTGTCGAGTGCACCTTGACTCAACAACATCCTGGAGCACTCGTCTGGAAGTAAAATGTTAATATGTCATTAGCCAGCGCAGAGCTCGTCCTGATGGCACAGAGGACCTTTATTGGTAGTTAGGTAGGTAGGTAGTTACGAGTTTAGTGTGAATATCCGTTTTGGAGGATATATTATTTTCAAGAACCTTTAAGGAACACAATATTGCATAACACTGACTTGGGTTCCGTTTTGTTATTTATGTAACTTAATCCTTGGCTCAAAAGAGCACGACCGGTCGCTGCAGTCAGCTTTAACGTTTTCGTCGTCCTTTGCACTCTATTATAAGACTATCCTAATTTGCTGGTGTATGTCAACAAAGTCATGTGTCACCGGTGTCACACAAGCAGGCAGCACGTGTCTTTCTTGAAATATACATACATTTTGTAGGTAGATGTATGATAATCTTAACTGACACGACGCGACGACGCACGCAGGCGAATGCTTCTTAAGAATCCTCGAAAATTCGATTCGGTTGAGCTATAAATTATGAATTGAAGAACCTAGATTCATTTTTGGTATCCACTTATCTAGCATTAAGGCGTGTTACTTGAAGTTTTATTACGGTCCACTTGGGATCAGCAAGCGAGCATACGTTGTTTCTAGTAGTTTTTGTAAAAATTTTCTTAGATTTTTTTTTGGATATAAGTTTATACATAAATCAGAGGCAGATGTCCTAAGTAAAATGAGTTTCAATAAATTGTTCTAAATTTAACGCAAAAGGATACGAATTAAGGACGTACTAATTATCAAAGAAGAATACCCTGCCACTAAATTGTAATAAAAGGTTTGTTGAACTATTACAATTTTTATTCAATAATAAATCTAGCAAAAAAAGGATACATTGAATTTAATTACATATTTTTTGTCCTTAGATTTGTATTGAAAATAATTGCATGTATTAACTAATTGGGTACATATTTTACTCTGACTTGGTTCATTTCACAATAATTATTTATATAAAAACATTGTTTTCCAGTTTGTTCTTTTTTTTTGTGTGTATTAATTCTAGCATAATAATATGAGTTTTTGTTTGTACTTATTGTAGCTATTGTTAAATAATTTGTTATTGTTTAATGATAACAATGACTGATGATGAATTTTAATATATGAGGGTAGATATTGTTATAAAAAAAGAAATCAATAAAAATATATGAATAATATTTAACTCTTATCAAATAAATTTTAATTACAAAAAAAATATAAGCTACGCAAAGGTAAAATAATCACAAACAAAAAATAAATTAAAATAAATTATATTCTTAACCATTCATGTGTGTTTGTTAATAAGAGGCAGGTACTCTTTGTGTCAGTTTTTCAGTGATAACTTAACCCTTAGCCAAATCAGGATTGGTTAATCGCATGCAGATAAGTTAACCGCGAGCTTACTCAAAAGCAGTTTTTCCGTAGAGGATTTGCTTTGACTTTCAGTAGTCAAAAATTTACTGTAGGTATTGTTGTGTTCGAAGTGCCATACTTTGGAAATCACCTTTTTACTATCGGAATCAATACGACACATTTTAAAAATTGACCTTTTCAAAGTACTAAACTTGAAAATGTGAGTTTTAACCTTTAGATATCTTGTTTCAGGTATGAGTTTTGACGTTAGAGATCTTTAAAACAGTATCATAAAATTTATTTAAGAAAATATTAAAATAATTTTTGTAAAATCAGCTGACAATAATAAATTAAATGGAAACGGCAAAATAGGCAAACAATTTTTTCAATTTGCGGGAGTCAAAAAAATTATGTCTCACTGTTTGGGCAATGAAATTTTTTTTTCGGAATTTTAGACTTTATCGTCTGATAGTTTCTTGAGCACTCAATAATATTTGGCACTTTTAGTTTTTTACAAGAAATTCTTTTTTAAAATAATTCAAAATAAAGAAATTCTTTTTGAGACAATTCATCATTTTCACTTGCAAAAAAAAATATAATCAAACTATTCATCTCGTACTTTGTCAACATTTGACCGAGACTAAATTGCCTGTCACAATTGTTAATCAAATGCTGACAAATGTAAATTGTATATTTTTTCTATCTCATACAAAAATTGTCACTACAAGTTTGTCAGACAATTCATGATAATTCTCGGATTAAATCGTGACAATTCATTGCCATGACAAGTGTTTTATGAACCGAAAACTGACCAACGCATATATTCTGACAACTAAGCAAAATTGTCAAATTTTGTATTTCTAGGACAGAAATTTGATAATTGTCAATTTTTATCAAACAGGGCCCAGCAGGGTTCGAAAAATATCGTTCGCGAATCATAAAAGACGGATCTTTAGCATTTTTATCGATCTTCTATAACAAACCATACTAATTATGCTCAGACGATGAAATGTTTGATCTATAAAAAATTTTAGTTCTCTGACGAACAAACCAAACATAGTTTTTTCACGAGATAACGAATCATATTTTATCGTTCTCCGAACCCTGAAGACCAGCGCCCCTCCCTGCATCCCCTTGCATATGGCCTTGCGTTGAGCTTCAACCTAAATGGCTGGATCGATTTACTTTAAACCTGGTAGGTATGTAAATAGCGTCATTCTCTCGACACTTTTTTTTTATCTTTATAATAAAACATAATGCTACGTACCTGCTCTACAATTTCTTTTTAAAAATTTAACATCAAAAATAGCTACACAGAGTAGTCAAAAAATAATTCAGTAAGTATATTGCTTTTAGTAAAATAGAGACTTTGGGGAAAAACCTTTTTTCGAAATGTATGCTGTAATTGTAGATACCTCCCAAGAAACCATATTTTAATATTCGTTTTTTTTTGGAAACCCGTCCAATACATTTTGATTATTTTTACTTGCGATACAGTGGAACTTCTCTTAATTGAACTCCCAAAATGAAAGTAAAAAATTTCGAGTTATAGAAACTTCGATTTAAAAAAATGAGACAAAATTTTAAGTTTTACTGTATATTAAATACAATATTAAAAAAGAAAATGTTTTTTGACTAACAGAATCCTTATGAAATCAGAAGTCATTCGTTGACGTACAATTTGCGGAGAAACTTGTCAACACATTCATATTTAAGTGGTTTTTTCTCATTGAGTTTTTTTGGTTTCTTGTAGTTTCGTAATTTTTTTGTACTTTCTTTGTGTTTTAGTATACGCAAACCAATTTTTATGGCAACATTTTTATTTTTAACACCAATCTCAACTTCATTGATGACCTTCAGTTTTTCTCAAATTTTTTTTTCCTGACATTATAAATCGTAAATTCCAAGAAATTTGTAACAAAACAAAGAACTTCTGCTCATAAAAATATTTTAACTCAATCAAAATCGAAGTTCAAATGAAAAACATACAAACTCTGGATACATTCATCCCTGTTCCTCAAAAAAAGCTTCAGAAATCGGTCACAGTACTCAAGGACTTTTCAAAAAATTGACTCAAAAGGGGGTTTCCCGATTTAGCGCAAAGAGTTAAGAACGTATCTACTGAACAAACGTCGAAAATCGTAGTAGACTTAGGGCCAGTACAAATATTTAACTCGTGGCTCAGTAATTTTAACTCACTGACTTCAGCGAACTTACTGACTTACTTCAACGATGGTTCAGGCATTAAATTGGCTGTTATAATATACTTGAACCTTGAACCATCACTGAACCCCAGTAATTTTGCCAAAATCAGCCAGTAAAAATACTTGAACCTCGGATCAAAATTTGAACCACGTTTATACAACGGGTCCTTAGTAAATAAAAAAAAAAAAAAAACAATAAAATAAATATGGATTTCCCCAATTAGAGAAAAATTTCGGGTTAAAGAGACTTACTTGCATCAAACTCAATCCAAAATATTCGAAATATAGAGAAAATGGAGTTACAGAAGTTCGAAATACGGAGGGCAAAGTTCAATTCTGTATGTCTATCTGTCTGTCGGTCTGTTCGTCTACAGCCTAAACGGCTCGATTGATTTTCTTCAAACTTAGTACACAGTGGTTTTTGGTGATAATGCCCACACATTTTTTTCATTTTTTTTAGAACCAAAAATAACGGTACTTGCCATACAATTTATTTAGAAATTTTACATAATCGTATTTTTTTCAAAAAAGGCTCCACAACTGTTCTTAAAAAAAATTCAATACATTCATTTTAGTAAAGGCTTTCCTTAAGTGGAAAACTATTTTTCAAAAAATGGTTATTAATGGTACCTCCAAAAGAACCATTTTTTTAATTTTCAATTTTCTTCCAAACGATATGACTGATTTCAATTTTTTTTTATACAGAAGTTTCCAAAAAATATAAGTAGTTTTGTGTACCGAAATAAAAAAAAATATTTTTTGGATTTTTTAAAAAAATATTTCAAACTTTTTTCTTGAAAATCAAATATTTCGAAAACAACATGATAGATTTTTTTGAAACTCGATATGTACTTAAGAGTTCTTAAGTACTTTCAAAAATATTTTTGGAAAAAATTTAACATTCATGAAAAAATAACGGTACCTTATATACAGAATTTAAAAAACCACAAAGGAAAATATTTTTATCTCAAAAACGACTCCTAAGATTTTGATTAAACTTATTTTCTCATTACGGCTTTAGATAATTTTTGTATAGACAAACTTCATATAAGATTAAATAATATTGCGTATCAAAATTTTCAAAAAAAATTCAGAAATTTTTTTTGAAAATTTTGATACGCAATATTATTTAATCTTATATGAAGTTTGTCTATACAAAAATTATCTAAAGCCGTAATGAGAAAATAAGTTTAATCAAAATCTTAGGAGTCGTTTTTGAGATAAAAATATTTTCCTTTGTGGTTTTTTAAATTCTGTATATAAGGTACCGTTATTTTTTCATGAATGTTAAATTTTTTCCAAAAATATTTTTGAAAGTACTTAAGAACTCTTAAGTACATATCGAGTTTCAAAAAAATCTATCATGTTGTTTTCGAAATATTTGATTTTCAAGAAAAAAGTTTGAAATATTTTTTTAAAAAATCCAAAAAATATTTTTTTTTATTTCGGTACACAAAACTACTTATATTTTTTGGAAACTTCTGTATAAAAAAAAATTGAAATCAGTCATATCGTTTGGAAGAAAATTGAAAATTAAAAAAATGGTTCTTTTGGAGGTACCATTAATAACCATTTTTTGAAAAATAGTTTTCCACTTAAGGAAAGCCTTTACTAAAATGAATGTATTGAATTTTTTTTAAGAACAGTTGTGGAGCCTTTTTTGAAAAAAATACGATTATGTAAAATTTCTAAATAAATTGTATGGCAAGTACCGTTATTTTTGGTTCTAAAAAAAATGAAAAAAATGTGTGGGCATTATCACCAAAAACCACTGTGTACTAAGTTTGAAGAAAATCAATCGAGCCGTTTAGGCTGTAGACGAACAGACCGACAGACAGATAGACATACAGAATTGAACTTTGCCCTCCGTATTTCGAACTTCTGTAACTCCATTTTCTCTATATTTCGAATATTTTGGATTGAGTTTGATGCAAGTAAGTCTCTTTAACCCGAAATTTTTCTCTAATTGGGGAAATCCATATTTATTTTATTGTTTTTTTTTTTTTTTTATTTACTAAGGACCCGTTGTATAAACGTGGTTCAAATTTTGATCCGAGGTTCAAGTATTTTTACTGGCTGATTTTGGCAAAATTACTGGGGTTCAGTGATGGTTCAAGGTTCAAGTATATTATAACAGCCAATTTAATGCCTGAACCATCGTTGAAGTAAGTCAGTAAGTTCGCTGAAGTCAGTGAGTTAAAATTACTGAGCCACGAGTTAAATATTTGTACTGGCCCTAAGTCTACTACGATTTTCGACGTTTGTTCAGTAGATACGTTCTTAACTCTTTGCGCTAAATCGGGAAACCCCCTTTTGAGTCAATTTTTTGAAAAGTCCTTGAGTACTGTGACCGATTTCTGAAGCTTTTTTTGAGGAACAGGGATGAATGTATCCAGAGTTTGTATGTTTTTCATTTGAACTTCGATTTTGATTGAGTTAAAATATTTTTATGAGCAGAAGTTCTTTGTTTTGTTACAAATTTCTTGGAATTTACGATTTATAATGTCAGGAAAAAAAAATTTGAGAAAAACTGAAGGTCATCAATGAAGTTGAGATTGGTGTTAAAAATAAAAATGTTGCCATAAAAATTGGTTTGCGTATACTAAAACACAAAGAAAGTACAAAAAAATTACGAAACTACAAGAAACCAAAAAAACTCAATGAGAAAAAACCACTTAAATATGAATGTGTTGACAAGTTTCTCCGCAAATTGTACGTCAACGAATGACTTCTGATTTCATAAGGATTCTGTTAGTCAAAAAACATTTTCTTTTTTAATATTGTATTTAATATACAGTAAAACTTAAAATTTTGTCTCATTTTTTTAAATCGAAGTTTCTATAACTCGAAATTTTTTACTTTCATTTTGGGAGTTCAATTAAGAGAAGTTCCACTGTATCGCAAGTAAAAATAATCAAAATGTATTGGACGGGTTTCCAAAAAAAAACGAATATTAAAATATGGTTTCTTGGGAGGTATCTACAATTACAGCATACATTTCGAAAAAAGGTTTTTCCCCAAAGTCTCTATTTTACTAAAAGCAATATACTTACTGAATTATTTTTTGACTACTCTGTGTAGCTATTTTTGATGTTAAATTTTTAAAAAGAAATTGTAGAGCAGGTACGTAGCATTATGTTTTATTATAAAGATAAAAAAAAAGTGTCGAGAGAATGACGCTATTTACATACCTACCAGGTTTAAAGTAAATCGATCCAGCCATTTAGGTTGAAGCTCAACGCAAGGCCATATGCAAGGGGATGCAGGGAGGGGCGCTGGTCTTCAGGGTTCGGAGAACGATAAAATATGATTCGTTATCTCGTGAAAAAACTATGTTTGGTTTGTTCGTCAGAGAACTAAAATTTTTTATAGATCAAACATTTCATCGTCTGAGCATAATTAGTATGGTTTGTTATAGAAGATCGATAAAAATGCTAAAGATCCGTCTTTTATGATTCGCGAACGATATTTTTCGAACCCTGCTGGGCCCTGTTTGATAAAAATTGACAATTATCAAATTTCTGTCCTAGAAATACAAAATTTGACAATTTTGCTTAGTTGTCAGAATATATGCGTTGGTCAGTTTTCGGTTCATAAAACACTTGTCATGGCAATGAATTGTCACGATTTAATCCGAGAATTATCATGAATTGTCTGACAAACTTGTAGTGACAATTTTTGTATGAGATAGAAAAAATATACAATTTACATTTGTCAGCATTTGATTAACAATTGTGACAGGCAATTTAGTCTCGGTCAAATGTTGACAAAGTACGAGATGAATAGTTTGATTATATTTTTTTTTGCAAGTGAAAATGATGAATTGTCTCAAAAAGAATTTCTTTATTTTGAATTATTTTAAAAAAGAATTTCTTGTAAAAAACTAAAAGTGCCAAATATTATTGAGTGCTCAAGAAACTATCAGACGATAAAGTCTAAAATTCCGAAAAAAAAATTTCATTGCCCAAACAGTGAGACATAATTTTTTTGACTCCCGCAAATTGAAAAAATTGTTTGCCTATTTTGCCGTTTCCATTTAATTTATTATTGTCAGCTGATTTTACAAAAATTATTTTAATATTTTCTTAAATAAATTTTATGATACTGTTTTAAAGATCTCTAACGTCAAAACTCATACCTGAAACAAGATATCTAAAGGTTAAAACTCACATTTTCAAGTTTAGTACTTTGAAAAGGTCAATTTTTAAAATGTGTCGTATTGATTCCGATAGTAAAAAGGTGATTTCCAAAGTATGGCACTTCGAACACAACAATACCTACAGTAAATTTTTGACTACTGAAAGTCAAAGCAAATCCTCTACGGAAAAACTGCTTTTGAGTAAGCTCGCGGTTAACTTATCTGCATGCGATTAACCAATCCTGATTTGGCTAAGGGTTAAGTTATCACTGAAAAACTGACACAAAGAGTACCTGCCTCTTATTAACAAACACACATGAATGGTTAAGAATATAATTTATTTTAATTTATTTTTTGTTTGTGATTATTTTACCTTTGCGTAGCTTATATTTTTTTTGTAATTAAAATTTATTTGATAAGAGTTAAATATTATTCATATATTTTTATTGATTTCTTTTTTTATAACAATATCTACCCTCATATATTAAAATTCATCATCAGTCATTGTTATCATTAAACAATAACAAATTATTTAACAATAGCTACAATAAGTACAAACAAAAACTCATATTATTATGCTAGAATTAATACACACAAAAAAAAAGAACAAACTGGAAAACAATGTTTTTATATAAATAATTATTGTGAAATGAACCAAGTCAGAGTAAAATATGTACCCAATTAGTTAATACATGCAATTATTTTCAATACAAATCTAAGGACAAAAAATATGTAATTAAATTCAATGTATCCTTTTTTTGCTAGATTTATTATTGAATAAAAATTGTAATAGTTCAACAAACCTTTTATTACAATTTAGTGGCAGGGTATTCTTCTTTGATAATTAGTACGTCCTTAATTCGTATCCTTTTGCGTTAAATTTAGAACAATTTATTGAAACTCATTTTACTTAGGACATCTGCCTCTGATTTATGTATAAACTTATATCCAAAAAAAAATCTAAGAAAATTTTTACAAAAACTACTAGAAACAACGTATGCTCGCTTGCTGATCCCAAGTGGACCGTAATAAAACTTCAAGTAACACGCCTTAATGCTAGATAAGTGGATACCAAAAATGAATCTAGGTTCTTCAATTCATAATTTATAGCTCAACCGAATCGAATTTTCGAGGATTCTTAAGAAGCATTCGCCTGCGTGCGTCGTCGCGTCGTGTCAGTTAAGATTATCATACATCTACCTACAAAATGTATGTATATTTCAAGAAAGACACGTGCTGCCTGCTTGTGTGACACCGGTGACACATGACTTTGTTGACATACACCAGCAAATTAGGATAGTCTTATAATAGAGTGCAAAGGACGACGAAAACGTTAAAGCTGACTGCAGCGACCGGTCGTGCTCTTTTGAGCCAAGGATTAAGTTACATAAATAACAAAACGGAACCCAAGTCAGTGTTATGCAATATTGTGTTCCTTAAAGGTTCTTGAAAATAATATATCCTCCAAAACGGATATTCACACTAAACTCGTAACTACCTACCTACCTAACTACCAATAAAGGTCCTCTGTGCCATCAGGACGAGCTCTGCGCTGGCTAATGACATATTAACATTTTACTTCCAGACGAGTGCTCCAGGATGTTGTTGAGTCAAGGTGCACTCGACACACTTAGTGTTGAGTCGTTTAGGGATAATGCAATTAGTGGGGACCCTTGAAGGATTCGTTGGACTGGAAGGAGAGTAAATATTCGGTTTTCGCTGATGGTTAAATGGTGTGTACCTTACCTACCTACACCTATGTACATATAATAAAATTGTATGTATGCCATATTTTTGGCACGATTATGGTTATGGTTTCCTGAATATTTTGATGAAATAGGATATTTATGTTGTTTGGGGAACAAATATATGCTGAAAATAGGAAGACATCGTGGTTTTTCGAACTTCCGGAAACCGCTTTTCTGTTTTGTTGGTTGTTTTGTAAATAAAAGTGTTTTCAGTTTTAAGTTTCAACAGTCCCTCTAAGTGAGATGTATAAACCCGTTTAAAAGGATATTTACTTACTTTTTAAATTACATGAATGCGAGGAACAATTTTTGTCGAGAGTGTTGAATTGCAGTCTTAAACTTAGTTTTTTTCATAAATCAAATCAAATGCTTAAATTGAACTTGATTTTGTTTACATTCTGTTATCCACCTTCATCATTCAGATAAAATTTGTGTCACCAAAATGTTGCTCTACACAATACATTCAAAAACATGAAATAAAAGACTTTTTTTTAAAGATATTTGAACTTTATTTTTTTAAATTCATTTTTCAGAATTAAGTTGGATTCACCTATCAAATTTGTCCCAAATAAGTTTGACTTAAAACAAGGAAATGCTATTTGTGTCTAACTTTATGGTGGTTTAATATTTCTACCACAAAATATGTCACACACATAAAACTGAATTCTTCTTATCAAATGAAACAAAAAACAATTGGAAACCCACTGGAATATTAATATTTATTTTCAACGACTATGGAAAGAATTGCATAACGGGATTTAATATATTTTCAAAAATAATAGCATCAGTTGCAAAAATTACCTTATGCTATACAATGCTTAAAAAGAAGAATTGCATGGAATAGAATGAATTTCAACAGCTTCCCCAGTTCCACTATTAAAATGAAATTTTCGTGCAACGTCTGCAGTCGATATAAGTCCAAAATATGTCCACACAGATAAGCTTACTCATAGAGCGAGCGTAACAGCTAATTCCAGTTGATTAGTTTTGAAAATCCTTTTTCAATTAAGCCAAAGACTTCCTTTTTTCCACAAGAGAAAATGACAACGACACCGACGACGACGACAGGACGAGTTTATGGCCAATGCAACACCATCACCACGACCACCACCACAATAACTCTCCCCCACTCCTTTCACATAATCTGGTGTCCCATAATAATTCATCTCGCTGAACAAAATTGCTTTTTTTTTATTTTCATTTTCCGTATACTCACAGTTCCGCCTCAAATAGAGAAATTGCATAATGAACAGAAAAAAAAAATATAATATTACCAACAAGGACGAAACTGCAAATGCCAAAATGCAAAACTTTTTTTCTGCTTCCGTTGAATTTTATTTGAATTTATTTCCCACCCAATTCCAAAACTGAAAATTCATTAAAACCAAAAGAAAATGATATTAAAAAAAATGAACATGACAAATAGAGTGTGTGTAGTGTGCTGAATGTCCTTTTGTCCGAATCTCAACTCAACCTCCTCCACCTACACACATCTACTGATTGAATAATATTCTACATACATAGATCAGGTAATAAGTCAATTACAGCCACGAATTATTGATTTCCTGTCATCGGATCCAATCGATATGACATATGCTTGGGCTTGAACAAACATTTCAATTTGTAAACCAGGACAGGACATATATTCAATAAACACTCCCACACATAAATGTGAACGTGACTATATCCGTCCGAGTCGCATTAAAAGCCCTTTTCTCTCGATGACGGTATTGTGACAGGCTAATGACACACTCATCTAACTTTAACAAAATCCAACGAACGACATTGATAAATCGTCCTCGATTTGGGTCTCCGAATTTGAATACATATATACAAGGACGAAGGGCAGGATATGCCAATGATGTGACGCTGACTACACAGATTTCCAGTTAATTAATTAATTTTAAGCCAGCTTCCGATCCCTGATAAATTACTAAAGCAATTTTGGGACTACTTGGCCTTTGATTGGTCGTAGGTGTTGGATGGTGTCAGTGTGGTAGGTTTCGGTCTCTTGTTTCTGATGGTTAATCCTCTTGACCCTTCCAAACAACACACAAGAATGCAGCTGATGCCCTCGGTCATTCAGAAGGTGACTATAATGAAAAATCGTATGCAATTAGACGATTCATGTCAACTCAACCACAAAATCATCACACTCATTCAGGACAAAACCTGATGCTGCTGCTTTGAATCAGGATTCTAGACCACTTAGGGGATGAGCATCAGGGAAATTTGAATTTTTAATCAACGACTAAATTGCCATGACGGAGGTATAATTGAGATTTACTTAGAAAGTGCAAATATACAGACTAGTGTGTATCTGGAATACAGTTGTAGTATATGGAAGCAATATCGTAATCCATCAATCGTGTTGTATGAAGCTGCTTATCTTGTTCGGTGGAATGGTCCTATTTTTGTTATGGCATACCTAAGGAACTAACAAAGTATGTAGCTTAACGTGTCTTCCAATAGGGAGTTCCGAAATTTGACAGTTGATAGCGGCCATATTGTTGAAACTTCTGTCAAACTGCCTGTCATTTATTCAGTCTGTTTTACTAATCAATCAAAATTCCAAAAGTATCACTTGTCATGAAAAGTTCCTCTCATCTTAGCCGTTTGGATTTCGGACTCACTACGAAACTGTAAATCCCTTCTATTCCTGTATTCAACTTTTCTCAAAATTTAACCAATGTAGGACTTCGTTGTAGGTCGGCAGTGAAAAGTCTTTATACGTTAATGGCACTGTTTGCTTATTAATTTTTTTTTCTTGCGCCAATGAATCAATCAATGGCAAATTTATCGATTAATGAAAAAAATTTATTGGCTCAACGAAAAGTGTTTGTTTGGTGAACAGCTCTATTTACGTATGAACGACGCAAAAAAGCTAATCGTAGGCTGAATTTTAATTGTTGTAAGGTGTGATTCAGTGGAAAATAATTCAGTTTATTTTAAAAACTTGATTAAATCTTTTATGGTTACTATATTCTCCTTCAAAGATTAAATAAAACTAAAAAAAAATCAAATAAAGAAACAAAATAAAACAAAACACGAAACCAAATCAAATGAACTTTGTTCCTGTTTTGATTATTCAGTGACACTATGGTCTCGCTGGGCCAAATTGAATGTGTGTGTACATACCATCGCTTGATATACCTATTCTAGATCTAAATTTAGGAGCTAAATGTAGTCAAGTATGGCATTTGCATATAACGTCAGCTGTTGGTGGTGAGGATTGGGTCCAGCGTTGCCCCCCTACTACAGTTGTAGTGTTTTTACTACATTTTATTTTCCAATAAAGTCACTCCGTACAATCCTAAAATATTCACAAAACACTACAATTTTAGAAAATCAGAAAATATAAAATCTAAACAAAAAAAATTGATTATAGTTCTGTTTGGATACTCCCCAAAACTACGAATTTCTACGAATTAAGCCCAAAGCTCTGCCAAAGTTCATAAAAAAAATGTACTAAAATTTTTAGAGATTCGTAGTTTGTGGAAATAAGCAAAAAGACTGATTTTTTGGAATAAAATATCTACATAAGGATTATTGAAAATTGGGGTAAAAAATTAAATTATGATTTGATTTGAAAATCACAAAAAACAGTAAATTCCCCTTCGCTTCGCTAAAACACTTAATAAAAATGGTTTTTTTCTTAGGTTATGAACGATGTCAAACCCACTTTATATTTAAACACTTTCATTAAAGTTAAAATCGTCAAAGCCTGAATTAAATTTTTAGGTATAACACTAGCCACATTTTTTCTCAGAAACTATCATTGATTTAGGCAAGTTTAACTTTAACTTATTAAAAAAATTGCTTTAATGCTCGTGTTTATAGTTAAGGAAAAGTAAGAGAACTGCAACAAAGTTGAAAAATTGTTAATTAGTCTCACGTTTATGTCCTTAAAATAGGGTGTTTATAATTTTGCGCCACTAATTCTATATAAATGATAAAAACCTGCAATATACATCCTAATTTTAAGTGATTTTATAGTTACATAGGTAATAAAAGTTAAAATTTTTTAATTATTCGCAAAGTAATTTTTATTTAAATTTCTAAAATTCGAAAGGTTTAAATAATTCAGTTAGTGTATTTTTTACGTTTTCAAGTAAAATAAATCAGCCATGCTCACGCTACATTTTCAACCAGTTAGGGGGGCAACACTGATTGGGTCACTCGGAAGGAGCAACTTTTTTGTTGTTTTTCTTTTTCTTTTATTTGCCTTCCAAAGGACCGTCATTTAAGAACCAAGCTGAGAAGTATATACAAGTAGATATGTATATGTTTATAAATAGGTATTCAGTCTTATGGGGTGTTGTGCAAAGGAATTTTTTTCAGCAGTTGGATCTCCATTCAATTTTTTTTTCTTGTTTTTTTTTTTCAATTATTCGGTGACCGACCGACCTTTTAAAGTAATTTGATGCCTTTCGTGATGGAATTGTCGTGTGCCGCCGGGTGTTAGGTGTCATGTTGTTTGTCCTTAATCCTTGTCTAATATTCATTTCGTTTCGACGAAGGATTGAAGGACTCTGATTCTGGCTGCAGAAGATGAATGGACTATTTGTCGTCGAGACGGCTGAAAATTAAAATCGAAAAGGATGACATATTCAATTAGAATGAGGTTTCACCCGATATTTCAAAATCAAAAATAAATCGAAGGAAACCTACGTATAATAGGGATTGGATGCTCGATGTCGGTGCTCAGCAACAGTTACCAGATGGACTGGACATATTATGTAGCTTCTCTTCGGTTGCTACTATATTAATTTTTGGAAAAGATTTTATTTTTCTCTGGGTTTGTATAGAAACGTTATGGCAGTAACCATGGTGGTTTTATAAAAAAACAGATATTATTTTTTGTAATATGTATTTTTTCTTTTAATTTTGGGAAACGTTTCTCAACTTTATTAGAGAAGTGCAAAAGTAGTAAATAGGTAACACAAAAACAGATTTCCTGCAGCTAGCTCTACGTACCGCGTCTTCAATGCTGGAAATTGCAGAAGCTTGGATCCTGTCAAATGTGGGTTAAAGCTGTTTTAAGACTAACATTTTCCGTCATATTTTGGCTCCAGTTCTCTTCTAGAAAGGGAGTGCAGGAAAAGAAGCCTGGAATTGAAATACCTTTAAAGCCAACTCTGAAAGGGATTGTGCAGTAGAAGAAGAAAGCAATTGATGTGGCATAGCTAGTGGAAAAGATCCTCAATCGATTTGGTGTGCAAAACTTGAGACAGCCAGTTAAGAATCAAATCAGCTGGCAGAAGCTTGTTGATTGAAGCACAGAGGCCTATTAAATAAAACCACAAAACAGATACAGTAGACGATCGATTAAGTGAATTTAAAAGTACTGAACTATTCACAATAGTGAAGACACAAAATTTAGTATAAAAATGTATCCGTATAAAAAAAAGTCTCACAAGCATTTGAGATTGCTTGGGAACACCGAAAAATTGTTTCTTTTAATTTTTCAAACCTGAATGAAAACTTTCTTTCACGCTTTAATAAATGTAAAAACATTCACATCGAACAAAATGTGCATTTTGAATCAAATTCACCATCAGAAAGCCTTTTACAACTCCCGCTTGAAAAATTGAACAATCACGAAACAGTGAACAGTACTGGTTTTGACTAATTCATCTATCAAGCTTCTACTGTAATAATTTGTAAATTATAGTCAAAGAGGTAACTGTAAGATTTTCTACCCTTTTGCGGATATTTAAAAACTCTACCGACAGCTTAAATCGAAACATTTACAAAACCACTGGTTGCACAGACTTTTCATGGTTGCTTTGGTTAGAAAATGCATTTGACTAATTATACCTTTTATACGGGGTGTCTGAAAATTCGTCAGTAATATTTTAGAGCATAATTCTTGGACATGTTCTAAGAAAAAAAATCATATAGGGTGAAAACACTATCTCCCTCCCAGATGCTGGGAGCAGTTTACGAAAAATTGACTTTACGAATAAAAACTTAAAAAAGTGATTTAGAATCAACGAGAGCATGCATACAATAATTTGCTTTTTTTTTCAAAAAATTGTGATTTTATTTCAAGTTGTTACTTTTGTGTTCGATATTCAATGCTTTTATCAATTCTTAGTCAAATACCAAAAACCGAATGTAAAAATTCATGATTAAACTCTTTTTTAAGGTCTTTTAGGAAATATACCTCTCGTTTTTTTTAGTTTCTCAAAAACTATGAATGATTTTGACTTATGGTTTTCGCTATTTGACTAAGAATTGATAAGGACATGGAATATTAACCACAAAAATAAGTTTTAATCACGTGAAATGTAGAAAAACACCAAAAAAAATTTTCGGAAGCTTTGAAATTTTATTTTTCAAAAACTGTTCACTTGGATAGGAAGTTGTAGTTGTAAAAATCTTTTTGTTTGAAGAAAGCCGTCATGTAGGGAGTAGATACCGGTTGTATTATGAAACCTAGTATTTTCTCGTTTTTATGACAGTTGTTCATTTGTCAACGGGTTAGTCGAAATGTTTGCGTTGACGTGAATTGTTAATTTTTTAGATCTTAAAATTATTTGTTAAAAATTTAATATATTAATAAGTAGGAAGAAATTTTTTTATAAACATTTTAAAGTGATTTGTAAATGCATATTGGAGAATTTGTTAACGTCATTTTTAATGATCAATAAATCAAAAATATTGACGTTTTTGAGCCTTTCATTTGGGGTAGACGTAAACATGATTATTTCTTTTCGAGACAAAATACTGTCCTAATATTTAAAAAAAAAATATACATTTGGCCCATTTTAATCTAGCTCGATAGCTTTTGAAGAAACTTAAATTCGTGCTTCCATCTACCCCATTTTTTCATTTTTCTCTAAAATATAGGAGGTGACTGTAAATATCCGTTTTTATAAAAACTATGAAGCCTACAAATTTGAAAGTTTTGTTTTCAATAGTTTAGAAATTTATTTATATTTATATTTATATTTATATTTATATTTATATTTATATTTATATTTATATTTATATTTATATTTATATTTATATTTATATTTATATTTATATTTATATTTATATTTATATTTATATTTATATTTATATTTATATTTATATTTATATTTATATTTATATTTATATTTATATTTATATTTATATTTATATTTATATTTATATTTATATTTATATTTATATTTATATTTATATTTATATTTATATTTATATTTATATTTATATTTATATTTATATTTATATTTATATTTATATTTATATTTATATTTATATTTATATTTATATTTATATTTATATTTATATTTATATTTATATTTATATTTATATTTATATTTATATTTATATTTATATTTATATTTATATTTATATTTATATTTATATTTATATTTATATTTATATTTATATTTATATTTATATTTATATTTATATTTATATTTATATTTATATTTATATTTATATTTATATTTATATTTATATTTATATTTATATTTATATTTATATTTATATTTATATTTATATTTATATTTATATTTATATTTATATTTATATTTATATTTATATTTATATTTATATTTATATTTATATTTATATTTATATTTATATTTATATTTATATTTATATTTATATTTATATTTATATTTATATTTATATTTATATTTATATTTATATTTATATTTATATTTATATTTATATTTATATTTATATTTATATTTATATTTATATTTATATTTATATTTCCATTTTTATATTTTTGCATTAAAAATAAATTTTTCAGAAATTGCAACCATGTCTTTGAGGTGGGGGAGGAAGAGTTTTCCCCCATATACTAACAAATATTTTAAGTTCAATAATATGGAAAATAGTATGACATATGCAAATATCCGTTAAAATTTATTTTTAATTCACTCAATAAATTTATTTGAGCCATGTAAACATTTAAAATAAATAAAACTTCAATTAAAAACTTAGAGCGATGGTGATGATGGAGCTATTCACAAGTGTCCTTAATATTTTAATTGTAATTAAAGAAGATAGATGTAGGTATTTTGTCATGTGCTCTTATATAAACCTTCCTCTTTCGAATTTTATTATGTGTTGTTTATTATGCAATTAAAAAAATAAAACTTAATTTATTTTTTGTCGAAGAGCATATCCCACACATAACCAAATGCATTTTCTGTTGTTTCTGAATTAAAGTAATAATTGAAACTTTAAATTCCAAAAGGGGCTTTTTATTTAACTGGTTAGTACATACATACCTATTATAGTTGTCAACACATAACAAAAAGCATTAAACTGGTTAAGAGCGTATAGGTATGTGTATGTATATGAAAATGTCACATCATTATAAAACGTTGGCCATCAACAACCACGAATTTGAGCAAATGGTAATGGATACCAGGACCAAAATCGGGCGAGCAACAACGACAACATTTAATCGAGTTTAAAGCACATTAAGCATTTCCGCATGTAGATATACCACGAAATTAATGATTTTACAATTCCCGAGCATTATGTGTTTAATGCAAAATGTATATGTCCTGTGATAATTACAACGGTAATTTACCTTTTACGGTTTTGTAATTCAAATTTTTTTTATATTTTTTTTGTTCGTTCATTTCGAAATAATTTAATTTTCAACGGCATCAAGGGGATGGCACAATATTATAATTATTACGCCATCAGATTCCAATAACTAGCGATAGGCGTTTTTAAAACAACCTAAAGCTTCAAAATTTATATCTTACTGATATATGTGCAAAGTTCTGAGGGACAATTCATTTCGATAGAACGAGCCACCTGGGGGAAACGTGCGCAATGGAGGGTGAGTGGGTAGAAGGAATCAAACATGATCTAAGATTCAACAGTGTCAACAACGCCACTGGGCCATTTTGGGTCGTTTACGTTTTCATGCTCAGCTGTGGGGCATTTGGTGCTGGATGACAATTGAAACGGAACAATACCCGCACAAAGTTTGGTGTGATTCAGCACAGGAAATTGTCCCTACACGGATGTAGCGAGTGTTAAATCGGCAATATTTATGTGCTTTATCATCGACAGCTATAAAACAAGGAGTTAAAATTGCCGGGCTGAGCCAAATGATGAAATATTATTCCAAACTCCAAAGTAACGAGATGCAAATTTGTAACAAAAGTAGGTTACTTTGTATTTGTACCTACCTACACTGATTGGGAATTTTGTTTTATCCATGGGGGAGAATTTAATCTATATTCCATTCGAGTTACTATATCTGTGTGGGTTTTCAAGTCTAGGTTAGGTAGGGATGAGTTCTCAAAATAGATAAATCATCATCATCATAAAATTTGGTTTTAGTATAAATGCACAATAGGAAACTATGGATAATACACAAAGTTATGATGAATTTTGAAACTCGAAACAAATATCCCAATCAATAAATTTTTGGAAAATAGTACCTACAGTGTTTTTCCGCTACTTTAGTTTATAACTGGAGGAACAAATTTTGAAGAGAAGATTATTGCAATGTTTTGCAAATTAGGTTTTTGTTTGTTTTGTTTTTAGAATGAAATGAAAAACTCTGTTCAAGGATAAAATAAATAATGTTTGGTATATAATGTTGTTTTTGATTCTTTGTTTGACACCAGAACTATACTTTTAAGCTATTTGAATAAACAATTTTGACTTGTCTATTGTAGAAGTAATGGCTTCGTTTCATAGAATGCGGAAATGGAAAGTCAAAATAGAACAAATAATGTTATTTTCAAACATTAGAAATGATGCCAATAAGTCTTATCCTTGATAATCCAATTTTCCAATATCAGCTCGATTTCAGAATTCCGCTAATGGATCCAGACTAATTTAAGCCATATCTACAATCAACAAATTTGTAAGCCTATATATCATTCAGAGTTATTAAGTGGTTCAAAACTCGAAAAGACTCGAACTATAAGATGAAGTACGTGTGACCCAACAGACGTGTATGTTTTGTGAAATAAAAAACAAATGAAATATACATATCCAAATTTTTAATTAAATAGTGTTATAATACAATTTAAAAAACCAATAATTCTTTCGAAGAATATTCAATTAAAATCCTTTACCATATTTCACACCTCTTAATTGCAATGTACCATTTTATAAGTATATTCATATGAAATTAAGGCAAAAAACATAATAAAATGCATTTAATACCTCCATAATAAACCATACCAAACCGAAAAGCTCTCTCGTGCCACACAAGTCCTTGCATTCATGCATGTTTAATTATAAAGAAAATCGAAAACACCAACATAGCAAAAAATCATTTTTCCATTCGCATGAATCCTTGTTTGGATAAACTTATTGGTTTTTTAAATTTATATTTGATTTCTTCATTTTAAGAACCAATTGATTTATGCAGTTGAGCATTTTTGTTAATTTTCTTTTTCAGTTCTGTTTGCAAAATAACATGGAAATGAACAATCAACAATCAAACATTTGATTTGCCAACTGAGGAAAATATTTTTTTTTGCTTCGTTCAATTATGTTTTTTGCTATTTCTTTTGGAGCATTCGAATTGTGCCATTGGCTACAAAATTAAATAATTTTTAATTCCAAAGTGTCCCTCTTATTGCTAGAGTTCCATACAAAGTTAAGATTACTTGGAATTTCTAAATACAGTTAAATTCAGTTATTGGACAAAAAATTTTACAACATTCAAATTTAATTTAGAGTAAATTATTACCTTGATATTAACAAAATCCGCAGGATTTTGGTGCGGACCTCTGTTTGGACGTCTTGAGTGTACATAGGTCTAAAAATTCTTAATTATGAACCGTTGTTTTTGATTTTTTTTTGGTTTGGAAAAAATTCACAAAGTTTTTCGGAAGCTATATCAGTTTTTTGTTTTCAAAGATATGTAGTGTCAAAAATTATTGTGGCTAATAAACGCACATTTTGGGAATGATATGTGCATGCGCATCAGGTGCACATTATTTTACCCCAGGGGCCTATTTCATAAAACTACAAGACTAATAATTATTTGTGAATTATAGTTTGAGAGGCGACCGTAAGATTTCTTTTCTCATTTTGGCTTCCGACAAGCAGGATGCCAGCTGACAGCTTTATTCAAAACATTAACAAAACCGCTGCGCTGGTGGGATGAGATTTCATGGTTGCTAAGGTTAGAAAATGCACACTTCAGGTTGCATTTTTGGCTAGGTATACCTTTTCACATAAGAAACTTCTTTAAATTGGATATCAAGTTAAAGCTAAGACTGTCCTCTATTCTTTCCTGATGGTCGGACAGATTTTTCTAGGTTGTTGCTACGAGTCTGATCGCCGCCCAGACTGTAATTCACAAATAATTGCTTGTCTTGAAGTTTTATGAAATAGGCCGCAGGAGTGCGGTGGAAAATATTCTCAAAATATATGGCTCTTACGAGAAAAAATTTGAGTTAACTTTTGCAGTTTCTTTTTCGGATAAAATTTATAGTTTCCATTTTCTTCACAAAATGAAAAAAAAAATATGTTTTAATAAAAAGTCTCCTGAATGGTATTTTTGAAATATTTACATCAAAATCCATCCTTGTCAAATTCTTTTTGAATTTTGTGTATTTTTACTTATGATATAGGCCAAGTTTGAAACTCGACATAAATAATATTCACAAATGGATCGCACGTACCTGCTCTTATGGCCAAGAGGCTTAGGGTTTAGAAAATTGTATATAAAGCCAAGGAAATTATGAGCAAAAATGTTTAAAAGCATGAAATACGATTTTTAAATTAGCTGAAACATCCGGAAAAAAGAGTTCCAATTTAATTCTTTATTAATTATAATTGTATTCAAAAAAATTGAAATCTTTGAAGTGGTTTCTTAAATAATAATTAATGTTTTATATATCAAATTCTGAAAACATTTTTAAGAACAAATTTTTGTATTTTTTTTGAAAATTTGTATTCATAGTATTATTTAGTGAAATAACTAAACGCGAATTCTAATTTTATGATGATAATTTCAATCCACGAACTCAATAGACTTAAATAAATCCAAACAATCGAATTAATTAATAAAAATAATGAAAACAACCGAGCATGAAATCTGCGTGCGCCACGACAAGAAAACACGAGTAGAACGACGAGCTGTCAAACGATGGGTGCGTTTAATAACTTCCACAACTGACAACATATGAAGTGCTGCCAACCAGCAGCTCAGCTCAGGAACAAGTTAGAGTTAGAGAACCAAAATTAAAACACAAGTTTTTATATTCCCAAGTGGGGATTTTATTGATTTTATTTGGGAAACCTTTGGACCGAAGCCCAGGCATAATTGAGGCTGTGAGTGCAAAAGTGGTGTAATCCACTTTCTTATCATATTTTTCGTTTTGAATCGATTTTAATACTATTTTAACTGAGATTCAATGAGTATACGTCACATTTTTGGAAAGCTTAGATATTTTAGAAATTTTAGCTTTGATGACTTTTGATGCATAAATGTAAAAATACGAGACAAAAATATTAAAAATGTCAAAAAACGGCCGCAATTAATACCCAAATTTTTTTTACAAGATATATATTTATAATAAAGACAAAGGAAAATGGTTTAAAATTCGAATTAGCAAACAAACGAATACAAATCTATCAACACTGACACAGTAAAACATAATTTTGTGAATAACAATTTTCTTAGCTTTTTTTGGTTGGATCTCCTAACCGCCTCTTACCTTCTAGCACCTTCGCACCTCAAAGCACTAAGTTTCTTCTTCAAATTTCCTCGACAACTTTTCTTCACTTTTTTTTAAAACTATATTTTCCTCAATTTTTCTTTTCTTTTCAAGTTTTTCTCGACTTCCAAAATAAAATAACTTCTCACTTGAATAGTTCTCCAAATAGTGAATTGTCCATTCTAATCCTACTGTCTAAATTGGCTACTTCAGTCTCCTACACATTCCTACAACCAGCCAATAGTTTTCGAGAACTTCAGTCATGGGATCACGGCTTCCTGGGAGGCTACGTCCTCTACTCGAAAACCTTCGTTCCTTCTTTGTCGAATCTCATCGAAACTTTTCTCTCGCACACACATTCAATGATTCAGCAAGTTATTGAATATCTTTCTAAAACTTGCCGAATCCAAATAGCCGAGTTCAGAACCCTTTCAACTAAATTATTTGTGAAAATTTAAAAGAATTAAAATCGAGGAGGAGTTTCTTCTAGGCAATCTCTTAGTTACTCTAGAAAAATCCGGATCGGAATCTCAATAAAACTAACACTTCAAGATGACGAAGGAACACATTTCTTTAAATCCCGAGTTCTACTTGGCTCTTTTCTTTTCGCGTATCTATTCTGATAGATCTATATATAAGCTCCGTGGGTTATTAAGCCTTTCATTGTGCTATGAAAGAATGTTTTTCTTTTTCCTTTTTCAGCAATATTTTTAGAATCTTACCTTCGTCTTGAAATTTATTTATAATTTTTTGCACTATGGAATGGGCCTGCGCACCAGTTTCACTGATTTTGCGTAATGGTTTCCTATTGTAATGGTAGTTAAGAATATGTTATTCAGTAACATTTCTTTTTTCGCCCATTTTTACAGAAAAATGGACATACAAATGTTACCTCTTACCTTAAACTGCGCGAAAGAAATTAAAATCTGCTTTAATTTTGTACGCACTAACACGTACAATGTAAAATAGCGGTAAATTTTACAATAATTTTAACCTGCACATCTTGCACATTTAGTGATTTGAATACGCATGACGTAAGAAAACTTTTTTTTTTTTTTTTTTTTTTTTTTTAACTATATGCCTGTAAGACCTTAGGTCTTTTAAATGCAACCTGAATTGCACGGCACTAGTTAGAAAGAGTAGGAGGATAGGAAAGATTTGGCACAGTGGATTGAGATCAAGGTGTTTATTATCTCATTAAATCTCACGGGTGGCGTCCAGTTAAGCTGGGAGATTGTAGAAAAGAATGCTGCCTAGAATGGGGCTCGAACCCACACCTCTAAGTAAGCAGTCAAACAATACATCCACTGCACCATTGCCACCCGCAATACTAAAATTTCAAATTCTGCCTTGGAACGAGGGTTAAATGTGTATTTCAAACCAATTTACGCTCAATTTTGAGAGTAATTGTATGCAACTAAGCTACCAATTTTTTTAAGTGTTTCAAAAATTTCAAAAGTTTAGAAATAAATTTAAAGGAAGCCTCTCAAACGGTTAAAGGTTTTTTACGAATTTATTCAAATGCTCTCAATTTTTCGGCTCAAAGCTTTTTCACGAGTTGTTTTTTTGATAATTGAAAGAATACATTTCTTCGTAAATTTTTCCACAATTACTTCCAAATTTTAATAATATAAAAACTACTCTGAAAGTCCAAGCAACTTGAGTTTTAACAGCAAGTGCGTGTGACCCGGTTGTGCATTTTAATTTGTCTTATTTTCCTACAATAGTACGCTGCTGATACAAAAACCAAAACATAACCAAAGCTTGTTACCTGAAAGTACTGCCTAGCATTTACGTAGCATTTTCAATCGTCTTGTCACTGAAGTATAATGCTAAATCATATTAAAGATAACATAAATACAACTAAGTGGGGTCTCTTAAATGAAAATATGCAATTCAAATTCAATTGAATTGTTTAATCAAATCAAGAGAATATAAAAAGAGAACAAATCCATTCAATTAAAATATTCGTACACTCTGGCGTATACGCACTTTTTTTTTTTGAAACACTTACCAATTTTACTCTATTTACAAACCTCATGTTATTTTGTGTGTGCATGTTAGATTCGATTTTGTTATTCAATTGAAATATTAAATAAATCCCTATGATTGCTTTATCCTTTACTTTATCCTTACTTTTATTCATTTAGAAAATAGGTCATAGGAAAAAGTTGTTTTGATAAATTTTCTATTTAGCAAAGCATGTTTGGCAGAGTATACAGTGGCTTCCTCGTTTTGACTCCTTTTTTTTATATTATCTTTTCGATTGCTTTATAGAACTTTTTATATTTTTGTATAACAGTTTTGAGCATTACATATAACAGCAAGCAAAATTATTGTAGCTTAAACATACGTTGAAATTTGCCTTAAATGATGAAACCAAATGTAAAAAGCCACTGAGATAAAAAAACGTAATATGAATCTTTGAAAAGGAGCTGAAGTAAGCTATTTAACTAAGAGAATTTCTATTAGCCCACTTAGCCACAACCAACAATACTCAAGGCTTTTCAACGTTATCTTCAGAGATGCCCTCCAAAACATTTCAAAATTATTGTTAAAAACGTTTGTCTTTGGACAAAAAGGTTTTCAGCTCAACAGTTACAACCTCTCTATTTAAATTTTTATGCAAATTTCCTTATAATATTCGCTGTATAATCCCCACTTAAAACAAAAATTTCGTCAACTTAGTAGACCAAACAATAAAATTGTACTTAATTTAAGAGTTTATAAAAGTTTACCCATAAAAAGTTTACGAAATTGTTATAACTGCATAGTTTTAAACAATAACATCTCTGATAGCATCTACATCCATTTTCTCGTTTACTAAGCCCAAAATGTTGCTGTGATTAGGCAAAAAAAAAAAACAAAAAACACTTGGTCCATCTCAAAATTGCTTAAGAAGGACACACTGATGGGATTTTACACTAATACTATTCATACACATGAATCCTTTGGAAACACAATTATAAATGTATAAAAATACAAAACATACAATTTCATATAGACTCGGTAGAGACCATCCTCCCAACAGAACGATAATGACTTTCGTGCATAAAGGTCCTTCCATATTCCTGAAAAATCTCAAATTTATTTGCTTTCACTGTCTTCAACATATTTACTATATATTTGCAAACTCTTTTTAGCAGACATATACATCCTTTCTCCCCGAATTGTTATATGGGCGTTGGTTGCTGGTGTAACCACATTTATAACCGTCGAACACGCTCTTTTCTAGGATAATCATCCCAAACGTTGTTGTCACCACACGCCGCGCTGCCGATACAAAGTTTTTCATTCGCTTAGACATATGTAGTCGTTATCCTTTTGGGATTGCCTCAGACAAAATGACATGGCAATTAGCCTAAAGGCTGTATAATGAAATGATGAACGGGTATGATGTAACAATATTCCATGATACTCCTATTGTTGAATGTTGACCCATCTCGGATTTGCTTCTACTGCTGCAGATGTCTGATGTAGTAGGGTATAATGGTTAGGATCTGCAGACAGGACCTAGAGCAACATAAGTATGATGTTCAGTCAAACGAAACCTTCTAATGTTCCTATTAATCAGGGAAACGAATGAATTCGCAAGGAGAATCCGTAGATAGAACGTGTACACTGTAGGTCTTGGTGCAGAGTGCGAAATCATAGACAGAGTTACATTGTCCTTATATGGAAGGAGAATATATACAACAACTGTGACCGGAACCAGGAACTATGCCAATTTGCCAGAATAATGAACACAAATATTTACCGCAGCACAAGCACATAGTTCATGTTTATGCTCATTTGGTTCTATCTTCTATGGCCATCGAGAAAGATGTAATAATATGCGAGTTTATATGGACAACAATGTTGAGAGACTAATAAGGTCTTTTGTAAATTTTCGTAGCATAGATCTGCTATACAGGGGGTAGATATGCATGTATGGACAGAAATGGTGCGTTTTGACATTTTATCTTACACTTGCAGCTTGGATAAAATGATAAATACTATTTTGGACATGAAATTTATTTAAATTCATGAACTAAAAAGGACTAACTACAAATAAGAATTTTAAGTGAGAATAAGGACTTACGACATAAATCAAGAAAATAGTTCAAACACATACAAGATGTTACTTCTTTTTTGGTGAAAATCGACACCTATTTGATTTCCCTTAAATTCTTCAAATATATCATCTCCCTGTAGCCTTAATAATAACATCGAATGTGAAAATAAATCAGGTTTTTATTTATTTAATAATCTAATAAATAAACTTTAACTTTACGATATTTGATCAATATTTTTCAGAAGAATACCAAAACTAACCACGTTTTTGATTTCATTAAATTTCATCAAGCATATGATGTAATTTTTTGAGCAATATGGAATTTTCAAAAACTTTTTCTATTCTCTCACACATCGACGTCAGTAAAGTTCGCATATCAATTTTCATCAGACCAATAAGACTACACCACAAACGCGACCGGAATCGGTAGCTCATTAAGTAATGGGTGTAATCGAGTGTAGGTACTTCTAACTTTACTGTGAAGTTGGAACGATTTACATTTTTCTCAGCAGCGAGGCTTGCTATGAGCTTACAGTACGGCTCCAATTTTTAATTTAAAGACAAATCTGGGTCTACCGTTTAAGGTCCTTGTAAGAAAATTGAAAAATTTATTTGTACCTCTTAGGTTAGGTTAGGTTGGAACTCAGTGGATCCATTGCGCTCCCCGGGGTGTAGGTGGTTAGTGAGGAGGGATAGAGAGGGAGTTAATAGGAAGTTTTAGGTGGGGGGGCCTCCTTAAACCATCTTGAGTTCTGAATGAATTTCAGGATGTTCTTTAGTGGCAAGACAGAGATGTCGCCCCGTTCTTCGAAGAAGTATTCTCCAAGGGCCTTTTTTCTGGTTCTAGCTAGGCTGGGTCATTCGCAAAGGAAGTGAGGGGAACCCTCCTCTGCCTCTTCGTCATGACACCCTCTACATAAGTCCGATGAGCTGATGCCCATTCTGTTCATGTGGGTTCCCATTGAGTTGTGGCCCATAAGCACACCAACCATGAGAGATAATTGAGGCCTGATTAGCTTGAGTAAGTAATCAGTCTTTTCCTTTGAAATATTCATCCATAGATTTATATTCCTTGAAACCCGACAAGTGTCGATGGATGACCATCTGACATTTGCAGCTTCTAAGAAACTCTGGTGCATTCTATTTTTTTCTTGTTCCAGTGGCATGACCACAGAGGCTTCGATTTGGCTCGGACCAAGAGATGAACTGCTTTTGGCCAGTTCATCCGCCATTTCGTTTCCGTGAATATCCCTATGTCCTGGGACCCATCTTAGGGTTACTGTGTTATTTGCATTGAGTACTCTTAGCTCGTTCCGGCAACGATCGACCAGTTTGGACTTGGTGGTGATTGAGCAAATGGCCTTAATTGCCACCTGGCTGTCTATGAAAATATCAATATTGTTGTTGACTAATTCACATGAGGCAAGATGTTTCGCGGCTTTGCAAGCTGCCAGCACTTCCGCTTGGAATACACTGCAAAAGTTTGGAAGCTTTAACGATCTATTTATGGGTGGGTTATCTGAGTAGATGCCTGACCCAACCCCATCCAAGGTTTTGGAACCGTCAGTAAAGACCGAAACATGATTTTAATTTATGACCCTGTTTTCATTCCAGAGTTCCCTGGTTGGAATATCTGTTATGGTTACTGGGTTGAAATCTATGTGCGGTGAAACGTAGTCTGTTTGAATGTCTATGTCTGTAAGATTCATTATAATTCTGTGACCGTAGAGGCCCTTTTTCCAATTTTTACATTAATGAAGTCTTAAAGCACTTTTGGCCGCCAACTCTTTCGTAAACAGATCGAGTGGGGCAAATGAAAGGAAGGCCGTTGGTGTGGTCCTGATAGCACTGGTTGTGCCAATACACGCCAGTCTTTGAATTTAAGTAATGGTTTTTAGATTGGTTTCCTTTACTAAGGCAGACTACCAGACCATGCATGCGTACGTTAGAGGTGTTCAAAATTGCAAGCTTAATATTTCATCTATGCACACTTTTTCCCTCCGACCAATAGGCATTCAAATAAATCAATTTAAAAATTTACGTCTAATTTTACACCTGTTCGTCACGTGTTTTAGAAGGTAGACAAATGGCTAATGGTTCAACACCTTAAAGGCAATTACTGATATGACTTAAAAATTTACGCAAATGACATGACTTTTTATGTCGTTGGCTCTAAGACTAATAAGACTTCCTGTTAGTTTAAGCCTAAATACTTGTAAATAAGAAATTTTGACAACAGCACAGTGTTAATTTCAATCGAGGTCATGTTTTTTTTAACACTTTATGTTATCAATTTCTATTTTACAGCAAATCATGTTTAATGAACGTTTTGCATGGTTATTTTTACAATTTTTACCTATCGAATTTAACCTGGCCTCCTCTTAATTTCAACTTGACACGTGTGTTAAAATACACACACTGGCCATCCAATGCGTTTCAAGTTATTGATTTTTGGCACCAGTTTTTTGCGTAGCGATTTGGTCCAGTGGATGAGTGCTATCTCCCTGTGTGGAAGGTTCCATGTTTAAAACTAAGTAAGTATCACAAAGTAGTTTTAGGGCATTTCTGAGTAAAGTTCTGATAAGATATCCGACACATAAAAATTAGCACAGGGTAGTAAGTCCACAGAAGAAACATTCACAATAATTATGTCTTATGACCCACCTGAATGAGTTATTAACTCACAAACTATATTTTTATTTGTGAACTTGTGACCCTGCCTCAGAATTTATGTTTCGAATAAATAATCAGAACTTTAATCAGAGAATGCGAAACAGGCCCTTAAAATAAAATCAATATATAATGAATTCCTATACTTTCAGAATAATGCAAAACATGCCAGCATTAGAGATGGCTGAGGCTGAGAGGCATGGATACATGACATAAGGTCATGATACAGGGTTGATTCAACATTGCATCATGTTAAACTAACCAGATGTTCATGTTAATTTAACCAGATTTTATGTTAAATTTACAGAACATTGAACAATGAGTCCTGTTTAAATTGACTAGATTTTCATGTTAATTAAGCTAGATTTTCTTGTAAAACTTACAGGATTACTAATTTAAACCAGTGCTAAAATTATTAGATGTCATGCAGGTCTAACATGACATTTAAATCAGGTATGTGGTTAAACAGTCAACCTGATCTACCGAGTCGAAGAATAACAACCTGAAAATCAGGTATAATTGATCCGAAATTGTCAGCTTTGACTGCATAATGGACGCTCATTTACTCTAATTTGCGACAGACCCTCCTGTTTGCGAGTTTCGTTATGAAATTCGGACAAAAAGTAAAAAATATTATTTTATCTCCTGAATTTTTACCATTTTTAACGATTTCGCCTACTTCACTTATGCCCGCACAGTTCATATCTATAGTTCCCTGCTTGTGATTATTTTTACTCACAAAAATGTTTCCAAGAATAATTTATTCTTCTTTATTATGGAAACAGTGATACAGGTACCTTTCAGAGCGATGTTTGTTATTGTACCTATACTTTTAATTTATATTCGTATATAGTTTTCAATATTCCTATCGTTGCCGCCACCGCTTCTGCCGCTGCCGACCGCACTACAAAATTCTGTGGTCAAAAATAATTGCAAATATTTGTTTTTCGAAATAAGCATTATTCCAATTGCGGACCAATAAACATAGCTCTCTTTTGTGTGTACCCACAGGTGTGATAACCAGACCATAAACCTCTCTCTATACTATCAAACCAATTAATTGACCCACACTATTGTCGGTCTTCGTTTCAATTTAAATTCCTATAAAGGATGGATAGATCCTTTTCTTTTTGAATGTGCACAAATATTTACACAGGTTATCAGTTTCACATAAGCGGGAAGAAAGTAAAAGACGATGGTTACCTACTTGAAATGAGAAAATAAAAAAAATCACATTTTCCGTTGATTTTCTTCTTTGTACTTGTTTTTTTGTTTGGAATCGAACTTTGTTCTACATTTGGTTTTAAATAATTTATGCAAACAAGGGTATAGATACTTGTGGGGAACACAAAAACTGGGTCTATATTTGTTTATAAATTTTTAATAAAAAAAAAGAACAAATCTTTCTCTTATCATCCATTGCATTGCAACAAATATTTGTAGACCAACCAATCAACAAGGATCAGAAAGTTCTCGACACAAGGATGTACTTGAATGCACACATATGTATGAACACAAATGAAACACTATAACAAAGAGAACATAATCAATGACACACCAGGTGTTCGAAATGCAAAAAAAAAGACAGCAAAGATGTTATATCCTTCCGTATATGAAAATATCCTTTAAAGGAACAAAAAGAAGATACACATCTCCTCATCTTAAGGATGCAAAAAAAAAAAAAAATTCTCCAGCAATATTAAACGAAAGAAAACATCGCAAATTGAAAAGTATCTTTTTGAATAGAAAGGGATCATGTATCTCCAGCACCCGCAGTGGTCAATCTAGGAGCCTGATTAATTTGTCTATTCGAATTCCTCTCAATCATTTTTATAATATCGACAGACAGACACAGACGGGCCTTCAGGTAAAAGTTAAGAAGAAGACGTGTGTATCAGATGGTCGCGCGATACCTACAACAACAAACCAAAAAAAAAAAACAGCCTCAGACGACCTCACAACACACATCACACCTGCCATATGATTACCTTTGGCCAGAAGGTGAAATATCGACATTGGCCACGCGATCAAACTATCGAATTACCATTAGCATGCTCACAAGAAAGAGATCCCTCCGCTCCATGAAGTCATTGTCTGGTGTTTTATTTTCTGAGGGGAAGGGGGATCTATTGCAAAAGAAATTCGGTTTTAAATGAGGTATTTTGTTCTTCAATGCTCCCGAATCCCCTTCGATCTCCAAAGATAACCAAGAGTAGAACACCCTTACCATAAAGAGACGAAGCTGCCAACGAGGTAATAATACGTGCTAACGTGCGTGATCCAGATGAATGTGAAATATGATCCCGATATATATACACTCCTGGCGCAATATGCTAATTTATTTTTTCTAAGTTAGATCAGATAAATGTTTCAAAAAAAAAACTGCAAGCAAATGGTTGGACTTATAGCAAGATGAAGAAATGCAACTTTTGTCAAAAAAAAAGGGATCAAAGAACTTGCACGTTGGAGGTCCTTTTTTGTCGGATGCTGACATGGACACTACTACATACGTCAGGCAGCAGGCTTATTTCGGGTGGTCCACTATTTTTTATTTTATTATAATAATTCAAGATGTACTGCAATGAAAAATTATAAATTCGACTTTTTTTGTATAAAAATATTGACCAATCCTAGGACTTGATAAAAATACTTGAGGTTAAAATTTACTATAAAACACAACATAACAAGCAATAATGCCAAAAGTCCACAGTATTCCTGTCGGGAAGAGCTTTCAATTTGAGGTGTGAAAATTTAAAATTTCCCCAAAAAAGATGAATCTGATCCTTCCCTGAAAAAATTTCTTTTCTTTTACCCATCCCCATTCATTAAAGAATTTGTTACACTTTCCCTTAATGCTTTCGAGGACAGTGGGTAAATAAAGACAGCTTATGCTAAATTTGCATATTAATTAAATATAAAAATATAAATATAAATATAAATATAAATATAAATATAAATATAATATAAATATAAATATAAATATAAATATAAATATAAATATAAATATAAATATAAATATAAATATAAATATAAATATAAATATAAATATAAATATAAATATAAATATAAATATAAATATAAATATAAATATAAATATAAATATAAATATAAATATAAATATAAATATAAATATAAATATAAATATAAATATAAATATAAATATAAATATAAATATAAATATAAATATAAATATAAATATAAATATAAATATAAATATAAATATAAATATAAATATAAATATAAATATAAATATAAATATAAATATAAATATAAATATAAATATAAATATAAATATAAATATAAATATAAATATAAATATAAATATAAATATAAATATAAATATAAATATAAATATAAATATAAATATAAATATAAATATAAATATAAATATAAATATAAATATAAATATAAATATAAATATAAATATAAATATAAATATAAATATAAATATAAATATAAATATAAATATAAATATAAATATAAATATAAATATAAATATAAATATAAATATAAATATAAATATAAATATAAATATAAATATAAATATAAATATAAATATAAATATAAATATAAATATAAATATAAATATAAATATAAATATAAATACAAAATAAGACCCAACACATAATTTCGATATTTCATAATTTTGAAATCACCGCATCTTCTAACTTCAATTCAATTCAATTCAATTCAATTTGTTTCATTGAACATAATAAATAGAATTTAGCTTACAACTAAAAAGATGCTTTGAAAAATTTACATTTGTTGGGACATAGGGGGCCTATAACCTTATGCTGTATCTTAAGTTTAAAATTTTATTGTTATATTAAATACATGTCAAGAGTTATTTAAGAGTCGGTTGACTTTTTCATCCTCGGGGTGTGGATTGTTAGAAGGTTTGGCATTTAGCCGCGGTAGTAGGCGGAGTCTGTGTAAGCGTAGAAGGAAACTGCTTCCTCGTTGTCTATGGTCATAATGTTGTCGTCCAGAGTTTACATCACGTTTACATCACATTGAGGTACCTCGGCTCGGGTTGTCGTTGCTCTGTGGCCATCTTCTCATCAACTGCTTTGGGTGACTGTGGGTGTTCTCTACTAAATTATTTACTGTGAGCACTTACTTGGTATCTGTTGAGAGTGATTATGTTCACTTTTGTGAGAGCTGTTCATTTCTGTAGTGTTTCTATCGCTGCTGGTTGTAGTGTAGTCCAGTGCAAGTTCTTAGTATTTTCGCTTTCGAACACTTGAAGTTCCTTCATGGCTGTCTTGGAAATTGAGAAATAGACTAGGAAGCAATAGGTTATGACTGGCCGCAGGAGTTGCTTGTTGAACATTATTTTCGTCTCTTGAATTTGTCAGGTTCTTCTTCCCATTAGGGGATGTGAACGGTGGAAAGTCCAGCTGGTTCTTTTGAGCACACTTATTGAGGATGGGTTGAACCTAAGCAACTCCTTGAAGTGGATTCCCAGATACTTTACGGTCCGTTTGATAGTTATGGTAGATCCGTCTGGGAGTTTCAGAACAATATTTCTGCCCTTTACCACAGTGCGTCTGCCTCTGCCGGTTGAGGTTTTCCTGAAGCAGACAAGGTCTGATTTAGAAGAGTTTATCCGGATGCCCCCTTTCCTGTAGAATTCAAAGAGTCTGTTGACCTGAGCCTTTACTCTCCCGGTGGTGAGTAACAGTGACGTTGATATGGCGTAGGTGAGCGAGTCGTCAGAATACAGAAGGTTCTCACATACAGTTGTGACTGGTTGGTCAGATGTCAACAAGTTGTAGAGAAAGGAACCAAGTTTCGATCCTTGAGCTTGGGCTCTGATGGTCTTTATATTTGATTTTGATTTACAGTTGTCCAGTTGAATAAAAAAAATTCTGAAAGAAAGAGAAGAAAAAATTAATATTGATTCGTTGCTGAAGGAAATGTAATAGATGAGGTTTGTGAATAAGGGCTTCTATCCATACGCTGTCGAATACTTTCTCGATATCAAAGAAGCATCCAACAGTGACTCGGTGACTATTGAGCGCTGAGGTGATATCGTGTTGGAACTTTAGCAGCGGAGGTAGCGTCAAGTGTTTATCTCGAAGGCCGAGCTGCATGTCAGAGAAGATCGCGTTTTCGCTGCAGAACACCTCTTGAGCTACTGGAGAATTACTTCTAACAGTATTTTGCTGATGTTGTGGAGAGGCGATATAGGGCTGTAGTGGGACACCAATTTGAAACTTCCATTCTTCGGGATCGTCACTATCTTTGCTGTTTTCTACTTTTGAAGGAGAATGAATGATGCAGTTATTAAGGATGATTGTGAGGATAGGATCATATGTGGAAGCCTTTTTAGGCGTAGTTGGAGACTGGTCCAGCTGACTTTTTTTGCCTCAAATCGCCAATAATCTCTGCTACCTCCTCCAGATTGTATAGATGTTGGCTGTCGATTGGGCCACTTGCTGGATTGGTATCATCGAATATGACTTCTTCCGGATTAGGCTGCATGGTCAGCTGAATGGATCCCTCAACTTCGTCCAAAAATGTCGGATCAGCAGAAGCGTATCTTCTAAACTTAAGCGATCACTTGTAAGAAAAAAATTGAATGGACCTTCAGAAATATTACCCAAACTACTTTTCGATAAAATTCACTATTCCTAAACGTACATATTATGTACGTCAATAACCAAAATTTTGACAGTTTTGACCTTGAATAACAGTGTGTGCTTGCGTTTGGAATTATGTAGTGGATTCATTATGATATGATGATGAATTTTGCAGTAATTTTCTTAGTGGTTCTCCTTTTTTATTGGATATTATTAAAAGTACGTTCAAAAGATTACTTTAAATCGACTGATACTGATCGCCTCCATTACAAAACCATTTATGTATATTATTTACGTTTATTTTCTATATTTCCATTTTATCTTTTCCTGCTAATAAGTAGCTCTACCTTTTCAACAATATTCATTTCAATTTACCCATTTACGGACCACGAAAACTAACATTCATGGGACCAATAAAATGTGCTGAACGATAGTATATCAGTAGTTTATTCAATTAATATTTCCACCTTCCATCAATGTAGTTTTTGCAAATCAAAATCTTCTACATACGTCCATTTTCCTTCAGTTAATTGTAGACAAAGATAAATATTTAAGCATTCGTATGGTAAATTCATATTGAACTCATTCTTCGTTGAAGAGAACCTACATATGTATATACACCTTCCTTTATGGTGCCATTGTATATTGCCAATCGCGATGACGGACCCATGTGACAAATGAACCATCACTTCAGCGTGAGTCCTTCGACTCCTGAATTATTAAAATTTCATCATTGTGAATGAGCAAAGTTTGTAAACAAAAATCTTCGTATCTACTTTATTGATTGCATTGATGTACCCATCAGTGTACAATATCCTTCATCGTGTGCATCCCATCATGATGGAGGACTGGAGATGGAAAAGTTCTCGTCCATAAAGATACGATTCGAAAGTTCATGTTGCTCTTATTGCATTAGATCCTTATACACATGAGCCTTCCCGTAAGCTTGGAAAACTTTTCCAAAAACCCAAAATTCAATCAAATAAAACTTGATTCCATCGACATCAGCATCAGCATCCAGCTTTTTCAGTTTTAGTTGTTGTTGTTGACGTAATCCTCACAAGGAAACTTTGTGTTGTTTTCCTTAATTCCGTAATGCTGTGCCGGCCTTGAAATGGCATAGCATGGCATTCCACGTTCATGTTGCAAGTCAATCGTAATTCATGACATCCAGCAATCTCGTGTACATGGAAAAACAATTACAACATTATTTCGAGTTCTCTAGAGCGCACAATCACATTTTCGCTTCGAAATCCTTGCGATGCAATGCCCTCCCAACAGCTATATGCGATCAAAGTTGCACGGCTTTATATATTTACAGGTACCTGTGTCTATATGTCATATGGAGGAAAGGCTTTCCGGGCCGGGCCGGACTGGATGAATCGATGTTTTAATCTTTAATGGTCTCCTATTATTATTTTATTAACAAAAAACTACAGTGATAACATGACACAATGTCTCACGAACATTAAATAAATACAGAGATGAACCGTGAATATACAAACATAAGAGTATATGCAAACGAAGGTCCAGGCTGGCTAGAATTCAGCCACGCACAAAATTGCAATCTTCTATAGGCCTGTGTGTCCAAGTGCATGTTTCTTTGGATGGGCTGTTTAATTGATATAACTGCCCCAGCGAGATGTAATGGTTGAGCATAACCGATTGTTACAGTTCGTGTGGACATGTCGTCTCTTTAACGATTGTACACAGCAATTGAATACGACGCGACGCGCCGACGGACGAATAAGTATGTGATTCAGGTATGGTCCACCATCAGGTCGAGATTGATCATTCGTGCAGCAGGAGGTATTCTTTTGAATTCACTCTTGCATGTACCTGTTGCTGTGTTGTCGTCTTGTAGTGCGTCAGCTTTAAATGGATTTAGTTTAAATCTTAGATATCCTTGCTGGGAGTCTGATGTGTAAAAGATGAATATAGACACAGAAACGTCCTTGTGTGGTCGACTCAAGGAATGTTTCTGTTACTTTGTTTGTTAAATCGCAGTGCATTAAACATTTTCCAAATCAACAATTTATTGGTATCATCAAATAGACGTCTTTAAGTGAACCAACAGTTGTTGTAAACTTCTTTAGGACGTTTACTCATTGCTTTTACCTTTAAGTACAGGCTTATCACGGAAGTCCTGCCTCGCAACAGAGGACCCACGCAATTAAAAAAACGCATGTAAAGGGTTTTTGGAAGTGTTACAATTGGGCCTTAAGGGATAGAAATAAGGATTTTAGTAAAAGTATTGCTAATCGTTGAAACTGATATGATGGAGGCGACAAAAAAAATGGGTCCCGCAAATCCATCTGTCTGTCTGTACGTCTTTATACCTTCATGGCTGTATGTCGATCTACAGCGTTAACTGTACTAACTATTTTCTTCAAACTTAAGTTTCAAAATCTGTAGGTGATTCAACATAAAAACGTAAGGAAAAAGCATTTTTTACATAAAATAAGGACTCTTACAATTTTAATAAAAAACATTTTAGTGTGTTTGTGCAAGAGCTGTACCAAGTTATAACCGTTTCTACCCATATGCTGGTAAATTCTAAAATATTAAAATTATTCCCCTTTCAAACCTTACGATTTCCTACAAAACACTTCCTCCTTCATAAAATGAACTGAATCCTGATGAAGGGGTTTCCTAATCCTATTATAACACCTTATACTCTTACACGAATGGAATATGAATAACTGATTTATTTCTACACTTCTAAATCCCAGACCGCATGACTCGTGTGCTCTTCTTTTATTCCTACTCGTAGCAGCAGCAAACAAAAAAACAAACAGAAGAAAGGAAAACATTTCATTAATTTTGCTGAGAATTCAATCAAATCCTTCTTCGGCAGCGAACCGTGGCATCATCATCAACAACATCAGGAACGGTTAAAAGACACACTATACCTAAATCTAAGGTTAAAAACATCTGGCTTGTGTGAATTGCAGAATGCAGGTGCAAAAATGCATGCAGCATACACACCTATGTGCGACTAGGTGTTTTGCTAGAGGCGGCGTTGAAAACTCTGTCAACACGTACGACACGCATAATGATCCTTTTTCAACACAAAGGATTCACATTCAGTCGTCAGAGTATACCCTTTCCCAGGCAGGAGCAGTGCTAGGGCGGTTGTTTTGCAAAAATGTAAAACGTATTCTAAAGCCACATAGTGGATAGAAATTCTTTATGGGATTGTAACTGTACCATGGTGTGTTGTGTGTGTGTCATAGATAAACGGGGTTTTGGTAGGGGTTGAAATGAAAACTGCAAACAATCAGTTAATGGGTGAGATTTCGATTCAGAGTTGCATCTCTAGGAACATTTAGGAAACAATGCAATACACCGCTATATCGAGCATAGGTCGGGTGCCCATAAAACATTCCCTCAGATGTCGTGGCACATTCCATCAGGGAAATAAAATGCGGGCTATTTTTTGTATAGGTAGAGCTACGGAAAACAAAAATATATCTATACCTTCGTACTCGTACCTTACATCTGCAATTGTAAAATGATATCTTATAGATTTGTCACCTTTCGTTGATATTTATGCGACTTGAATAAATTGTGTACGAATATTTTTATGACGACAATTCTATATATCAAGAAAAAATATTTTGTTTACATTCTGAACAATCACTAGAGACAAAAAAGATTTCTTATAATGCAACAATATAATATGTAAATATGTGTAAAAAAAACCGTGTCAGTAAAATTTTGTTTCAATCGCTATTTTGAAAAATGGGTTTTGAGCAATATCTCAAAAACGACTTATCGTACCAAAATGTTGCTACTATTCTTTCGATAGGAAATTTAACTATCTTTCTTTTTTATAATTGTCATTTTCCAAAAGGATTTATACTTTCAAAGCAAGAGGACAAAAAAGTTTATAAGAAAGTGAAAGATAGTTAAATTTTCTATCGAAAAGTTCCAAAAATGTTATATACAATCTGTCAGCCCTGATATATTATTATCTAAACAAATTTTCACGCCATTTCCGTTACATTTCCACATAATTTCACAACTTAAATGTGTTTCAAGTCTCCTGCATGACTCGAAAAACCAAAAATAAAGACTTCGATTACAAAGGCAAAAAAACAAAAAACCAAAACCTTCTCAATATAAGAAGATGCAAAATTTTATTAATTAATTGTTCAACGTAAAGTATAATCGACGGCAAATCAGCTAATTAGATGGCGCCATGGTCATTCCTCAATCACTAATAGCCAAGAACATTATTTTTAAGTAGCAATATTGTAAAGCTAAAGCATCTATACAGAGGCTATTAATTGGCATGGTTGCAATTATAGAATCATGCCAACACCGGGCGGGCGCTAAGCTGTACCGTGCCGCTGATATTTCAGCCCCTATACCACCATCACCGCCATTTATATGCCAAGATGCTTTGCTGATGCACATGGATATGGCGTTAGCATTATAAATGGCCGTGGAAACGATACCTCGTTAAACGTAGTCGAGAGACTTTTTCCAAGGCGAAGGCACTTAGGGAAAACATAATCGTGACTTGGTCATTTTGCTACTCATGGTTGGTTTTGTTACACAGCAACAGCAGCATCGTCAACAGCAGCGGCGGCACTTCGTCTCTTGTGGTAGAAGTGTATGTTGATGATGATGGTCAATGCAAAGCCGACCGGTCGACCAACCACACTGGCATCGGCTCCGTCACTGGACTTCTGGAGCTTAATGCCATGCAGCTCAACCAAGCTGTTGAGTATATATTTAATGAATCTAACCTATCTATGGCATCATCAAATAATTATCACATCGTTAAAGGTTGGATGATATTGATTAGATTGCACTTGGCAACAAAATTTCTACAATGCAAAGGATTTAATCAATGCACAGCAGAACAAACCAGAAACGCGATGGTGTTCGAAACACGAATCAGTTTAGATTATACATGAAAGTTGCAGTCTTGATTAATTTAATACAAACGCCATATTTAATAGGTGATGGTTATAGATTTATGGAAGAAAACAAAGTATTGGAAAATACTAGGTGGGATGATTCAATTGGTTTTTGAGGGCAGTTGGAATTGAGTGCTTTAATTTTAGATTGCAATTGATATTAAGGTGTAATGGGATCTTAATGAAAGAGGATAAAGGGGAATTTAAAGTGTCCCAAATTGACTCCTCCCCCCCTCAAGTATAAATAAATTTAAAATATATGAATTCCATCTTTAGAAAATGGTCTCACTAGTCACTACTCTAATGACAAAATTTGTCAAGAGTTGTGAGTCACAGAAATAATATTCTTCCTCCAGTGAAATAAAAACAACTTTCCTTAACGGATATATTTGAAAAAACTGCGTTTTCGTTCAGTATCTTTTACTAAATAGTAAATTAATAATTTGTTTTAAGGAATAATAAAAGAATTCAACTTAATTTTAGCGTGAAAATAATTTTGAAATTGGTTTGATGATTTTATCAAAATCAGTGAACACAAATTAGATACAAAAATATCCTTTTCACCAAAAATTAAATGGAATATTAACATAAGCAGGGAAAGGATTTTGTTAACCTAAGAAAATTAAAAAAGGCAAAATAAAAATCTTAAAAAGGCAAACGAAAAAGCATTAATTGAATAAAGCTAATTTAAACCTAAACTAACGTTCAATTAAAGTTGCATTGAACTGCAAACAACTTTTTAAAGTTCTTAGGTAACAGCTTTGTCTGATAAAAGCATCTTGAAGGAGCTAAAGGACCTATCTAGTTTAAGAGGACGAATGGTACCAATTTTAAGCCCTATATATCCGCATTCACTTCAATATTTTCGGAAGTTTGCATTTGACGCCGCCAGTTTTAAGTCGCGTATTTGCATTTAAAACCGAAAGCATTTACCAAATTTTTGTTGATTTTCTTTTAAATTGAGAAAACTTGCTCTAGTGATATTCCTTTAAGAAAATAACAGCTTTGTTCAAGAGTTTTTTTTTGTTAAAAACTGGCAGTCTATGAAATTTTGATTAAATTTTATCTTTGAGAAGCAAATTGCCGTAAAAGTATTAAACGGTTTGGTGGCAACTTTTTGCAAAGTTTTTGTCTGGTTTCCGAAATCTGACGTACGTCAACCAGGGTTTTGACACATCAAAGAATTTCTGCTAAAGGCCAAGGGCCTTGGAATCTATTAACCCCATGTGTGACATTTCAAAGGTTACTAAATGGTCATAAAAAGTCTTCTGGTCTTAGTAATTGGCCAGGCATAGTTTTCTTTTAGGAATTCCAAAAAAAAGCAATAAAGCTTGAAAAATATATTAAAAAAATCTATGTCTGACTAGTTACTGAAACATGCTGACCTTAAGTGACCATTAAGAGCCAGTTGTCATCATCATCGTGTCCTGTAACTCCGGATGGGGCATAGGGCGTCAACAAAACGTCTTCATCCTTCAAAATCTTCTGCAAGGTACTTTAGCTGTGGCCACGTCTTTCTCTGGGAGTCTGCTTCTGCTAGAACTTTTGATTTCCATGTTGTTCTTGGTCTTCCAACCCGCCGTGCACTCTGAGGATTTCATTCAAAGGACTGCTTTGCAATTTCATCGTCTGGTTTCCTCAGTGTGTAACCAATCAAACGCCATTTACGCTTTCTTATGTCGACGTCCAGCCGCTCTTGACTTGTCCTGCGCCACAATTCCTCGTTTGATATTATTTGTGGCCAGCGAATCTTTCGACGTAGCGAAGACAACGATTCACAAAAGCCTGCAATTTTCTCGAAATGGTTGACGTGACTTTCCAGGTTTCACAAGCATATAGCAGCACGGATTTCACATTGGATTCGAAGAATCTCAACTTAGTGCGTAAGGAGATTTGACTGGATTTCCAAATTGGGGACAGAGTACCGAAGGCAGCACGAGCTTTATTTATTCTACTTTTAACGTCCAGATCCGTACCACCGTTTGCAGAAACAATACTTCCAAGGTCGTTAAACTGTTTGACTTCTTCCACTGGCGTCTCTTGTAGAATAAAACGCTGCTGTGTGGAGCGGTCCGAGAGCATTATTTTTGTCTTTTTGCTGTTTATTCTTAGACCACTCGACTCTCCCTTCACTTGCAGTGTGTGGCACATCCCGTTCAGCCCACTGATGTTATTTGCCAGTAGACATATGTCATCGGCATAGTCTAAATGACTGAGCCTTTCGAACGGTCTCCATTACAGATACATATTTTAGTCAGTAATGCTTCTTTACTGCCTCAACATAATGCAAGACGGAGCTGGAATAGAGGCAAAAATGCTGCAGCCGGAGCTGCAAGAGTTGAACAATTTTTAACTTTTACTGCAGCATTTTTGACATGTACTGAAGCATTTTGACATCTATTCCAGCTGCGTCTTGCATTCTGTTCAGGCAGTTACGCTGAGGAATTAAATCCTTTGCGTTAGGTGTTCCATCAGAAAAATAATCACAAATTTTTTCAACAGTGTTAAAAGAGAAGTATGCGACAAACAATATTAAAAGTGGCAACCTTAATAACCCTATTAAATCCTATTGTGATCTTTGAGGCTATTTTAGAGTGGTGAGATAGGAAGACCAGTTTTCTTTATTAACAAAAATACATTTCCCCACTTAACAGTATAAACTCCAATTCTTAAATATTTTAAAGAGGAAAATAATTTTCTCAAGAAATTTTAGAAAGTTCTATAATTAATTTTTAAAGTGTGGCAGTTGGCTTGCATCCTTTCTTCCATCTACCTACAGAGTGGTATTTTTATCGAATTATAATGAGCTTCAGATCAGATCAAAGCAAAGCGTCTCCTTTGTGATTGGCGCTGTCGGAACACTTGTAACGCTTTCGTCAATAGCAATAATGCGGCCCCATTTCGATAAATTCATTTCACCAGATCAATATATCTACTTCTGAGACCACCCATGATGTGGCACAGTAATAAAAAGTGAAGTACAATTTACCTCTGGAATTTGTTTACTCGACAGTATATTTGCACCACACACAAAGACAAACCCAGCATCAGCATCTTAATTACGGTTTGCGGAGGAATCAAATAATTGCTACAGGGAGGACCCTCTGTCGTCCGATAATCTTCACATGGCTTTGTATCGGTGGTAGGTTACGTGGTACTCGTACTACTTGTATCTATATATCTAGTCGATTGCATTCCTCGAAGTTTGAATTCCGCTGACGTAAGCGCACAAAAGGCCAACATACCTCCTCCTTCATATCGAACTCCATCAGCAGCAACGCCATATACATCAAATCAATTTGCGAAATGCCACGCAAACACAGCGATTTGATTGAAGTTTCTGTGTCTCTTCTACAAATCGATGGGACGAACTCCTGCTCCTGGTGCATCAGCTTGATGACGTTGAATTCCTGACTCACCGTCATCCACACATGAGGTTCACCACACCAATTAATTAGACAAAGAAGACCTCTGACCACAGCACAATCTACGCTCTACACCGAGTGTGTAGCATAGTGACCGTAACCTTAAATAAACACATTCCGGCTCAGGAACGCACAAAGACCATTTAATTATCGTGTACTTTTAGATAAAGGACTTCAGGGTCTTACAACCTGCCTTCTGCCCGCTGTCCTTTGTCGCCCGCGCTGTCTCTGTTAAATTGAGTACACTTTACGTCCGAATCGAAAATCACATTTTCCTGGCGCACCTCTTCCTCTTGAACGGGGACATCAGGGTATAAAGATAGAGTCGATGGTGCAGCATTTATGCCAAGAGTGACCATTGGAACTGCCGTAGTGCCACTTGAACGACACACCTACTGAGTGCCAATTTCGTTTGCTGTCTATAGAATGTGACAGCAGTGCAGGCTGAGGCCATTCTGCCAGGAGAAAAAAAAAACGAATACAACTGTAATCCAATTAGATGAAATACGAAATCGTAGTCCTTGAACCGTGCAGCATCAGAGGAGTTGCAGCGCGTCTGTATGAACTGAACACTCAGAAGCTTACTCTTTGGATGACTTTGACTGGTGTTCTGTTTGGTCCTAGGAAGTAGTGATAGTTTTTCTTTTTTAGGACAACGAAATGCGATTAATATTTTTTTCTTCGTTTCTAACTAAAAATCTCCTCTGACTTTATGATTGTGTATCAACCGTGAAAGAGGATTGCCGTTATAACTTTGTTTTTGGTCTTAGAAATAAAGGATAATGCAGCTAGATTGAGTCAAGTTTTTAAGGAATTTCATGATTTTCTTTTTTCATTTCTAAAAAGTCAGGTAAATTGGTAAATTTTTATTTAAATGAAGATAAGATGGGAGTTTGGTGTTTTTGTTTTATGTTTTTTTTTTACAAAAATCAAGGCAAAATGGTGGTCAAACTTGGGACTTGGATTTGTTGGTACTAACGCAACATTGCTGATAAACATAAAGCATAGGCGCCCACATCGCCATCGTGACGTGGATTTTGAGCACAAAAAAAAAATTGAAAAATGAATATTTGGTACTGACGTCGCAACACTGTCGTAAACATATCAAGCATGCCAGGGGTGGGAGTGTATTTTGAGCACAAACAAAAACTCGAAAAAGGATTGAATATTTCGTACCGACCCAAAATTGTCGATTAACATTATCTAGCTTTGGCACCCATATGATTTTTCCAGGGAGCGGGGGGGGGGGGGGGGGGTAGTGTGTTGTGGTGTTATATCATGAACTTGACAGATAAAAGGCAAGTATTTGGCAAAATTCCGTAAAGAAAATTTTAAAACATAGGTTGATAGCGTGGGTATTGAATAGGGCCATGGGGGGAAATGTCCCTCTTGCCCTCCTCTGGCCGTCTATGATATCAAGGAATTTGGCGGGAACCTAATATTGATCGACCATCTGCATACCTTTACCGGCTTCATGGAATTTTTTTTTTCTACGAGTAATCAAGGGTGTACGCAACGAGGCAGGAAGGGGCACTTCCCCCCCTTTGGTCAGAATTTGATTCGGAAATATAGAATATCACTAAATACCAGTTTTTCTTATTATTTCTTGGCAAAACCCTAATTCTTATTCACCAAGTTGCCGATATAAAATCTTTTAAAAAACTTTAGAAATAGGTTCCTTCGAATATTGTTTTTTACCTCTTTGTTCAGACGGTTAATTCAGTACAGTTCATTGAATTTATTCCACAATTTTTACGAGGCTTTCTTGTCTTGCAGATCCAATTTGCTAAAGCCCTGGTTTTCAACAAATTCTTCAACTTCGGGGTTATTGATATATTGTTTCTGTAATTGTAGATTATAGTATCTTTTGGCATAGAAATTAGTCACTGCGGAAGTCTGAGTTCGAATCCCAGCCTTTTCCATTTAAAAAGTTTTGTAGAGGTATTGTCTCCTGTGAGGAAGTGACGAATCCTCCAATAGAAGATCTTGTCATGTTCAAGTGCCTCTAATTTAAACCGTTTTAGTTTGTTGCCAAATTTTGTGCGTGCTAATTTGTTTCTTATTCCTCTCTTCTTCGGTATTTTGAATTGAACATTATTTTTAGATGTTCGTCTGATAGGTGAATTGTACTAGATGATCTACCTATTTAAAATCCTATCACAAACTTCCACCACTTTATAAGGTGCTATTTTTACAATTATATTCCATTCAAATCATCACAGCGTTTCTGTATGTTTTTTTTCTTCCTTATTGTATTGTTTCATACCCGAAAAGGATACTCCCAGTCACAGTCTCAGCTCAGGTATTTTTGTACCTTCGCACTTCTACTCGTTTTGTGTGCAGAATTGTGTTTTGATTCACTCGCTCTTGTGCGATGTTATGCCACAACATCAACACCATTAACGAGCAAGACAAAGGTAATTCAACGTGGCGCCACAAATTATGTTTTATTTTTTTTCGTTCCTAACATATTTTTATAAATTTTATTTTTATACTGTCGCCCGATTTTTGCAACCAATTTTTTGTTTGACCACATTAGGCGAAACGAACGACTGATGATGGCGGCGGCGGCTGGCGGTATCTCATCAGAAGAAGGGCGAATTTTTAATCTGGGTATTCTACGAATTCGCAATTTAACTTTTTGACTTGTGCACTGTGGGGTAGATGTATGAAAAACTGATGACAAAACAATTTTGAAATTTTTTGAATTTTTGAATCAAGGATTCTACTAATAGAACAGATGGGCAAAAAAAGCAAAAAAATAGTTTTCTCAAGAACAATCCTCTTATCAGCTTGTATTCGACTCATGTCCATTTACTGAAACAAAACTTAATTATTTTAGTGAATCATAAGAGCTTTATCTGACAGTTTACGATGAGGAAAAAGTAAAACATAAGTGCATAAATATTTAGTTAACATTTCAGTAAACGTCTATGTCGATTGACTGTTAAAAATTATTATAAATAAATTTCTATTTTTAAATCTATGTACCTTTTTCCAGTTTAAAATTTGTTTAAACTCTTCAAAGGAAATTTGATTCTTTTTTCATGCCAACTTTTCATATCATTTGCCCCACTGTGTTGATTTGCGTTGACTTGGTTTTGGTTGTGGTGTCCTTTTTGTTGGCATTTAACAATACTTTAGTCTTTTTCGTATCGTTGGTCCAGGGAGACCGCCTAAAATTTTCAGCAATAACCAGTTGGTAATTTGGGAAGTGTTTGTGTTTATATGTTCTGGTGTAGCCAAGAGGAGTGTTGTAAAGAAATATACGAGACACCACATTCAGATTCAAAGCTATCCCTTTGCAATGATGATTTATTGGGGTGTTATATTTTTTGAAATTGCTTTTGCTTAGATTTTAGATGGTAGAATTTAAATTAGGCGCCAGTTACTGATTGGACCATTAGACTATGGTTAATTCATCACATAAATATCCTAAATTAAACAGAAATTGAAAGTGAAATCATAACAAATTGACTTGATTTATTATAATTTTGTATTTAAGTTATATAATTCTGCATTTGACGCGCTTATAACGTGCTGAAAAGATTTTTTTATTGAAATTAGATTATCAGAGCTCTCGAACTGTTGATAACTCCTTTTCTAAAGGAGAATGAGCAAAAATGTGTGGGGCTGGTCCAAATCTCAACACGATTGTATCGCACATCTTTGAAAAGGTTACTGTAAGTACTTCATTTCATTATACGGCCGTTAAGCTGTAAACCGTGTGGTTTGGGGAGATATTCGGCTTCAAAGCACCGAAAAGAAAAATAGTTTAACTCCGCATTTGAACATTGTCTTCCTTTTCAACATCAATGTATCGTACTCCTACATCGTTAGAAAGGTGATTACATGTACTTCATTTTATCATATAACTGTTAGGCTGTAGACCTTTGTTCGAGAGATATTTGAAAAAAAAAAACGTATTATAGAACAATAATGCAATTTCGCATTGGGAGCTGGTTTACCAAGTCAACAGTAATGAGTCGTACATCGTTAGAAAGGGGCGGTCTCCCTCTTAAAAGAAATGATCCCCGTCAGTTCAAAATAGTCGCTGGCCACTAAGTCACTACACTGGGGTAGCAAACCAATGCAAAATTGCGTTATTGTTCTTGCCGGTTAAGTTATCATACTAATCTTTTCAACCATGTATGATAAATTCGTGTTGAGTAGGTGGACCAGCGCCAAATACATAATTGCATTATTTTTCTATTCGCCTTTTTTAATTCCAAATATCTCTTACGACCCATGGTCTACAATCTAACGGCTACATAACAAAATTAAGTGCATGCAAGACCTTTTCAATGATGTACGACACTTTACTGTTGACTTGATAGACCAGCTTGCAATGCAGAATTGCATTACTTTTCTATAATGCGTTTTTGCCAAATATCTCTCGAGCCCCAATACCTTTACCTTAACATCCGAAAACGAAATTGAAGTACATACAATAACCTTTTCAATGAAGTACAATACCTTGGTGTTGAGTTGACAGACCAGTGCCCATTCCAGAACTGCATTATTGTTTTGTTTGCCATTTTTGATGCCAAATATCTCTCGAACCCCATGGTCTACAGCTTAATGGTTATATAGTATAACAAAATGAAGCACATATAATAACCTTTTCAACGGTGTACAACCCATTGATGTCGAGTTGGAAGACAATGTCGAAATAAGAAGCTGCATTATTGTTCTTTTCGGTGCATTTAAGCCAAATATCTCGCGAGCCCCATGGGTAAGAGTATAACGGCGATATAAGGAAATGATGTTCTAACAATAACCTTTTCAAAAATGTATGACACAATTGCGTTGAGCTTATGGGCCAATTCGCCTATTTTCTTTTACATGACTCACAAAACTCCAGTATTTCTGCCATTTTATGCGAAAATATGACAGTTGTCATACGAGCTATTGTGGGGCACTATAAGAATTTAGATCAGTAGTATCACACTTAAAGTGCTTATGTTAATTAGGAGTTAATTTCACTTTCTTCTTACGCCATTGATTTCAATGTATCAAAATATTATTAAAAAGATATTAATATATTATTTAACAATCTCACAGCTAATAATTTGTAAATTTCGAGCTCAATAAATAAATAAATAAATCTTATTCAAACAAATGGCTTGTTTGTCTATAAGTTGGGCGCCACTTAATGTAATAGCACTCATAAAATGCTACAGGCGTGAAGCCACAAATCGACAATAAGAAGCACTAAGGCACTCAGAGGGCAATAAAACAGTAAAAGGATTCAAAGGACGACGACGAGGGCCATTTGGCTGCTGTATAGAATTACTAATTATTTTTATTGAATACTCAAGGTCATGACCATATAGTAGCCAAGCTATTAGACATAATCAGTTAAATTGAATTCGATAGGATCGTGTGTTGCTGAATTGATAGGTGCAGTGTCTCAAAGAGAGATGCAAATTGAAAGTAAATTTGTGTAATTTATTATTTTCAAAAACACAGCTGGACACTTACCATTATCCTTTTAATTCTTGTTTGTGTTTTGCTATGCATAAGTATTTTTAAAGACGTCCGTGTACCTACCTGTATTAATGCAGGTTAATTGCTTAGATTTCAATCTGTCTACTTTCCTACTATTTTCACATAAGAAGGTTTTTTTGTTAAAGGGTTAACTGGTGGATCATGGTCAAAAGTGATTCACTTGAACTCATACTGCCGTTTTTATTTAAGATCGAATCAGCATATAGAAAGGAAAACATTTCCATTCAGTTTAATATTGAGGACCTTGTCAATACACAATTTTTGTTTAGTTCACTTCGTCATAAATGTATCTTTTTTTGACAAAAATTAAATGTGAACTAATCTATAGTTCATAGTTTGAGAAATTCAGTATCAATAGGCAAGTTAAGGAAAATGAGATCTCAGAGCCCTCAGCAATCTCATGTCTCGTGAACAGGATTCCTCAGAAATTTTGCTGTCAAATTACTGAGGAAAGAAAATATTGGATTCGCTTGCTCAGTTTTTGACACTGAGCCGTCGGAGATCTCATTTTCCTGAACACGCCTAATGTTGTCATGTTTTGATAGTTTGATGATTTTTGTTTCGTTTTTTTTTTTTTTTAGGTTTCTTTCATATGTATTTCAAATATTTTATTTATAAAATGTGTGGGTTTGGTAGTAAGAATAATATACTGAAACCCACCCTTTGTCTATCTATTTATCATATACATATTAATATCATTGTAATAAAAGCAATTTTATTTTAATTTTTTAAATACCACCAGTTCTTTTTTGTTTGTAAATTATTGTTTTCAAAGGAAAGCTACAATATTTTTTCATTCAGTTACAATAAACTTAATTTTAAATTTGTATTTAATTATTATACGAGTAGATATGTATGCATATATTTTTATTAGGTATCTGAAATATTAATTAATATTTACTTTGAGGTATTTTTACATCAAACGAATATTATTAATATAACCGTGAAAAAAAGAGAGAAAACAACTTACTGATTAATTGCAGGCCTTTGTAAATGTAACTACGCATTTAATGACATTTCCATTCGGAAAGAATCATAAAGATTCCCAAATTGAAAACTCATAATAACGACTTACTGAATTTAATTGAGTTTTTATTATTTCCAAAGAGCACATCATCAGTGTTTATATTTGTTTCCCACATTTTGTGGGTAAATTTATATACTGACAGAGAAATAAAGCAGTCAAGTAATTACTCTCAAAAATGGCTACCAGTCTCAATTTTTAATAATAATATTGCCGATCATCGAGTTCACTTCGTTAAATCAGTATACCAAAATCCAACTGAACGGAGGGCGGGTGACCGACAACGCAGGATAACGACAATAAATTCTGTATACTTTTGTAGATATGGATATGTATGCAGACCTTCAAGTAAAAGAAAAAAAAAAAACAGTGAAATGTGACTGATTTATCCTTTATTTTTTGTTAACTTAAAATTCATACCAGGAATAGTCCAGGAAAACTTGATAATAAATTATTTAAGCTTGCAAACTTCAAACAATTATACAATATACAAATTCATCGTAACGTACATGCATAGGTAGGGAAAGGGACTTTACTATAGCAATTATCATTTTTGGAAGGGTTTGTTAAATGAGTGTTAAGGATCTTAACTCAAGAATTAATTTTTAATTTAATTAATTTTTTTAAGAAGAAAGTTTATTTAAATATAAAAACTCTGTCCCTAAATTCTGCCGGACAATGGCAAAGTCCTCCTGCTTGCCTTAGAACTAACTACAATTTAGCTCAAAAAGGTCTTAGGTAAATTAAAAAGTGATTAAAGTTAATTTTCCATCAATATCTCTCTGGGTTATACACCCATAGATGTTGGTAGACAGGAAATGATCAGGTCAGATCCGCTTTTGAGTTTATCCATGATTTGCTGCGTGCAATTTAATGGGAATGACTCAATTGGTGCAGGGTCTACAGTTTCAGCATACAGATCATTTCGAAACATTAACCCATATTAACCTATTTGAGTTTCAAAATGTAACATGTAACGTCAACTTGCATGAAATAAACCTAATACCTAAGGTTGATAACAATTTCTATCTTAAACTCTATGATATATCAGTTGTTTGATAATTTTGTTCCTATAAGAAACTGTCCCTGGTTCAATTTTGAAATTAAAAGTCGAATAAGAGAGAGAGAGAGAGAGCGGTAATTTCGTAAGTTCAAAAGAACTTAATTTTAGTTCTTAGTCCGAAGATGGAGGCATACACTCCTAAACGCGTTGCTAGATATTGTAGCCCCATTTAGACGATCATTTAAGTTTCAGTTTCAGTTGAGTTAAAATTCACTTTTCTTCAACAAACATGGACACCACGTTAAATTTCAAAGAAATTTCGACCGTTCTGACTTATAGGAAAAATGACAGGAATTTGAAGGCGTTAATTTATCACCAACAACGGCAGTTGAAATGAAACGTGTTTACATATAAGTTTAACTGATAACTGAACTGACAACATATGGGAATTCGATCAGTTTCAGTTACAGTTTAAAAACGCTTCAGTTTTTGCATTGAGAAATCAGTTTAACTGACAGCTTAACTGATAGCTCAAATGAAACTGAAACGAAATCCTCTAAATAAATAAATTGGGTGGCGCAACAGCTCGTGGAGAACCAGGGCCAAGTGACTTACAACTCACAACCATTCCTGTGTGCGTGTTTGTTGGCAGGAATGGAGGGGACCTACAGTTTTTTGCCGAGTCCGAACGGCTAAATGAGAAGCACTTTTTCATGACAAGTATACTCTTGGAGGATTTGTCAGTTCCTCGCAAGAGGCAGTACCTCGAAAAAAATATTTCGGTTTTTAGGTGGCCCGGCTGGGAATCGAACCCACACCTTCGGCATGACAGTCCTACTAACCATCATGCCACGAGGTACTACCGAACGAAATCCTTTAAGTTGGGCTGAAAATTAAAATTAAAATTAAAATTAAAATTAAAATTAAAATTAAAATTAAAATTAAAATTAAAATTAAAATTAAAATTAAAATTAAAATTAAAATTAAAATTAAAATTAAAATTAAAATTAAAATTAAAATTAAAATTAAAATTAAAATTAAAATTAAAATTAAAATTAAAATTAAAATTAAAATTAAAATTAAAATTAAAATTAAAATTAAAATTAAAATTAAAATTAAAATTAAAATTAAAATTAAAATTAAAATTAAAATTAAAATTAAAATTAAAATTAAAATTAAAATTAAAATTAAAATTAAAATTAAAATTAAAATTAAAATTAAAATTAAAATTAAAATTAAAATTAAAATTAAAATTAAAATTAAATTGTATTGTTGGATTTTTCAAAGGCTTTCGATTGTATTGATCACTATATCCTTATAAGTAAACTTAAATACTTATTCCAATTCTCTAACCTCTTCGTCTTTTAGAAAACAATTTGAAAAATGGGGAACAAAAGGTTGAAGTTTAGAGCCCTATTTATAGCTCAATCCAGAGTACCACAAGGTTCTGTTTTGGGACCACTTTTCTTCTCACTTTTTATCAATTATCTTCCAGACGATAATCCCAACTGAATTCAATTCAATTTTTTTTTTCTAAAAATAATAATTGAGACAAGAGTCTCATTTTGTCATCAAAAAAACTACTGATTTTACTTTCTAAATGTCTCAAAATCAATCATTAAGATTTTCAATTATAAGTTTCAATGATAGCTATAACTGGCGCTTAGCGGCTGGATCAATTTTCCTACAACTTGGTACAAAGTAGTTTCTCCCACACGTCTTTTTCTTTTTTTTCTTAGAATAGAACCAAAAACAAAAATGGTGCCTACCATACCATTTTCTAAGCAATTTACAAAATCTTATTTTAATCAAAAACGGCTCCACAACTTTGCAAATTCAAAAAAATTCTTTTAGTAAAAGCTACCTTTGGATGATGGAAAACCATTTTCAAAAAATGTTTATTAATGGTTCCTCCAAAAGAATCATTTTTTATTTTTCATTTTCTTTAAAATGAATTTCTGATTTCAGTAATTTTTATACAGAATCTGCTATAAATAATAATAGTTTTTCTACCAAAATTTTCAAAAAACTATTTTTTGGATTTTTAAGAATCTATCTATTTCTTTTTAAATCAAATACATATTTTGAAAGCTCCATGATAGATTTTTCATTTTCGTCCAACGATGAATCGCGGCAACAGCCAAAAAAAGTCTGTGCGACCAGAGGCATTGTGTAGAAGAGGACAGTCTTACCTTTCATTGGATATCCCATTTATAGATGTTGCTTATATTATTGGTTCATTTTGCGACCAGATAAAGCATGTCTGACCAGAAGTTTTGTAAATGTTTGGACTTAATCTATCGGTTGGCATCCTTGAAAATTTCTTTTTAAATCTTTTCTTTTTTTCCTTAAATATACAAGTTTCAAACACGAAGCAGAACTGAATCAAAGAAGAATTTAATTTGTTTTTCCATTTTCCTGGACTATATTCCTACTTAAGTATTTGACTTCAATATATAAAAACATTATATATTTATGTATCTGCAGATGGGATAAAAAGATTTAAATCTAACTTAAAAAAAAGGCAGTAAAATAATAAAAGGACCTCCACAGCATAGTTGTTTTTGCAGAGCTTTTATATAATTTGGCTCCAATAACAATCTATACTGTTGAGCACACAACAAGGATAAAGTTGAATTTTCTGAGAAATACATCAATTTACTGTTAACTGGCATATAATGAGTTCCACGGAAATTGTTATTGCATGGAAAATGAAGATAATTTACCCAAATTACGAGAGAGAGATATACAAATACCTACTGCATATTATATACAACTGGAATAAAACTTAATTTATTCTTTATAAAATGGGTCGATTCTGTGCAGTACAATTATTATTCATGTGATTTAATCACCGTATACCATTTATGTATAGTATAGGGTACTTTTTTCAAAGGAATCATATTAAGCTATCGATTTGTTATTTTCTGTTGCTTTAAATCATCCCTAATATTCCTAATTTATCAACTAACCGACACTAATGTAAGAAAAATGTAAGGTAAAGGCTAACACTCAACATATCCCCTGACCATGACCAAGTTTGAACAAACTTCACAGTAAAATATAGGTTAATACTCCAAGTCGATTGATACCACAAAATATTTCAATACTTTGGTCTCAGTAAGATTAACTTTCTAAAAATGTATTGTTTGAAGCCCAATTAGCAATTGGATGATGTATGTTATTGTCAATGACCAATTACGTAATGTTATCATATCTCCAATCCTTTTTCATAAAATGAATGACTCAAATATACTCTCCATTTTGATATCAAAGTTACAATATTTGAAAATAAACTTCAGCCTCAAGTGCGTACATGCTCAACTTAACAAAACTCAAATGCAAATCCCTTGAAAATGTGGTAAGAGATAAGTACTTGCTGCAACAAAATTCAATTTGGAAAGAACATGCAAAGCATACAATCTTTGTCCCTATATACCATCACCATGTACCTCTTTCATTTTGCTTCCTCAAATATATATTGTGGTAAATGATGATCCACCCAATCTACCCATTAAAATATTGGATCAGGTCAACTTTTGTGTCGTCAGAGTCCGGTCTTTTCGAAGAGCCCTCTTAAATCTTTTACAATAATACACGCAGGATTACTTTGGAACCAGAATTACAGCCTTATAGAGACCATTTATGTAAAATAAATTTTTGAAGACCTAACAAAGAACCTGAATCCTTTTACCATAATGAATGCATATAAAGCTTATCCCGCCAGGACTGCAGGCATAGAGAGGGGCTAGCACACAGAAAGCCCACCTATATTGCAGGATGTTTTCTAATTTATCTATGAGAACATTCTTGACTCTATATTCCCTTTTGTTCCCACACACAAGCACCAAGCACTGGGACCTCGGACACAATGAAAAATGAGGCAAGTTGTAACCAAGTGCAGTCAGAGTGTATAGTCGGAAGAGGAACATAGAAGCAGACGGAAGGACTCACAGGCTTGAATTTTTTTGTTAGTTCAAGTATCGTGTAGCTAGTTTGAAAAAGTAGGAATTCTAATTAAATGTCATGTTAAAAAGGATATCGCATTACCTCTCCTCGTCTGTGTGTTGCACCACGGTTCGATTGTCAAGCAAAAGGGCCAAGCTTATAGATGCTTATGCTGCACTAGCCGGAAATGGACAGTGAACAATGTGTAGAGACGGAAGTGCATATATAAATATATGTGAGCCGTTCGTTGCCCAAGAGGGAGAATCCTTGTAAAGTGGATTGAAGTCTTGTACTTCGAGTGAAATGTGAAGTAATAATTGTGAATATGGCTTAGGTCGTCTAAGCATTCTAAGGCATGTTCTATCGTGGGAGAGGATGTTGGTAAATGCTGTCACTGAAAAGTAAACATGGTTTAGTGGTCCTGGTGGTAATGTGGTGCAGTGGCGATGGGGTATAGCAATAGTGTGCCCTTGTGGGGTTTCATTATGACTGCTTAAATGAAAGAGGACGAAGACGATTTCCCTATCTATGCTTCTGTGGTTGTTAATGCGGTCGTCCCTCTGACGCGCACAAGGTCAGCCTATACAGACGTTATGTCGATGTTTCAAAGACTGATATCAGTTTCCATTAACTATATAGTAAGCACTTGTAATAACGAATGTTTGGAATAAGAGACGAGGGTCGGCACCTGAGGATGACAGTTTGGAGTGAGACACGATGTTAAGTCTCGCCAAGCAGCGACCCTTTCATATGTAAAAGGATATATTATTAGACTCGATACATATATTGTAACTTGTTATAATCCTTTTGGTTAGATAAGCACCATAGTTATTGAAAAAGATCTTGAGGTAGGTAACTTATCGGGTTATGGTATAGGTTTTAGTAGTTGCGGTTGAAGAAAGTGACGCTGGTTATGAGGCGTTAATAATTTCGGTTAATAGTAGCTGGGGTTAGAAAAGAGAAGATATATATTGACTTTGAACTTGAAAATTCAAGTTGAAATTCAAGCGTGAGTATGTTATCTATTATTTTGAACTAATCACATACCTAATAATCATAAAAAAGTTGCGCAAAGAGCATTGCCATTTCAAATTTTAGTTAAAAAGCGAGTCAGTTTGTATGCGAAATAATATTTGTCTATGTCCAACACCATAGCGAAATGCGGAAAAATAAAAACAATAACAAAACGCAACAAAATGACAAAAGGCCATGCTGTATTTGAAGGAAACAACTATAGGTATCATTATTCCCTACACAATTTAGCCTACTATAGGCTTGTGAATCATAAACCTAGCTGTGAATCCATACAAAATTTTCATTTTGTTCACCAGTGAACGTGCTCTTGAATCTGCGTGCAGAAAAAGTGGAAAGTTTTCGTTCACGAGTAATTCCCGTGCAAAATGTACGGGAGCTCTTTGATTTTCGGTGAATAGTTGACAGATGAAAAAACTGTTACAGTTCGTAGTTTCTCGCTTGTGCTTGTGAATCGAAAAAATTAAAAAAAAATTTTTAGCTAATGGATTCAGTGCTGGGTGGTTTTGGATTCCTACTTTTATTTTTTATCAGTCTTAGCATAGCGGTTTTAAACGTCCACAATTCATTCGCATGTCTGTACCCGTGAGAAATGTCAAAAATTACTTTTTCCACTAGCGATTGTACACTTCACGAGGAAGTGTGAACTTAGCTTAACTGGCTTGGGTGAGTATTTCTATGTGAGAAAAAGTGTAGACTTCTCCAAATAATATGCTCTAATAGTTCTCAATTTCGCTCTTCAAAGTGAATACAGCAAGATGAATTTTGCGTTCCGCATCCGCATTGTAGAAGGCATTACGTTACCATTTATAAGATTATTTTGCATCCGAGTTTACATTTTGTTAATTCTGTCAATAAAGTATTTTGAATAACAAACCAATTTAATTTAATCTTCAGGCAAACAGTACTACAATGTTGCAAGTTTAGTTAAAGGTCATTTGTGAAAAACGTACGTAGTTCAACCTCATCTTTGGTTCCAGCGCTCTCGTCTTCAATGATACTCCTGTTGTCAACTCAATTTGCTTGCAGCACAGTTTTCTGTTAACTCAACGCTGCCAGAGAATGGAATGACTCCTTCTGTACTTGATATCGCTAATGGTTTTATGGGATAGATCTTCTTTCGCTCGTCCGGTAGCTATAGAAAGTCTTAAAAGATCTCTATGAACGCAAATCCCTCCCATTACTCTGAAAGTGAGCTCTTCAACGCTGACCTAACCACTGCTCAAGCTTTTCCATCTGCTCTGCTCAACTGGTCTCTTTCCAATTGAATGGAAATGGAAACAGCATTTGTCCAGCTTGTCTCTAAGAAAAAGGAAACTTCGTATCCTTCCAACTTGCGTCCCTTTTTTCCAAGGTCACGGAAACGCTGATTTATTAGCTTAAGAAATATTTTCACGAAAGGAAGCTGATAAATGACCGGCTTTCGTATGAAAAGGTTATCTCATGAAATATTTGACCGAGCAGTGGAATAAATCTCTACATCATTTTGAAGAAGGTTAAATGGTTGGATTTGATATTTCAAAAGTGTTTGATAGAGTTTGGCACCAGGCTCTCTTATTGAAAAGGCGTGCGTTTGGTATTGATGAATCTCTTCTTTGCTGGATTAAAAATTATTTTTCGGAAAGTTCAATACAAGTTGAAGTGGATGGTTAAAATTAAATAAATTAGGTGGTGCAACAGGTCGTGGAAAACCAGGGCCTAGTGACATATAACTCTCAACCATTCCTGTGTGCGTATTGTTGGCAAAAATGCAGGGGACATACAGTTTTTTGCCGAGTCTAAACGGCTCAATGTGAAGCACTTATTCATGACAAGTAACAAGTACCTATACTCCGGATAAAATTGAATGGTTACAAGTTCGATATTCATAAATAAATGCTGGTGTGCCGCAGGGCTCCGTTTTTTCTCCGACTTTCTTTGCCATTTTTACTAATGATCTCTTAACTTCTAATTCATTTAGTTGTTTTGCTGATGACAGTACCCTCAGCTTTTTATTCTCGTTTCTTGATTCACATCCATGTCGTTCTGATTTGGAATTTCAATGGCGTATAATAAGCTCATTAAATTCTGATCTTGACAGCAAAAAAAACTGCGAATTGCTTAGGTTTTCTCCGAAGATGCAAGAAATTTGTCTCCTTTTCTGATCTAGCTGTAAGCTACAATGCGCTCATTCGCCCAAAGCTTGAATATAATTTCACGTCTGTGAAGTTAGCAGGGCAACTTTCACCCACGCAATTGGGACCTTGACAGGAATTTGCAGTTTTTTTGCATTTTTTTTGCATTTCTATTCCCGATTTTGCAGTTCGCCAAATAACGGTGTAATTTAGTGACCTGCTAACTTCACAGTGAAGTTAGCAGGTCACATGGCGTATCTCAGGAACCAAGCATGCTAGGAATTTGCAATAAGGCTCCAAATTTGCAGTTTTTTTGCATTTCAACGATAGGCTATGTTCAAAATTTGAAGTCCTCAATTTAAAAATTTCCCAAGTTTGACTTCAATTTGAAGCAAGCAGGTCACATGGTGTATTTCAGGAACCAAACGTGCTAGAAACTTGTAGTAAGGCTCCAAATTTGCAGTTTTCTTGCATTTCAAGAATAGGCTAGGTCTGAATTTTGAAGTCCTTTTTTTAAAAAAAATTCACTTCACTGTGAAGTTAGCAGGTCAGTATGAAATTTTTTTTTTAAAAAAGGACTTCAAAATTCAGACCTAGCCTATTCTTGAAATGCAAAAAAACTGCAAATTTGGAGCCTTACTACAATTTTCTAGCACGTTTGGTTCCTGAGATACACCATGTGACCTGCTTTTCCCTGTGAAGTTAGCAGGTCAGTATGAAATTTTTGTTAAAAAAAGGACTTCAAAATTCTGACCTAGCCTATTCTTGAAATGCAAGAAAACTGCAAATTTGGAGCCTTACTGCAAGTTCCTAGCATGCTTGGTTCGTGAGATACACGATGTTACCTACTTGCTTCATATTGAAGTCAAACTTGGGAAATTTTTAAATTGAGGACTTCAAATTTTGAACATAGCCTATCGTTGAAATGCAAAAAAACTGCAAATTTGGAGCCTTATTGTAAGTTCCTATCATGCTTGGTTCCTGAGATACACCATGTGACCTGCTAACTTCACTGTGAAGTTAGCAGGTCAGTATGAAATTTTTTTCAAAAAAAGGACTTCAAAATTCTGACCTAGCCTATTCTTGAAATGCTAAAAAACTGCAAATTTGGAGCCTTACTACAAGTTCCTAGCACGCTTGGTTCCTGAGATACGCCATGTGACCTGCTAACTTCACTGTGAAGTTAGCAGGTCACATTACACCGTTATTTGGCGAACTGCAAAATCGGGAATAGAAATGCAAAAAAAATGCAAAAAAAGCTGCAAATTCCTGTCAAGGTCCCAATTACGTGGGTGAAAGTTGCCCTGCGAACTTCACAGACGTTATAATTTCCATATTTGCATGCACGTGCTCCAATAACCCATTTAAGCTTCTCAGAAATTCTTAGAAAGAATTCAAAACAGAGCTTTAAAAATGATAGGTGATATGATAAGCATATAGCATACCTATCTATATTTCATGGCTCTCCTTCTTTTCCGCAATTATTAGCAACAGCAGCTTTCTAGTGAAATAGTCGCACTTCCAGGAATGCATATCACTATACTCTTGACATCTGAGCCCAATTTTGGACGTTCTACCAAGTTCATACAGACATTCTTTTTTTAGCCACACAACACGAATGTGGAATGCTTTAGCCGACTCTATTTTTCCCTTCCATTTGGATATTCAGGACATCAAAACTAATGTGCATCGGTATCTCCTTTCAAATCCCTCCCTATTTTCCTAACGTTCGTACTGAGTTCAATAATTTCAATGGTAGTCACATCACAACCCCTATATTGCGAGCATATCATTATTTAAAAATGTTTCTTGCGCAAAAGCAAAAGTTTTGTCTGGTGGAATTATTGAATGTGAATATTGGATATGTAATGTCTGCTTGGAAGACACGTTAAGAACTTCCTTTGTTCTTACAAGAGCCGTTTAAAAACGGCCAATTTAATTTTGAGTTCTCGAAATTGTGCAATTTCAGGCTCATTGGAAACAAACAAGATACGTGCATAAATTCCTATCGGAGATAGTCTTTTTCTGTAAGCATAATCAACAATACATAACCTTATCAACTAAGTTTTCAAGAACTGATTATTATGGCGCAACTCACCCCACTTTTTCTTCTTCAGACTCTAACAACAACTCGTAACATTAAAATTCTATAAAAAACACCTGGTCATGCATTATACCATAGTGCTTTGAATTCCTTAAAAATTGTTACTGCCATTAAAATTCAAAGCTCATTAAATGTCTTAAGTTTTTTTTTTTTGACATAAACTTTTGTGACTTGCATTTTCAGGAACTGAACGTAAAATTTAGTTGCACTTAAAAAAAAAACCTCATCAAGTAGATATCTTTCGAAAATGTGTACCAAAATAAATATTTTGTTCGTTTTGCACTTTTGCTATAAAAAACACTCTTCTAACTGACAAAGTTCATAGGTCTCACCACGACTTTTATTACTCGTTTAATGGTGAGAAAATCTCACTACTTCGTGTTCTTAAGTGTCCTCTCCACCTTTTAGTTGTGGCACTCTGTACGCTTAATTAAATTAACAAAACACATTCAACCAAACTATCTGTGTGTAGCGAAACTTCCCTGCGAACCATTAAAAAAGAACAATCAAGATATAAACGGACTCATCATAACCCCGTCGTCTGACCGTTAACAATATTCTGTGTGTACAGTGTGTCTCTGACTCTGGTTTTTGTTATTCCTTCCTTCCATCTATCCCCACTTATAATATTATTTGGGTTAATGGCTGGCCATTGTCTTTGGGTAATTAGGTACTTCATAAACTTGCTTTTCATTCCAAGTCGTATTGCAGCTTAGTAGTTGTTGTTCTTGATATGGTTGGTCATCTATAGCCCGTAAAGTTTCCAAATTCCAGAAAGGTATTTTGCAACGCGCTTTGCAGCCCCAGTTATGAGCCTTGGCTATGGATGATTTTTGGATCTTTAGCCGCACAACTTCAACTGTTTAGCAATCGGCTATTATTTGAAGATTTCTATCTCCAGTGGCCGTTTAATCTCCGACATACTTTCACTATATCATCGGACCAGACCACCATCGCGCCATCCATCGCGCAAGCTACTCATAAAGGGTATTCAAATTCAAATGATCTCTTCTTGGCCCAGAACAGTTCTGAAAAAAAGTTGCTTGTTGCTTAATAATTTTATATTCTTTGATTTATGGGTTAATCGGTGTGGCACGTTTCGTTTCGGCCTGTTACTTTTGTGACACACTTTTAAGTATACAGATACACGTCCATACCATAACTTCTCTTATCTGTTAGGTATCCCCCGCTATCGCGTTCTGGACAAGAGATGCTGCTCTAATTAATACTTTTCGACGGTAAAGATGAAGGGACTGATGGTTGGGGTTCTTTAATTCATTTTTAAGTACAATTACCCGAGTGATTATTGCTGAAATAAAAAATATAAAAAAACTCTGACAAAAAATCAACAATTTTGTATTCGAGTTAACATAAAATTGTTGGCAACAGCCGCAGCCGTTTTAATTGTTTTTCCCACGCGTTGCCATTGTTTGGTTTGAGCACCGTCATCAACATCAAGGCCTGGTCTGGTCTAGCTTTCGGTGAGGCAGCAGCAGCGGCCTTATAGCAGGTCGATTGTTCTGCGTCGGAGTACATAAAATAATAGAGAAACAACTGGAAATCATGTTGACACATAATTGAGGGCGTTTTGAAATTTAAACAGTTTTGGGGAATTTTCTATTACAAACTAGACTTACTGTTATAACACTATTATACACTGCGGGGCTTGGCGGCATAGTTTGGAAAATTCACACCCAACACAATCAGTTCGGTGATGGAATTTGGGTTAAAATTGTTTACTATTTTGATGGAGGTGGGCGATATGGCAGAGGCAAAGGGCAGTGACGGGAATAAGGTTGTTCACTTTTTTTTATACAGATTTAATTAAGCTTTAATGCAATACTACGAACTGGCTGAGGAGTGATATTTTGGAAAACGCCTATCGTAGATCTTTTGGGAACTTCAAACAAGATGAAGCTATAGCCGGTATTTATGGAATTTAATGAACTAATAAACCTTCAAGTTCTTCTTTAAACTAGTAAAATTAAAATTTAAGCAAAGTCACATCAGTCTAGGAGGTGACCGTAAAACTTTAATTCTCATTGCGACTTTGAACTTCTGTGAACACTGTCCAATAGCTTAAGGTCAATCGTTTCTAAAACTATGCTGGTAAGACAAGTTCTTCAGGTTGCGTTGGTCACCTTTCACATAGAGGCTTCTGTCTGCAAATGGGTGAAAGCAAAAACTGTCCTGTTTGCAAAACGAGTGAGCCCGACAGTCATTTCATAGTTGTAACCAAGTTGTAAAAATGTGAGGTATATTGCTTATGAGATGCATGGTCGCCATATTTTTTTCGTGTGATGACGTCTCCGAGAGTGACAATCGATTTTGTTTTCATTGAGGTTTTGAGGAGATTGTTATGCGGAGATTCGCTGCTGTGTTGCAATAGTTCCAGAAATAATTTATCGATCCTTGATGCAAAGGACTTCCTCACCTCATGTTGTTCAGTGTTCCTGAATTCTTTTTGTTTGGAAACCTGTCTAGTGAATCAGATTTCTTTTTTCTTTTCTTTACAATATGTTTGGTATAACTCGGAAACTAAACCGAGTTTGACAGTTTAACTCTTACAATCTTTTGCTCAAAATTAAATTTCTAATCAAAATGGATGGTTTAAGAAATTGTATGAAAATACATTTTAGCAAGAAAAAATAACAAAACAAAAATGGAAAAATTAAAATTTTTGAAATAAATTTCGCATAATTTTGTTTTGAGCAAAATTAGGCTTTTGACCTTTGGCACCTCATATATGGGAAATTTGAAAAAAAAAATCATATGATTGAAAAAGTCAAAGAGGTTAGCCCTAGATAACTTGTAATCAAGGCTTAAGGTTTTTCAAGGTCACGCCTTTTATGAATTGAATATACTTATGACAAAAAACGTTCGTGACCTTGAGAAAAAAATCTATAGCTGACCAATAACTGAAACAAGCTGACCATTTATATATATGTTAGAGCCTTTCAGGTGGTGTTAACTTTTATAAAATTTCCCACAAATGAGGTGCCAAAAAATGCTATGACCTTGAACACAAATTTTAAAAATTCATTAAAACAAAAATCTATGGCTGACCAAATACTAAAACTAGCTGACCTTATAGTTCTTAGCAAGGGCGTACGCAGGATCTCGATCAAGGGGGGGCAGACTCATTCAAAATGTCAAAAACTAGATTTCTATTCTGATACTGCCGTGCTAAGAAGAAAAAACGTTTCTACATTAGAGTCGTCGTTATATGTGATTTTTTTTATTTTTGGATGGGCCTAAATCAGCTCTAAATGAAGCTTTCCAAAATGCTACAAAACATTACTGTAAGTGTTTCCGTTGTCTTTTAAGTAATTTTTTTTCTATTTATGCAATTATTTTATTAAATTGCCCCTCCCGTCCAAGCGGGGGGATATATTACCCCTCTGGTAGCATTTTTCTTGTCTACTTCCCTCCTACATGCTCTGAATTTTTTGTAGATTCTACGCGAATTTCTTAGTATGCAAAAAAAAGGAACGGCTATTCAATTTACTCCTACAGTGACTATAGAGGGTGAAAATAAAAATCTGAACAAATTTGGGAGTTTTTTTTCTTCATTTAGAGCCCATTAAGGTCCATCCGAGATGAACTTTTTTACCGACTAATAGCAAATAATTTACTTTCTAAAGTAATTTGCCAGATCTTCAGGTGCTAGTATGGTGATAACGCCTTAAAAAATAGCAGATACGTTAATTTTTCTTTAAACAGCAAGGTTTTTGTAGAAACGACATTTTTCTCAAGCATTTTAATCAATTCAAAGTCGATCAATAAAATAATAAATATGTTTTCAAAACTGGCCTGACTCAAAGCAGCCAAAAATGTAGATACGTTTTTTCTTCTTAGCACGACAGTCTTAGAAATAGAATAGAAACCTAGTTTTAAGATGCCAAACTAAGTTTTTTTTACTTTCTTAGAAAAAAAATAGCTGCGAATTCAGTTTCTAATAGTATTTTGTTAAGAAAAAGACACTGATAAAATAAAAGTTCAACATCTCGAATAATTTTCTAGAGCTAAGGGTTTGTTATTCATCACCGAAAAATAAATGAATACATACATGTTTTGATTTGTCAGGGGCGCAAGTGCACCCCCTGTGCCCCCTTGCGTACGCCCTTGGTTCTAAGGGCCTTTTGTATGGCTAACAATAACTGAAAAAAGTTAATCTTTTATCACGTTTTAGAGATCTTTCGGGTTTTAAACAGTTTTTGCAAACTTCCCATAAATTAGGTGCCAAAAAATCACGCGTGACCTTCCGTCACCTTGAAAAATTTTAAGCCTTGATTGCAAATTATCAAGGGCTGACCAATTTCTAGGACAAGTTGACCTCTTCTGACCAATTACTGACGAATTAGATGGCATTTTTTAGTTTCCTAAATAAAAATAAATTTGATGGCGCAACAGGTCGTAGAGAACCAGTGCCTACAGCTCTGGAATGGAGGGGACCTACAATTTTTTGCCAAGTCCGAACGGCTAGATGAGATGCACTTATTCCTAACAAGTATACTCTTGGAGGATTTGTCAGTTCCTCGCAAGATGCAGTACCTCGGATAAAACATTTCTGTTTTTAGGTGGCAGTGGCTGGGAATTGAACCCAGCCCTTCGGCATGACAGTCCATCGCACTAACCATAATGCCAAGAGGTACTAAATTTTCCATATATGAGGTGCCAAACGTACAGGGTTGCAAAAATAGGCTGAAAACAAGCTCAGACGCAAAATAAAAAATATTCGAACTAAAAATTTTGGTGAAAAATGACATTACGATTACACTAGTTTACAAAATTTTGGGTCATGGTAGGGTCCTTAGAAAAAATATATTTTCTAGACTAATTTTGGGTCACTGAACACGAAAATCAAAATTATTTTTTTCTCCAAAGAAGCGTTTTCGAGATATTCGCAAAAATCATTTTCTCAGCTATTTTTTCAGATATTCCCATAAATTTCGCTAACGGCATAGCTAATTTACATAAAATGTGTATTTTCTGAATGATGTGATCTGTCTCCTTCTGATGATGTACAGCTTGTATAAGTCGGACTGAAATTTTGTAAGTTACAGGCATTCAAAGTTTCAAAAACAAGTATTTTTGAAAAATTTCTGGTTTTTGGTTACTCCATATGGATAGAAAAAAAATATTTAAAATAATTTTAAGGACTCAAGTGAAAAACAATATTTTTAACAAAGATTTGAGCCAAAGTTTTTCAAAATCGGATGATAAATGTAGAAGTTATTAAATAATTAGTGAAAAAAGGCAATTTAATTTTTTTCGATAAAAGTCATATAAATGTATATTTTGGTGTCTGTTATTTCCCAAAATCATTTTTTAAAATTAGAAACCCCTAAATTCAAAATTCTATGTCCTTAAATAAAGTTTTTGACCAAAAACTGTTTGTCTTAGGTGATAAATCGTTGCCTCTTAGGCCATTTTCTTACCCAAACAAAGGAGAATTGAAAACACCAAACTCCAAGACCAATAATGACGTGATATATATCGTTGGAAAGGTATTTTTATGAACTACAATAGTTACTAAAAGAGTTCATTTCAAATCTCTATGTGAAAAAAGTTATTCGCTGACCAAAATTGTGTTTCAGCGCATTATGATGTGAAAAGAACTATCCTTTACTAGCGAATAACTTTTTTCACATAGAGATTTGAAATGAACTCTTTTAGTAACTATTGTAGTTCATAAAAATACCTTTCCAACGATATATATCACGTCATTATTGGTCTTGGAGTTTGGTGTTTTCAATTCTCCTTTGTTTGGGAAAGAAAATGGCCTAAGAGGCAACGATTTATCACCTAAGACAAACAGTTTTTGGTCAAAAACTTTATTAAAGGACATAGAATTTTGAATTTAGGGGTTTCTAATTTTAAAAAATGGTTTGGGAAATAACAGACACCAAAATATACATTTATATGACTTTTATCGAAAAAAATTAAATTGCCTTTTTTCACTAATTATTTAATAACTTCTACATTTATCATCCGATTTTGAAAAACTTTGGCTCAAATCTTTGTTAAAAATATTGTTTTTCACTTGAGTCCTTAAAATTATTTTAAATATTTTTTTTCTATCCATATGGAGTAACCAAAAACCAGAAATTTTTCAAAAATACTTGTTTTTGAAACTTTGAATGCCTGTAACTTACAAAATTTCAGTCCGACTTATACAAGCTGTACATCATCAGAAGGAGACAGATCACATCATTCAGAAAATACACATTTTATGTAAATTAGCTATGCCGTTAGCGAAATTTATGGGAATATCTGAAAAAATAGCTGAGAAAATGATTTTTGCGAATATCTCGAAAACGCTTCTTTGGAGAAAAAAATAATTTTGATTTTCGTGTTCAGTGACCCAAAATTAGTCTAGAAAATATATTTTTTCTAAGGACCCTACCATGACCCAAAATTTTGTAAACTAGTGTTATAGAGAATATTTAAAAAGTAGGTAAGCTCGCAATTTAGGTTTTCAGCAGTTTTTAAATGCTTCCAGACCTAAAAACTGAACGCTGGGCCGATTAATATAAGACTTGGTATTAGGTGCTATCGTGCAATGATTGTTAATTTTGTCATGTTATACAAAAAGTGGAGTTTCGAACAAAAACTTCAAGAAATGGGAAAGTTTGAATGGCTAGATTTATGTCTCTATCAATTTTATATACAAACGGTTTTTTGAACATGTAATATTAAAGATTTCAGAAGTTCTTATAAAGAAGGGGGTGTCTAAGATGTCAATTTTATGATAAAGGTACCTTTTCTTCGGGACAGGTATTGCTGAATAAAAAGGACTCATATTTTATCATATTAGTGTAATTAAATAATACCTTTTGTCATAGTTTTGTCTCCATATCCATAAAGCTTTTATCTATAGTGAATAAACCAACATTAAACTTCATATATTCCACCCTTTCGAATCCTTGGAATTCAACACGATACATTGTGACGAGTGTAGATATGGATATTATAGTTCTTTCAACTAGAATGTTAAGTCACAATACCTTACCTTGGTAGGTATCTTCTCTAGGAATATATTTTGCGTTTGTCCTCATTATGCTAAGAGCCATCCCCATAATAGTGCTCGCGGTTTTTCATCATCATAAACATTTACACTCAGTAGGTATCTATACCTGTACCTATACCTGTTCAAAACACAACATCATGTCAACCACCGAAGAATAACTTCCAGTCTGTCAAACTAATAACGCTTAAGAGCATCATCCCCCAAGAAGCATAGAGAGAAAGAGAGAGTAGTTAACGATATGTGCTTCGTATGTCATTCACACGTTCCTCTTCCTCTGCTCATATTAAGTGTAAGCCACAGAGAAATATCCTTTCAGAAGTTAATGAGCCCGCGTTACAGCATATTAGACCCGAAGCCCCATTTCTGGTGTTGTCAACGAAAATGAAAATCCCTAAGTGTATATGAATGTGAATCCTCTTATCTATAACATGCACTGTTCGGTTCGGTGGTGGCGGCGGTAGCAGGGTGTTGCTCGTTCTCGTTTCTTGGTTCTCGCATAACTGCAAACGCTGCACAAGAAGAATTCTTCCACTACTGCATCATTGGTGCACATTCCTAGCATTCACAGTTATCAGGAGCAGGAACTATGGCGTGTAATGTTGATATGGTAGACGTGTGCCGAGTGCACATGTTCATTTAATGGAACTTGTTCCTTTTTTCTTTCGAAATGGATTTCATTTCCCCAGCGATGATGAGGCGGTGGAAGGTGAAGCCAAAGCGGTACAGCTTCATCTCCCCATCAATACCTATCTGTGCTAACATCAGTGTCCGAACTCCTTTCCTTGTGATGCATTAAAGATCATGGACTTACAATAGAAAACAAGTACGACTCCCAATGCCCACTGAACGACACTTGTGCTGAGTTAATGATTGCATTCATGCATGGCAATTTCCTTGAGGTGAAGTGGTGCATCCCTCTTGGGGGTATATCTTCCAAATGCCACGAGTTTGCAGTTCTTAACCATACCAACTTTATACCTTGGTTGTATTTTTTTTTTTTTTTCAAATGTTAATGCTGCTGCTTTAAGTGGTTTTTATTTCAACAGCGGCGATGGATGGTTCGATTGCCGCCCGGAATTCATTTGGCTCAGATGCACATTGATCAAGAGATGCATGTACGCGTGCGTCCGATTTTAAATCGACATCTCTTCGGAATTCTCAATAAGAAAAACAGTGGAGACTTAAAGTTTAAGTCATTTTTATTGTATGACGAAAGATGCTTCTGTCCTATACAGCAAGACTGGGATGATTAGGGTCTTATATAAAGTCTCCTTAGTTCTTTGAGAGAGGGCTTTACTACGCAAATGCCTTCTAAGCCCGGAGAAACAGCGCTGGCAAAAGTAATTCTTCGTTTGATTATTGCACTGTTATTTTGCGATGTAATAGTAGAGCCCAGGTAGAGATAGTCATTGAAGACTTCGAAGTTGTACCTATCCATCGTGACGTTTTGTCCGAGTCGACGATGCTGAAATTTCATTTTTGATGATAGCATATGATTCGCCTTGTCCTCATTAACAGCCAAACCCATTTCCACCACCTCCGATTCAATATACTTGCAAACGCGCCGGTAACAGCTCGCTTCGTTTTCCTTTGACGGAGCGCAGGGAGATTTATCCATCGTCATCCTGCTTTACCTTGCAGCAAACCGTGAAGGATGGAGACGTTTTGTTGACGCACTATGCACCAGCCGGGGTTACAGGACACGATGATGATCCTTCTAAGGTGGACGAGCTTGGCAGGGATGCCGAGATGCGACATAGTATAGTTCTTCTCTATCTACGCTATAATATGCGACTTTGAAATCGATAAAGAGTTGGTGTATATCGATTTAAAACCCCTAGGATTATCCTAAATCTGTCGAAGTATGAACATTTGATCGACGACGCGACGGTTGATTTCCCGGGCCTATCACTGATAGGGGCCGATCAGATCGTTGACAGACAGTTTTAAGCGATCACAGTGCAGATGACAGTATTTTGTATATGACGTTGAGGAGACTTATACCTCTGTAGTTGGCACAAATCGGAGCATTTCCTTTCTTGTGGATGGGGCACACTATACCGAGGTATTATTCATCGGGCATACTTTCATCCGACCAAATTTTGGAGATAAATTGGTGTACACTCCCTTCCAAGTCATATCCTATTGCTAGGAATAGCTCGGCTGGTGGTCCATCCGCACCCGCAGCTTTGTACGCTTTAAGCTTGGCTATTGCTATACACTTCATTTAGGTCGGGTAATGGAAGGAAATTTTGACTATTATCGTCTAGGTTCAATGAAGTGTTCTGTCTAACAGCGGAATTTTGGCCATCTTCGCCATTTAGCATCGCATCTAACCACCCAAATTCTCCCCGCATAATAGATTTTTAAAAATTGGGTTTAGGAAGTTGTGGGCGTAATATCGAGCAATTCAATGTTATAGTGAGTGATTCAATGTTAAAATTTGTAAAAACATGTTTCAAGTTTTAATCTTGTCTGCCAAAGCTACTGATCCCACAGGTAAATTTCAATTAAAAATACGGCTTCATCTCGGGTGCCTGGGAGGCACATCAAGACTTTTATCGTCTCATGGCTAGCTCTAGAGTAGGGTACCTACAATTTAGTGCCAAATTAAAAAGGCTAAGACAAGAGAGGTGCTTTATCGTGAAAACAGATAGGTACCCTTGAAGGATTTGTTTCTTCTTCAAATGAGATACCAGTATCTACTGCTAAGAAAATGTTGGGTGGATTAGACTGAATTCGAATCTGACCCTTTGACTTAATAGTGCTACGCACTAGCCATTTCGCAAAGGGATATTAATAATTCATCAACAATTTATGTAACTTGTTCAGCATTCCCCGCAAAATTTATTTTTAAAGCTGAACGACTTTTTCGCTTTCAAAACTAATTTACATATATCGCTGTCATAATACTTTTTGACCCTACTGTTTAAATTTCCAAAGATCCCTTCTTCCGTTTGAGACAGAGCGTAGCAGCAGTTTGGCAATCGAACAAAATACAAAGCGCAGAAAATAAAATCTGGTTCTGTGGAATTTTAATTCATATCCCAGCATTCCTCCGAGGACTACAAGAAACGCGTGTCTCTTACGGACAGGTGCAATCCATCGTATTTCACTGTTTCGGCGTTTTGTTGTTTCCCCTTTTCTTTGACTCGCATATGCATAGGTACAAACATCACTAGATAGACAGACAGACAGAAAGATATAAACTTTTTGGATAGCCATACCCGATCCGATACCCTAAACCTGAGTACGAAGAGTCATTTTCGAGCTTAAAGAAACAACCTGTCGCATTTATCGTATGCTTGAGTTTTTATTTGCGCAGCGCTATAAATGCTGCTCGTTTACATCAGCAATGGGCATTCATCACGTTTGAGAGCAACGATTTGGACAGGGAGTCATCATCAGCATTGGAGGAGCCACACCAGTTGCTGTTGTTGTTGTTGTTGATGCGTGACTCGCTGGGTCCATTGCCAATGATGAAGATGATGATGATCAAAATGAGGATGATCAGGCCTCAGCTCAGATCAATGAAGGCTGTTTTTCAATTCATGCATCTTGTCTCGCGAAAGATTCCGTGTCTTCATCATCTTTCAGTTATTGCGGATTGCCTCCGTGATGTCTGTCCGCACCCGTTGTCTTTTGTTGAATGGACCCATAAGAAGTCGCGAAGCACGGGGTGACAATACACTCGTTGTTTTCTTTTTTATTTTACTTGACAACTCGATAAAAGGCATATGGTGATCTTGTTAAACGAGTTATCATTAACAGAGTGTTTGAGTATTTTAAGCAATAAATTAATTTTAATGCGAATCTTCAACTGGACGAACCGCATCAACGCTTGTACACTTCCATCGCAACACAACTGGTTGATTTTCATTGGTTGATGAGTGATCGTTGATTTCCCCCATCTAAGAAACAATTTTTATATGACAGCGGCTTTCGAGTTGGGTGGTGTGTGGTTGAGATAATGTATGTAGCTGGTTATGGCCATTTGGTTAGTAAAATAAATGTTTAGTTCCCTTCGGAACAAAAAGACATGAACATTTGGAATAAGAACTGATGATAGGTGCATTCGACGGGAAGATCAGTAGGTAAATAAAGGTGGCGAATGTTAGTACCTAGGTATGTTTAAAAGTTAAAAGACGTTTTTCTTTATAATCAGTGGTTCTAATAGCGCAACGTGGATATAGTCAATATCAGTTAGTTGAGAGCTTTCTCCAGAATATGATGTTCAACTAGCAGATACCCATTAATGTGCTTCGTGGCTTAGAGCCTATTGACTTTTTCAATTAGTGTCAGAATGACAGTTTTTGTTCGAAAACAAAGAGAATATCCTTCATGATGGTTTTGACTTCAGACTTAAAACCAACAGCGTTCACACTTAGATATGAAATTGTTCATTCGGACCTCGCCAGTCGATAAGGCATGAATAAAGCGTGAATTTGTAGATAGGAATGTTCCCTCTTGTTGCTTTAGCATTTTTTTTTTATTTTCTTTTCATTTCTTCAGCTCAGTTTGCACTTTAAAATTGCTCTAATTTTTTCTAAGAAGTTACCGATATTAAACACCTCTCGCTAGAATTAATAAGATTATTTGCAAAAAATCCAACTAGGAATACAGAAATCCTAGATCAAAGATACCTCCCTCTTTTTTTAATGGTTTAAGATTACATGAAGCTTATAAATCATAAGACTGTAATAGAACAGACTTGGGAATTCTTGACTACTTCCAAATAACGAACATTAATAGCCATTAATTACATTAGGCAACTATTAATTACATAATGTCATTTATTGTGGTTGATAATGCCAGAGGCTATAACAGTTTTCCTGTTATTGACTTCAGCAAGGGTATATTTCAAAATTCATTCTAATCTTCAATCTTGACACTTTGCAGTATACAAAAAAATAATTAAATTCTACACAAAAAAGATGGGTTAAACAACCTCCAAGTGCCGCTATCGCTAAACCGTATGCTGATCCCAATTCGCCTCTCTGCAGCAGTCAGTCAGTATCTTTACCACAAAGTTATGCCACACAGGTAGATAATAATATATACGTGCCCGCAGGACGCATCTCAAGTGTGAGTGTGGCCCATAATAATAATTGGCCCAAATAAACAAAAAAAAAGGGCTGCACCTCGATGAAATTTCAGATAAATGAACTCAACCGTTTTGTAATTCTGTCAGACTCAGACGGCACGTGGCATTCATGATCGGGATCAAGTTACACGTATCGCCTTTGCCTGTATCGAATAAAAAAACCGCATTCAAACGGTAACACATGATGCGATAACAATGCCGAGATATGCCGAAATATTTGAGGCAAGAAAGACAACAAGAAAAAAAAATCCTTCAACAAGGGCTAACTGGCGCAAGGGTTGCAAGTTGCAACCAACTGGTGCACCCATGTGCTCTTCATGCTGCCAAAAAAACAACAAAACAAACAGCATACAAATTCGGTGGTGGCGGTGGTGATGTCGGTGATGGTGACCGAATTGGCCAATTTTGTGTAAAGATGATCGATGCCGATTTGACCACATGTTACCAACTATACTTGCCACCCCGTCAACAAGGTTCCTTGTGCACAAAATTTATTGCCCAACGCAAATTTTCAAGGAGAATTTGCAAATACAAAAAAAAACTGCAAACGAAAGAAGTCCTGACGATGCATCCATCGGATGCACCGAAGCATACTCACAGTATGTCACCTGAGGATTTTTGTTTTTTTGTGCATTTTTTTTATTTTTTGAAGAAAAAGAAGAAGCAGACAAGTCCTTTTGATAAAGTTTTAATGAAGCACAGGTGAGGGTGGTCTCTTTTGTACTGCCCTCTAGTGAAAACAATAAAACTACAGTGACTTTTTTAGCTTGAAGGATGACAGGTAATAAATTTGTTGCCGTCAGGTAAAATGAATTAATTTTTCTTTTTTTTTTTGCAATTTGTTATGCTGCCTTTGCAGACATTTCTGGCAATTAAAGATTGTATCACACGGCCGTGTAATTAGTACAAGTCAAAGTGACGTTTTTAGCGCATCGGTGCACTTGAAAAAAATATTTATTGTATATTTTTCTTAAGCAAAACATTATGATGAAGGCTTTTTCATAAAGATACAGTCCAAAGCAATTAATTAAGCAAAAAAAAAAAAACCAAAAATAGTCGTAACAATGAAACAAAGGCAAAGAAATCTTAAATCAAAATCTCAAACTTTATCATACTCATAATAATTGTTTTGCTGCCTAATTAATAAAATATTCAAAGTCTAGGACAATGAAGACATTATCTGCTAATACAATAAACAAACATGGTGGTGAGGCATTAACTAAAATAATTATAAAATATCTGGATAATCATTTGTAGCCATTTTTGGAAAAAGAGTGGGCGATAATGGTGAGCATTTAAGAAAAGTGATAAATTGTTTGGTAAATTTTTTCCGTACAGAGTATTGATAATATAGAACTCAAACTACCTAAATCTATTATTCTTCGGGTTGGGTCCAAAATTCTGCGTGAGCAAAAAACTTCTGCTGTTATAATTTAGTCCAGTCAACGAAGGAAAAATAAATGCAGTAAATCATGCTCTTCGTGTTATTATTGTATGTGGTTGGGGTGAACCAAAAGTATAACATGCTATAGGGGGTTAAAGTTCCCCTTTTGTAATTTTTCGTGAATATTTTGAAAACTTAGCGTACTAGCGGAAAAGTGTGCATTACAAAATGAAAGCATTATTAAATATCACACAAAAAAAGTTTTTATCATATTTTCTGTAGGAGCAAGGTTAAGAAAGATACGGGCAGTAGAAATTTCAAACATTTGAAAAACAATGTTATTGTCTTACATAATCAATGTTTTTTGATCAATTTACCCAGAAATAATGAAAAAAGTAAGTATATATTGATTCATGGTCATTCTAGTGATATCATGAGAGCAAGTTGGGATGTGAGGAAGGCCGTTGTGTTTAAAATGTCCATATTTGAATTTTTGTTTTGATATAGTGTTTATTTTCATAGTAGAAACACAGTTTCTTCAAAGGTAAGAAGTACACAAGATGTTTCCAAGTTATTGACTAATACTTTATGAAGTAATTTACGGACATATCCTAAGAATAAAATTATATAAGAGGGGAGTGTATTTCTACCGTCTTATTATACAGGAGGGATAAACTCCCAAAACATTGACTTAGAATAGATAAAAAACCATGGAAATGCTTACAATACTCTGCTATACCTTTTTTGAAAGCTTAAAACGAATTCTTTTATTATATGGAAAATGAAGTTAGCAATTTCTGAAAAATTCGTTTGAAAACTCAAAATTAATAAAAATAAACTTGAACAATTTTATTAAGTGATTTTTTATTTTTATTTTTTTTTTTTAAGTGGTAAATTCTCTTACATTATTAAATGTTGTTATTAGCTTTTAGATGAATGCTGAAAACAAGACGGTATGACGTTGACATTATGTAAATTTCTTTTGTGATGACTGATGAGAGCAATACAACTAAATGGAAGAGTCTATTAAGGTACCAACTATAAGTAGTGCAAGCTTTGAATAATGGAGGACTGTGTTTTTCTATTTCTCTGAACCACGATCTAGCTTGAGCCGTTGAATAGATTTTCTTCAAACTTGGGATTCAAATTTTTAAGGTGATTTGCTAAAAGGAACATAATAAATGCTTGTTATCTCCAAAAATAAGAGTATTTGCTCAACATTTTGGTTAATTTTGTTAATTAATTGTTTTAGAGAAAAAAAAAACAGTTTTGGAAGAATTTTATTTTCCTTCACACGAATTGGCGGGATTTTGAAATACAGGATTTTGAAAAACAGAACTTTTTCAGATAGACCTAGAAAAAGCAGAATTTTTAAAAGCTTTGAGACCAGAACAGAATTTTGAGACCAGGATTCTCGTATTCTTCTAAATCACGGTAAATAGGAAATCGAATGAAATATTCGTTCTTGTTGATTCTCAATCTTTTAAGAGACATTTTGCAAAAACGGTTCATTAGTTTTTGTTAAAAAGCAAATTTTAGATTTTGAAAAATGACTCAATGACAACACCGACGGAGAAGTCCAAAATAGTATAGGTTTTGGGATATCACTCATATCGTATTGTTCGGCATTTTAACTTATACATAGCTAGAAGCCAATTCAGTTTAAAATTCAAAAACAGTGGTGGGGTGAATTGTGAATTGGAAATTGCCAATTCAAGATCTTCGAAGACATTTTTAGGTGTTTAATATGCATATATGCAATCAATAGAAGACCAAAGATTCGTTTTGCTTCAAGATATTAGGCACAAAAACATTTTTGCTAGGAACGTACTTGTGATTTAAATCGCATGATTATTTAGTCGCAAGAAATAGAACACATGAGTCACAACGCACATGCGACCAAAAAATTGTATTGAGTTTCGACCGTTTTTTAGTCGCGGCAACAGAAAATCGCAAGTGTGTTTCGAGTTTAATAATTACACAAGTTTACAAATATTAATTAACTTTTTGACACGACAAGTCAAGGATGTCTCTAGGCATACTTTTTTACGCTGAGCTCGAATCCGTCATTCATTTTTTGCTTTAAGCTCGGTTTTGCGAGATATAACCGTTATAAAATTGATAAATAATCGTTTTCGCCATTTTTTAGGTTTTTCAAAAGTGAGAGGTAGTTTTTTTCAAAGAAGTGAGTAACGATTCCTCAAGGTTTAAATCTTTTCAATACCCTTGTTACTCTCTGAGATAGCCATAGTTATATGGTTGTCGTCATCGTTTTTTCACATTTCTTGAGGTTATATAGGTTACCCTATAAATAATTTTTTTTCAACAACATTTTCAACGGTTTCTATAAAAATGCTTGTTCTCTTCTTCCATATTCTGTTTAAAGCTTTCCAATGCATTTTGTATTCTCTGTGAAGTCCCTTGTTGAAATATATGTGTTTGGCGTATTAAACCGCATTTTAACAATCTTATTGAATTTTGTGGGGGTAGATGAAGGTCTATACCTAACTAAGGATTTCTCGAAGAATAAAACAGATTTTGGAAAGACTTAAACTGAATTTCTAAGAAGAAGATTAGTTTTTTTCAGGAACCATTGAAAGTTTTTGTTTAAAAAATTTACACAATTTTGGAAATATAACCTCAAAAATAACGAAATTACTTTTAGAACGATACTTAGCTGCCCGTGTCAAAAATCGTGTAAGCCGGTGTTATTGTTTTCAGCTGTTTCTAATTTTCTAAACATCCAACTATAAACGATAAAACTGATTCGCTTTAAATTTAGAACAGATCATTTCTAATATTGTTTTCCTTAAATCGTTTTGTTCTCTGTCTATTCAATACAAATTTTTAAATCGATTGAAAAACAATTTTTCAGTAATTTCTTGTGCAAGTAGAGTTGCATTTTATGTTCCAGGTTTTAAACGACCGGGTTAAGCATTCTCCTGATACCACTATTAGTGTGATATGATCTGCAGACACTAAATATCATCCCCTGATTGTAGGAACTAGGTAACTTGATTTTATAAATTTTGGAGATAGCAAGGTTATAATACCTAAGAGAATGAGGGAAAAATTCATTTTTTTTCTTTCTTACTCTTTACAAATATCCTTTAGTTATGTATGGTAGAAAAAATTGGACGATAAGTCTTGAAAAGTGAACAAAATAATACAGTCAGGGCCCAGGGGACGACATACAACAAATGGAACACAAAACATTTCTTACAAGGTCCAAGGCGGTCCTGAAAAAAACAGAAATATCTTCAAAAATAATCCGAAAGGTAAATGCTTTAATTCAAATAAATCCAAATCTAATGATGGGCAGTCGAGAGCATGACTCTATATATTTTTTCTCATTTGGATCAATACAAGAGCAAACTTTGTACCAAACAAGATCCTGACTCCAAGATGGTATCGATATCGCTCTTTTATTTTTTGATCATTTTCATCAGTTTATAAGAACATTGACTTCAGGTTTTTTTTTTTTTTGCAAATAAATTTTCTTAAGAGGTCGTCCGTAAAATGTTACGCTGGAATGATATACTCACCCACTACTTAGCTTAATGATAGCAAACCCAACTATACAACAAAAGTGTTGGTTGGAAATAATTTTTTACATCTCTCCATATAAATGCTATCAAATATTTAATACCCCATCATTGAATAGTTCTGACATTTTTTACTGTCATCTAAACTTAACCAATTTTTCACTTCTGTTCGTATATAGTGGAGCGCTTGATTTATATTGCCACATGGCGCTTCACGCGTCTTCACTCATCCATTCTCTTCTATAACTGATTTCTCTGACTCACTCTGGTTCAGCAAACTTCCTTTTTCTGATCGAAATGGAATCATTTATTTTTCGGCCATAACTCTTAATGCAGTCAAAACATTATTAAGCAATTTTTTATGAATGCTACAGTCATAAACCCAAATACTCTGTCATCGATCTTATCCTTGCTGATATTTTGATGGCTGGATATGGCTGTCGTTGATGGAACCTCATACATTTGCCCTCGTCCGCCCCTTGAGTCATAAAATAAAAGAAAATTAAGGAAACGAGAGGGAATTTGTCTTGGGATGATTAATCGATATATCCTCGCCATTGCTGATGATTCCTTCCAGTTCCAGGAGAGTGTGGCGCACATCACATGTACCGAAATGCACTTTCGTGATAAATTACAAACGCTTCACCCTTTTTTTGTTCATCATCACTGGACAAAAATGGAAGCAGACCACCACCATTCACCATTCAACATCCACCACGCATGGCTTAAAAAGAAGAAGCAAGAAGGAAGACGGTTGCTTGTGCTATTGCCATAAATTGACCCATAAAAATGATTTATCCTTGCTCGTGGGATCAGCACTTTTGATTTTTATTCTTATCCCTTTCCTCTTTGGGATAAGAATATGAGATAAAGGGATGAGTTTCAACAAAACCCAACAAAAGGGGTAGAGAGATAATGTGATATTAAATGCGGTTTTTTCGTTAAATCGGCAACTATCCTGATGCTGATCCTGATGGTGCGCCCGCCATTTCACGGACGACTGACCGACCCGACACTACGAATTACGAATGGAAGTCGATGACAGTTCATCATGGTCATAAATCCACCAAGTGGATGCCACTCGTAAAGTGTAATGAGAAACTGGCGGATCGATTGGCGGAAAGGGGGCATCGTAAAATTTGATATTTATGACGTATGAACCTGTGACTGTGACACGATGGCGCTGGTATTGCTGATGGTTCTACTCGATGCCGCCTGCTGCCTATGGCACACGTCAAAGAGGATATATTTTTTTGGGTTGCTTGCTATACCCAAACCACAATCAAGGATAAAAGGCATCCATTCCGATGTTGTGTATCCTGATGCGTGCAGCTGTTGCTTCGGCCAGCGAGTGGCGGTGGCGGCTGCCATAAACCAACCTCGCAGTAATTTTCGATTTTTATTATCCTTTGAAAATCGGTGACAACAAATTGGATAACCTACGAACATATGTTTCACATTTCTCACATTTCAGATAGTTGTATAGAGGCTATACTACGACAGAGCTACCGCCAACGCGCTTCAATGTCGCTCCGCCGCGCCGCTGTCAGGATGAAAGTGAAAAATTCCTATTAATTTTCGAGTGGTTGATTTTCGGGTCACTTTCTAATCACTTTCCAAGTTTTTGATGACAATCAATTTGTGGTTGTGCTAACAGCAGTTGGTGCAAATGACCATCAGACTTCCTTTCAATTTCAATGTTTGCTTGTTTGAGGATGAATTTTAATCGTGAGATCAAATTCATTTTCAATTGAAACACCTCCATTTGGATACAAAACAAATTGCATTCAATTGGAAGTTTGACGTTTACCCATGTTTGATATTAAATGGCAATTGGTCAGCTAGTAATGTAATGACATAGAGCAGTGTTTTTCAAACTGTGGGTCGCGACCCCCTAGGGGGTCGCCAAGAATAATTAGGGGGGTCGCGGTGGCAAGCCATTAGGTACAAGGAACTAAAAAAGATTTTCTTTTATTAAATGTTCAAAACTTGGTTGTATCTTTGAAGTGTTAACAAGTAAAGCATTTTCCTATTGAAGGAAGATAACGTGAGTTCACATATAGGTATGAAGTGGTGAATGGCACTAACAATGTTGAAGCCTCTTTTGCCAGCTCTAAATGTTTTCCTCTTCTCTTCTCCTTATCCATAAATTATCAATGGTTTTTACATTGAATTCAGAGCGTACCATCTGCAGCTAAATAACAAAGATTTTCTATCGTCTTTACCGATTGAAAACCGGCCAGATGGAATGATATATTCAAAAAAGGATTGAGTATCTACCTCTGTCCATTTCCACCTTCCAGAAAAGAGTTCTGGAAAGTCACTTAATAGTTTGTTCTCCTAATTATGTAAACTCTCATAAGAAAACTGTGAGCGCTTAATGTCATGGCATGGATTCATCTGATGAAATTTCGTCGAGAATTTTCTGAACCCAGGGAAAAAAATCATACATTTATTTGCAAATGAAGTTTTGCGAGGAGTTCTCTGATTTTTTCTTTTGCAATCAAAATATTTTCTTGTCTCCCTTGAAATTGTATCAAGATGTTTAAGTGGGCAAAAAGATCAGCGAGAAATGATAATTTTAAAAGCTAAGTGGGGACAGAAAAATGATTTGATTATCCCGATTTTGAATCTTGTACAAACATCAATAAGTCAGCTTTTAATGCCCACAGCAGATTTCAGGTGTGAGTGATACCAAAAAATGAAGTTTGAATGCAATTTCGAGGGTAATCGTGTTAGCCGAAGTTGGTTTTCACCCTTCCCTAGATAAGCTCCATGGATCATATATCACTGAATCCGAGGCCATTTGAGTGTTGAGTTCACCCTTCCAGACCGTTTAAAAAATTTAAAATTCTAAGTGAAAAACGTTTTTTTAACAGTCTGGCAGGGTGAACTATATACTCAAATGATCTCAGATTCCGTGATATGGGATCCGAGGAACTTATATAGGGAGGGATGAAATTCAATTTCGGCTTACACGATTACCCTCGAGGTTGCATTCATACTTTTTTTTCGATTCAATGTTTTATCACTAAGGCCCCGGTTGTGGACAACAAGACTTCGATTTATTAAATAGTCTTTAATGAAGCTTTCGATGCCTTAACTTCTTTTTTTGTTATCAATCACCCAAAATCTGGTGTGGGCTCTAAATCTAAAAATCCTTACCTTTTGACAACCATCTGAACTCTGTTTGACAAAGATTTTGATGGGGCCGATTCATGTCGCTTTTCAAATAACTGACAAAGTATTATTATGAATGTGGGGGTCGCCAGAATGTTTTTAATAATAAAGGGGTCGCGTACTCAAAAAGTTTGAAAAACACTGACATAGAGTAACCAATGAAGCAAGGTTGCAAGATGATAGCTAAGAATTATCGCCTTAACAAATAAGGGTGACGTGATGTGCAATTGACCATTTAGTAGCTAGAAATAGAAACTAGAAAAGAAGAACGTCACAAGAGATTTATTTTTTCATTAAATTGTAACGCAGTCAAAGGTTCTTATAATGTTAAAGCTATACCAACGGGTAATAACTCATCAAACAAATACAAAAAGCTCCTCTGCACAAGACAGGGACAAGGCAGTGCAAAATGGCAATGGCAACCATTTTTTTTGCTCATAAATTCGAAAATAGCTCTAATAATTTCACGGTAAAAAATGGATGCCCTCTTAAAACCAAATAAAGGGTCATCTAATTCGAGGCCTGTATTTGACATCCCTGTTTCAAACACATTATGTATGCCGAAGTGAATAACTGTCATTTGAGATTTGTGTTTAGTTAAAGGTAAATAAATAGGTACACTTGAAGGCACAAAAGCTAGTGGAGAGCCAGGGCCTAGTGACTTACAAGTCTCAACCATTCCTGTGTGCATGTTGTTGGTAGGAATGGAGCGGAACTAAAATTTTTTGATAAGTCCGAACGGCTAAATGAGAAGTACTTACATTCATGACATCAATGACATCAGGTAAACTCTTGGAGTTTTTGTCAGTTCCTCACAAGAGGCATTACTAGTACTTCGGAAAAACATTTCTGTTTTTAGGTGGCAGCAGCTGCGAATCGAACCCAGACCATCGGCATGACAGCCCAACGCACTAACCATTATACCACGAGTTAAGTTAAAGGCCCGCCATTTTGGAATATGGATCGTAATCAATCGCTGAACTTGTGAGAATTGTGGAAACTTATTACTTATAATGAATTTGTAGCAGGTACATTTTGTACACTACACGAAACAAAACTGTAAAAAAATTTAAGAGACTGGCTCTTTTATTAATTTCCTGAAGGCCAACCGTTATCGAAATGCAGGCCCTACAAAAAGTATGGCTGCTCGTTAATGAAAGACGGTGTCCGCATTGGGTATGAAAAAGTGGATTTTTAATGACTTTTCAGTATTCATATCTCGCTCCCACTCCTTCATTGAAGTGAGATGTGAATACTGAAAAGTCATTAAAAATCCACTTTTTCATACCCAATGTGGACACCGTCAAAGTGGTTATAGGTTAAATTCGAGCGAATATGCGTTTTTCTTTTTTAATTCAGAAATAAGCTCTGAACAGAGTCCGAGCATGTCCAGCATGCTTTGAACATCATGTGAGCAAGTTTGTTCTAAGCACCCTGAACCATTTTTGAAACACAACTGAACACTAGCTGTCAAATGCTATGTGTTCAGCATTGAACTCTGTCTGTAGGCTATTGATTATGTCATATAATAAGGAAGTAAGACGTTCACGGAATTTTATTGTAAAATCATCAGAGGGGTCTTTGAAGATGAGAAAACCGTGGAGTGCTATTAAATTGGAGGGTGCATTTTTGAGAGGGGGGTGCAAAATCACCCTTTTTGGTTTTTTGCATATAACTCGAAAACGAAGCAAAATTTCGAGATAATTCTCAAAACCTTTTTTGTAGAAAATAAAATTTACCGTCGAAATGGATATTTGAAAAAAAATTTAAAAAATGTTTTGCTAGCTAATTTTTAAAAAGATCATTGCAAAAAAATGTGAAAATCGCATTTTTTGTTTTTTCTTACGTATTTGCTTATAACTTTCTTACCAGCAGAGATAGGTATAGGCATTGCTCCATATAAAAGAAAGATAATTAAATTTTCTTTAAAATACATTTTTTTAAAAATGGTTTGGATAAAAATTGACCGAGAAATAGTCGTTCAAACTAGGCTGATGTAAAGTTTTTAAAGCTTTATAAATGGCATTTTTGGCTATTTCGATGGACTTGTTAGATTATACACTCAAACTGGGTGTATTAGAGAGTCATGACCAGTTGAGCCAAAAATAAAAGTCAAGCTTCAAATTTTTCGCAGTTTTAGGGTTGCCATCTAATTTTTTTCAAAATTTAAAATAGTTGTCAAAACCAACACACTTGCTTTTACAAAGCCGGGTTTTGACCACATGTTAGCGTATACCTTCTCGAACATGAAAAAAAATTGTATAAGACCAGTTTTACGGTTGAAGGTCCTTGCCAGACCAGCTAAACATTTTCTAAGTAGGTTTTAAAGAAATAACTTTTTTTATTTTGGAATACCTAACTCGTCTGGCACTATTTTGTCCATATAACGAAAGGCATAAACTACCAAATACCCTGGTTTGTGAAAGTAGATTTGGTAGTTCTGATAATTATTTAAAAATTAGAAAACAAAAGGGAAACAAATCACCAACATTGTAACATTAAGGGCCGTCTGGCATGCCTTTTCGACAGCCAAACTCGTCTGGCACAGTTTTGTCTATTTAAGGAGACATAAGCTAGCATATATTGAAAACCTTGCTTTGTAGAACAAGGTTTGACAGTTATTTGAAATTTAAAAAAAAGTTATTTCTTATAATACCTACTTTGAAAAAGTTGAGCTCGTCTGGCAAGGACTTTCAACCGCAAAACTTGTCTGGAACTATTTTTTTTCATGTTCGAGAAGGTATAAATTTACATGTGCTCAAAACCCAGCTTTGTAAAAGCAAGTGTGTTGGCTTTGACAATTATTTTAAATTTTGAAAAAATTAGATGGCAACCCTAAAACTGCGAAAAATGTGAAACTTGACTTTTATTTTTGACTCAACTGGTCATGACTCCTTAATACACCCAGTTTGAGAGTATAATCTAACAAGTCCATCAAAATAGCCAAAAATGCCATTTATAAGGCTTTAAAAACTTAACATTAGCCTAGTTTGAACGACTATTTCTCGGTCGATTTTTATCCAAACCATATTTTTAAAAATTTATTTTAAGGAAAATTTAATTATCTTTCTTTTATATGAAGCAATGCCTATACCCATCTCTGCTGGTAAGAAAGTTATAAGCAAATACGTAAAAAAAAAAACAAAAAATGCGATTTTTCACATTTTTTTGCAATGATCTTTTTAAAAATTAGCTAACAAAACATTTTTTAATTTTTTTTTTCAAAAATCCATTTCGACGGTAAATTTTATTTTCTACAAAAAAGGTTCTGAGAATTATCTCGAAATTTTGCTTCGTTTTCGAGTTATATGCAAAAAACCAAAAAAGGTTCCTTTGTACCCCCCTCTCCAATTTAATAGCACTCCGCGGTTTTCTCATCTTCAATGACCCCTTTGATGATTTTTACAATAAAATTCCATGAACGGCTTACTTCCTTATTGCCCTGTTTTTAAGGACATAATCAATAGCCTACTGCTCAGTCATTTTATTCTGAGCTCATAGAGCGCGCTCTGAACAAACTCGGAACACACTCAGAACGAAAAAAGAAATACAAATTTTTAGCTCTGAACTCTCAGAGCTTAAAAAGAAACATAATTTTTTGTTAGACAGTTCAGGCTCTGCTCTAAATTAAAAAAGAAAAACCCCTTATATTTCATTCGCAGATTTGTGGAATGCATCTTCAATGCTGTGGATCAAAAATATGTGTTTGACAGTTCCCAGATAATATTTTGTCGGTCGCAAAGAAATTATAAAAATGCTTAATTTTACAATTTGAACTCATTTAAGGCCGTTTTTTTTTTTTAAGTTGTACAAAGGATAATTTCCTACAAAATTTTATTCGCATTCGCAGTTTGCACTTTACCGTCACAGTCAATTCTTGTCAATAAAGCCAAATGTTAACCGAGATTCGTTGGCCTAAATTGAATATATGGTTTCGTGAATGTGGATAGGACAATACCAGAAAAGTCTCGGTATCGTTTGGCATCGGTATCGGAAACCCAAACCATACCGAGATGATACCAGCTCCAAAGCATCCAAAACGATACCGAGCCGATACCGTACTTTTAGGACCGAAAATTACAGAGACTCTCGGTAATATACTTTGGTACCGGCAGAAACAATTTATTTTTAAATATTATTCTTAATTATTACCAGCAACCTGGAAACGTCTTTAACGATTTGAAAGAAATTTTCACAGTTTTTTGTTTTTAGCAAAGAATTTAGCAAATAATTTAAGTGAAAGCCACCCACTGGCACGCCCATTTATCTTATTCTTCATTTCTCGGAACCGCCCACTGCCACGCTTACTTTTTCTAATATCCTGATCAGGGTTGCCACTTTACTGCAATTGCAGTAGATCTATTGCATTTTTTTTCTCAACATCAATTTGCTGCCTTAAAATAAAATCTACTGCACTTGATTTTACGACCAAAATTACCCTTCAAGCCTTATTAATAATATGATATATTTAATTTATTGCTTTGTTGTTTATGTTTTTAAGAAAAACAAAAGATATATTTTTGATATATGTATGTATATCAGTTTTGTTCGAATGACATATTCAGATTTTTGAAAAAATAAATAAAAAAGATATCTACTGCGAAAATATTGTATCTACTGCAGTTTTTTTGCAAATCTACTGCGAAGTGGTAAAGCTGATCTTGATTTCCCGAAAACCGTTCCAACGATTTTTGTAACAATTTAACCAAACCAATTCGTTTTAATAACCAATACCACCGATAGAACTGGTTTTTGTTGGGGTATTCATTAATTGCTTAAGAAAAGTATGCAGTTCTTCAACTAAAAAAATTACATGTAGATATTTCTTAAAGAAACGATTTGTATGCAAAGCAAATGTTTTACATTTAAATTTTTTTTTATCGGACTGTAAAACCCAAAGAAAATCTATACATTTTATATTCACCACAATATTTTTTCACGCAAAGCAATTTCATTGACTTCCTTTTCACTATGCAGTGTTTGTTTAAAATGATTTTCTTATTAAATCTTAAAAACAAGACCTAGGACATGTAAACAAGTCTTGGATTTTTTTATTTTTGTGACTGAAACCAGACAAGACCGATACCGATTGGTATCGTGACCAGCCCTAAATGTGGAAAACAAGTCCTAGCCTCATCTCTTACAACACGACCCGCTTTTTTCTCTGTTGCCAGAAAAAAATCCTAGGCTCTACGTTATTGAACATACTCACTAAAGTGAAAAGGTGAAAAGAGTATTATTATTAAGCCCGAAAACTTTGTCAGCAGCTTCTTAAAAAAAAACTACCCTCGAAGTCAATTTTTCAAAGTTTTTAAAATTCCTGCATTACGCTGTAGCTCTTTATTTTGTTTGCTTCTATAGCAAAAAACCTGCTTTATAAACCCATATTGAAAGTGATTTTCAAAAGTAACTTCTGAGGATTATTCATAGACTTTCGAGTGAATATATTTTAAGTCTAATTGAAAAAAAAAGTCCCAAATAGAAAAGAAACACACTTATTAACATAAGTAGATATGCATTAACTTATTCGCAAGACACTTAAGCCATCTTTCGTTGGCTTAAAGCTGAGCACAATCAACACGCTTCGTTAGCTTTTCACATCACATAAGCTTCAAATAAACATCTATTCGTTGAGATACCGCGAGACTGCCTAGATCTATTCTATATAAATCGAAAAAGTATGACAATCATGGTGTTTCGAAATTCAAACCCCATAAATCCTCCAATCGTTGTGTGTGACTGACAACCACATCTGCTTTCCTACACGCGCAGTCTTCTTATTGACGTATGTATATTAGGGTGGTCGTTAAAAAAAACGTCATCCCGGATTGGCCCAAATCGGCTCAAATGAAGAAAAAAAATTCCATAATTTTTTCAGATTTTTATTTTCATCCCGTATAGTCGCTGTAGGGGTAAATTAAATTTCCCTATATTTTTTGCATACTAGAAAATTCAAGTAAGATCTGTCAAAAAAAAAATTCAGAGCATGTAGGTGGGAAATAGACAAGAAAAATATCTTATAGCAGGGGGGTAATATCTCCCCCCGCTTGGATGGGAGGGGCAATTTAATAAAATATTTACATAAAATATAAATAAATTAATTAAAAAACAACGGCAATACTTACAGTAATGTTTAGTAACTTTTTGGAAAGCCAGAAGTCCATTCTTACGGCTTGTTTTTAAATTAAGTTCTTTTGATGAACAATTTTTGCAAAAAATTGTTTCAAACTCAACATTTTGAAGAAGAAATATTATTTTTTTTAAATTATAGGTTTGAAAACAGATTTTGCTGAAACTGATTATTCAAAGAACTTTATTTAATAATTAACTATTAAAATGGACTTCTGGCTTTCCAAAAAGCTACAAAACATTACTGTAAGTGTTGCCATTGTTTTTTAGTTAATTTTTTTTTCTATTTTATGCAATTATTTCATTAAATTGCCCTTCCCATCCAAGCGGTGGGAGGTATTACCCCCCTCCAATAAGATTTTTTTCTTGTCTACTTCTCACCTACATTCTCTGACTTTTTTGGCAGATTTTACGTGAGTTTCCAAAAAAAGGGGAAATTTAATTTACCCCTGCAGCGACAATAGGGGATGAAAATAAAAATCTGAAAAGATTAGGTAATTTGGTTTTCTTCATTTAGAGCTGATTTAGGCCCATCCAAATAATAAAAATAAAAAACCATTATAACGACCACCCTAATGTATATATCAACAACATAAATAAACATAGATTCGCTTTTTCGTGCTATGGCGCGGGGTGCGGATTAAATATGTGTCTCTCGAAGCTACAACGCCAATTTCATGCTGTATCGAGAAACCCGCAATTCTGTAGCTATATAAGGACTGCATTGAAACCCTCTTTATCTCGCACTCTGACGTCTCATTATACCCTTTTCTATGTTTGTATATAGGAATGTTCTCATCATGAGTATAGCATCAAGCGAAATGATTTCCGCGGAGTTTGTCACCCGCAAAATCTCCACTTTAAATGTTTCGCATGTTTAATTCTGCCGCATAGCCCTTCTATGCTTGTGTGGCATTTCAACGGATATCCTTGCCAACACGCTTTTGGCCATTAATGCTAATAGATAGTTGTTGTAGTAACCTAAATGTCATCTGGGTGATGTTCTGATGGTTAATGTATGACTTTGGATTGTTAAACAAACTCTGCTGACGTTTTAGCCCATTTAAGCTCGAACAAGTTAGTTTTGATTATTATTATTATTGTTAAATTATGTCGATTCCACTTCTGAACTTTGTAATAAACATTCAAGGGGTTTGATTTTTGTAATTTGATTCACTCCATAGAACATGTACCTATATTGCTCTCGAAACTTAACAATGGTATTCGTAGTATGAATATCAAAACCAATCTAGATTTTCCCAAGCCAAAGGGATTAATGTCGTGATTTATTCCTTTTGAAGCTCTTAAATTTATCGACTTAGATGGATTGCGTCAGAATATCTAAAATTGCATTGCATCATGCATTGAAAAACCTGCATCAATTGTGAATGTGTACATACAAGTTTCAAAGGAGGCAATCCTATTTATCCTGTTCGATTGTTTCGCACACACAAGAAGATGAAGAAAATTCAATTTACTCAGCCAGCAGTCTCAATAGTCTTCAGAACTGGACGGGGGACAGCAAAAAAAATGTATAAATTGGATTTAGCATTTCATCCAGTAGTCGTAGAAGTTGTCCTCGTTGTTGTTCTATGTCCTTATCATCGACATCGTCCTGTTTGATTTTTCATTCTTTTAAGGAAGGATAACCCTATAGTTCTGCATATATCCTTGTTGGTTGGCGATGCATGTTCAGCTTCTATTTCTGTATGCTTTATACATTCTGTTAGTCTAATGCTAATCAATGCAGATCGTTCAAAGAGTGAGTATAAAAGTTTGATGAAGGAAGAGAGCTCTTGGAGCACACTTCAATCAGAAAATACAACAAGAATACCAAAGTGTATCTTTTGACCATTTCCTGAGTATCTTATGGAAGTATGTACGCAGAAAATAAAGAAGAAAATCTCGATTTGATCTGATGGGAAGGAAGCCTGTTGCTGACAAGGGCACTGTTGTGTCTGTGTTTTCGCATTATTTTTGCGAACAGACAGACAGACGGACGACGCACGGACGATGGACGATTGCAACGTATATCCTTTTGCAAATTGGATTTTATTGAATGTCTGTTATGACAGATAGATAAATCGAAAGATATCAATATACAGAAAACGGAATATCTTCACTCAGCAACGGATATAATATCGCGAGCTATGACGAGGAATCAAATCATCATAAGCAGTAGACGTAGATGAGGAGTGCCTGCAAATAAATCATGCTCGTTATCACTCTCATTGAATCAATGTCACACGCATCCGAAGCAACCTTCAATTTGCCAATCAATTTTATGAATAAAGCCAATACGAATAATAAGGCCATCATTTCATATAGAACCAACAAAGTTCGCATCATCAAGAGAAGAGACAAAGACAAAGGCAAATAACGAACAATCAAAATCCAGGACTTCTTGATCGCCTGCGGTCGTTTATCTTAACATAACTATATATACACAAAGAAAACACAGAAGGACTAAGTATTACTACTGTAAAGAGGGAGAATATTTTTCCTTCTATCATTTTTGTTTTTCAATATTTTTTTTATATATTCTCTCCTTGAAATGGTTGGCCATGGATCGCAAAGGCAATTGTAATGGTTTCGATTAAATTGCCTTAAGCCATAGTAAATAACGCGGAATTATAAGAAGACAGTACCTACTCTTCTATTTCAATAAATTCCAATCATTATCTAGAAACTTAAATCAACAAATGGCACGATGAACGTACACTAAGAAAAAAATACTATGAACATAGAAAAGATTCTCAAGTTATGAAACAGATTTTGAAAACTATATTGCATACCTACAACACGCAGAGAAATCATATCTACGTTGCAATCATCTAGATGCATTTCGGTTTCTATGGTGCTAAAAGCTATTCAAATAAATTAACAAGGACTCCTTAAAGTATAGGAACTACTGTTCTTTTTCAAAAACCTTCCTTTAACTTTCCTTGTTCTGAAACTCATCAGCTAGCTGTAAGTCTTCACTTGACCCTCTTTAAAATACAAAAATGCTAAATGGAACCTACATTATGCCAAAAACATATATATTTCGTAGTTCATCGGCGATTAGAGCTCAATCCTACTGTTTTTCAAGAATTGGGTGGAATTCAGTTTTGGAACAGAAGCTTCCATGGGTTTTGGTAGAATTTATTCTTAGCCTAACCAATCTTGTACAAACTTTTCTTCATTCACAGTTTTCACCCGACCTCGATAAGACCCAGCATCAAAGAGCAACACAGTATGTATGGTGGAGGGCACGTCTTGTAAACTTCTTAAATACAAGCAATGTTATTTTTTTTTAATAATTCAGGAATTCTCAACGAAATCAAATTTCATGCCGTGTACTATTCCTGTGGTGAGTGAGAATTCTGTAATATTTACAACTTACAATGCGGTGGTGTGGTATAGTATGGTTTTTGTGTGCTGTCCTTGATGGCTAGGCCATTCAACGTGCAAACCGTGTCCAGCTTTTCATAGTGGAGTCTTCGTTTCGATCCTACAGACCCACACATTTAATTTGCATAAACATTGTACGAAATACAAAACGGAACATAACACCGCACATTTAAGACGAGTCTTGGTATAAGTATTCTTACTATACTACCTGCAATTGAAACTTGCTGACAAAAGCTGCTTCTGCTCTTACTGCAACTGCATCAGCAAGTGCCAACTCTATATGTATCTATAGCCAGGGCTATTGTTGTTCCATGGCCATCTCGTGTATAGTAGTCGTCGTCGTTGATGTGCGTCAGTTGCTTCCTAATCTTGGAACTTCAATCGAATTTGGAATATAATGCCGTGGGTTTGGTAGGCTCACGCGTCACTGGATATTAAAACATGGTCAAGAATATAGGTAGCTACATGATGGCCAAACAACAACATTACATTTTTGCCATGATATGCAATCAATTGGCGTTTTACCATACAGCACCCAGACCCAGAGTGTGCACCAACCAACCAAGTGTATACCACTTCTTGTTTATACGAAACTGAATATTGCACACAGGAGCAATGTGGTAAAGTATCCCGTCCGTACGTCGGAATCACCGCAATATGTCCTTGTTTCGAAAAACGACGATAAGGTAATATTGGCCAGTAAATTTGAAAATGAAAATTCAACAAAGGAATATGATGATGTTGACATTTGTCTATAGTGATTGACATTTTGCTTGAATGACAGTAATAATATGACAAGACGTAATGCTAAAGTGCATTTGACGGAATATGACCATGGGAATATTTTTCGACTTAGAAAATAATGTGCATAGTGGAAAACTAGATTCGTTGGGAGGTTTTCAAGGCTTAAGGTAAAAATTTCACGTGTTTGTGTGGCAGAAACCGTGTTCTTATAGGAAGATTTGTATGAAAAAAATTTCTAACATACCAGCGTAAGTTAGGCGTTCATACTTCTTACGTGAAAAAGAAAACGTTCGTGGCTGGCAAAGCATATTGATACAAGGTCAGGTCCTGTATAAAAAAGTAAGAAGAAGTTACAAGTTTTTTTTTTGGCGCTTCCTACTTTTTTCATTCTGACTTTTTACTTATACGATAAACAAAATAAATAAAAATGGGGTACCGAGATTTTGTCGTGACAAATCTATTGCCTTTAATTTTTCAAAATCGATACATTATACACATTACGGCACTGTTGATAGTCCAAACATTTTCAAATTTTGTTTTTTTTGCATAACTTTCTTATAACGTAAATAAAAAAAAATAACTATGGCGTATCGGGATTTTGTAGTAAAAAGTTTATTGCCGTAAGATTTTTTGATATCGATACATTTTTACGGCACTCATGCCTGTCCTAAAATTTTTTAATTTTTTTTCGGCACTTCTTACTATTTTCATCGTAATTTTTTTACTACTGTTAGTTAAAAAAATGACGTATTGAGATTTTGTTGCAAGAAATCGATATCTGTTACATTTTTTAAAATCAATAAAAATTTAGGACGCTGGCTCCGGTGACAGTCGAAAAATTTTCAAATTTTTGTTCAGCATTTTCTTCATCATAAGTTCTTACTACGGTAAATAAACAAAAAAAAAACAAAAATAAGTGTATAGAGATTTTAAGAAATCGATTTTATTTACATTTTTCAAAATCGATGCATTATTACGCCAATGATAAAAATGTCCAGGATATTTTTTTTTAACTTCCAATATTTTTAATCATAACTATTTTATTACATAAATAAAAAAATGAGATTTTGTCGTGCAAAATCGATTGCCGTTACATTTTTTAAAACCGATTAAATCTTACGTCACTTGTGACAGTTTAAAAGTTTTCAAATTTTTTTTCGGCACTTCTTATTTTTTCCATCATAACTTTTTTATTACGGTATATAAAAAATTGAAATGACGTATCGAGATTTTGTCGTGACAAAATACAATACATACATATATCGTCGTCGTTCAGTGAAAACTCCCTAAGTCCATTTTTATTTATTTTGATACATCGGTACTTTATATGGATTTGTACTAACCAGAATTTGAAAATGTTTAATTTTGGGAATTTTATTGTAATTTATAAAAAGACCAACGTAAGATTTACAGACCTTTTATAGAATTAAAATGTTTATATTTTAATAAATATAACGTATTTACGAGAGGTTTCTCGGTTTCGAAGGGAATGGATTTAGGGAGTTTTGATAGAACGACGACGATATTGTCTCCAAAGTCCAGGGTCATTAAAATCCATGGATAGTTATTGTAAATCAAAAAAAAAAAAACTTTACCTTCAGCCAGTTTTTTAATTAATTTTATATATGTTTTCAGGCAGTTAAATAAAACAAAATAAAATAAAATAATAGGTATGCGCTATTTTTTAATTTATTTTATTTTATTTTATTTCATTTTATTTTATTTTATTTTATTTAATTTAATTTTATTTTATTTTATTTTATTTTATTTTATTTTATTTTATTTTATTTTATTTTATTTCATTTTATTTTATTTTATTTTATTTTATTTTATTTTATTTTATTTTACATATTTCATTTTATTTTATTTTATTTTATTTCAACTTTGTTAGGACTTAGGCAGAGCCCACCTTAAAAACGTTACTGCCCACGTTAGAAAAGTTGACAGTAAAACTTTTCTTGTTCTACCTTACCGAAAAAGCAAGATTGAACAACTGTGAAGAAAGTTTCAGACACCAAAATTAATATTTTGACTTCAGTTTCATGTGGTCATCACACAAAAGCAATTTTTGCCCACCTTCATTTTGTTTGTGTTTAGACATTGCACCACTTTCCGGGAAGCTCCTTACATTAGTGATGTCTCAACTCGGTCAAGCACAAATCGAGTTGAACTGGTTTAAATTTGTCTTAAATAGAGTTACAGAGTAAGCTTGAACATGGCAAGGTTGTCAGGTTAAAAAAGTGGAAACACTAAACGTACCAAATATTCAAAAATCAATAAACGAATTCAAAAATTATAAAAATGTTATAAAATAATTTTAGCAATGGGAAAGAAATAGATTTTTAGTTTTTAAGTGCGTTCAGATTTAGTACTTAGATGGCTCCATTTAGCAAAGAGAAATCAAAAAGAATATAAGGTTTAAGTTAAAATGAGGAATAAGAACAAATATAGGTATTTTTATTCAAAAAATTATAATCGCCAAAAGTTCATAATATCGCCTTTTTTGGCTTGGTATCCGTATCGGTATGTATCAACTCAGTTGGGCATCAACTTAGTCTGAACGTACTGTTTATTCTGTAGCAGTCGAACCAACTCGAATAACTGGAATTTTATAAAAATATACCGAGTTGTCTTCCACCTATCGCCAGTGTTTTATGGGGATCAATACAATTAGGATGAATTAACCTCAAAAAGTCTGATATTTTTAGTTTTTGAATGCTACGGAAAAAATGATTTTAGGTCAATTGGTCACCATTTGATCGAAACACAATTTTTCAACAGAAAGAAACCGACTGAACAATAACAAGCTTGGGTGTGTTTATAAAAATGCTAGCCACTGCGGCAATTGATAAGCAACGAAACCTGGGTGGAATCGGCTAAGGTGATTTGTGATAGTTGACAGTCACAATACAGTAACAAAACTATGGAAATGTGACTGTCAACTATCTCAAATCACCTTAGCTATTCCACCCCTGTATCGGGATTGATCTAGCCATGCGGTTCAGTCACGCGGTTTGTAGTAATAGTACTCTTGGCGTCGTTGTGGGCTTCGTTCATTAGGCGCCAGTTATAGCGATGAGAAAAACCTATCCGAAAAACTTGAAACAGTATGAAATTTATTTTTTTTTTCTGATGGTTGTTTAAAGCAATCAGAAAAAATGTGTCAGAAAAACTTTATAAAAAATTATAGATTCTTCGCAAAAACAAAAAAAATCAAACAAACAACCGCCAAGATTTTTTCTGATTGAAATTTCAGAACAACTTTTTCGGATGGGGTTCTTTCAGTGGAACAGACAAAAATTGGAACACAAATCAGTGTTCCTTCTTCTGTAAAAAAAACAATCAGCTGATATGACAAATGAAATTTCATCCGAGGAACAAATACTATCAATCAATAAATCCATTTAAAACATACAAAAACATTGTTTTGGCAATTTTTTTTCTCGAAAAAAATTTTACGCTGAATTACGCGTCGAATGATATCTACATATATCATTTGGCTATCAAATCGAATTGAAAATAAAAAGAGTTCAATAATTTGTTTTAATGTTTTTTTTTCTGATCGCTATAACTGGCGCCTTAGTCCTTTTTTAACAAATTTGGGAATTAAATAAATGCTGAAGCCCAAATACATAGTTGTTGAAGAATCGTTTGCACTGAAAACTTCGATTTCGATTGTTTTTAACAAATTCGGCTGTTGTTGCACTAACCTGCCTGTTTGCCCACCTTAGAACAAGTTCCTTCCTACGCCAATGGGGAGGAGGGTAAGAATCTTTAACAATTTGTATTTATAATAGTTAGAAGGCACAAGATTGCCCTACTAGGTTTAGAAAATAAGCAAAAATAGAGAAGTATTTAAGAAACAAACCATTTTCAAAAACGATATTTTCGTCGAAAAGCAATTGCAAGATATTTTTAACCACAAACCCCAAAAGTCGACTGTACTTAAACCGAAAAACTATACTGCCGTGTTAAGAAGAAAAAACGTAACTGACATTTTGGCTGTTTTGAGTTAGGGCCAGTTTTGACATCTTTGATATGTTTGCTATTTTATTCTTTAAAAATAAAAGCCCTAACTCGCTTTTGTAATGGTCTAAAACGCTCCAAAAAAATGACGTTCGCTCAAAGAACCATGCAATTTTTAAGAAAAATTGCCGTTTTAGCACTTATTTTAAGAAAAAAAGTGACCATACAAGCATTTGTACATCTTAGAAATAATCTAAGCAAAAAAAATTGATTTATTTGTTAATACGACAGAGAAACATTCATCAACAAAACAGAAAAGATAGAGATAAAAACAGAAAAACGCGATTATCTCGAAATGTCAAAAATGCAGATACGTTTTTTCTTCTTAACACGGCAGTATAGTCTTGTCTTACGTCTTCCGTTGAAATTGTTTTGGATGACAAAAAAAACTATATTGGCCGTTTTCGAAAACGTCCTTTGCGTCGAAAATGTATTTGAAAGATGTTCTAAGACACAAACTGCAAAGTCAACTGGTTCGAAAACCCACAAATAAATTTGTATGCAAAAGCATTTTTTTCAAAAGTCAAGTGTTCGATACTACATATCATATGCGACACAACTCTGCAGTAAACAAATCGAGTTGACGACAAAAACATTGAAATGCCAAAGAGCGTGTTCGTTCGTAAAAGTTTAGTTCGTTTCCAAGAAAATTGATTGATACTGATCGAAGACATTTTGAACAAGCAAGACGATTACAATCTGTGCGTCAAAAAATTTTACAATCTAATAGGGGTTGATTTAAATTTTTCAAAAACCGCACTTCGTGAAGCGTTGGAATTATTTTGGATGCGAAATGAAACAGTTTTAGACAGTTCATAGTGAAATTTCACCCAGATTTATGAGAAGGGGGCTTACTCACTTTTCTGCAATATCTTCAATTTGGGTCTGTGTTCGTCTCATAGATTTTTGGAATAAGGTTTTCCTTCCTTTTGAAAAATCTGAAAAGATGGACGGAACTTGAGATCAACAAATGTAAATTTTTCCGCTTTTGTTCTGTCAGTATAATTTCACTGGAATATACATACCTGAAGATTATAAATACATACATAAGTGAAAAAGTATTAAGTTTTTATTTTGATAATTTTCAAGACAAAGTCTTAAATAAATGTGTGCAAAACAATAGCTACCTAACCAACAAACTACTTGTTTTTGCATAAACTGCATACGACTTCACCTCAAGAACAGAAAATCAATTTATTTTCCTTGCAAAATATCCCAGAACCTCTTTATCGAAACTTTTAAAAACTTTTGCCCTAAATCATAAAAGCACTTAGTTAAAATTATATTCGGTTTTAAACTTGCATCAACCAAACTCCAAACTCACTCCTATACCAATGTCATCTGCAGAGGCAGTTTAACCAACATATCCCCCTCTCCAAAGACAGAATAACAAGAAATCAATTCAAAGAAATTACAAAAAAAAGAAAAACAACCCAAGAACACAATAATAAACAAAAAACTGCTGATACCATCACAAAAAAAATCTTTTCCCGGAACCGAATCTAGCTCGTAAATAACCCCACTGCCATACCGCTAAAAAAGTGCAAGAAATAAAACAAGAAATTTCAATCGAAACTTGAACATTCGATTTAATTTTATAGACCAAAACAACTTCTGCGAAAGTACACAAATCGCTCTTCCATCTTCCACAGATGCTGCTGCTCACAATAGATTTCGACAACGATTTTCCATTTTTGGAAGAATTTAGGCTTCGCAGAGGAAAGAAACCAAAAAAAAAAATAATAATTGTTGAAAATTTTAAGTGTCGGCGCCACACTCCTTGACACAATTGCTGCATACCAAATACAAAAAATAAAAAAAAAATTTAAAAGAGCAAACAAAAATGTTCCTTGCTGTTTTCGTTCCAAGGCGCGCGAGCGTTTATTTAAGTTAAATTGTTCTGCTTCCACTTTTGGATTTTTGGTTTATTGCCAATGAAATGGAGTACCTACTTTTACACAAATTTTTATTGCAAAGTCAATAAAAATCATTCAAGCCGCCACAATGAGTCGCATATTTTCATCGACTAAAATTGCTGCGGCGAAACTCCGCAGTCCCGCCACCGCACTGCCGTGGCCATATTCCCTCTGACGATGACGATGACGACAACAACAACGACAACGACGAAAGGAAACGCTATGATAATAAATTTTGGTTTTACAAGAAAACGATGTCGGAACAACTTCATTTCGAAAACCGATGCTGTTCGGGGTTTTTATTGCTCTCCCCTTCGTTATCTGCAGAAAAACACGACGGAATCAGTATGTCACTTGGAGGAATGTCCTTTTTCATCTTCATATGTTGGTGTTGCTCCTGCTGATGCGGCTGATATTGCTGCTACTGCTGCTGCTGCTGCATGTCGGTTACAAACAACAAACAACACTACTTTGCTTGGAGATATTATTCCTGCTACGTGTTCGATTCTAGCGTAGACAAAAAAAAAAAAAAACACTCACATATCTGCTCTACGTGCGCCCCAGGATAAAAGGACATAAATTGGATTTTTTATATGTTCCTTGGAGTGTTTGAAAAATATCATAACGGTGCACGAAAAGGAGTATGGGAAGCCCTATTTTTAAATTGCATGCTGCTGGAGAAGTATGGTATTTGAGAAAAAAAAAAATATTAAACCCATAATCGCTCCGAGTGATTATTGAGGCAAGTAAAAGTTAAAAAACAATAAAAACTTCAGTTTTGTTTAATTTTTTGAAAATTTAGGGGCATCTTTGTCAGCAAATTACCTTTACATAACCTCTGCCTGGAGAGATTCATTTTAAAGAAATTTGAATTGGTTGGTTAAAGCTGCTTTAATTTTTTTTAATTTTTAAATATAGGCCTTTAAATTATTATTTCCTTTAAATAATGGTATCGAGTGGCATTTAATTTTCAGGATCTTTCATAATATAAACTCCTTAACAAATAGAACTTTTGACAATATCATTTCAACTAAGTATGACAACATGGTAAAATATGCGTTTTTTTACGAAAGAGTAGTCTCAATAGTAGCCGGCTTGACAGCTTTGTGATTGACGTCTGTGAAGTAAGCAGGGCAACTTTCACCTAGGCAAATAGGACCTTGACAGGAATTTGCGGCTTTTTGCATTTTTTGTTGCATTACTATTCCTGATTTTGCAGATCACCAAATAAGAGTGCAATTGAGTGCCCTGCAAACTTCACAATACAAATTCCTATGGAGGGTAAAGTTGCCCTGCTAACTTACAGAATTTTGTGATTGTCTATGGCAATAGGTACCCGGTTTGGTTCAACGATGCCCCATTTCAAATGGAAAAAAGTCGAGAGTTTGCTTATGTTGCTCTGTAACCTTAACTTTTTATGGACGTAACAGGAATTTCAATTTTCCAATTTTTTGTCGAACACTTATTTCTTATAGGACTTCTAGGAACCGAGATATTTAATAAAGGCTAAAACCTGGTACCTACATAATTGTGCATCATGTCGTGAATCTATACAAAGTTTGCATTTTTGTTCGATCGTGAAGCTGTGAGGATACTAAAGTGAAGAGTTTTCGTTCACGAGCAATTCCCAAAGCAAGATGTACAGAAACTCTTGGTGAACTGTTGACAGTTCGATTACAAAAGAAAACAAAAGTTTGTTATACTTTGTAGTAGTTTCTCGCTTGTGCTTGTGAATAGAAAAATTGGAAAATATTCTATTACATAACTAGTTATTTGAGACACTGTGGTTATAAACGTCAAACTTTCACAATACATTCGCAAGTCTGTATTAGTTAGAAATATCAACAAATCTTTTTTTCCACTGGCGAGTGATCACTTCCCGAGGAAGTATGTATGTACTTGGCTTAACATGGAATAAAATCCAAAATGGCAGCCGTAGGATAAATTTTGCATGTGTGAAAACTCAGGATTATTAATGATCTTGGACCTGATTTTGGCATCAGCTGCAATATAATCAGTTGATCGCACAGCATATGAATACGGAAATATAAATACATAAATAAATTTGGTAGCGCAACAGCTCGTGGAGAACAAAGGCCTTGTGACTTACAACTTTCAGCCTGCGTGAGTGTTTTTTTGCTCGAATGGAGGGGACCCACAACTTTTTATCGACACTAAACGGCTATATGAGAAGCACTTATTCATGACAGATACTCTAGTAGGATTTGTCAATTCCACAAAGAGAGGCCACTTTTTGAAAAACATTTTTTTTTTTAATGGTAGCTACTGGGAATCAAATCCAGACCATCAGCATGACAGTTCGAGGCAATAGCCACTAAGCCACGAGGTACTACGAACACGCGAATATTTTCAGTTATCAATCAGAAAAACCATCCTCGTGAACTTTATACACAAAACTTATGTACAGCACCTCTATTTGGTGTATAATTTCGACCAAAACGTCTTTTCAAAATTCGCACTGTTTCAGCAATCAGTTTTGGAAGCAACTTTGCAATATTTCCCAACGATTCTTAAACACAAATCTACCCACTTTGTTCTGCGGAAATATAATACTGAGTTTTTTATTTTTGAGTCCTTAGCGCTCTGTGTCAAAATAACATCTGATTCAAAAAGAAACCAATAGATGGTTTACCCTTTACATGATTTTTCGAATGTTCCAAGAACAGGGTTTTCTGTATTCAATTTTTCGTTTGAGGAATAACTCAGGAGAATAGATACGAATATAGCCGTTAGAATATGCCACTATCTTATGGCTGTTTTGTAAGCGGCTGCAACGCGAAAGTAGAGATTATTCAACTTTTGCGTGCGTTTTGACATTTCGATTTCAATTTTGGTATCAATTTTGGCCATCTTGTGATGAAAAAAGTTTGAATTTTTTTGCTCGATTTATCTCGACGCGGCCGTAACGCTTGTTAAATGTAACGTACGCATCGCGAACGTGAACGCGTCATTGTAAATAAGCCATTAGACTTTACAAGCAAACTCTTGACTGAAAGGCCTTTACTTACTACTAACCTCCGTGCGCCACCTTTTATGCTGTCCACCTCTACTGCGTTGTCCCATGGGGTTGGATTCAAAGACTTTCCGCGCCCGAGCATGTCACTGTACAACCCGTACAGTTAGTTCATTGTTGAGTCTTCTTGTACATTCCCTATCTATGTAGACGGGACCAAAAATGACTCGAAGAATTTTCCTCTCAAAACAGCCTAACGCTTTCTTATCAACCGTTAACAGTGTCCATGTACAGGGACACTTTAGTTGCTCGAGAGAGGGCTTTGCTTCTCAATCGCCTTCTTAGCCCAAAGAAACAGCGATTGACAAGAGTAATTCTTCGTTTGATCTAAGCACTGATATCGTTCGCTGAGCTTATAGCGGATCCTTGGTAGACAGGTCTCTGATCACCTCAAAATTAAAGCTGCCTTTAGTGACGTTCTGTCTGAGACGTCCATTTTGGGAGTCTCTTCTGTTGACATCATATATTTCGTTTTGCTTTCATTCACCGTTAACCCCATCTTCTTGGCTTCCTTTTCTATACTCATACAAAAGCACCACTGACATCTCGCTTAGTTCGTCCGATAATGTCAATGTCGTCAGCGTAAGCGAGTGATTGGACGGAATTTTGAACGATTGTTCCTCTAGTATCCACGTGAGAGTTTTGCCATATTTTTTCAAGAACGATGTTGAAGAAGTAGTAAGACAGCGCATGCCTTGCATTAAACTGTTTTTGACATCAAAGGTGTCGGTGAGGTCTTTGCCGACCTTGATAGATCAGCTGCGTGCATTCTCCATCGGCATCCTGCACAAACGGACGAGTTTAGAAGGGATGCCAAAACTAGACATGCTCGTCTCTATTGATGTTGTCATACGCAGCCTTGAAATTGATGAAAAGGTGGTGAGTATCTCCTTGAAACTCCTAGGTTTTTTCCAAGATATGGCTCATTGCGAATATTTGGTCGATGGTAGACTTCCCTGGCCTAAAGCCACACTGATATGGACCTATCAGGTTGTTGACGAATGGCTCCAGGCGATCACAAAGTACGCGCAGAGAAGATCTTGTAGGCTATATAAAGAAGACTGATGCCTCTGTAGGTGGTGCAATCGAGACTATCGCATTTCTTGAGGATCGGGCAAACAATGCTGAATGTCCATTCATCGGCATGCATTCCTCTGACCATATTTTGCCGATGAGCTGGTGCGTATTCCTAACCAATAACCAATTCATCGCCAGCCGCTTTGAATAGCTCCACCACAAGGTCATCAGCTCCAGCAGCTTTATTAGGTTTAAGTTAAGATATAGCCATATGTACTTCGTCAAGATCATCGCGTCGTCCAGGTTGAATGGTTCAATCCACATGGGTTTAGGCCTTGTAACCCTGAGAGGTTCTGTTTACTATTTAGTAAAACTTCCGAACTTCATTCCTGACTCAAAGGACATAAAAATAGAATAATATTGGCTTATTTTCCATTCAAATATTTTTGTAGTAAATTAATTCAACTACTGTCATTTACCAAAATAAATCTTAATTAATATTCCAACCGAGACCCCGAAGAATTTTGAATTCAACTTTTTTTCTAGTTAAATTTTCGATTTCCAAAACGACGGGATAAAATGTTGAAAACATTTCTGGGCAAGTTCAAGCGACGGAGATGTGTTCTGTGTTAATACTTCTTACATATTTTTATTTGCAGGAGAAAGTAAGAGATCCTTCATTTGTTATCAGTTCCATCTCAATGCGCTAGACTAGATGCAATGTTATATTTAATGCTAACTCTATGGCATTTCTTTGTGTGGTATTTGCTTCTATCATGATCATGATCGTATCCTTAACACCTATTTCTGTAAACGCTTGTGTACCAACAATATTTCCTTTCCAACCCAATGCAACGACCGACCGACATAGACGAAGGACTATGATGAAGACATCTTAATCATAATGCACAAGAGGAGGTTTCCCATTGTTCTTAACACCAAAATGCGAGAAGGATAACAATGCAATCTCTCCCGAGGTGGTTAGATATAATATTTCTCACAGTAACAGCAAAGTGTGGGGTACCTATTTGTGTTGTACCCAAAAACCAAAGCAACTCGTATAGCTGATGGTGTTTTCTTGTATATGTATGTTGACAAGGACATTTTACATTGCTTCTGCATTTTTGTCTTTGTTTAAGGATTTCATTCAGTATCAGTAGTCAGTACCTCTAACGCTCTACCTACCCGAATTTGTGGTTGCTCTCTCGTCCTTCGTTCTTGAATTCGGTAGGTGTTCCACAGAGCAGTGGCGCTAAGAGAATCATAAATAACCCATACATATCTTGTGGATGTACTTGTACATTTGAATTTATATCTTTTCCCTTTCCTTTCACTCTTTTTGATATTTCTCCCTTTATTTTTTTGTCACAAAGAAATCTTTCATCGTAAATTGTATAGCTGTAATAATTTCGGGGAATTTTCATAGGGAATATGTATTTTCCAGCAGACGGGCGACAAGAACCAAGAAGGCGAAGACGAAGGATGGCGATAATGATTATAATGACTCTAGGGATGGACACTTTATGACTTCGTGTGGGAAAATCAGGTGCATTTTTGTTGCCCTGTCCGTTTTATTATTCCATATTCGCTCTTGGGCAATATTGTTGATGTCTTAATAATGCTTCCTTCTTCCTGGATAATCACTTTCTCTGGATTTGTTTATATTTACCCAAAATGAAACATTGTTGTTGTTGTTGTTGCTCGGACAGCATTGATATTGGGGACACGTTCTCTCGCTTCTTTACCTTGCCACAATTTGCTTTGGGGTCCATTTATTTTTTTTATTTTTTCTGTTATGGAGTTAGATGAGGTATACGTGGAAAGGTAGGTAACTGAGGGAAGACGTGAAAATTGTTGTTCATAACGTGAACTTTGAGTAAAAGGATAACAATTTTCCAAGGTGAAGTGAAGTTGACGGAATACTAATCACCTGGATGGATGAGTAGCTACCTATACACTGTGTTGTGTACACTTTAACGGGGATTTCCTCGAAACTAGATAAATAGTTTCTTTTCGGTTTGGGGTTGCGGTAATCAACTATGTAAATTCATGGGACCTTGAGATTTTATTGCTTTTTGCTACTACAGGTACCTTATCTACCTACCTACACCTTTATCCCTTGAAGCCATTGAGATCTCCAAGATTGGAGGGAATATTACATTTTCTGTATATTTCATTTATAAAGCTGAAGAATGTTTCTTCTCCTATAGACGCTTCTTGTACAAAAATAAACTGATTTCATTGCTCGGTAAATCAGAAATTAACTGGCAGAATTGAGTTGGAGTCAATGTAGCAAGCATAAGGTCTTCTTTTTTTTTTGGAAGGATTTACTCTGAATGGGAGATGGGATAATAAATACGAAACATGACAGCTAACATTTTCAAGAGTTTCATTAGTTCTTATGGTGGGGTGTTGGGTTGGGATGGCTTGAATTATTTACAAACTTTTGTGAAGTGGCAATAAGAAAACGGAATTAAAGCAATAAGGATATCGATTGTCTTTAAGAAGGACCTACATATTCCTATACCTACTCAACCAGATTTATATCAATTCAGTGATGAAATTGCGTAGAAATATCGAAATGTGAACGGGCATTATTTGAACCGATCAACTTAACATTTTATCTCAAAGCTTAGGTAGGAACTTAATCTATAAATTCAAAAGGATGAAAAAGTTTCTCAATTCAATGATGACAATAATCTACTTTAGAAAACAACTGAAGGCTTTATCATGAATAATAGGCTAAAGTTTTGAGTGTTGAACTTATTTTACAAATATTTGTTTCGGATGATAAATAAGCTTTGTATCAGTCATTTGATTTGCGACTTATGTATAATGAGTTTTAAGCAATTTTAAATAAAAAACACTTATTAATAAGTATTTTGAACGAGATGGATTTCCATCCTGTCTTAAAACAGCTGTTATCACCCCTGTTCTATAAAAGGGTGATGCGAAAGACCCATACCATTACCGATCTCAAAAATACTTAAAAAGGCCTTTAAAACAAGAATGCTAAGGTTTGATGCATTAAAGTTTGGTATCAGGACAGAAAAATCTCTCCCGGAAAAGTGTGCAGTTCCATAAAAAAATATAAGAAAACCGCTGGAGTTTTCCTAGATTTAACTAAGGCCTTTGACGGTATATGTCATCCAATTCTTTTGAGAAAAATATCTCAATTTGGTTTTAGGGGTATGGCACAAAGATGGGTTGAGAGTTTTCTAAATGGAAGAAAACAGCATGTGGAACTCTGAGTGACTGAAAGGACAGCCTTGACATGGGTTTTCCACAAGATTCTATTCTAATCTGGGACCATATTACTTCCTGTAAGAGGTGATCTAATTGCTTACGCTACCGCTACTCCATGGCGGCCTCATGTACTTGATATTCCAAATCAACCAACGGTTTTCATTGGTGATTTCGATAGCCATCATAGCTTGTGGAGATATGATAACAACGATGACAATAGAGATAAGCTAATATAGAATGGACGGACTCAAACCAAATACATTTAATCTTCGATGGTCATAATCGAAATCGGCGTGCAGATACCACTTACTGGCCACGATGGAACTTTTCAAAAAGCCAATTTGAATAACTTCGCCAACAAACTTTGACTCATGCTTACGGTTCATTCTCCCACTTTCTCAAAACTATGACAGATTTGTAGGAATCGTAAGAGCAACCGCCAAAAAATATATTCCCCGATGTTTTCGGATGAAGTATATTCCAGGTGGGACTGAAGAAAGTGAACAACTCTATGAGGATTTTGAGGCATCTGGAGACCCGAAAGTTGCTCACGAATTGCTAAAATCGCTTTACGAAACTCGCAAAAAGAAGTGGACGTCAACTGTGAACCATCTCAGCTTTACGCACTCTAGCAGGAAAGCATCATGGAGCCTCCTATACGCAAATTTGCAGGAAGTTACATCTCAAACACCACAAGTTCTTGCATCGACCCAAATAAAGTGGATAGCTGCATTGTAGACGTTTCCCGTGCCCCCGTCGACAAGGCACATACAGTCATCACCAAACGTGCACTCAAGAACCTCAAGAACAAGACCCCACAAACATCACAGTTTTCGAGCGATTTCACAACAGAAGATGTCAGCACTGATTTAACCGCAGTAAACACAGGGGAAGCGGCGGGATTCATCCCGAGTCTCTTCATAGTAGCTAGGCGTTGGACTGTCATGCTGGAGGTCTGGGTTTGATTCCCAGTCACTGCAACCTAAAAACAGAAATGTTTCTTCCAAGGTACTGCCTCTTGCCAGTAACTGACAAATCCTCCAAGAGTATGCTTGACATGAAATGAAATGCTTCTCATCTAGCCGTTCGGACTCGGCAAAAACAGGCACACAGTATTGGTTGAGAGTAGTAAGCCACTAGGCCCTAGTTCTCCACGAGCTGTTGTGCCACCAAAAATGTATCCGCAGTATCTAGTACAAAGCAGGAAAAATACAAGACGGTGGTTAGCAGAATTCTACAGCAATATACTGGAAACTGCCCTCTTCAAGTTTTTATTAATGATGAAAAAAGCAGAGTAAGAAAGCAAAACAATAGGCTTCCCCAGGGTTCCATCTTTACCCCTCTGCTATTTAATCTGTATACCAGTGATATTTCTGAGACCGTATTGAGGAAATTAGGGTACGCAGATGATCTGGCAATTGCTCCCCAGGATAAGGACATAAAAAACACAGAGAAGACTCTTGAGCAACTCAACATATACTCTCGACAGTGACAACAGTGATAGAGACTGTGTCCAAGTACGTTTAAAACGGAAGTCTGCCGTTTTCACCTTACAAACTAAATTCCCAACTTAAAACTTAACGTCCAGTTTAACAACACTACATTTAAGCGCAGTCGAAGCCCTAAATACTTAGGCGTTACATTGGACAGATCACTCATTTACAAGCAGCGCTTAACCAACGTGGTGTGCAGACTCAAAACTTGCAATTACATCCTGCAAAAACTTACTGGATCAACCGGAGTTCATGTGCATCATCGCATCGTACCGCAACACTTGCCCTAGTGTACTCTACAGCGGGATGTGCTCCAGTGTGATTGAATAGTGCCCATGTACAGAAGGTGGACGTGCAACTGAACAATACCATGCAAATCATATCCGGTACTATAAGGTCAACACACGACGGCTTCCTGTGCTAAGCAATATCCCTCCACCTCCCTTGCGCTGCCGCCCTTAACACTCTTCTAAGGGAATGCAACAAAATACAGACCAACGCCGAACTTTAACATTCACGAAAATATTGCTGCCCTCTGGTCACATAAGCAAAGACTTAAATCTCGTCACCCAACCATAAAGCTCACTGATCAACTGGCAAATAATTCCTTTAACACGAACTCAAGTCTAGATATCAGAATGGACATCGTCTACGCAAACTAACACCATTACCGTCTCGAACCCATCATGCCAGCTCTTTGGGTTTGACCTACCTCGCAACCTCTGGTCGACTCTTAACAGAATCCGAACAAATCACGGAAAATGTGCAGACTCTATGTTCCACTTGGGAAGCGTTAGTTTTTCAGCTTGCGACGGCGTGGGCCCAAGGACAAACTATCCACCATATTGTTGCGTAATGTTACAAGCCTTCCATTTGCGGATGATATAGCATTGTCTATGAGGTGGATTTAGTCAATTAGCTAACGATGCAAATACAAAATGATTTAGCTTTGCTTGGTGTTTGTAAATCTAAAGCTGTACTCCTTTTTTTTAATTAAATCGCTGTAATGTATATTAAAATAAATTTAAAGAAAAGTATGAACAAAAGATAGTTGGTATAATTGTATGCCTCTCACAGAATGCCAAACACCTTTGAGCTGGCACTGAGAAAAAAGTTGCTATAAAGTCAAAGAATTGCCGCATTTCGTTACAATAAATTATATTGTTTTACCTACTCAAAACCTAACCAAAGTAGATAGTAATTTTGTTTCGTCTCAAACGCCTTATTGAATTACATTATTTTCTATAAGGTCTTGATAAGATTTATTTTCAAGAATCAGTTATTAATCAATATCCATGTATATTTCATAGTTCCAGTCTCATCATCCTTGAACTCTTAGCCTTTGAATATATGTATATCTTTCAAATCCTATAATATAACCTTAATCGCATAATCGATGTGTGTGGGTTCACTTTGACTGTTGATGTTTAATATTTGATTTATAACAATTTTGATGCCAACAGTCAAACCATTGTACCTACATAATACTAATACATTTCCCACATATTATATTATTCAATGATCTCCCTAACAGGATAAGCTCTTATCCTTTGTTTTAACAGATAGAACACTTTCAAAATTCAAAATATCCAAACATTAGCATACGTCCGAATATTCATAAATATATTTACTGGGAGGTATTTGGTTTGTATTTAATTCCATCTGATAGGATCAATTCCATTACACTGTGGTCCTTCGGATTAATTCGGATTACATATGAACAGGGATCACTTGGAATATAGAGAACCAGAACGAGAAGGATGGGTGTATATGATAAGCTCAAGCTGCTGTATTAAATGCACCGTTAAATGCATAATGTGCGTTGTTGTTCATGAATTGAATTCAATTTGCATCCTTAACCGTATCTTTGGCATATAAGTAAAATTGTAAATTGTCTCACTGCTAGGAGTATTATTATTATTATTGGTTCTCTGTGCTCGTATTATGATTATCCGACCGCAAACAATGTGAGCGTGTTCTTAAATAGTCAAGGCATACCATCCAAAGACGACGCATAAGGCAACAAGCAATGCAGAATGCAATATCGAGTCCTGAATCCTTGAATCTGAGTGAATGTGGGAAATTAATTATTCTCCGAAAACACCGAATCTTGAATTTAATTGTGCGAATTTAATTAGACTTTGCGGAGGGTGCATCAAGAAGATGAGGTTTGAAAATTGTGGTTTTTGGGGTTGATGCACACGTCAAGAAGCATAATTGTAATCTTCAATGAGTTTGGTCAGCCACGAATAACAACAATATTCCTGATGTGCAGGAGCTTAAAGGGTTTTCGGCCTGGTTGGCTGATAGTAATTCACTATTGCCTTATGTCCATTATAAACGCAAGGAATTGGTTTGACTGCCATAATCAATTTGTCGGATGAAGGTACACAACATATTGTACTGGCCGGTGCATTCGAAACACAAGGATACCACGTAATGGAATTTGATTTGTTTTGCGTACACTCCAGATGACCGGAATTCAACCAAAGCCGATGGCTATCGAGTTAAATGCAGCTGATCAAGATGCTCACCACCATGATGTGGTTTCAAAAGCAAGTGGTTAAGGGTTGGCTAAATATCCAAAAGTGGAAGTCAAATTGACCAAGGATGAAAGCTAAGTATGCAGAATATTTGTTTGCTTTCAAAGAAACATTTAAGTGGTCCGATGCTGACGAAGAAAATAATTTAATTAAATAATTTCTAAATTGTTACTTGCGTTCTTTTAATAAATTGTGTTTTGTTTTTATTAGAAGAGTGGATTTTCAGGCCTAAATTCTTTCTATTTCCGTGAACTCTTTTTTGAATGAAAATGTTAATTTATATTAAATACTGAAGTTCGGAATAATAATTCTCTGGTGGCAGATGGAAAGAGTTTAAGTCAAAAAAATCAGTTTTCGTACTCTTCTTGGACCTGCGTCAGTTTTATGTTCCCTATCGTTTTGTCCTATCAGCATAAGTCCAGCGAAACTCCTTCAAAAAAAATTATTTTGTGCATAAGGCTTAGGTGAAAAACTCTTGACTTAGGTCTTTAGATAAAACTTTATTTTTAAAAGTAACAAACAAATAATTGGCTCTGAGGAGATAAATCATCCTCATCAGTAACTCTGGGAAGCAAAGCCGTAGCCAGACATTTATTTCAAGGTGGGATATAATTTTTCGAAAAAAAATGTCACCATTTAAGCTTAGTAAACAATTATTTTGAGTAAAAAAAGGTGTCTGTTGTCTCTTTTCTTTGCACTACAAATAGCCTCCAACACATCAGAGTGAATATTCATTTTTGTATAATTAGGGGGGCTTAAATGGATCAACATTGTTGACAACAGTGAAACAAGTTTTCAAATTATTTTGAAAGGTTATTTTTGCGTTTAAAGCATAGTTTACAGTTCCCGTGCGCAAAAAAATGCAAATATTCTCGCTTGTTCAAAATAATTGAGGTGAAATGCAAAATTAATTTTTTGCATGATTGGTTTATAGTTTCATGGACCGGCAATTAATTTGCATGCGAAAAAAAGTGTTGTGAATAATTATTTTTTTTGATGGTCGGGTTATACTTACAAAAAACAAATTTATTCACCTCAAGGCATTATTTGCATGCAAAAATAATTATTTTCCATTTTTTGGCATGTAGTTTATTAATACAGGAAAAATTTTTGACTCAATGGGTGGCTAAGGCTAAGCTGAGACAAACCATGCCCCCTATTGAACCCCTCCCCCCTTCTTGCCAGAAAGCACTTGTATGCTTCACTCACAATATCTAATATTATTACAGAAGACCATTTTGATTATTTTTTTGCATCATTAATTTTGAAAAAAGAATATCTGGATTCACATGAAAATTTTAACTACCACTTCTAGCTAAACTTCGTTTACATCTGGCACCAGAGAATTAGCAAAATAATTCAATATGAATTAAATCAAATTGTGAAATTATGAACATTTTCAAACAATATGCGAAACGTTTAAATTGCGAAATGAGAAATAGCTAATGAAATGCCTGCAGCCCCAGATCTATGGCGGGGCAAACCGGGGCCTGTGCCCCGGGCGGCAGCTTACAGGGGCGCCAAATCCATGTGACTGAAAAAACTGAGAATTTCGAAACTTAATGAAATGAAATGAAATGAAATGAATTGAAATGCGGAAATGGAATATCAAATTGTATTTCTCCGTCAACCGTTTGCAGTTTTTAAATTATTATTTCTCCATTTAAAATTAAAAATTATAAAAGAAACGAGCTATAAAACCTTGTTAAAAGTTTTTCTGATGTTTCTTAACAATAGTTTTTTGCATTGTATGTAAGTGTATTTTTACAAAACTTCCCCTCCTCCCTTAACTGTAGGAGATAGATCCTACTTCATCAATAATAAAACATTTGAACTGCGTCGCACCACGCAGTATAAGCCCTAGTCTTGCTTAAAGAATTATTTGCTGGATACTGACAACTTTATTACACTGTATTTGAGATCTTTTTTAATTCACAAAAAATCTAAATACCCACAAAAATGTAGGAAATCAGGTGCTCTAAAAAAAACTGCTTGGTAAAAATGTTTTCGTTCAGATGAACAAAAAGTGAGATAAACGCTGAAAACCGACAACAATTTTTATGATGTCCATAATTTTTGGAAACAAAAGATTGAAAAGATATTTTAACTTACAAAATCAAATAGACAATGCAACTCTCCGAGCAAATTGGATTTACCTATTTCAACACTCTTTTTCAAAATGGCGGATAACACAAAATTTCCCATCAGCGAGAGACTGCTCTCGCGCGTATCGAAGAACCAGCCAATCTAAAATTAGTTGTGTTTTGACGTTGCTTAGCTCTCGTACTATTAAGGTTTGAAATTGTGTGTGTCAATTGCATTGAAATCGTTCAAGGAACAACAAAGTTATAATATGTTAACATTTTTTGAAAAATCCTGTTGTGAAATATTTTTTTCTGTTACAATTCTGTATCAGCTATCCCCTGAGTAAATTTCATTGCAATCTCTCAAGAAAGAACGAAGTTGCAAAACGTTGACATATTTTAGAAACATCCTATTTTGAAAATATTTTATTCTGCTATAACTCAGTCTCAGCTATCATTTCTGTCAATTTCATTGAAATCGCTCAAGGAACAACAAAGTCCCGAGGATTTAAAAACTTTTGTGCTTCGATACTATATTTTGCTTAACGAAAAGCCAATTTCGAAATTGAGTCCTGTCGTAAATTTACATTTTTCTTTCTCCGGTTCAGGGAATGGATCTTGAATAGATTTCCCATGATAAATTCGGGAAGGAACCATATTTTACAGATCCTTTGCAGATTTGATTCGAATGAAAACGAATTTTATTAGGAACCAAAACATAAGATTCGTGATCGAATCAAAAATAAAATTCTATTGAATTGTTCACGACCGAACGAATCATATTTTATCGTTCTACGGACCTTGGTTGTGTATCGTCTTTGTTAAGGCATTTGTTAATTTTCTTATCTATAGTAATAAGTTGCTGAATAAGTATGGGCTGCACATCCATTAAAAAGTTTTATTCTCCCAGTGACAAAAAATCCAACCAAGCAGATATGTGTTTTTTTCATTTTTATCAAAAACGGCAAGGGCGCCAAAATCAAGTTATGCCCGGTTCGGAAAAATCGTATAGATCCGGGGCTGAATGCCTGGCAACCTCTTCCTTAACTTTGTAAATACATATAATTTAGCTAAATTCTAATCACTCGAAATAATAAAATTTAACTAATTTACTTTCAGTATTTAAATTAGTTCGCAAGCCTATCATTTTGTAAACATTTTCAACTTAGCAAACTATTATTAAGCGTTGTTTTGCTATTTCGCCATTTTTTGAGCATTTTTGAAGCAACATTTAAATTGGAATGTGCAATATGTGAAATAATATTTTTGCGAAACATATGTATTATATTTGCAGCGAAATAAAAATTTATTGAGTAGGTACATGTTTCCAAATAATTTAATTCAAAACAAAACTACAAATATTTGCAAAAAAGACGCAAACTTCGAAAAAGCCATAACCCAAACTTTGGGCTGTGGTCGTTGGTGAAATTCCGCTTCGCTGTGATTGGCTCCATGGCCATAATGGGCTAAAACTTTTGGCATTGAAGTTCTTAAATAATAAAATTTACATTCAATGGTTTTCTAAAAAACATTTAAAAAAATTTCCTAAACAAAATTTCTCTCCAAAAATAATATAAAGAGGTTTTCGGTTGAATGAACAGCATCGTGAAGGTATGCGTATGCATAGCATAAAGGTCTATGAATCTAAGATAGTAATTAACCTTAAATTTTATCAATAATAATTTTATAACTGATCTATAAAACAAATTATGATAGTTAATATTTATAGACCTCCAATCCACCTGCATTTAACATATGCTTACATTGTGGAGAAAATGCTAATTTGTGCAGGCATACCTTAGCGTATTAGTCTTAACAGCTTCATTAGCAGTGTTTATTGTCTCTCTCAACCAAGGCTAATATGTACACAAAGTGTACGCTGTACGCTCGTTCGTATCGTATCGTACACTATCCAATGAACACACAATCGCATAACAAATAAAATTGGTGTCAGTCGATTTATGTTAATATTGACGAAGCTGATAAGAAGACGTTAAGTCGTCGTCGTCGAAAGACTCAAAAAACCAACGAAACACACCAACACCTATCGCGAACCTCCTCAATTTGATACGCCAAAGAATGCGCCAAATGTACACACAACACGCATAACATGCGTAGTGCCTGTGGCAAATGGCTCTTTTGTGAGGAGCGTTGCGTTGGCGGTGACGACGATGACGGCCGGCGTCATGACAGCTGTAGGGGCTACCATGATCGCGGTGCATGCCGCTGCTAGAACGACAAGTGCAAGACAACCTACACCACCTATAGGCTCAAGTCCTCCAAACCTCGAAGGTATTCGACAACTTTCCCACCATTACGAGATATTGTTCTTTTTGATTGATGAGAGAAAAGTCTGACACTTGTGTTTGGGTATGTGTCATTCCTAATCATGCACAAATATTTGCCCAAAGTATTGAGGGTTTTCCCAGCTTGATGATGATGGCCACATTGCTGGATGTGGTGTGTACGGAACGGGGAAATGTGGTGCGGCATCGTCTGGTAATGTTTGCTTATGAACTTGTTGGGAACTGGTAACCTTTTTCTTATCGGTTCGTCATGGAAATGCGCATTCAAGTGCTGTATACTACCTTAATATTTTTTTTTTTTCTTGATATTCTATGGTAATTGTATATTAAACGAAAACAGCCACTGTTGTTGGCACATCGTTTTAATTTTTGTTCGCGGGTATTCATTAGCCGCACAATCAGAGTTTTGAGCAAGACCATTATGAAATATTGACCGAAGGCATTCTGTGCAGGAAGGTTAATTCTGCGGGTTACGCATATTTTGTGTATGTATACATAAGTCTTATTCTATATGTTGGAGAGTATTTCACGAAAACAGCTGTTCCCTGAAAGCAATTTTTAGTTTGACCCCGAGTTTTTGTCACTTCGAAGCAAAGTAAATGTGACATAAAGTTAAAAAATATGAGATTATTTCAGAATATCCTAAAGAATGTTCCGCTGAGCAATTATTTCCTACGCTATAAGGATAAGTGCTGTAAAATATCAATATGCTAATTTGAAATAAGTACGGATGTTAGTGCTGCAATTTGCTGATAAGAAATATAAAAGTTCGAATATTAGTAACTTTAATGGCCAAAAATAAATCTTGTAAGGCGTGAAGATATAGCACTGCTGTTGTCGATTTTCAAAAGAAAATCTTTCAAAAATAAAAAATCATCCGTAAGTTTTACCAATTTTCTATCGAAAATAACAGAGCTAACTTCACTTCAAGCTCTCTGGCTGAATGCAATTTTTTTTTTTTTTTTTTTTTTTTTTGACCGTGGGTAGGCGCAAAACCTGCATCAGGCTCTATGAGGACCGGAAAACGCGTGCTCATAGAAGTGTGAGATGCTTACTACACTAAAACCACCTCCACTTCCCGATTGCAACTAAGTTGAAACTTATCTAGCAATTTATTTTTAACGAAGTTAAGTAACGTGTTGCAGGTAACTTTCCGGTGAAAGTTTCTGCTTATTCCGCGATTTTAAAGCGGTTTTGTGTTCACCGCACCAAGTCGGAAGGTTTTGTTCTTTGCAGACGGCGTACTAAATCCGACTCGTCAAGAATGTCAATAATCGTTGGATTAGCGTGATCTAATAGCCGATTTCTATGTTTTCGCGCGAAACTCTTAATTTCGTCTCGAACCGTAGGAATCCCGAGATCCCTGTGAAGATCTTCGTTTCTTATATACCATGGTGCATTTACAAATGACCTAAGCAATTTATTTTCAAACGTTTGTAATTTATTTAAATTTGTATCGCAGGTACAACCCCAGAGTTGTATACCGTAAGTCCAGACAGGTTTAAGTACCTGCCTGTATAAAATCAACTTATTATCAATACTAAGCTTGGAATATTTACCGAGTAGCCAGTTCATATCTCTTAATTTACTTTTTAATTCTTCGCATTTCTTTTTTACGTGCGGCTTCCATTTTAATTTCGCGTCTAGAGTCATTCCCAGATATTTTGCTTCATTCGCAAATGGTACACGACCGGTATTAAGAAAGACGGGCAATCTATTTATTTTTTTATACGTAAAGTCCACGTGGACTGACTTTTGTTCATTTAGCGCTATTCGCCATGTTTTTGTCCACTCATTAACATTATTAAGAGCATTTTGTAATTTAATCGTAGCTTCGTTAATCGTTTTGCCTACTGCTAGTATTGCAGTATCATCAGCAAACGTTGCTACGAAAGTGTCTTCTGTTTGAGGTATATCACGTGTAAATAGAAGGAACAGAACTGGACCTAAAACACTACCTTGTGGTATCCCAGCCACTATTTCTTTGAAATTAGAATATTCATTTCCGTGTCTTACACGAAAAAGTCTGTTTTCTAGATATTCGTTAAGAATTTTATAAAGTCCTTCAGGCAGAACTTGTCGTAATTTGAATTTGAGGCCTTCGTGCCACACCTTGTCAAACGCTTGCGACACATCCAAAAAGACCGTCGAACAGATTTTCTTTTCTTCAAGAGCTCTCTCAATTACGTCAGTTATTCTATGCACTTGATCAATTGTTGAATGCTTGCTTCTAAATCCGAACTGATGTTCAGGTATTAATCGTTTCTCTTCTATTATAGGCTGCAGGCGCAGGAGTAGTATTCTTTCAAAAACTTTCGATATTATTGGAAGAAGCGAAATCGGTCTGTAAGAATTCTTTTCGTGAGATGGTTTGCCAGGTTTCAAAACCATTATGACTTCCGCAACTTTCCATTGGCTTGGAACATATTCTAGCCTTAGAGCGGCATTTATTATATAAAGGAGGTTAATTAATCCTTTATTAGGAAGCATTTTTAATATTTCCGCTGTTATTAAGTCATACCCCGGAGCTTTATTAGACTTTAGCTTCTTTATTTCTCTGTTCAATTCAGCAAGCGTAGCATTTCTGGTTCTGTAATTTTCACTTGAGCTAAAACTCATATTAATATTTTCATTGAGTGCTTGCCCATCGGAAGGTTTAAATGTTTCTTCCAGGTAATCGGCGAATACCGCCGCTTTCTCTTTGTCACTTTTAGCCCATTCGTTTTGGCTTTTCTTAATCGGGGGTACTGGAAGCTTTGGTTTTTTCGTTGTTTTTATAGCTTTCCAAAGTGAGTAGTTGGATTCTTTCCCAGCTGACAAGCTTTCAAGGTAATTTTCAACTTCACGGTTTTTGAAATCTGATATCGCTGTTTTTAGCATATTACACAAGCGATTTAAATGAGCTTTGTGTTGAGGAGCACGGGTTCGCTGCCATTTCTTACGTGCTTTTCGTTTATCTTTTATTAAGTCTTTTATTTCCTGCGGATATTTTATATCTTTATAGCGCGGCGTAACCCTTTGATAAGGTGTGTTATTCCACGCTGCCTTTTGTATTATATCAACAAAGGTATCTACTGCGTCTTCAAGCTCAAGAGGCGTTTGTAATGATACCCTCAATTCAACGTTGTCCTCGATATCTTTCTTAAATCCTTCCCAGTTGGTTTTACCGTTTGTTAACCTGGGTGGTTTTTCAATTTTGACAAGGCTTTCGCTCATAGTGAGTATGACTGCAGAATGATCAGAGAACAGATCATGGCCTTCTGAAATTTCAATACGGTTGGAGGGTATTCCTTTTACCATAAACAAATCGATTAGGTCAGGTATTTTTGACGGATCAGTTGGCCAGTAAGTTGGCTTTCCAGTCGAATGAAAATCGCAATTATTTTCCATTCCTGCCTCATAGAGCATTCGACCCTTTTGAGATATGCATCTTGAAGCCCAAAAGGTGTGCTTCGCATTAAAGTCGCCACCAACAATTAAGTTTGGGCTTAGTGACTTTATCAATGTCGTAAATTCACTCTTATCGATTTTGCAACGCGGAGGGCAATATATCGAAGAGACATTGAGAAGAATGTTTTTAGTTCTAACTTGAACACTACTCAATTGCATCGATTCTACCTCTATTTTCAGGCCTATCGAGTGTTCAATGCACTCTTTTATATATAACGATGATCCACCCCTTGCTTTATTTGAAGGATGAACAGCGTGGTAGTCAAGAAACCCGTGGATTTTAAGATTTGATTCATTTTTGGCATGCGTTTCTGATATCAAGCATATGTCGATATCATTTTCCTGCATATACATCTCTAATTCTCCAAGTTTTTGCCATAATCCGTTGGCATTCCACGTAAGAATTTTAAACTTTTCCATCATAATTTTTTTGAGAGAGATTTGGGTCGAAAACAATTTTCGAGCTTACTTAACCTATCAAAGATAAGTTTATTTGTGTCACATTGTTCCTCAAGTTTCGACAGAATTATTGAAAAGCTGGCTGAATGCAATGATAAAACTGTCTTAGAAACTTAATGGGTTTCAACATAATAAATAATCCAGCCACTCCGGGGAATTAAATCTCAGTGAAATAAAATGCCCGAATGGATCGCAAGTACTTGTTCTTACCTTTAAAGGCCTAGAATTATAAAAATAGCTAAGCCGATTTTGAAATATCGAATTTTCAAAAAATATTTGGATTTTTTTTTAATCCACAAAATTTGTTTTTGAAATTTTTGATATGCACTATTATTTATACTTTTTAGATGTTTTTATATAGAAAATTTTATTGAAATCTGATCAGCCAATGATGAAGAAATTCAAAATCTATATTATAGGTTCTATCTTAATAATTTCTAGGTGTGAGTTTTTTTTTTTATTGTATAGTAAATCGTCTTTATTTAAGAACATTGAACAAAAATTTATACAAATCCTCATGGCAGTCATTTTTTGAAAAAATGAGATTTTCCGTTTTTAACATTTGAATATAAGGTACCGTTATTTTTGTATAAAAGTAAACTATTTTTCTTAATTATCTTAAAAAAGTGTTAAAAATTCGTTAAGCACTAAATTGAAATAGAATCAATTCAGTCTCTTTCAAATAATTGAGCTTTCAGAAAAAATTTAATTTTTTTTTAATCCAAAAAATATTTTCTTGAAAACTTGGGTACACTATTAAAAAAAAATATTTCAGTTAGTTCCACTGTTTTCAAGAAAATGGAAATTAAAAAAAATGGGTCTTAGGCAAGTATCATTGATAAACATTGTTTGAAAAATGCGGTTTCCCACTCAAAGGAAGCTTTCACTAAAAGTAATTTATTGATTTTTTTTAAGAAAAGTTGTCGAGCTGTTCTTGAGAAAAACAAGATTTTGTAAAATTGTTGGGAAAAATATTTTGACCGTTGTTTTTGATTCAAACAAAAAAATTAATAAAATGCACGAGTGGATCGCACGTACTCCCTCTTATGTTCAAGAGGCTAAGGGTTTAAGATAATTGTATAAAAAAACATAAAAATATTATGAGAGTAAAATGTTTAAAAGCTTAAAATACGATAATTCAATTCTTTTGATAGTTTGAGGCGAAAAAAAGAACATTATTTAAATTTTTGATTAAATATGATTATGTGTAAAACAAACTTAAAATTGTTGGAACGGCTTTTTAAAAATTATTTTCTTATATGGGTGATTCCATCTTAACTGTGACGCATTGTGTCCAGTGCTTTTTTTGTTATTCAATGTAAAATATTCGTATATATTATTGGTTTGTATTGTATAAATGGCTATTTACTACAATCTACATTCGATATCCTGATCAAATTAGCTACTTCTTCAACATGGCTTGGAAAAGTGTAGTAAAAATGTCAGTACCGTGGCATGTCCGGTCCTTGTTTTTCCGATTAAATCTACTTTTTACTTGCGACTATAGGTACTATAAGGCAAGTTTTGGATTCGTGCAAACAAAATTTTTGAGAAAACAATCAAACATGATTTTTTAGCAATTTTACATAATCGTATTTTTCTCAAAAACGGTTCGACAACTTTTCTTAAAAAAAAGTCAATAAATTTATTTTAGTGAAGTCTTCCTTTGGGTGTTTTTCAAAAATGGTTATTAATGGTACCTCCCAAGGAACTATTATTTTAATTTTTGATTTTCTTCAAAACGATTCGGTTGCATCGTTTTGATGAAAATCAAAATTCAATTATTTTTTTTTTGTACAGAAAGCTTCCAAAAAAAATTTTTTTGGATTTTTAAAAAATGTTTCAAGATTTTTTTTTGAAAATCAAATATTTCGGGAACGATATCATCCATTTTTTTTTAACTTGATATTAAAGACTTTTTTAGTAGGTACTCTCTTAAATATTTTTAGAAAAAATTTAACATTTATGTAAAATTAACCGTACCTTCCATACAAAAGTTAAAAAACCGTAAAGGAAAATATTTTTTTGCTTAAAAACGGCTCCTACGATTTCGATTATACTTTTTTCATATACTAAAATAAGTACGATCTACTATCAAAAATTATAAAATTTTACACTTAGCAACTTTTAATAGTACCTGTCATAGAACGTTTTTGTTATTTTGAGTTTTCTCGTTATCGGCTCTACGGATTTCGATGATTTTTTTTATATACAAATTTCAGATAACATTAAATAATATTGCATATCAAAATTTAAAAAAAAAGTTTTTGAATTTTTAAAAAAAGTTTCAATTTTTTTTTTTAAATTCGATATCTCAAAAACGCGCTGACAATTTGTTTTCAAATTTTGTTTTAATATACACATAAGTATATACTTAAGATTTGCATACCAAAGTTATTTCTTAAAAATGTTTTAAGAATTTTATTTATAAAAAATTATTTTTTTAAAAAACCGCTCCAACGATTTTAATTTTTTTCCCATACAATCATATTCAATCAAGAATTAAGATGACACTTTTTTTTTACCTCAAAGTGTCAAAAGAGTTTTTTTAGCCCATTTAAATGTCGTATTTCATGCTTCTCTACATTTATCTCTCATAATTTCCATGTTTTTATATACAATTTTCTTAAACCCGCAGTGTCTTGGACATAAGAGCAAGTACGTGCGACCCGGTCGTGCATTTTATTTCTAATGAAATACTTCATTGAATAGAAATGTTGTTCTTAGAAAAGTTTGAGTGCAATACTTGCTTGACAAAATTATTAATTATATATAAAGTCAAAATACTTATTGTTGAATAAAATAATCATGAATGAATGTTGTCCGAGGATTTACTTTTATTTTTTAATTCAAAAGATTTCTCGCTGAACCGCCATTTTTTTTAGTTTCAAGACGTTTGAATGGTGGTTTTCTAAAAGAGGCACTATTAATGTATATATATATATCAACAGTCTATTCATTTTCTTAACGATGTTGTATTTTAAGAGTGATATGTTTTCATTCGAAGAAAGTGTGTCACATATTAATTTGTCAGTACCGTGGTAGTAATTTTTAAGCATGTTACAACATGTTTTTGGTTGATTATCAGAATTTGTTATTCTTTTTTACGACATATGCTAAAATTGTCCTGGAAATTATTTTTTTCATAAGCATAGAGAAGTAAGGTCACATAAACTGTCTAAATGTCAGTACCGTGGCTGTCAGTACCGTGTCACCGTGAACATTAATTAAATTATTTCTTGCAATAATATTTACTTTCTACCAGTTTTCTTTATTAAAACGGTAGCAATATCTCGAAAGAACAAAAAAAAATTATTCCGTGCAATTAAAACTATGTAATAACCCTGCACAGAGAAAAGGGTTGCCATTCAAAAGAAAAGACTACAAAAACGAAAAAGTTATGCATATTTAAAGAAAATAAGGGAAAAGTCAGGAGGTCTAAACATAACAGTTAATCTAAAATCTCAACAAAAATATGGTCAAAAAGAGAGAAAACAAAATGCAAATAAAAAAAAGTAAAAGAACTTCATTATCGTCTATTCCAGTTTTAGAACATTTCACCATATTTTTTGTTCTTTAAAAATGATAGAAAAATGCTTTTACAGATTTGATACTCTGACTAAATGAAGCCAGAAAAACGAAACAAAAATTGTTTCCATTAAGTTTTAATTTTTGAACTTTAAAAAAAAAAAGAATCACAGTTGGCAGAGAATCACCCATAGATATATCAAATTTTTAAATAATTTTTAGGGACCAATTTTGGTATGCAAATCATAAGTATTTATTTATGTGCATATAAAAATAAAATCACAAAAAATTGTAAACCCGTTTTTGAGATATCGAATTTTCAAAAAAAATAAGTTGAAACTGTTTTTAAAAATTAAGAAACTTCTTTTCTGAAAATTTATTTCTTGCGCACTTCACCTGCATTTGCATACTTGCATTCGTGCATTATTTTGAAACCAGTTATGTGTACCTACCTACTGATTATTTATAATTTTAAAATAAAGTTGTTCAGATTTCCACCGCGATGTTTCTTGGTGACACATATTTAAGAGCTTTAATTTGAGGTGGCTTCACGCATAATTTAACACCAAACAGTGATTTCTTTCTTGTGGTAAATTTGGTACGCTAACGCTCGTCTGATTTAGAATCGTCCCAAACCCAAAAATGTTACTAAGCATCACGTTATACGCGGAACGTCTGATTTTAAATATAATTTGAGGACTTGCACACATTTTTCAACAATACACGTAACCTTTCATGAGGATTTTTCACACAATTTTGAATAATTCACAACAAACTTCGAGTGGCTCTTTTGAAAGACCTTATTACATACAGGTTTTCTTCAAATATATGGTACTGTTACCAATTCAAAGCAATTCTTGTTTAAAATTTCAAAATCAGCATGAAGTAAAGATATATATCAACATTAATGGCTAATTGTTCTTCAAAAGTTGTAATTTTTATGTTGTCAAATGAAATTTCCTTTAGAAGAACATTTCAATTTCAACTTAATTTACTTCAGCATTTAGTGTAAGTTTACTACAAATTAAATTAGGTAAGGATATTGTTCTGTGTGTAAATTCAAAAACAAAAATAAACCCAAAAAAAGGAAATTGAGCTTTTAAGTGAATCCTTTAGTTTTATTTTTGTTCATTTCCAACTTATTCCATGTACTATTTTTACTCCAGGCATTTTCAAACAGATACAACCCCTTTTAGTATATAGGTAGATGCATTAGATCTTATTTTTCCAGAGAATTTAGCTTCTGAACATTTCCAGAAAACTTTTAACTTAAAACGATTTCTGGATTTGAATTTTTGCGAATATGAAGCACCATTCAACACATTTTTTTCTTTACTTCTGCGTTAAGCTGTCGGATAAAGTTAATTCCGACTTCTACAGGGCTCTCTTAAATAAAAGAAAAAAAAAAACTTTGAAATGCAAAGCCTGCAGACTTCGATTTTTTTTCTATTCTTTTGTGCGTTTGTATACGGTATCTGTTTCCCATAATATAACTCCCACAATCCCACCCAGAAATATTCGGGATGTCTCAACGGGTTTCCATCGCAGGGTATCCGACAAGAATGTACCAAAAAAAAGAGGATGAGAGAAAACTTAAAAACATGGTTGACAACTACCGGTGCTGGATGGACTCGGATTGGAATTAAGAACACACAATAATGTTTCACGACAAACAACAACAACAGAAAAAGACGCATCCCAGGAAATCTCATAAATTTTCTCTCATTTACAGCTTATTCATTCTTTCAGCGATTCCATTTAAAAGTTGTCATCATTGCAGATTTATAACTTTTCCCGCGCTGCCCTACATAGCACTTCAATGCGAAAGAGGAGGCGACTTCGGCTCCGGTGGTGGGTTCCTCTGCATGTTACACAAAACTCTTGTCGTAGGTTTATTCAACGGGAACGGATGCATATTGTGTCGTATAACTCTGTCCTCTGTCCACCTTCACCAAACTATCAGTACCAGAGGACAGAGAATACATCGGATGCAGAAGTACCTGCATTATAAAAGCGAATCTGATGCTGGGTCATTTGCTGGACACTCTTATGTGGATTAACAAAAATATTAAAAAGGACGACATCATGGATATATTTTATTTCGTTGCATTGCTCCGTTCTACGTTGACACTTCAAAGTGCATTTTTATGAACACTCTTAGTAAATTATATCACTGGGTGCGATATGCATCTTTCAGGAAAATATGGCTTAAAGAAGGTGCACCTCGTGTGATTCGTGTCGTGTGGGTGGATTTTGTTTATATTTTTTGGTTGGTCTTTTAAATTATTTTTATCCACTTAATTTTGACACATCCTTTTTTTTGTGTAAGCCTTTTGGAGGATAGTAATATTGGAAGTTGAAAACGAATTGGATATTAAATACGAGAGTTGATGAAAAGTACTTCATATCACCAAGATCATAAGGTTTAATAACCATAACATAACAAACATAAGTCCGTTTTCTCAACGTGTTATTTGTTTGCAGGGTGAAAATAAAATAATTAATTGAATAAAATGAAAGTGAAAGATACCTTCCTTAATTGAGCAAAAAATGTTTTATCATCTGCGATTGTAACAGAATCCATTTTTGGAATTCATAAAACCAAAGACGGTACCTTTGTTTACCATTTCCAAGGTCACTAAAAGTTAAATGTCCACAAAAAGTCAACTTATTCAGTCATTGGTCAGCCAAGGCAAATAATGATCTTATGAAGCTTTTATAAAGATCTCAAATGACTTTGAAAAAAAGCTTAAATTTCATTTTAAAAAAAGCTATGGCTGGTCAATTACTGAAACTTGATGACCTTTCATAACCATTTGACCTATAAAATGGCATATATATGTACGTGGTAGTAATATCTTGCAGCCAAAAGTATATATCTTTGAAATTGTGTTGCCATAAGAGATTTCTTTAATTTCAATAGAAAACAGTTCACACCTCTTTGCTTAGCAATGTTGCAAGCGATTACAATCAAAATCACCATTAACACGGAAAATAAGTCACCGTGAATACAATTCAAAAAGATTTTATCAAACCGTCAAGCCATGGAAAAATAATACTTTCATAAAAATGCTAAAACAGTAGGAATATAGTTGGTGTGAAGCACAAACCGATGAAATCTCCTTTGCAAGCAATTTGTCAACTTGAACACATCTTTCTCACTTTTGTTGCTAACAAAATGCCAAATTGTGTTGCTTTTTACCCTGGGAGTTAAATTTACCTTAACGCGGCAGACAATATACATTAATACTAAATACAAAATGCTTGCGGCGAAATAAGACAATTCCAGTGTGACTGCAACTGCAACTTGGTTTCCGCATAATTACTGCAACCATTGCATGAAGAGGTGATTTATCTGCAAGAACACACGATGATAATCAAATTCAATTGTTTTCTCGGCAAAGGCAACGAAATGACGAAAAAATAAGAATGCAACGTTAGGGAGGTTGGTACAATTATTTATTTTATTATGTGAGTGTGAGAACTAAGGCAAAGGAAGGTGGGTTAGGTTTTAGCATACACCTAATATATTTGGACGAATTAAATATATATCTTTGTTCTTACTCGAAATCAATTTTTTTTTCAGCTCTTTCAAAAGCGCATATGGATTAAGAAAATAAAATTATCGTCAAAACTACAGATGCATGAAACACACCAATTTTTCTCCAACGATCTAATAAAACATCGAAGTTTCCTATATTAAAGCTGAAACTATGTAAATTATTAAATTAAGCCCTGCACCATGGTAAGGAATTCATTTAAAATAGTTTGCATAATAATCCATTATGCAAAATATTTTCCAGTCAATTACTTTTTCTTTTTTGTTGGCTTAAAAAAAAATCTAAATCCCAATTATTTCAAAAAAAAAAAAATCCCAATAGAATTTCCATATTATAACAAAAAGATTCAAATCGCATTTTGATAAATGTATTCTCTTTGAATATCGAAGAGCCATTTCAGTGTGTTGTGAACGTGGATTTTTCAGCCACTTAAAGCTCTATTGTTCGAACAAAAAAAAATATACAAAAATGACAACACAGAAGGATTAAATATACCAGTTTTTTTGTATCGAATTCTATAAAGTTTTTTTCTATCCAAGGTTCACTCTATCAACATCCAGTTATAACGTGACCGGAAAAATGTATTTAAAAAAAATATAAATATAAAAGGACAACATCCTCAGGTCATTTATAGTCGCCCCGGATGGCAACAAAAAAATGTCAATCAGATAATTGCACGTCAATCGGTATATATTTTTAGTTTAAATAAAATATCCCCATAAAAATACACAAAAATCACATAAAATAGGTGATTTAAAAAAAAAATAAACTAAAAATGTTAACAAAAACACTTTAAAAATTACACAATTCTCTAGCATTTTTTTTTGTTTATTTTTTTTTTTGTTCAGCAATCCCAACTGCATAGTAGTGTAACTCATTTCACGTTAATCCTTTATTTTCACATGATTTTTGGCCCTTTCGCTGGATATATTTTCTAGCTATTGGGACCCGTTCCTCTTATCCATTGCAGCAATTTGATGTTTTTGCGATTTTTTTTCGAAAACTGGTCGCTTGTCAGTTTTGGATAAACATTATTCTCGTATTTTTTGGTAAGTTGTTTGAAAAAATGGCTAAAAGTATTTATATTGACTGCGATTTCAGGTATATCATTGCACTACCTGCCATTCATATTACTACTACTGTTGATCGCTGAATGCTGATGACATACATATGTCCCAAATAACAATCAAAAATAGCAAAAATAAAAAAGAACACACCTGATGTGATACGTATAAATTAATCGGGAGATTTAAATAAAATTGCAACGTATGCAACTCTTGGATTTGAAATAATTGCATTTTGTGTGGCTTCAAATAACTTTTTAAGGTTGATATAAATTACAAAATGTATGAGTTGAATTTAATTTTAAACAAACACAATAAAACAAAGGGTTTACTTACTTATTTGTTCAGCCTTAATTTCTTAACTAAGTCAGTATTTAGTTCATGAAATTTTTTTAAAGTTTCTTTTATCTAGGGGGGAGAAAGGTAACATTGTATAATTTTATATTCATTTTTAAAATGTTGTTACTAATTAATTTGATAAAAAATTTGGACTTAATAATATAAAAATGAGATGACAAATTGGGGAATAGCAAGTTGCTCTTACATTTGCTGCCTATGTGTATGATACTTCGTTTCTTGAGTCTACACATCTCGAATTTGAGTCTGATTTCAGAATTGATCCAAGTCATGTTGTCGAGATATTCTAACCAAAAAGTTAAATGCTGGTAACAGGTTATGATATGAAAGAACTAATTTTCCTTTAATAAATTTAATTTACAATATTTTTGTCACTCCTCAAAAAATTGTTACCTAGGTTATAAGAAAGTGTTCCTTCATTTTTAAGGTAATTTTACAGCAATCAAAATCTTTTTTTTTCACATAAATAGTAACTTATCTGAAAGTAACCTACTGAATCCACACTCCTTCAAAATATATATAAATTTTTCAAAAATATTGTCGGCTTTCTGTCAAAACCCCGTATGTCGGGTTCAAAAAATTGCTTAGAAGTCACAAAAACCGATTCATAAGGTAACAAAATGGATGTTCAAGATCATGAAAGGTTTTATAATTGGTTGATAGAGCCAAAAAAAAAACCATGACACAGTAAGGAGACATTGATATATAAGAATTCAATAATTTTCGTTGACCTGAAAACATTTAAATGTCAATTAGAACTTCCGAGGTTGTGACATAAATTTGACTATATTTACTACATCCGTAGTAAAAATTAATAAGTTTTCAAATGTTGTTGTGTGCTTTTAAATAAGAATCAAGAGAAAACTTATTATTTCGATGAAGAAAAGAAGGATAAGCAAACCTAAAAATGAAGTTTAACTAAAGATGCAAGAATTTGTCAAATAAAACTGAACTTCAAAAAATTTTAGTACTCACAAGTTTTCTGCTGCTGATTCTAAGTAAGATCAGCCGGCTGATTTATATAATATTAAAAGAATCTTACAATACAAATTCTTTACTATGAATTTTTTTTATTCAATATTTTTTTTTGGATACATCTTTTCACAACCAGCAGAGAAGGAAAGAAAGATCATGTACTTTTATTTGAGAGTGCAAAAGCTATGGCATTATTTTCAAAAACTCGCAAATTTTGTCTTTTATTTGTTCTGTCTCAACGACAGTCTTATTTTAGACACAATTTTAGATTATTTACCTATCTTACCTTTCCAACAGTAAAAATCATCACCATTTTTATAATACCTAAATAAAATCATTCAAAAATTTGGTTATTGCTCTTTTATTTGAAGAAATTTATCCACTTTATAGTTTGTTATTAAAAGAGTACGTATACGCCAGAGTGTGTCATTTAAATAAAAGCCGAACAGCTTTCTTTTTATTGCAGAAAAAAGTGGTAGATCAAATGTCAATTGTAGTAAACCATTATTATAATTTTTACAAATATTATAAAAGGCGTTTGGAAATAGCACTCAAGGAAAAAACACCCAAATCGATTTGGAAATAAGGTGTAATTTATTTTTTCATTTTGGGTGATATTTATTATTTTGTTTTTATTTAGAAAATGACAAAAATATAGTCAAATGGGATATAGAGCCAAAAATCGGAAAAATTGTCAAAAAAACATCAGTATATGGAAATATCGCCCAAATATGTTCGAGTGATTGCAGAAAATTTGTACATCGAATAGGCTGCGCTGCGGAGGAGGGAGGTGCATTGCAAAATCTCTCGGCACTAATGCAGTGAGGCGGTGCAGCGTGGCGTGATAGCGCACGAACCGTGCCGCGCCTTGACACGTGCCTGCTATTTGAAAGCAGTCCACTGGCGTCCGCGCCAAGAGCGTGAGGGATGCGTCCCCATTTCCTCTCAGAAAATCCCTAATTATTTTAAAAAGCTTATTTTTAACAAATAATACCTTTCACAAACATTTTTAAAACCTTTGTTTATTCATTGAAATAATGTTTGGAAATGTCAGCCAAAGTTGAGAAAATATGGCCCCAATTCTACAAAAACAATTAACACACAAAATGTTTCCATTCCATTTTATTGCTTGGTCTCAAAGTAGTTTTCGGGCAATATTTCCAATTTCTTCTTTGCTTTTGGGTAGTAAAATAATTTTTGGGCAATGTTTCCAAATGAATTTAGGCACTTTTTACTTGGGCGTTATTTTCTAAGGCCATTTTATAGGCTTAGAAATGTAGGTTGAAGTTGCAATAGCTAATTATTAGACTAATACATAAAGTATATATTTTTTTAGTTCTAGCAATTCTTTTTTTTCTATGTTCCCTGCATTCTACTACTTCATACGCTGACTTCGTTTATGTAAACATACTGTTTCGTGTTAAAAATTGGTGTATTTATGTACATTTCTGGTAAATTGTACATTGTTGAGAGCAGGCGCGGGTTGTTGTCGAAATTCTGGCAGGGTCAAAACTCTTTTTGCAAAATTCCGCTTTCAAAATTCTTCTTTTCAAAATGCTCTTTTGTCTAGGACAATAATTGTAGCTAAGCATAGTTTACAGTACATATATGCGCAAAATTTTCTAAACAATTTCTTAGAATGGAAAACAATTATTTTTTGATGCAAAAACCATTTGCATGAAAAAAATGCTGTGAGGTGAATATATGTATATTTTTACTTGCGATATATAGGGCAAGTTTTGGATTCGTGTCATAAAAAAATTTGAGATAACAATCAAACATAACATTACGATGATAGAGAACACGAAAAAAGTGGGTGGCACAATTCTGTCGGTCTGGCTGTCTGCTTGTATCTGGATCTACAGCCTAGTCCAATGATGCGATTTTCTTCAAATTTTGAACTTAAGGATTTTATGCAACTCTCCAGAGGGGAAATTGAACATTTTTTTTAGCTCTAAAAAATAAGGCTTTCAAAGCAAAAGCTTTTTTAAAATATAAACAATACTGCATACCAAAATTTTGAAAAAAATTAGTTTTGGATTTAAAAAAACATACCCAATTTTTTTTTTTGAAAACTCAATATTTAAAAAATGGGTTGATGAACTATTTTGAAATTTCAGTTTTAAATGTATATTAATATATACCCGAAATTGGCATAGCAAACATTTTTTTGAAAAATGCCACATAAATTTATATGTATACAACAATTTAATTTTTAAGAAAACGGCTCCAACGATTTTAAATTTTGTTTGCATATATTCATATTTTTTCAAGTAATCAAATGGCATACTTGTTTTTGAGCTCTAAGTTATTTATCGTTGTAGTTATTATTTAAAAAAAAAAAAACAAAAGCTCAATTTATCAATGGTACTTTTTTTTTCCCCATAGAAAAATAAGAAATAAGAAAGAGCACCTTTTTTTAATTTCTCAAAAATTAAGAAATATTTTTACATTTGGTTTTCAGTATTTGACTTAGAATTAATGAGAGCATTGAATACTAAATAGAAAATTTGTGACAAGGCAAAATTTAAAAAAAAAAATCAACTTAAAACAACAAATTTCGAAAACATTGACTTTATAATTTAATTGCTCAAAAAGTTCTCACTAAAACAACTTGATTTAAATAAATAAGAAAATGGAATATTAGCTTTCGAAAAAATTTACTATTACATTCGTCTGATGCACGGTTCACGACATATTTGATAAAACGTGTTTTCCAAGATGTCGGCTGACGCTTGCGCCATCCCGTTCCGCAACTTAGATTTACATGTGGAGGACACCCCTGAACAATAGGACAACAAGAAAATCAGTTCACTATATATTTCCGGCTTTCTATACAAAAAAATCTGTTTTTTGAATGAGAGCCACGCACTTAAAATTATGTTTCTTCTAAACGAATTGAGATCCCACTCACAAGCTTGGCATATAGTTTCTATATTGTATTAGCTAAATTTTAAGACCTAAACAAAATAAATAAAATGGTCGAAGGTGCATTGTATTATTTTTAGCTCATTTAGATGGTTTTTAGTCATTAGCTTAAAGCAACATCCTTCAGAAAATCAGGTGCATCAGCAAATCTCATATTAACCTACCCCGCGCCCGTACCCAAAGATACGTCCTACTCCACTACTAGAAAAAATATTGGAAGATCAATACAAAATTTTAATTATTGTAGCAATATGAATTTGAAGAACAATTATAACTCCATTTTTAATATATTTATTATTTTATTGATTGAATAACAATTCGTAGAGATTTGTTTTTATTAAATTTTTGAAGTTAATATTTTCCTTCTCAGTTAAAATTTTAAATTGATTTAATTTGTAAATACATATAATTGAATTGCTCGTCTACGTCATATCCTTGTGTTCAGTTTTGAGTTTGCTAGAACTATACACTTGTGACAAAATGTCATTACCTACATACATTATTATGTATACACATACAAAAAGGAACACAATGGCATGAATAACAGCATTTTGTCACAAGTGCAATATAAGCTTATATGTATAATACTATTATGATATTTCTAGAAAAGAGGTATACACAAAATCAAGCATTGTAAAACTTTTTCCTAGTTCTTTTCGGACTTTTAGATCGTTGTCATAGACCAAACCACAAAAAAGTAAAGTCATTTGCTTAGTATTTGTGAGGTAAATACCCTCTGAAGGGTTATGAATAAAATAACTGCTACCTATATATGTGACCGAAAAATTAAAAAATTGGCATAAATGTGTAGCAAACCAATAGAAGCAGGTCAGTATATTTTTGTAATACCTTAAATCCCAAAATTTGACAGTCGACTTATGACCAAAAGCAAATAGGCTTTCCATTTGATGGTTATTTTATTAGTAAAGTGTGTCCAAATTGGCCATAACTTTGAAACCAGGGTATTCGATTATCCTTTTGAAAACTTGACATTTACTACTTTTTGAAAATTAAATCTTGAAATTCTCCCAAAAATTAATTTCAATAAAAACGACACATCATCTACATACATATTTACAGACCATTACAATTCACATGAGCTTCATTCTGTTCACAACGAAGGTTCTTCTCGTATTCCCTTATTGCATGTTGAATTTCGAAATTAAAAGCATTCAATTTCTTTAACTGAAAACCAATTACATCACTGTCAGTTCATAAACTTTAGTTACCACTGAGAAAGCACAAAGTCTATTTCAAAGTGAGGCATTCTTTTTCTCTTTTTCTTTTTCGTATCGCTTCCCTTTGGTTTTCAAGCACTCTAATCGACAGTGGATACAGCCCTCAAATAAAACAAAACCCATCAACCGTCCTTCAAGACCTTCCTTTTGTACAACTTCAACCACACATGCACAAAGTGAAAATTCCAAAACTATTTCACGGTAATGTCAAACCTTCAATTCTCAGCTGTCTCCATGGAAAATGAAGTTCATTTTGCACAGTTTGCATTGCGCGACGAGCAAATTGTCTGACACAGAGAGTCCAAGCAAAAGGCGTCATTGTTGTCGTTGATGTCGTTCGTTTGTTCACTGTTAGTTGTCGTCGTCGTCGTTGTCGTCGTCTGTAGTCGTCGTACAGCTTCTTGACAATCACATTTAATGCACCTACTTCTACGAGCAGTTATATACATTCCTACTGTACCACCGTTCCACATACTCACATTCTCGAATATCGACAAGGACGTTCGTTCATTTTCGCTTCCCAAGCTCTAACTCCTAAAGTGCCTTTCATATGAGCTGCGAATAGCGAACTGCGAATTGCGAATGGTCGTGAGTTTTGACATTTCTTTCACATGAGTGGTCGCCGACAGACGCGAATAGTCATAGAAAATAAACTAGTGAAATGGGGCTGACAAAATTTGAGGTTAAATTCGAGCGAATTTTTCATTCGCAGATTTGTGGAATGCGTCTTAATGTTGTGGATTGCGAATAAGTGTTTTGCAGTTCGCAGCAAATACCTCGGTGGTCGCGTAGAATATAAAAAAATACTAAATTCAACAATTTAAACTAATTTTTGTTCGTGTTTTCTTTTTAAAATTGTAGATAGGATCGTTTATTCACTTTTCTGAAAAGTTAAAACACCTATTTGTTGATATTTGCGCTTGGAATTGCCTAAATAAGTTTATTCGCATTCGCAGTTCGCAGCTCATGTGAAAGGCACTTAACCACCACCCTACTCTTTTCCACTTATTGGAAGGTTTACCTTTTGCATTGAGGGTAAGCAAAAAATTCAATGTTGCCATGAAAATTTATGTAACAATTGCCTGGGGAAATATCAAAAAACCGCACTTGTCACGGAGTAGCAGGTTGCAACACATCACTCCTGCCACTTTCGACTTTAGTATTTATGACCGAGCAACACCATCCTTGCAAGAGTGGTGGAGTAGAATAAGTCGTTGTTTGCCCGTTTATATTGCGTGGATGAATTTCATCAGAAAATATTTATATTTTTCCATTGAAGACTTTGTGAAATCTTTAAACAATATTACTTGTTGGACTGAATTCCCTTTTTTAGTGAGACTTTAGTGAAATTTGATACAATTTTTAATAAAGAATGGAAAACAATTCCCTCATGGATTTGTGATTTCAGCAAAAAGAAACAAGCTCAGCCTAGTTCAATATCAAACGAATTTTGGAAGTTTTTCCAAATTATTCTTTATAGCATAATCAACTTCTAGGCCAGACCTGAATTTCATCAGAATCCGTAAAACCGTTCGAGCGTGATATCACAACATCCAAACAAACACGGTTTCACATTTATAATAGGATAGCTTCCTCAAACTATTCTTCATACAAGATTCCAACAGTTTATGTCTTCTGATTGTGGGCTAGCTATAAAGAGGGTTTTTATAAATCCGGACAACTCTGAGAGCTACTTGCTCTCTTAGTAACTTTATTCTAAAGCTGCAGTACTGTGAAATTCACCTGATGCCTCAAAGTGTCAGAAGAAGTGATGTGTCGCCCCATGGCTAGCTCCATAGTCGCAGTACCCACCAACATCATGTGAAGATACATCGCATCGTAGCGCCATATAATAGCTGTATATCCCTTATATCTATATACACAGGGACTCTTCGTGCAGAAAATATTGCCCGATTCTCTCGATTCCCATTTTCTTATGGTTTAGAAGCAACTCCCAATGTTTTACAAGACTTTTCCACCCATGGACATGCATGGTTACAAAGCGCCATTCAACCAGCCAGAGATATACGAATAAGGCAAAAGGATCCTCTTGTTCAAAAGGGAGTAGTTAGCTTGATAAACTGCTGCAACCGCTGTGCTGTGCTGGCTGTGCTGTGCTGCAGTGAATTGAAGGCAAGTCGACTTGGTGGAACATTGGATACAGCAGCAAGGTGATGGAAGCACACTAGCTTTGACTGACTAGAGATGCTTCTGGATAATGGGACTGTCGCACGTGACAACGCCTAAAATGGATTGTATAGCGAGCTAAAAGGAAGCCAGTAAATAGTTGAAAAATTCATGAAATGCCAGTGCATCACCGCTGTGCTGCCGCGCGCCGGCCGGCCGGTATAAAAGAGAGACTTTGTTACAGTTTCCCTTTAAGGGTTTATTTATTTTTGTGTTTAATCTTGTGACTTCTTTTTATTTTCATTAATCTTGATGGCCAGCTTCTGAAGTCCACCCCTCCCTACTCCCTATATCCTCATTCCTCACTGACACGTATGCAACAAACATGGTATAAGCAATGTAAGTGCTATTCCCTGAGCGTCAGTCTTCGTTGTCGTCTTCGTTGACGTTTGATCAAGGAACATATCTATGCATCTATTTTTCTTCCTTCAAAGGTGCTCTCGTTCTATGTGTGTTTTCAAGTGAAATTCGATTTTATCTTGTTAAAAGTATCTCTATACCACAAGAAGTGTTGTTCGTTAGGTTAACAGCAAGCGGATCAATCTAATTATACGTTTTTTCTTTGAAGCCCAAATGGAACCCCAAAGGATATTTAAAGGTAGTATAGGTATGAAGTAATTGATTTAGTTCTTTTTTTATATTTTAATGGACCGAGAGCCCACATCAGATTTTGGGTGTGAGTAATAGCAAAAAAAAGTGCAGGCATCGAAAGCTTGAGTAAAGGCTATTCAAAAATCAAGGTCTTGCAGTTCTAACCGGGGCTTTAGTGATCAAACGTTGTATCGAGAAAAAATATGAATGCAACTTTAAGGGAAATCGTGATAGTCGAAACTCACCCCTATCTAGATCACGGCCGTAGCCAGGCCTACGCTAGGGTGAGCTCAGCTCACCCAAAAATATGTTAAGCTCACCCAAACAAACTCAGAGATATTTTAAGATTATCAAAGTTTACATTTTGGGCCAAAATACATATTTGTTAGCTTTGAAATAAAATTTAAAATGTATGCAAAAACACCAACCTTCCCGTTTTATACCGCACACCTTGATTTCTTCTTCAGTAAACCGGGGACTCCCCTGTTCATTGCTCTATTTGTGTTCTTGTGTGCTCTTGTTGTCAGTCACTTGATCTGTTATTTTTCAGTCAAAAGTGTTCTGCGATTATGGGAAATTATGGAATACACAAAACAACTATAAATTCAACAATAATCTTTCAGATTTTAAACTCATTGGCCCTGAGTAATAGATCCGAATCTAGCCTAAAATCGACTTTAACAATGATATCCGTAGAAATAAAACACAAATTTCACCACTAAATGCTTAGAAGCACCTCAAGCTAAGTTTAAAATGATCTAATCTAATGATTTAGAAGTGAAATTTGTGTATTATTTCTACGCATGTTTTTGTTAAAGTCGACTTTAACTAGATTTGGATCTATTACTCAGGGCCATTAGTTTCCCCTTGTGTTCATAGCTTAAACTAAAATGGACTTTAAGAATCTGTTAACGTTTTGTAAGAACTGTCAGATACATGTAGAACTGCAAAGCAAAAATAAAAGTAGGTTTCCTAACTTAAGACCTTTTTGAATGGCAATCAGGAAGGCCGATTCGATACGTGCTCGACTTAATTTTCGATTCTGAAATCAAATCCAAAAGCTTATTTTTCTTTTTTTAGGGCTAGAACTGTCATTGTGGTATCAATCGGCCGTTAAATGAAGTTTAAGTTAAATTTTGATGTTAAATCTTTAATTTTATTTTCAAAAAATTTCGCTGATTCCAAAAACTGAGGATGTTGACGTTTGTGAATGCAAAAAAAGCAATATATTGCTATTTGTCAAATAATTCTATTGAGTATTTTCATGAATGCTCTAACGCTCTTTTCAGTACCAGCACCAGGCGATCACTTTATGAAAATTTTTACCTTTTACCTATGCACATACTTGTTATAGGTAGCTTATACATACCCATTGTTTTTGTAAGAAAGTTATTTTTTGTAGACATCATTATGATTTTCCTTAAAAAAATGTGAGCTCACCCAAAAAAACCATCAGCTCACCCATATCGTTGATCTTGGCTACGGCCGTGATCTAGATTAGCTCCTCGGGTTATTATTGCTTGGAATTTTGCAATTTTTGTTCAACAATATTTTTGAGACAGGGATTACCCCTCATCATTTCAAAGAAGCGCTTATTTACCTAATTTACTAAAAAGGAGTATTGACCGAACCGGTGAACTATAGGGGAATATCCTTTTTGAATACATCCCACAAAATATTTGCCAAAGTTTAAAACAATCGTTTGACTGAATGGATAGCGGATGAAAGCCTTCTTAAAGAAAATCAAGCTGGATTTAGAGCGGGATACTTGTCTAAAGACCAAATATTTGTATTAAAAAGCATAGCAGAATTTTTTGTTCAACAAAATGGGAAGCTATATGCATTTTTCGTTGCTTTCAGGGCAGCATTTAACTCTATTGATAGAAATGCATTGTTTAACAAATTATATCCTAGAGGAATATTGCTGAAATTTGGTCGTGTGATGCAAAATTTTTATAAAGATATGATAGCAGCAGTGTGGAATGGCGAAAACGAACTAGATCCGGTGAGAAGCAGGGATGTCCCCTAAGCCCACAACTTTTTTCACTTTTTCTTGATGACTTCACGGACTATTTACAAGGAGGTGTAGTGTATGTGGAAACTTGTTTCAAAAACTTGATGTTTGCGGATGATGTAGTACTTCTGGCCTGTGCACACCAGAATCTTTTCAGCTCATGATGAATAAACTACAAGATTATGGTAGTCTATGAAATCTTGAAGTAAATCTCCAAAAATTTAAAGTCAAAAAAGGTGGTGGATGACGTTGCAGAAGTGAAAAATGGATATTCAATGGTGTGGCGGTTGAGAGATGGTTAACAGCTATAAGTACCTTCGTATTCATCTTACAAAAAAAAGTATGGAAACCCATCTTAAAGAAAAGCTTTCTCAGGCGAGGGTAGCAATCAACACAACGAAGAAAGGATACTTTGGAAATTCGTATGTCTCTCATAGCAACAAATTCCTAGCTTTTGAATCAGTGGTGGAGTCAGTTTTACTATATAGTGCGCAAATCTGGGGGCATAAACAGTACGCTGCAGTTGAGAAATTACTGAGATACTATTTTAAACGAGTCTTTCACTTACCTTCAAACCCCTCAAATTTTGTACTGATGAATGAAACTTGTCTGTCACCCCTCTTCACTAAAACCTTAAAATAATAAAAAGATTTCATTCATAAAGTACTTAATATGGCCGATACACGACTCCCAAAAAAAAAGTAGCTTTGAAGAAAATTAGAAGCAAATCAAGTTGTTATGCAGAATGGCTGGAACTAGCTCAACGTTTCAATTTGGAAGATGATTTTTGTATTGAAAACCCATCTAATTGGAGATCAGCATTGAACAAACTAATAACAAAGGTTGATGAGCATTATTTTGTTATGTATAGAAAAGATCCTGTCGAGTCAATACATAGGGGAATTAACAGCCGATGAGAAGAGAAGCACTTATTCATGACAATGATCAGTTCCTCGCAAGAAGCAGTACCTCCAGAAAAACTTTCTATTTTTAGGTGGCAGCAGCTATAGGAATCGAACCCAGACCTTCAGCATGACAGTCCAACGCAGTAACTATAATGCCACGAGGTATTACAACCAGGCGTGGATACAGGAGCGGGGGGCAATGGGTACTATTACCCACCCCCTTGGGCAAGAACGAACCTAGCATAAAATACAAATACCAACAAAAATCATACTAAAAGGGTGATAGAGTTCTTCTTATGATAAATATTTAAATGTGCGCTTCCATTGAGGAAGTACTTTGACTAGAAAACTCTCGAGAGCGACTCTTGGATATCTGTCGCCCCCTCTGGCGAGGTTATTTCATGACTGTATCTGTGTCCACTTTTGAGTATTACTCTCGAAAACTTCTTCAGAGCTGCTCGATGTCTTTTTACTCTGAAATGGATACGCACATAAGAGTAGGCACATGTGTTTCGAGTCCTGCACATCTGTTTTTGCCATTAGATACGTATTTGATGTATGTAAGTATTCGTGAGGCTTTTGTCACTTTCGTGCATGCGTTTTAGGAACTTCCGTGTTCCAAATTATTAAACTGGCGAAGAGTACGAATCCAACGAAGAAGATTGGAGAGAAACCAGGAAACGACTATACGGCAATCACTGTCGAAGAGAAGTTGGATGGAACTTTTACTCCTAAGGATAGTTGTTTTTGGCCGTTTTTTAAAACGTCAAGTCAACGTCAATTTGATTGTCAAATGATCGTCATTTTTCGACGTGAATATTGCTATTGTATCGAAATGCATGAGTCTGGCTAGCAACTCTGCGAACGATGGTTTGAGCTTATATGACACATTTATATTAAAACATGACGAGATGTTTAACGAAAGTTAGCCACAATATAAGGCTGAACCGAGAAAGTTAAACGGAAAGGTTTAATAAAGAGTGGTTTTTTCTTTGTATTTTTCACTATAATAATTTGTGTTTTATTTCAATGTCGGAAAGTTTGGTTTTGTATCGATGGACGAAGGCATCTGAGCAAACGATACGGTTCATTTTGGTTTTGATTTTATAACACTGGTCAACACAAATTTTGTGCCTGGGTTCTGCATATGGTTTTCTTATTTCTTACATTATTATTATTATTATTAAAAGCCTTTATTATTGCCATTTGGTATTTACATTTTAAGTTATAAAGATAAAATTAATAATAAATTTCTTGCATATTACTTATTAAATAAACAATAGTCTTGGTAAAAGTTTGCTTTTGTAGTCAGGAGCACATTACTTGAAAATTCATGAAAATGTGGTATGTTGGAATCAATATAGGTAGATATTTTAAGATATAAGACTAAGATACACCAAAACGCTAGAGAATGTAGGCTGGTGCGAAACCAAAAAAATACATATGAGCGGGGGTGTCTATGTTCTCGTGTTTAGGCAGGACGGGTAATTTTCTTTAAAAAGTTACTTAAACTAGAAAAAAAAATTTTTAAGAACAATGGCAACACCAAAAAGATCATGGTATATATTTTTTTTAAGTTAGGATCCCATTCTTTAATTTAGTTATTAAATTAAGTAATTTCCATGAATATTTTTTCTTAATTAATTTTCAAAAATTAAAAAAAAAAAATCATTATTTTTTTTCAAAATTTTCTTAATTTTCAATATTCAATGCTTTCACCAATCTTAAGTGAAAGATTAAAAACCAGATAGTTGTATATATTTTAATTTTTGATAAAATTGAAAATAACATAAGCTTCTTTTTTCTTCATTTTTACTTGCGATATAGGTACTATAGGGCAAGTTTTGGATTCGTGCAAAAAAAAAATTTCGAGATAACAATCAAACATGACATTACGATGATAGAGAACACGAAAAAAGTGGGTGGCACAATTCTGTCTGTCTGTCTGTCTGTCTGTCTGTCTGTCTGTCTGTCTGTCTGTCTGTCCGTACCTCAACCTACAGCCTAAACCACTGAAGCGATTTTCTTCAAATTTTGAACTTAAGGTTTTTTTGTAACTCTCCAGAGGGGAAATTGAAATTTTTTTTTTAGCTCAAAAAATAACGGTACTTGCCATATAACCGTTAAAGAAAAGCTTATTTATCTCAAAAACGGCTCCAAAGATTTTGATAAAAAAAAATCAGTGTATTATTGTAGATATGATATACCTTTTAGTAAGAAAAAAAATCACCAAAACCATTTATTAACGGTACCTGTCATGTAACGGTTTTTTTGATTTTTGGTTTTCTCATAAAGCGCTCATCCGATTTCAATAAAATTTTTTGCACAAAAGCTTTGTTAGAATATAAATAATACTGCATACCAAAATTTTTGAAAAAATTAATTTTGGATTTTTAAAAAAAGATTCAAAATTTTTTTTTGAAAATTCTATATTTCAAAAACGGGTTGATCAATTGTTTTGAAATTTCAGTTTTAAATGTATATTAATATATACTCAAAATTGGCATACCAAATTTTGTTTTGAAAAATGTTACAAAAATTTTATATATAAAAAATTAATTTTTAAGAAAACGGCTCCAACGATTTTAATTTTTTTTTTGCATATATTGATATTTTTTTAAGTAATCAAATGGCATACTTTTTTTGAGCTCTAAGTTATATATCAGGCTGTTTATACAATTAAAAGAACGATTTAAATGCCTTTTATACTTTTTCTATAATTTCTTGAATATTTTTTAAAGTTCTTAAGTCCCACACAACTTTGAACATAAGAGCAAGTACGTGCGATCCAGTCGTGCATTTTATTTGTTTAATGTTTGGTTCCAATATTAAACAGTAATTTTTATCAACAAACACACTGATTTTAGAATGTGCTATTCTAAAATTAAACCTATAGAATAATTCCCCATCATTGTTTCATTTTTTTGATCTTGGTAATGACGATTACTCTCGAAGTCCATAAATCGTTTTCCTTTTTCTTCAGAGTATGCTCCCAATGAAGTTTTTAATTTTTTACATAACCGTGCAGAATAATGAATTAGCATCACTTTAACACATTCTTAACAACATTTCAACGTCCTTAAATTTCAAAACAAGAGAATGACGACTACAAAAATCATGAAATAAGCCCAGACACAAAAATAATTTTTTATTTTGTTGAGTTGTGTAATTTTAATTAAGCTAAAATACAGCTATTGCCAAATCAATGCAATTGTTTTGTTTGCACATTATTTTATTTGTTTATTAAAGTCCTTCTCAATATTTTTGTTGCCAACTTGATTTTTTAACTGAAGAATTGTACCACACATGATGTTTTCGAACATGTGACTTTAGCAAATTGCATTATCGAACACATTGCTTATGCAGTAAAACTTCTATTTGCCTTTTTGAACAAAAGACTTTTGCAGTTTGCGTTTGAAATCATTCTGCAAAATGCATGTTTAACGCTGATGACGTTCTCGAAACGGCCATTTACTGGCAAGGTTAGGTTTGGTTTTGGTTGTCCCAGCTAAAAAAAAAGGCAGGAAATTTCACTCGAACTCGGAAGTCATGTATCTGAATAGGAACATACCACTGTGCCATTATGTTTTCCGAGCATAATTGTGGAGTCACGCAGATCCAGAGGTAACTAAAAAACGCTGTAAAACACCATGCTATAGCTACAAACTGCAAAACTTCATTTCACAAAGTTCAAAGTACCCGCTGTTCGAGACACTGGTGATGGCAGTTATGAAGGGTTAATTGCATTCTTCAAATTCCAAGTGTAGAACGGTGAAGTGTAATCAAATTTTTTGCGGATTTCATCAAGATTTTGGAAACTCACGAAAATTGCCCATATCCCCCCCCTGAACGAAATCTTGAATCCGCACCTGGATGAGTCCATGTGAGATCGCCGAATGAAACGCCAATTTGTATGACTAAAGGTTACTAAAACTTTTCTTGCATCAACAATTCTACAAGTCCAATTCTTAATTCTACGTATAAGTTTTCTACTTGACTGATTTATTTCAGTGGCTTAGAATTTTGTACTATAAAAACGTTCTAATAAATGATCATCATCATCGTGTCCTGTAACCCCGGCTGGGGCATAGGGCGTCAACAAAACGTCTCCATCCTTCACGGTCTGCTGCAAGGTACTTAAGCTGTGGCCACGTCTTTCTCTGGGATTCTGCTTCCGCTAAGACAGTTGATTTCCATGTTGTTCTTGGTCTTCCAACCCGCCGTGCACCCTGAGGATTCCATTCAAAGGACTGCTTTGCAATTTCATCGTTTGGTTTTCTCAGTGTGTGACCAATCCAACGCCATTTACGCTTTCTTATGTCGACGTCCAGCCGCTCTTGACTTGTCCTGCGCCACAATTCCTCATTTGATATTATTTGTGGCCAGCGAATCTTTAGGATGTGGCGAAGACAGCGATTCACAAAAGCCTGCAATTTCTTCGAAATGGTAGACGTGACTTTCCAGGTTTCACAAGCATATAACAGCACGGATTTGACATTGGATTCGAAGAATCTCAACTTAGTGCGTAAGGAGATTTGACTGGATTTCCAAATTGGGGACAGAGTACCGAAGGCAGCACGAGCTTTATTTATTCTACTTTTAACGTCCAGATCCGTACCACCGTTTGCAGAAACAATACTGCCAAGGTAGTTAAATTGTTCCACTACTTCAACTGGCGTCTCCTGTAAAATAATACGCTGCTGTGTGGAGCGGCCTGTGAGCATTATTTTTGTCTTTTTGCTGTTAATTCTTAGACCGCTCGACTCTCCCTTCACTTGCAGTGTTTGGCACATCCCGTTCAGCCCACTGATGTTATTTGCCAGTAGACATATGTCATCGGCATAGTCTAAATGACTGAGCCTTTCGAACGGTCTCCATTGAATGCCCTGTCTCTCAGCTGTACCAACACTGGCCGTCAATACGTCGTCCATCGCCAGCAGGAAGAGAATTGGCGATAGAACATCCCCTTGTCTCACACCCTGTTGCACTACGAAGGAGTCGGATAGCTGCCCATTGTGCAAAACAAAACACCTCGCGTTGTTGTAGGACTCTTTAATAATGGCAACAATTTTTGGTGGAATTCCTCTACCAAGCAACGATCTCCATATACATTCTCGGTTAACTCGATCAAAGGCCTTTTCAAAATCCACGAACATGAGGTAAAGCGGTGATTGATATTCCATCGACTGCTCGAGGACGATACGCAGGGTGTTGATATGGTCGACACACGATCGACCACTGCGGAAGCCAGCTTGATGCCTCTTGAGTGTAGACTCGATTCTATCCTTTATTCGCTCGAGTATGATTGTTGCCATTAGTTTTGGGAAAACGGACAAAACGGTGATACCACGCCAATTGTTGCAATTCTTTAAGTCACCTTTCTTTGGCAACTTAACAATCACACCATCCTTCCAGTCCCTGGGATAGCTTTCGTTTTCCCAAATGTTTTGTATCAGCGGATGTAAAATACTAGCCGCTGCTACGGGATCGGCTTTCAGGAATTCAGCTGGTATTCCGTCCAGTCCAGCTGCCTTGTTGTTTTTGAGGAGATTTATTGATGTACGAATTTCCGATTCTGACGGGGGTTCGATGTCAATACCCCTATAGGACCTGCGCATCTCGTTTAGTTGGGGCACTTCAGCACTCTGCTCAACTGAATCCTCATTTAGCAGGGCACAAAAATGGTCCTTCCATCTACGAAGCTGATCCTCAATTGATACCAAAAGTGTGCCATCCACATCCATTACAGGATGATTGGTGTTGCTTTTTTTCCCGATAACATCTTTGGCTATTTGGTACAATTCCCGGATATCTCCTCTTCTGGCAGCGCTTTCCGCATTATCTGCGAGTCCATCCAACTTCACCCTCTTGTCACGTCTCACACAGCGGTAGACCATCTTATGTGCAATGCGGTACTCTCTTCGCAAGTCAGCCTTTCGTTGAACATCAGCTTCGGCATTTATTTGGATTTTCAACGATTTACGAAGTTCGATCTTATCCCAGGTGTCTTGAGATATCCAAGAGTCTCTACGTCTCGTTCGCTTGGGTACAGTTTCGGATCCAGCCTCCATAAAAACACTTTTAATTTCACCCCACATCTCATCAATTGTTGAATTCTGGATTCCATTTAATGACGAGGCTCTGTCGTTAAGGGTGGTGACATAGTTTCGACATATGTTGGGGTCATTTAAAGCATTAGTAATGAATTTTGTGCCCCTTGCTGCATCCTGCGCTGGTTTTTGTACGGCAGCGGTTCGTAGTTTGAGACTCATCAGAACCAAATGGTGGTCGCTTCCCACATCGGCATTTCTTATACTCCGGACATCACACATAGACTTCCTCCATCGCTGCTGAATCATGATATGATCAATTTGGTTTTCGGTTTGACCATCCGGATGCACCCAGGTAATTTTGTTGCACGTCTTATGTTTAAATACAGTCCCACCTATCACAAGACGATTCGCGTTACAAAAGTCGACAAGCAAGTCACCATTTTCATTCCGTGACCCCACGCCATTTCTTCCCATCACGCGTTCCAGTCCGTAATTGTCTGAACCGACTTGGGCATTGAGGTCTCCCATAACGACTATGATGTCGGCTCTCGGAACACTACTGTAAACCGAGTTAAGATGAGTGTAGAACGCGGTTTTGTCTTCCTCGGTCGCTTCATTTGTGGGGGCGTAGCACTGAATAATTGTGACGTTACGAATTTTTGAACGAAACCTTGCTGTCATTAATCTCGCAGAAATGGGCGCCCAGGAGATCAAACTACGCCTCGCTTCTTCGTTCAACATAATTCCGACACCATGCAGTCTTTGGCCACCCTCTCTTTCATCTTCCCCGGAATACAGCATTCTCGTCTGTCCAGTGTCTGACCTGTATTCAGCTCTTCCTCTCCACTTAGTTTCGCTTATGCCCAGGATACTGATCTTTAGGCGAAGCATTTCACGCTCAACCTGCTCGTATCTACCATCGCTGTACAAGGATCGAACGTTCCATGCTCCGATTTTCGTACGTATGCGGTAGCCAAAAGTAACATTTGCGCTTCTTGAAAGACTTCTTCTATTTGTCAACGATTCATTTATTATTATGGCGTCTTGATTGACGCTCGTACATGAAAGATGCCGCACCCCCAAATCCGATGTGCGGTTTACTGCAACCGAAGCTACAGAAGGATTTTCTATAAGAAGATTACCTCTTGGGGACTCATTTCCATTTGTTGTCATAATTCATGTATTTGCATATATCCTTCCACCATGGTGTTTTCCGAGATATGATTAATAACATACATAAGCTCAGATTTGACAGGCACACCCGCCTTTTGTATGGTCAAACACATAACTGCTCGAGGCCGCCCACTATGGGAAAACAGACGCCTTTTGTAGCCGCCCAATATGGGTTACAGACGCTACCTGCTGCTGCCGTTGGCCTTTTACCAAAAAAAGCTCCTCCGCCACCAGACTATCATGCCGTTGACCGCCACCTGCAGTTCATCCGCCTTAAGGGGGCTTTTAACCATCCCGAGGACAAGTTTGTGCCCTGACCAGCATAGCTGGGTTGTCTGCTTATCCCGGCATCCATTCGGTCCCCCTGCACGTTAGCGTTACCCGCCCTCTACCACGCGGAGGTGTGCATAGGGATTTTCCTATCATTGAGCCTAGGGCCATATGGCGTCCTAGCACTCTCAAGTACTTTTAGAGGGCTGATTGAAATATATTTCTAAATTTCAAATGCACCATTGCGTCGCACTACTCTATATTGCCATAAAGAAAATAACAATTTTTTTTAATTTTTGTCGATTTTCTATTTACATGCCACACAAAATGGATACTCTGATGTCAACATTTAAGTTTAGATACACGCAAAATATCCGACTGAAAAAACAAAATGTAAATCTTTCTAAATTCTTTCTAAATTCACTCTAAAAGTGCACATTTGTGTTTGATGATGGTTTTATTTGTATACATATAGCTGGGTCCATATATCGCATCCTGTGCTGCGGTTATATATAAGCAAATCATTGACTTTTTTTTGTGCAAGGATATATAGGTAGGTATCCTCCTGATTTTGGCTATCCACATCCGCCATGGGTATTTAACTTTCGCTGGGTGTGTGTGTGTTGGTGGAATCTATTTGAATTTCAATGCAATTAGATTTGTCATACAAAAAAAACAATCAAAACAAAAAACCTACAAAAATATATCACATATAGCAAATTTGCAACAAAATGCAAAAATGAAAATCCAAAAACTTTTGCTCACTTTTATCACAAACATACATACATACCGACACATTCGACATTTTTGCAATAGCATGAAGTTTTTTCCTCATACCAATATTGGTTTGCTAGCTAAACCGCACAGCAATTGAAAGCCATTTCGTGCTCAACCCTCGTCACACAGAGAGTTTGTCCATTTTTTTTTTTTGCTGTTTGCTGTTTAAACCGAGCACACACATGAATTCAGACAATTTAGTCGAAGCTCTGAGCGTTTGGATGCGGCATGATGCAGTAAAAAGTGTGCAAATATCTGACCGAGACTTTGAATTTGAATTGATGTATCAAGTTTGCGGTTGAAAGATAAAGTATCTTTGTGGTTTCCAGCCGCAACATACAAATTAGTCCTGGGTAAAAATCATTCTGGTGATATTGACAAATCTTATGGCAGGGCAATCGTCACACAAATTATGACATAAAAGTTTATGTTTTGTTAAACGGTGTATAGAGGGTTGAAGAGGGCTGAAGCTGAACCTTACCAGGATTGACCCTTATTCGTAGATATTTGTCAGTTTTGAAAGATTTTAAGAGATTTCATTTTATTCTTAGGTAAGAGCCAACAACAAATTAAATTTTATTTTTGACTAACCAAAGTCTTTAAATGAAAGGCTTAAATAGATAAAATGTGGTTATTTTGGAAAAGGGCACATTCCAAAGCAACGAATTTAACTAAGGAATAAAACTGATTTAATGAAGGAAAAATATTTCAAGCTATACATATACTCAAAATTAACAAATGAAAAGGTTTAGTTTCTATAGCTGGCCATTCATGTTGTGTCTCTTAGTAACTTAAATGCCAAGAATTATTAAAAAATTCTACGAAAAAGATGTAGGGATCTCATTTTCCAATTAAAAAGTTTATCTGAGAATTTTCTCTTATCTCAATTTAACAAAACAATAATTTATCGGAAATAGATTTCCTGAAAACCAAATCTATAAATTCAACTGAACCATTTCTCTTATCCTTTTCCAAGACTGACTATTTTAACAAGGTAAAATATATTCTTCAACAGGAAGCAATCCTTGAAATAAAATCCTCAAATTCGTGTAAAATTACATTAAATTCATTTGAATTTGTGAAATAGAAAACAATATTAATTGATGCTCCTCCCCAGAGATCGAAAACAACAGTTAACCTTTATCTTCAATGGTTTCTCACTGAGAGATATTTAATTTGTCAAATTTCATTTTGGTATCGGTGTGAGATTTATATTTAAAAATTAATTTTTTAGGTCTTTTGGTGAGATTTATCATTTAACTTCCAGAATAACTCTTATCTGTTGACATTTTTTTTCTAAAAAATAAAGGGAAACGATCAACTTAAAACTGTTTCCATGGAAAATTAATCAAAAATGGTATTTTCTATCTAAGAAAAATTAAATATAAAATCTGTGTTGTTTGGAAGATTCAGAACTCAGTAGACTCAAATCGTCATCAACATTTATAAAAGAATAGGTATTACGATAATGACGCCGCAGATACCCTCTATACGTTGCTTTCAGTGCCATTGTGGTCATTGTGTTAATCTCGTTTTTGTCTCACCGTGCCCGTTTACACGGCTATCTGTGTCGTGGTTTTCTTGCTATGGTCTCGGTTTAGTCTTGCCGTGATATTTACTCGTGGTTTTTGGTATTTAGAATGTTTTTTCATCATCTCGCTTTCGTCTCGCTATAGTCTCGCTATACTCTCGCCAAAACTTTTTTTTCCAAAAAGGTCACAATAAGCTAAAAACGTGGTTAAAATTGTAAACGTGGTTTTATATTTCATTTACAAGGCTACCTGTATCGTGGGTTTCTCGCAATAGTCTCGATATATTCTCGCCGCCGTGACATTTACACGTGGTTTTTGTAATTGTTCACGTCTTATCATCGTCTCACTTTTATATTATCAAAGTTCGACTGTTATAGCAATTAGAGTTTCATTTAAGTTACATTTTTCAAGCTGCTGACAACAACGGTGCCCGACTGGCAAAAGAAAACTGTTAACAATGACAATTGACACCTTACTGCCGATTGAACATACATACCCTAAGTGGGTCAACGGAGTTGCGTGAGTGGCACATAGACCCCAAAGAAGGAGTAAAAATCCAGATAAGAACGCGTTGGCCAGCCAACGCACAGTCGTTCAAGAAAACTGTTGCCTAACCTTAAAAGATCTCTTTAAGCTAATTTTTTAAATAAGACCATAACGAGATGAAATTATAACCATAAGCGAAAAAACCTCGTGTACGTGTACCTAAATGCATACGGCGAGAAGATATGAACACCATGGCCACAAATGAAGAAACAACTTCTAAACGGCCATGGCAAGGCGTATGCCATGGGACAACAATACACAAAACTATGTGTAAACGCAGTCGGCAAGACGACATCAAGAAATCGTCACTATCACCATCGTCGTTGTCGTTATTATGTCCGTCATCGTCAGTGACGTTGTATTTTGACTTGCGCGATTTTGAAGTGCGAGATTTTGACGCTCAAAGACCAAAAAGAGTCAATTACGATCAGCACTTCAACTAAACTTTTATTGAAGAGTATTAAACATTGAATGACCAAATAATTCTTTGAAAATCCAAAAGAAGGGCTTTTTAATCAATAAAACAAAATAAAAATCTCCAAATGAGATTTATTTTTTTCTCTCAGCAATAAGTGGGCAGTGGTTAACCGAAACCTAAGAAAATCAAAATAAAAATTTCTCACTGAGAGAAACCGAAAAAAGCTCTTTTTAAGTTAAACGGTTATTAAGTGGCCATTTTTAAATATCTCAGCAACTGAAATTTTAAAGACTTTTCAAAAGGTTGAGTTTTATTTTCGATTTCTGCTCCTCCTAATATCCTCATAAGGATTATAAACTATTAATTATGTTAATGAAAATCTAATTATTTTAGATCCCACGGTAAAACAGATACAAGCACATTATCTGGTTCACACCCAACGCCGCATTTGAGATCACCCAGGTCGCACGCATCACAGCCACAGGTTCACACAGCAATTGATATCAATTAGGACGGCAATAAAAATGGAGGCAAATAATCAAGAGGCTGTTTAGAGAAACACGTCGTCGTCACCATCGTCGTCTTCATCGTAATCTTTTTCTATGTGTCCATGAATTCCTCCCGTTCTACCTGTTTAAACATACATAAGTGCATCTGAAGCAGCAACAACACCTCCGACGCGAAGCATCACAGGTGCGACCAAACACCACCAATAAACTTGTTACTCGCTGCAGTCGCCACATTCGCGGTACCCTGCTTTTGTTTACAAACAAATCACTTTGTTGTGCTGATGTGCAGCCGTGGAAACATTTGTTGCTGCGCGCTGAAAAGCCAACCGAACTGACACTAGCTCTGGCACTGGCACTGCACTACCAGCCCTAGCTGCATCATCATTATATTGTCGTCATGAAAGATGATTATTTGAAGAAAATATACTAGCACCATCTCAACCTACAGGCAAAGTGCATCTGCAGACTGCAGCTCTCTGGGGCGTTTGCCTAACGATTCTGGGATGTTTGCTCTTAATTATCCCCCCATTGTCAGGAGCAAAAGCCACCGCACCGCCACCGCGTCAGAGGAACCAGCACCGACCGGGATCTGGTATTAATAATGTAACAGTGCATAAATTCCAGCAACTAGGCACTATCTCATCGCTGCACCATTAAATCTCGTTCCAAATTGTTGGACGGTGATGGTGGTGATGGTGGTGATGGTGGATAACTTAAGTTTACCTGTCTGCTCGTTTTCTATACGACCGAATCGCTCTTGAATCAAGAACTCTTCCTGCTTTGTTTGGGTATTATTTTGTACAGGGCCCAAGTAGTAGCGATCGTTAATACGGCTCTGGGGCCCAAGGTAAGAAGATTAACTGATACAAAGTCAATCAAATGAAAAGCAATCAAAACATAAAAACTCAGAAATAATTTGTTTAAAAAATAAATAGCCAAGTTATGCTCATTTAGGACTGGGTTCAAGCTTACATCACCATAAATTCTTTTTCCATTATTCAATTTAAATAAAATAAATAAATTTGGTAGGGCAACAGCTCGGGGAGAGCTATGGCCTAGGGACTTACCACTCTCAACCATTCCTGTGTGCGCGTTGTTGGCAGGAATGGAGGGGACCTACAATGTTTTGCCCAGGCTGGGTATCGGATCCAGACCTTCGGCATGGCAGTCCAACGCAATAACCATTATGCCATGAGGTAATACAGCAATTTTCTTTATAGGGTTTCTACTTGTTTACCTATTTTAACCTAATCCGCTCCTGCATTCGCTGTGCATGAATGTTCTTCCAAATTTTCTTTTCTTTTCATTATGACGCAAACGAAGCCAACAAAGGTGGAGGTGGCTGAAGGCTGAGCACCATCAGGGGAGAATTCATAGGTACGACGACTAACAGGATGAAGGAATTGATAGAGGCAGCAGAAGCAGACAACAGACAACTAAACTTCACTATAAGGTTTACCTTTCTTTGGTTGCGTTTACTTCCCCCGATGATAGATGTTGCTCTGTTGGTCTATAGTTTTATCCAGCCACACATATAGCCGAAGGAATTTCCCACTGGGCGAATTCCAGTGTTTACTTTCTCATGGGGGCCGTATCAAGAACAACATTGTGCGACAAGTGGATAAGAAAAGAAGATTCGTGTGTTGTTTTGTGTTGTTCATATACACTTCAGGTGGGTCCCCGATGCCCGTTGATGAAGAAAAAACGAAGAAGGTGGTGTGTATTCCTGGTTTGTTGTATGTTGTACTATTTTCTAGAAATGGGACTGGGAATCATGAACTATACAAGGCATCGGAACACTCTCTTTGCCCTGATGGGACCGACCGGTCCGACTTCGAATGCTGTTTGTTTGTAAGACCAAATGAGTGATGAGAAGCTATCGCTTCCCTTTGATGGATGGTGGTGATGTGTTGTTGATGGCGGTACGATATAGGACAACCGATAAGAAATCAAGTGTTTGTATTTGATTTGGATTGAAAATCTGTGAGTACTCGGGATTTTTTTTTTTATTTAGTGTAGTGTTAGTTACTATGGAAGTGTGAAGGACTTATGGGAGTTAAGTGCGAAAACAAGGATGATTCTCAGTCATATGTGTTTGGATTTGATACAAGGATAGCTTTGGCTATCTAGCTACTTCTAAACCTACAAATTTGAGTTTACGTTAGCGGGACAAAAGCTGTTTGGTTTCTTCGATTCTAGTACCGCTAATGGACAATGGCATGAGAGGTCAGTTCCACTTAAACCACAGGAAACAGCATTGAGTTTTTCAAATTCTAAGCGGATCCTGATCAGAATTTATTGAATTTATCAACGCTGCCAATATTTTTTCACATCCGAAAGAGAAGGATGTGAATCTGAAAATGAATATGAAAAGCTGAGGGTAATTTGATCAGCAAAATAATTTTATAGGTTAGAAGTTTTAATCAAAAGATAATTTGTGAATATATCTTTGGGAAAAAACTGGTTAAAAATGTAGCCCGGAGCACCTCAGCGTTTGTTTCATGAATTTCAGACCTAAGAACGTCCAAAACAAAATGTTTCATTAGGCAAGGAATTAATTTTGTAATAATACTAGTATGTTAGCTGGACTCCACGTCGCAATAACGAGAGTCGAGTAGTCTTAGAATAATCTGCAAAAAGACAAAAATAATGCTCACAGGCCGCTTCACACAGCAGCATATTATTCTACAGGAGACGCCTGCCAGTGGAAGAAGTAAAACAGATTGACTACCTTGGCTGTATTGTTTCTGCAAAAGGCCTACGGATCTGGACGTTAAGAGTAGAACTAATAAGGCTCGTGCTGCCTTCGGTACTCTGTCCCCAATTTGAAAATCCAGTCAAGTCTCCTTACGTACTAAGTTGAATTCTTCGAATCCAATGTCAAATCATTGATGTTATGTAGTTGCTGGAAAATCACGTTACCATTTTGAGGAAATTGCAGGCTCTTGTGAATTGGGTCTTTGCCACATCCTGAAAATACGCTGGCCACAAATTATATGAAATGAGGAGTTGTGGCGCAGAGAGCGTAAATGGCAGAAGATTGGTCTCACACTGAGGAAACCAAACAATGAAATTGTAAAGCGGTCCTTTGAATAGAATCCTCAGAGTGCACGGTGGGTTGGAAGACCAAGAACAACATGGAAACTAACTGTCTTAGCAGAAGCAGAATCCCAGAGACAGACGTGGCCACAGTAAAAATGCCTTCATGCAGACCGTGAAGGATGGAGACGTTTTGTTGAAAGGGGTTACAGGCCACGATGATAATCTTGAGAGACTCATTCCTATCGCACTCATACCAATGCCACTTTAAGGTCATTAACAGCTTCAGGAGCTGGATTTTTGGCCCTTACCTTTTTCTTAAGCTTGTCCCACAAATGCTTGATAGGGTTAAAGCTAGCCAGTCTATCGTGGCAATACCGACTTCGAGCATTATCGTGTATTAGAAAGAATTCTTCGCCAATAAACTCAGCAGATGGAAAATTTTGTGATTCATCAGAATATTGGAGTTGTACCAATCCAAAGTTAAACCCCCTCCATGACCACCACCGGGCAGAAGCTTGCTTTTGCCTTCAATTGAAATGCCTGTCCATGTCCATATCGTAACAGATGCTTCCCTGCAAGCCATGGTTTCGGCAAAACAGCATTGTGCAAATTACTCGGCAGGTCGTCTGTATACTCTGCATCTACAATCACTTCCATGCAGACACTATCTGGCTCAACCGTGAACATCTCGCCTCAATTTGTCAACTTCCCAACGGTAGTGTGCGTGCAAATCGTAGTCTAGCTTGTCGGTGAATTGAAGTCAATTTTGGTCCCATGGTAGGACACTTCGGGGTAAGGCCTGTTTCGTTAAGTTTTCTCCTTACTGTCCATTCAATAACGATGCTTCCCCCTATCTGTCTAAACTGTTCCTGGCCGTGAACACCAATCAAATGACGATTTCGGAGAAAAGTGATTACGACAAATCTGTCATCTCTCTCAGTGGTACATCGTGGACTTGCAGAAACTCTCTACTTTCCCTGAGCCTTCTGTAGGTTTTTGATACACAGGATTGGCTTAGATGGAGCTGACGGGTCATTTCATTGCACGTTGGCTAATTCAATGGAATTTTATGTTTTCAGCCTCAACTTAAACTTTAAGATTCAACTTATAAATTGAGTCCATATTCATTTGAGCATAATCCCTGTATCCATGCCAATTGTTGTTTTTAGAGGGCTAAAGAGGTGATATCGTATTTTTGAATATCGAAATTCGTGTCCCAAGTCTGGCTTTCCAAGTGTATACATAGAACTTCTTCACCAATAAACTCATTGCGCTTATATACAAACCATCTTTCGGAGGGTTTAAGCCTTATTACGTATATTTCAGAAAAAAAAAACATATCTTCTTAATAAACAAACTAAGCCTTTAACAGCACCACATGCGAATGTGAAATGTTTCCCTTATTCTATTTCGTCCTTTGTATGATATTCTGAAATTATAAAACTAATTTTCATCGGGATCTCCTATTAACTACCTTTACTATTTGTCTAACCCTTACACTGATTTAAACAGCTTATTCACGAAGCTTCACGAAATAATTTTCCTTTTGGCAATAAAGCTAAATTAAGACCCTGTTTCAATTCAAATTCTTTGGCTTTTCCTTTTGCTGGAAAATTATAAATTACAAACCTTATCTCAAATCCTAAAAATGCAAATATTTAACGGCGGCGCTCATACGTGTTCTAACTTCATACATATTCAATCTAATTTCCACCCTTTATATCTGGAGTCCTTGCAAATTCTCGCCCAACAAATTCACCATTAAAAATCCTGGTTATAGCCAAATTGCAAAAAAAAAAGGATCCTATAATGTCCTTTTAAATTTAGATAAACGACCATAAAAAGCAGATATTAACTCCCTGTGTATATAAGGCTGAGGCATATGTGAGAGACGCTTATCCTACCAATTTGTAGCTGACACAAATTTTCTTGGCATCACATATCTGAATTTTAGTATTTTTTTTTATCTTTGTGTTCGCTTCTGCTGGCCTAGGACCAAAAACCTATTATATTATTCTTTTAAAGAGTTAGCACCCAACATATGCAATCATCACATCACAGCAGGAAATTCCTTAAATTTTCTTTAAAGAACTGCCAAATAATTAGTTATAGGGAAAGGTAATCCCTTAGAAAAACCTAGGAAGAAATAAATTCAATACCACCAAGCAGATAAATACGGAAATACATAAATCGGCCCAAGGTCAAACCAAACATTCCAAGTTCCGAAGAAAGAAAGAGGAGGACGAGGAGACTCTCTTGAGTGCAATAAAACTATTCAAGCCAAACACTCCACGAGTATCTAGCTAAACGCTGAAAAATACCTCTTTAAAGCCATCGAACGGCCGCAATTCTATTGGAATCCCATCGGAGTCAGGAGCTGGGAGATGATTGCGGAATGATGATAGGCCAGCGCCCAAGGTAAATGAACTTGAAAACGTTTTCTCTCATTTTGCACAGAAGCGCATCACAGGCATATAGGTACACAGCCACCACCACCGGTTGCCCTAGTTCCGGGAGTCGTCGCGCTAAAAGGAATTTCCCCTGCGGGATTCTAATCGAACGTTGTGCAACCTTTTTTATGCGATCATTCTCTCTCTAGTGAGCCAGTGGCGGTGGATGCCGAAGTCGAATTCGAAGCAATGGAGCTGATGTTAGCAGCAAGCCATCCCACCTGCAGTATTCAATGTTCGTCTTGTTCTCCTGGCTCAGCTGAGTTTTCCCGAGGAGATGCCTGATTCCAGGCATCACTTTGGCAGCAGCACCGCGCCGCATTAAATGCACTTAGGTATAGTCACCTATCTACCAGGTGTGCGTCCCCTCTGCCACCAGCCTGGATGGAAGCAGCAGCGAAAGCAGCGAGAATGTGTGAACTCCCATTGTGACCACGGAACACACCATACCGAGGGTTGCAAAGAAGAGTTATTGCATTGTCATGACAGAATTGTGTGCAATAGGCAGAGCGCAGAGGCAAGAAGCAGGCGAAAAGCGACCAAGAATGAAGGTTAGGAAGCTTGCGAGCTGCCGAAGTTGCATGCCTGGTACTGTATGCATCTGGTCACCACCAAACGTTAGTTCTTGGATTTGGATTGATGTAGAATCACAGAGACGAAGCTGGAGTGGATGTGTATGCACTTACAACTGAAGCACATTAGCTGAATAAAGTTCAACTAATTCCAATGGGGATGCCGAAAACAAAACACAACTCCAAAGAGCTCGCATTCCAATCTTGGTTGGGTTATTTTTTGTATTCGTTTTTTTTTTTTTTGCCTGCTTCGCGCGATGGTCACACGTGGACGAACGAGGCGAGGAGCACACGATCGTGGTCGTACTTTTACGTGTTTAGCTTTTTTTTTATTTTGGTTGGAAGTTGCTGTAAGTAGTGATGGCGAAAGATCAGTGGAGCATTTCGCTTTGGGGGACAGGTGCAATGCAATGAAGTTGTGGTTTATTTAATGTAGGTTTGGTTGGTTGGTTGGTTAGTGGAATGTTGCAATAGATTGGAAAGAGAATCTAAAGAGTGGGCATCACTCAGAAAGTGAAGCATTTTAATACAAACATTCTTTATAAGCCAAAAGGCAATGGCCTCGTTGCTTTTGGTTTAACGAAAAAATCGAAAAAGGCTCAAGGGAAGCTTAAGCCTATTAAGTGATTTTGTTCATTTCATCATCATTTGAGTGCAATAGATATATTTTGGAAACGTGTTATCAATATCGATGAGTTTTAGAAGCTGTGAGAGTAGAAAGTTTCGCTGGCTTCATATTATGTTTTAGAATATTTTGTATCGATTCTATTTTTTTTAGTTTCTTTAAGTAGCCAAATTTATATAGAAAACACCCGTTCACCTACATAAAAATGCAAACATGAAAAAGTATTACTGTTGCTAACGTTACGAAAACTCCCCAATATGTCCTCAGCTAAATCCTGTATGAATAATTTTCCCCGCAGATCGTGGGCTTTGGTTGGGGTTAAAATAATGTGACGTGAAAAGTTGATTCAGTCACTAATTGAGACTATCCAGCTTAGGACAGACTCCCAGTCGAACTATTCAAAGCAGTGAGAGATGACTTGGTAAGAAGCACGCACCAACTCTCCTGCAAAATTTTGTCGGATAAAATTATGCCTGATTAATGGAACCTTGGCATAGTGTGCCTCATCCACAAAAAAGGAGATGTTGTGATCTATTCGAACTACAGAGGAATAAGTCTCCTAGGCGCCACGTACAAAATCTTGTCAGCTATACTGTTTGATCGCCTAAAACCGCCTTTCCTCAACTATCTGATCGGCTCCTTTGAGTGTTTTTTGCGACCCGGCATGTCAACAGGTGATCAAATGTTCATAAAAAACAAACATTTCAGATCGATACACACCATCTCTCTGTCGATTTACACAGCCATGTCTTATCTCGGTGACCCTACCAAGCTCGTCCGCTTATGCAGGATGACGATGAAGAAATGAAGAAATGTTGGGAAAGGAGTTGGGCAAGGCGGAACGTTATCATGTAACATATTAAGCATCGTTTTTGAAGCAATTGTATGCAAATCACAAGTGAACACCCATTATTTATTTATCAAAACTCCGTTAAACTATTTGCATTTGCAGATGACATAAACAAACTAAGTGAACTGTGATTGTTGCATTTGCCAGTATTGAATCAGAAGCGGCGAAAATGGGAGTGGCTGTCAATGAAGACAAGACTATCTATGCTATCAACAAGAAAAGAATCTCAACATTATCGAATTGGGCAAATTGTCACGATGGATGGATATAACTTCGAAGTTAGCAAGGACTTTGTCTACTTCGGATCCACTATTACCTCGCAAAATGACATCAGTGCAGAGATCAAACGAGGAAGAATTAATCTCCCCAATCGCTGTTTCTTTGAGCTCAGAAAGCATTTTAGTAGTAAGGCTCACTCTCTCACAAAACTAAGGAGACTTTTACAAGACCTTAATCATCCCTGTCCTGTTGTATGGGACAGAAGCGTGGACCCTGAGAGAATAGGGTGGAAATTTGCTTGGAAGATGCTTTGAGAGGAAGACTCTTCGAGTTATTCTTGGTCCTGTGTGTATCGAAGGAGTCTGGATAAGAAGGTCCAACGACGAGGCTTACGGGCTATACAGTGACGTCAACCTGGTCAAAAAACTGAAAATACAACGACTGATATGGCTGGGACACGTATGGACATCAACGAACCAGCCCGAGGAATCTTCGAATCCGACCTTGATGGTGTACTACGAAGCAGTTTAAGACCTCCCAACAGGTGGCACACATATAAGTGAAAAACCGACCTCAATGAATTGACCTTGTAGGGACTTGTTAGTTGAGACCGTAGTCCATCCTGTGCTGTGAGCACCATCAAAAGTAAAGTATGTAAGTAGGTGCAGCCATTTCTTTCAATAAAGAACGCAACTTTTCAAAGTTCCAAACTTTTATGACATTCCTCTAAAATTTCCACAGACCAAATCACCACAGTCATTACAATTTAATTAATATCTAAGCAGAAGCACCTGCAAATAGAGTTAAACTCTTCCCTATTACCAGCAATAAGCTTCATATCTTTCTATCTACTATCATAGGAAACTGAGAAAAAATTGTGTAAATAAAGCATTCTCTCATTGAAATAACTCTCCACTAAGGAATTGTGGGTAAAAAGTGTTTTGCTTGAAAGAGTAGAATGCGAATATTAAATGAGCACAAAAAAAAACTTAACATGCAACAAAATTCATTACAAAAATATGTATGTTTTCTGAACAGATCTGCATTTAGGCTAGTCTTGTCTTTCTCGTCACAATGTCGGCACTGCCAATAGGGTTATATTAAAAGATTCAAGTATGTACCAACCTACTAGGTACTATTGCCCTCAAGTTTCTTTCTATAGGTAATGTACAACAAAAGCATTTTTCTCTTAGACTGAAACAAGCTGTAGTTCCAGTGTTTTTACTCAAAGTCTCTAATCCCTTCATAACATGCAATCATCATAGTTTGGCCAAAAAGTTACATGACATGCCCTACTCTTGCGCTAAGTTTTATAAAGTCTCTTTTCAGGTGTACAGTAATTATTGCAGATGGATACAGTACCAAATGTTGAAATAACTCTCATAGGCAAAAAGATTAGGTTTGTTTCAATGGTTTGTATGTATATATATGTAGATTAGATACCCTCTTGCAGCTGTGAAACAAAACACTTACTTTACAGCAGAAATGTACTCAGACATTTGCATCAGGAAATAATTCAAAAATATAGACGAATCCAAAATAGGCTTTTTAACAAAACTTGATTTTTTATTTAGTAATAATAATTACGCTAAATTAATAAATATTTAAAATATTGTGCATGAAATTTAGTTCACCATATGTGAAATTTTCCTTAGCAAGTAGTTCCTTGACTCGTCATTAACGCTGCACAAGGGCGGACCCAGACTTTTGCCCAGGGGAGGGTCACGTTCTTCAAAACTCATTGTATTGCAGCCAAAAAATAATGTTTTGTTCATTGAAAATATGGATTAGGTTTAGGAACCGTCATTTTTGACCGCAAAACCTTAGTCCCTAAAAAGTCTATTTTCTATTCTGTCTCGTAACACGAGGCAACTTAAATAGCTTACTGCTTCCTTTAATGGCATCCTCTACACAAAACAGAGGCAACGTCACCAAAATTCCAAATAGTTTTTGCTAAGTTTAAAATAAAAGCAAAGAGGCGGTAGCAATAGCGATCGAAAAATGAATTAGATACCGCAATACGCATTTCAATGTCACCTATGATTTGTTGGTTCTTTATTTGTGAGATATTCTCAAAAAATGTGTGCTATTTAGTATCAGAAAAGCCAGGAGCCTAATAAGATACCACAAACCAAAATCTTGAATAACGAAGTCTCGCATTTTTAATTTTTAATAATTTCGCATTTACATTTCGCAGCAAAAAATCTCACAAATAAACCGAAATCTCGCAAATTGAAATCTCCAATATCAAAATCTCACAGTTCCAGTAACATTCGCTCCGAGTTTCAGACTGAAAAAAAATGAAACTCGAAGACAAATTGCAAAACCTTGAATAAAAAATGTATTTCCTGCAATGTTATTAAGTTTTGCAAGATTTAAATGTGTGAAATTTTGAAAACGTGGTATTTTTTAAGCTTTAAGCTGAGATTTTGTAATTGCAAGATCTTGTAACGCGAGATATTAATTTTCAAGATTTCTTACCCAACCAGAAAGGCCACTAGAACGTGATAAAAGGTCAACTAGTTCCAGCAATCGGTTAGCAAATTGTGTTTCATTGAATTTTAAAGGTTTTTTTTTCAAGGCCACTAAAGGCCATTGAAAAAATTGTTTGTACCTGATTAATGTTATCTTTAAAAAACAATCACAAATGAAAGGTCACTAAATGGTCATAAAATTTCAGCTAGTTTCAGTAATATTGATCAGACATAGATTTTTGTAATACATTTTCAAAGCTTTTTCAAAGCTTTTTTTAATTGATAGTGGTTTTTAGCACCTCATTTATAATGGGTATTCGTAAAAACCCGTATTCCTACCATCCGAAAGGCCACTGAATCATTCATGCCGATTAGTCAATTCGCAATATTCTACTCCCCCGGAGTTGAACAGATTCGCACTGGATTCGCATTCGCGTTTTTTCTCAATTAGTGAACTCTTCGAATGGACTATATTATCGATTCCTGAACTTCCCTACCATTTTCCGAACTATATTATCGCTTTTGTCATTTATTGACATTTCAAACGTGACACGCAATCTCAAGTGGTGTTCAGACAGTCCTCACGCCAAAATGATTCGCCTCATATGAAGCCTGTCTAAACATTATCCTAAAATTGTAAACAATTTATTTCTTAAAAAAGAATGTTAAATACCTTACTTTAACTAAACTATACTTTTAAATTCAGAATTATGCGTCTAAATTAACATTTCTGTGTTATTTATTATGATTTCCTGGCAAATAAAGAAAATCAATAGCAGATTCGCGACAAAATTGGTGTGGTGGTAAAGTGTTTATTTTGTGAAATAAATAAGTGGAAGTTTTAAATAAAGTAAATAAGTTTTATTCACCTCTATTAGTGAATTCGGCGAATGAGCTTATGCCACCATTCAACTCATTTCCGAGATTTTAGCTATTAGTGAATTTGAAATAGAAAATTGAACGACTGTCGGTAACATTATCTGCACCACCGACATTTTGTTCAACAAAGTTTGATATTAGTGAATTCGCAAACCATTCGCTCTCCATACAAACTTTCCCATTTTATATCCGCTCCAATTATGTCGCGAATGTGCTATTGATTTTCTTTATTTGCCAGGAAATCATAATGAATAACACAGAAATGTAAATTTAGACGCATAATTCTGAATTTAAAAGTAAAGTTTAGTTAAAGTAAGGTATTTAACATTCTTTTTTAAGAAATAAATTGTTTACAATTTTAGGATTTTGTTTAGACAGGCTTCATATGAGGCGACTCATTTTGACGTGAGGACTGTCTGAACACCACTTGAGATTGCGTGTCACGTTTGAAATGTCAATATATGACAAACAGCGATAATATAGTTCGGAAAACGGTGGGGAAGCTCAGGAATCGATAATATAGTTCATTCGAAGAGTTCACTAATTGATAAAAAACGCGAATACGAATCTAGTGCGAATCTGGTCAATTCCGGGGGAGTAAAATATTGCGAATTGACTAATCGGCATGATTAACGAACCTGAGAAAATATTACAATATTATCGATTTTTGAACTTCCCTACCATTTAAAATAGGAAAGTTTGTATGGAGAGCGAATGGTTTGCGGTTTCACTAATATTCAAATTGTTGAACAAAATGTCGGTGGTGCAGATCATGTTACCGACAGTCGTTCAATTTTCTATCTCGAATTCACTAATAGCTAAAATCTCGAAAATGAGCTGAATCGTGGCAAAAGCTCATTCGCCGAATTCACTAATAGAGGTGATTATGAGAGGTCCACTAAATCGTACTGTGGTCTGGAAATATTTTGCCTGCCCAGTTACTGAAACTAGCTGCCTTTTTATGACTATTTTGTGACCTTTGAAATGGCACTTATATAGGGTGAAAGATTTCAGAGCCCCTGACCTTTTACATAGGTATTTCAAATACATAACTAAAACTTTTGTCAATAATCGATTTAATTATTGGTTGAAAGTAATTTGTAAAAACGCCAATTTTTACCTAATTTAATGTTCAGCAAGTTTGAAAAACCGTCAAACCATTTTAAAAATCATTTGTACGCTAATTAAAGCTAACATAAATTGAATTGAGGCCGTGAGAGCCATAGTGGCCTAACTGGAATTTTAGCGAAATTGCGTTTATATCGAAAATTGAGTTTGTATGTATTAAACAATATTTCTGCATTTAAATTTTTCGAATTGACAGTTCCTTGCCATAGTTATAGACTTTTTGCACTCAGAGGCCAACCACAAAAAAAATTTAAAGCTTGTGTACAAGAGTGGCCTATTTGATCAGTTATAACGGTATTTTAAAGGTTCATTAATACAAAATCAAACACCTTTTATTTATTGATCATATAATGCGTCTACAAGTGTTTGACATTTTTTAAAACTTCAAGGCTTTGATAGTCTGAATAGTCTTTTCCTTATTTTTGCTCTACTAAAAAAAAATGAAAAATGCAGCTAAATAAATAAATTGGGAGGCGCAACAGCTCGTGGATAGCCAGGGCCTATTGACTTAAAACTCTCAACCATTCATGTGTGCGTGTTGTTAGCAGGAATGGAGGGGACCTACAGTTTTTTGCCGCATCCGAACGGCTAAATGAGAACTACTTTTTCATGACAAGTATACTCTTGATGGATATTTGTCAGTTTTCGCAAGAGGCAGTTCCTCGGAAAAAAATTTCTGTTTTTAGGTGGCACGGCTGGGAATCGAACCCAAACCTTCGGCATGACAGTCCTACGCACTAAACATCATGCCACGAGGTACTACTAAAATGCAGTTAGGCCACTATGGCATTCACGACCACAATTCTTTTATTATTCCTTAAAACAAATTTAGTATAATATATTGAACGAAATGCAGTTTTTGTAACTATATCCTTAAAAGAAAATTATTTTTATTTGACCGGAGGAAGAATTATTTTTGTGAAGTTTTTACTCGTTTTTTTTTTGCATTGTGTCCTTAAATACGCACAAATGATCGCAAACGCATTTTGTACTTTGAGTAGTGAAACCATTTCTTCATACATATATTTTGAATTTATTTATATGTACGAAAAGCCTTAGGGAGAAGGTCATAACTCCTATGTCCTCCCCCCCTGTATCCGCCAATGGCACACATACTGGTATACAAACGGCTTACCCCGACCTTTGCAACTAGCTTGTAAGTGCCAACTATCGGTGCAATCGTTGGTTCCGTAACTACATAAACCTGCAGTCGTCCAATACAGCAGCATTTCTGTCAAATTGTTGTTAAAAACCTTGATTCATATATCACCATAAAGTTTGCTTATAAAATTATGTATGTGCGACATTAAAAACGTTTCCAATTTTCAAAGCGTTTCTCTTCCTGTCTGTTGATTTCCTCAAATACCATTCATCTGCCTGACAGTTTCCCCTAAACATCATACATTCATGTCAATAAAAACTATATGCTCCATTCATTTTCATTTCTAACAGCCCCATCGAGATTTGTGTGTTTTCAAAATGTCGTTTTATCTCATTTTTAGGAAAAGGACACTTCATGTAGTAGGTGTAAGCTCTAGCTTCATTGTGCATACATAAGCATACGTCTGTACATTCAAATACCAGTGCGCTCTATGCTCTATGGAAGAGAATTTAGGTTTTATCGTCCTTTTGAGTGAACATAAGCTTTTGACCATATAATTCTCTTCTCAATACAAAGCAATGCTTTTAGGAAATGACATACAGTATTGAGATTCACAATATATACGATATAGTACATACATATGTCACACGGGAAATTTAGATAATTAAATGTATAGTATCCTATCTACATAAGTCTTTCAAAGTCCTTTTATATTTAAATATGTCGATGCTACAAAAACCTAAAGAGTCTTTTAAAATAAATGACCTCAAGGGTATTTAGAATTAAGACAAACAAAAAAAAATGTCAAAATTTCCACAAAAGTTACAGCTTCCATTTCGAAATGATAGGACATCATAAAGATCTCTGTGGATATTATTTTTCATATAATTCAAATTCAAACTTATAAAAGCATGCACAATGTACATAAGTAAATTCGAGCACTTTAATAAAATTTAATTTTCTCAACACAAACATAGAGCATGGGAGTACTCTACTCAGCTACTCTGTTGGTTCGGGTCCAAAGTCGTTCTTTCAACATGCCGCAATGCCTTGGGCAAGGTTTTTTTCCAATTATATTCATATCTCTTGTGATATGACTTCAACTTCATAAGCCGTCCCCAAACTCAAATTCAAACCCATCACCAAGCCTTTAGGGACTCAATGTTTGCGGATATAGAAGGATCACCATTTAGGAGAAATTCGGAAGTTCTCAATTAATATTTCGTTTTGGAAACAATTTATCATACTTTCAGTGTTGCTGCTTCTTCATACCACACAGGGGCACAATGAATAATTTATTAACTTCCTTGGGGATTGTGTGTATATAAGTGCTCATTGTGCCCTCTTTCTGTAATTAGGAGTTGTTCTTTGTTTTTCGGCAGCAAAGCAATGGCAAAGACTTGGGCCCCCAAACGCCTATAAATCTTATTAAACCCATGTCGATGAATTAGCTTGTCTATTTGCTATTTTCAATAGAGTTTCTGGGTATAGGAACTCTATTGAATTTATCCTCACGAAAAGACTACCGTTATTAAAAAAAGTAAAAAGAATACCTTATCGACCTCTTACACCCTTTCGAAGCCATTTATCTTGCAATTTTCTCCTTTAACATTTCGCTACCATCTCTTGGCGTATAGCTATACCTTGAGGGTAAATAAATTTAAAGCTTTTGATTTTATTACTGTAATCGCTTGTTTACAGGCGAAAGTTTCTCAAGAGGTTCCCAAAACCTACAAATGATAAAATTGAGCGCCAAAGACAAACAGAAAAGCAGCACAGAAAAAACACTTTCTTGAGAGCTTGATATAACTATACCAATACCATCACCTTTTCCTATACCTACTATATGCACTTGCTGGGGGGAGTATAACCATGAACTATGATGTTGATGGAGGGGGCTTGAGAATGCAAGCTCAAATCATCCACACACACCCATTCACCCTTGTTTCTCTAATAGCTACCCTAGATGCAAGCTGCCATCATATACATATACGTATAGCTTAAAGTTAATGCCAAGGAACTATGTTGCATAACCCTTTAAATAGTGCGAGTGGCACCCAACTATAACTACTGTGGATCTTTGTGTGCTTCTGTTTGAAGAGAACATTTTATGGTACGATGCTTATTCACCTGAAACGAGGTTGCAGTATTTCACCTAAAATGGTCCCACGATAAGGAGACGACGACTATGCTCGTTTGCCAAAAAAGTACACACAATATGATACCCTACCCCCTGGAAAAAGTCTTCACATGTAAACGTCCTCCTGATGTGTGGATATTTTAGTGGAAAAGGATTGTTTGGTATAGTTTGGATGTTTTTCTGTACCCAGAAAACAAATACACTATAGTATACGAGTACCTACATTGTTGCTTCAATCTTTTACGGTGAAGAATTTGCAATTTATGTGCATACATTCCTATACACCAATAATGGAAGCTGAGCCTTGATGTTTTTAAACCTTGGAACATTATGATTTATAGACATATACGTTGATGTTCGAGGGAACTGTGTATTTTTTTTTTTTTGTTCTAAAGAGAGAGCTGCACACCCAACTCTTTTGGACTAATCAATCATATTGGCGATGGCTGACGTATTTCTGGGATCTATGAAAATGAGTAATTGGTTTGCATTTTCGAAAACTCGAAAATTTAGACCGATACAGTATTTGTTTGCCAAAAAATAGTTGAAGATACAATAAACTGAAAAATTGGGCATTTGAGATATGGAATAGCTGCAAAGGTATTTTTTTTTTGTGTTTTTAAGTGGGTATACGGAAGTATGGATTGAATATCCAAATTTTAGTTAGAGCGATATTTGCTCTTGAACAAAAACATTCTTTGTAAATATTTGAACTCCCAATTTGATGTAAAATTTCTTCGTTATTTTGTGTAAAGCTATAAGCTTTGGAATTAAAAAACAACAACGATCGATAATTCCAACGATTTTGAAAAGATAGTTTTGGTAATGGGTTGGAGTAGTAATTATGTAGGTATGTGCCAAAACTAGGATTACAAAATTCTGCATTCCAAATTCTGTATTTCAAAATTCTTTTAATCTTAAATTCTGTTTTTAAAAATTTAAAAAAAAAACAAAATTTTGTAGGTACTCAAAAATTCTGGGTTTCAAAATTTTGTATTCTTAAATTCTAGGTTTCAAAGTTCTGTATAGCAAAAAGAATAGCTTAAGGAAAAATAGTAAAAAAGTGCGCATCTTTTTTCATTGTTCCCTATGTATGGTATGGAAATAAAACATCAAATAGAAAATATCCACATGAATTTTGGTCGGTTTATGACAAACCCATCGAGTGAACAGAGACCTTTCCCAGAACTCCAAAAAAGGGCCGGGGCTTGACACAGGCGCCTAAAGTCTTAATAGGAAGCAGTAAAGCCGGAATTTATATTCCATAAGGAAGCACGGATTCAACATTGGAGCGGAACAGTCGTAGCTTGGTCTGTAGACTTATAGAGAGGAGAGGGTCAAAATCTCGCGAATTTAAATCCCGCCAAATAAAATTACTGATTATGTACATAAATCCCGCCAGTCAAAATCCCGCCGATCAAAATCCCGCCACAAGAATCCCACCGCTACTATTTTGCGGGACTTTCAATACTTTTTTTAACATACTACTGGAATAAAATATTTTTTTTTAAACAAATATATTTTTCAATAGAATTTAGTGTTGTTTTGGCACTTTTATTCTATGGAGAAAATTATTTAAGCAGTAGTACTTGAAGAATAATCTTCAATTCTCGAGATATTGAAGAGATTTGATTGCGTTTTCCATTTTTACGGCTTGGGTGTGTCTAAGTGGAGCAAAAGAGTTGCGTGAACAGGACAGAGGACCCAAACAAGGTACGGATCAATGGAGTTGCATGCGTGAGTGGGACAGTGGACCTTAAAGAGGGATTTAAAATCCTGAGAACCCGCCAAGTAGGCCACCTAAGGTTCTGTTGCTCAAGAAAACTGTTGACATTGAAGCGTGCCAGACGCCTGTACATACCCGAAGCGACGGAGGTGCGTGAGCGGGGCAAAAACCCAAAAAAAGAAAATAGAATCCTGAGAACCTGTGAAGTGCGTCACCCGAAGAACTGTTGCTCAAAGAAACTGTTTTGGTGCCTGTAATTTTATTAATTTGTAAGACAAAATTTATTGAAAAGCTTTTTTTTTAAAGTGTAAAATCAACAAATTTTTGTTTTAATACATTTTTCAAAAAAAAAATCTTTACTTTGTCCGAGTTCCAGACCCACCTCAGAATCTCCTCCGTCAGACCCTACTCTATTGGACCCACCACCAAAGAAATCTATGAATGTTATAAAAAAAATAATTCTTTTGTCCTGTTCCAGACTCACCTCTAGAGCCTCCTCCGTCAGGCCTCAGACCCTACTCCATCAGACCCATCACCAAAAAAAAATCTAGGAAAATGGTATTTAAAAAAAACCTGTTCCTTTGTCCCAGTTCCAAACCAACCTCGAGAATCTCCTCCCTCAGACACTTCTCCATCGGACTCACCACCAAGAAAAAAACTGTCTCCATTCCATTCCCACTAACCACATGGAATTCAAAGTAGAATGAGAATTAATAACGCGCTGTCACGTTGTAGGTAAAAATGGCGGGATTTTGATTTTCGCTATTTTGATTTCCGGGATTTTGGCTTGCTGAATTTCGACCCCAACCCTAATAGAGTTATTTCTCCATATTTTTGACAGCCGTCTGAATGCAGCCTTTGATTTCCCAATTCGGCTTACTATATCAAGTTTGGTCCTACCAGCAGTATAGAGAGTAGAGAAAATAATAAAATAAAATTGAAAACTCTCTACCATCTCTACTGGTTGTGGATAGATGAGGAAGTTCCAAGGCTAATTCTGATCGTTTTTGCCGTATCGATCATTGGCCCAAACTGTTTCAGATTCTATCCCGCCCCTTGTTGTCATCTGATGGAGGTCCATGATCTTATGATAGTGTAAGCATTCGTCGTCAACGTATATTCTAGATGTTCCAGGTATGATTGCAAATCCCACTGAATTCCTCCATTTGCAGTCGATGAAGTTGCATGCGTCACATCACTTATCACCAAGAGGAACAGTATTGGTGACCGCTTACAACCCTGTCTAACCCCACTTTGGATTTCAAACTCCTCTGACAACCTTCCTTTTATGCAGACCGTGACATTTGAATTCATCACATGTGGCTTTAATAGAAGCTAGAAGTAATCAATTTGTCCGGGATGTCCCCTCCTTCGCAAAGCAAGCGAGATAAATTATCTATTGGCACTGCTAAAAGCCTTCTCGAAGTCGATAAACAGCAGATGAAGTGGTTACTATTTAAACTTTTTAAAAGCTTTTGCATAGTATAAAATTATCAAGAACAGTTACCATTAATAACAATTTGTCAAAACAAAAATTTCCACCCATATGTTGTCTGTACTGAAATTAATTTATTAAATTTTGCTTAGAAAAATCTGTGGAACTAACAAAAATGTATGGTGGCTCCCGATATTTTGTTTTAACAGTTCAGGCTCTACTCTTAACTAAAAAAGAAAAACACCTGTGTGCATTTATATACATCAACAGCTGTATAGTTGATATAATCATATTTTCCCTCAACTCTTCCAGAGTTAGAAAGTCACAAAAAAAAAAAAGAAATAGGTTTTTTCAAAGGATAAGCCTCAAAGGCTAGTTTTGTTGCGGTTTAATTTACCTTAATAGCTTTATCACGAATGCCCTAGCTTTATCACGAATGCCCTAATGCTCAATCATAACAAACTGATGATAATCCAATCCAATCAATTATCTATCTTTCATTAGAAATTTTCATCTATTTTCCGTTTAGTTAAAAAAAAAGTGTGTACCTAACTCATAATGATTTAATTATGTATCGTATTCTCATGTGAAACAAGTCTAATAAAGTTTTTCTATTTTTTTTTTTTTTTTTTTTTTTTTTTTAAACAAGATCCATTTATGGTCTATGAACCATGGCCATTCTTACAGCCTTTATAAATAGTGCAACTCTCTAGAGCTTAATTTAGCAATTTCCGATAGCAAATAACATTCCAGAAACTCAAACGTCTTCCTCCTCTCCATTCACTTTGTTTGTTGAGATTTTTGTTCACACCTCAGTGCGGTTGTATTTTCATTTCTTCATTCAATGAGTACCTACGCGCTCCGCCGCGCTGGCCGCGCTATAACTATCAAAGAAGAAGTACGTTATAGTTAAAACCTGCGGGCGTATCGTATAACTATAACTAGGTATGTATGTACTTCTTTCAGAGTAAACAACTTAATCGTGTGTAGTTTTAGTTTCTACTCTAATTAACTCAACTCGACTAATTCGATTCGATTGGCAAAACGAAGAATAATTCATCTGTGAAAGTCATTAACTACTGGTAGAGTAGTTAAGGAGTAAACATACCTACATAAATATATCTTCCGTATATATTTTGTATCCCTTTTATGCCTTGGGTAGGATCTGCATCTGAATAGACTTCAAGTCGTATTTTAAGGCTTTTTAGTACTTATTTGTATCAGAAAATAAATATAGCTGCTTGGCCTCGCTTTTGGGAAACATTTGGTCTTGGACAACGGTATGTGCGTGATTTCCTTTAAGCCAATAACCAACACAGTTATTTTTTTTACAGAAAAAAACAAAGGCTTCAGGTTGAATATTTGATCCTTGCGGATGTGCTGCCCAAAGTATTGGATTAATAGCAAATTTCCGGTGGATGATATGACCTCCTATAGGGTAAAGTCTGTTAATGCTCAGAATTAATAGCTCGAGAAGTTTAAAGAATAGAATTGATTGAAATTTGTACCTAACTGGGTCCTTGGTAACGGCACGTGTAAATTCAAATATTTGTACCCCAATACAGGATTGCTGGTGCAGTATAAATTATTTCAAGATAACTGAAAAGTATCCCGCGATGCAAGTTTGTATGTTCCTACTTCTATTGTTTCTTAATTAACACACATTAATCTGTGTATTTCGCTGTTTCGCTATTTCTCTGCACCGACCATATTTGCCACATCAGAAATGGTGCACAAAAATCCACTTCCGCTAGTAGCAAAGTAGTTAATGGAGCATCGCATCCTTTTTGATATTTGCTCAGCTGAGCATCGGGACTTGGATACGTTGAAAACGCTGAAGCATTTCATTACTGCCCTCATTTGAGTTTAAGCTTTGAGGCTGAAAATGTAAAAACTTTTGTAGTTATTCTTTTTTTTCTGTCTAACATCTACCACTACTACTACTAAGCATCGTTGTTTTCTTCTTATTTTGTTTATTTTTTGTTTTCTTTATTTAAGGACAGGGTACCTAGCGTATAGTGGATTTGTCTTTCCTATGCTCCCTTCCTTCCCTTTCCAGAACGTTCCTTTGACCCTGTTTTTGTTATATGAGTTTAAACTTTGTCAAACTTGAAGCTTTTTTTAAGTTTTTTTTTTAGTTTTTTGTACAAGAGGATGCTTTTGTAAGGATTACAGAGTGACGGTTGATGGATATAATATAACTCTCATCCTACCTACTTTAAACATAGAACAACCAACTCTAAATATGGTGTGAGGGTTTCAAAACTTAATATAACTTGGCGAAACAATTTGAGGATATTATATTATTTTTTTTTAATGTTATACTTACGTTACGTACATATATAGTTGTGTAAAGAGAAAAGGGTGCCATTTGGTTCTATTTTGGTTCTCAGCTTGTAAAGCATTTATGTATTTGTTTTGAGAACCAACAAATAAAAAGGGATATAACGTATTAAAGGTTGAAGTTTTTGTGTTTAACATTTTATTAGAAAAGTTCTAGGATATGAAAATGTGAAAAATAACCTTAGATGCTGTGATATTTAAATTGGGTACCGTTCGAAGGTTCAAAAACATACATGCGAGAGGTGAAATAGTAAATTTAAACCTCTTGACTTATTTAGATCTAAGGAATTAACTTCAAAATAGACAACGGTTGACGAGAATAAGAACTTAAGAACTTATTTTATTTCAGAAGATTAAATAAAATCTTTTGGCTTTCACAAGGTAACTTAAACAGAAGATGGCAAATTCGTATGGCAATCGTATAGACTATGTATCTATAGTTTCAGTCAAGAAATGCATTTGAATGAATAAAATGGCTTTAATGTGTGTTTTTCTATATGGCTATGTTAAATAGCATTTTTATCCCCAGACTTATGGATATTTTATATCCATTCACATTCTGCAATAATTCTTTATCAACAAAAAATAAAATAAAATGATTGATAAATAAAACTTGTATAAATTTTCTTTGCTATAAAGCATAACTTCAATCATTTTAAAAAGGAATCCAATAACTTTGACGATGATGCCCGACACTGTATATTCATCCATTTATGTGTGCGGATAGTGAAATCGATTTCCCTTTGCACATTTAAGTGTCAAAACCACTATTCCATTTTTCACAATCTTTTCTATCCTTATAAATATAGTACTCGTATGTAGATGGGAGGGAATATAGAGAGCACTGTATAAACACAACCATAAAAACCTTTCCAAATATTCCCCAAAGGATATGCCATTCAACATGCATGCGGGCATGCAGATGAACATCTGAATGCGCTCTAAATACGCTGCGTATACTCTAATCCTCGTCCATTTACATCCATTCAAGCTTCGAGTTTTCAATTTATTTCATTCGCCCAATTGATAGAATCTATCAATCAATTTCAAGTGTCGATTTATATAAGCTTCTCCTGCTTTTTGCTTAGCAGGATGGAAGCATTCGACCAATATTGCTCTTCATATATATTTCTATCTATCTATTTCTGTATGGTAATACTTTCCTTTTGTGTATTTTTTTTTTAAGTTTTTTTAAACTTTCCGTGTACAAAAGATAAAATATACACTTGGTTATCGCCTTTAGCATAGCTACAATGCACCTGATGAACCCCTGATGAATTGTATCTAAAGGAAAGGAAAAGAAGGTTTCATTTTTCCAGAGTTAACTATGATTGACATTTATAATAATCCCACGCCCAGTTCTTTAGTGTGAGATCTTCCACGTTTAAGTTAAAAAACTGTGACCAAATTTTTTAGTCATGAACGGAATATGTGGACAGTTACCCAGCTCCAAAACTCAAAATACTACTTCCTGTATGAAAAAAAAACTTGCTAAATACTTAAGGTTCGTTAAGTAAGCATTTTCGACCGGCAAAGTCTAGTGGCATTATTTCTTTCATGCAAAAGAATGCAAGAAGAAGAATGCAACCGAGTTACGAATTTGCAATTAGGCTCCTAGTCTGCAAATTGTTTTGTATTTGATGAAAAAAAGTCTAAATTTAGAAGTCCTACTAAAAATAAAATACTGAAAACATTTATTTTGCACCGTAAACTTTACTGTGAAAATGGCTGTCAGCCTTACTTTACAGTGAAGTTAGTCGTGCAAAAATTATTTTTCGATCATGACTGTTATAATAACTTCACACTGAAGAATTACTATTTTTCTATTATTATTTTCAATTGCCGAATATGGCAAGTTATATTCGTAAAGAAATTTGATATCGAAATTTTGATCAAACTTGTTATACCTAACGATTAGCGAAGACGAGAAAAGTGGGTCTCACAATTCTGCCTGTGTGTCTGTTCGTTGAGCTACAACCTAACCGGCTGAATTGATTTTCTTTAAGCTTTTACTACAAAGCGTTCTTTGTACATGTTTGTTTTCATTCATTAAGTTTTTTAGCACCAAGAGTAACGGTAATTTTAAATAATATAGCATATTGAATATACATTTTAAAAATGAACAATTACGTGCAAGGATTTTTATTATTGAATATGTATGTTGGGCCCATAAGCATGATGCTTAAAACCGCTACTAAATTCGCTCATGCATTTCTGAGAGAATGATCACACTGGCCAATTTTCAATATTTTTGGGTTAACTTGGAAACTAGGCCAAATTTGACAATTTTACACTTAAATCTTTTTGTTCAAAATTAGATTTTCAATCGAAATGGATATCTTAGAAAATTTTATAAAAAAATGCAAGCAAGAAAAATTTACCAAAACCAGTATAAAAAAAAATCAAAAAATTAAAGATTTTTAAATTTGTTTCCTTAGTTGCGCATAACTTTTTTCAGAGCAAAGATCGATTCAAGGCATACTTAAACAAAAAAAAAGAAGAGGCTTAAATCTTTAATATGACATGTTCAAAATGTAGTTTTTATTTAAAATTGACAAAGGAATAGGCACTCAAAACTGTACCATTTCTCATCATTTGTTGCAGTTTTTGCCCGAAAGTTCTTTTCTTGTTACTACATGACAAATTAAACTATCATTGTACCAAGTACCAAGTGTTATAATAATCGGTCCAGCCGTTCAGCTTGTTGACCTAGAAGCCGGAAAACAAAAATGTGGGCTTACTTAATTTGTTAAAATTCTCAATAATCATAATGTCATATTTCATCAAAATCTTGAGTTCAAATATTTTTACGGATGTGAACTTTCCCATAGAGTACCGAAAAAGAGGCTTTCGGGCCAAAGCTGCCAAAATTGTTACAAACAGTAAAGTTTAAATGGGTATGTATCGGTCAATTTTGAATAAAAATGACTTTTGTAACATGCCATATAAAAGCCTTGAGCCTATATCTCTATTTTGTTTGAGCATATTTTGGGCCTATTCTTGCTCCAAAATAAGTTATGCGCCACTTGTTCAAACATTTTGAAATCTTAATTTTTTTTTTAATTTCGTTTGCTTTTTTTAGACGTGTGGTTTTCAATCTGGCAATACTTTTTTCGAAGTTGGTCTTTTTGACAGCTGTCACTTGATTTATGCTCAGTTTGGCCATTTCATAATAAATGGACATTGACAAAATAATGGCTCGTTTCGCACGCTGCGATGAAAAATGATGAAAGATGAAGCTGGCCATAATAGAGCCATGATTAATGGTTTTTTCATGCCTGAATTGGAGGATGTTAATGTTGACGACCTTTGAATCCCATAAGACGGCGCTATATGCCATACAGCCAACGAAACAATCAACGACGCGTTATTGCTGACATACGGCCCCAATTGCTGCAAAAAGTAGTCGAAGATTGGGACTCTCGGCTGGAATTTATTCGAGCCAGCCGCAGCTGGCGGCCACTTGCCCGAAATCATTATTATAGCATTATGGCAGACCCTTATCTTTATAATAAAGCTAAATTCTTGCCCATAACATTGAATTATACCCGTTTTATTTCTTCTTGTCAACCATACGTCTAAAAAAAACACCCTTCAGTATTTTTTTCAAAAACAGCTCCACTACTCTTCTTTTAAAATTCAATAAATTACTTTTAGTAATTGTTACCTTTGAGTGGAAACCATTTTTCAAAAAATGGTAATTATTGTGATTTTCGATTTTCTTGCATTTTTAAATATATTTTCAAAACAATATTTTTTGGATTTTTAAAAAAAATTTAAGGTACTTATTCCAGTTTTTTTTTTCTTTTTAAAACTTAATACCAAACGAAGGGTTTTCCTACACTCTTAAGAATATTATAAAAAAAATACAGTAGAGGCCCGATTTAGTGAATCTCGAAATAGTGAACTATCCACAATAGTGAACACACAAACTCTTATATAAAAATGTATTTTGTATCCCGCAAGCATTTAACATAGCTTGAGACCACTGAGGAATTGAAGTCTTGTTTGATGCTAAATTAAATTTAAAATCATTCACATCGACCGAAATGGTTGTTTCGGATCAAATTCATCTTTAGAAAACGGGGGGCTCGAAAAAGTGAACAATCTCGAAAGAGTGAACAGATCTGGTTTTTATTACTTCACTATATCGAGCGTCTACTGTATTTTACTCTTATATTTATTAAAATAATGGTACCTTCCACAGAAATGTTAAAAAATAACGATAAGAAAAATCTTTTTCTTCTCAGAAACGGCTCGTACGATTTTCAAGAAGTTTTTTCTGTACGGTTAAATTAATACGATCTACTACCAAATATTATTAAAATTTACACTTAGCAACTAATAAATTGAAGATGTTATTTTCAGTAACTCAAACACACAAACACGAAATTTTGAATTTTTAAAATATGTTTCAATTCAATTATTGAAAATTCGAAACCTCAAAAACAGGATGACAATTTTGTTCGAAAATTAATTTTTTATTTTCCTTTAAAAATGTTCTAAGAATTTTTCTACAGGGTGTCCGGCAATTCTTTAATAATATTTTAGGGCATAATCGTATAGGGAAAAACTTTTTATCAAGGGGGGCAATTTCTGAAAAATCGACTTCAAGTGCAAACAAAAATATCAAAAATGTGCTATAGTTCTTTTGAAATATAAGACTCCATTTTCTTAGTAGTTTTTTTTAAATCAAGTTGTTTTTATGAATAGTTTTTGATAAATTTAATTTCAAAGCCAGTTGATATTTTCCAAAATTTTGCATAATTGAGTGCTATTTTTGTGTTCAATATTCAATTAAAATTAAAAAAAAAAGATTTAATTATGAACCAATTGTAATTTTTTGCTCATAAACATACCAAAACAAACAACCAATGGGAAAAAATACCTTTAGTTTTTTTATTGTTTCAAAAACTAAGAAATATTTTTGCAATCGGGTTTTTTGTATTTAACCAAGTTTTGAAGGTACTGAATACTAAAAACTAAAAACAAATTCTCAAAAGTTTAAAAAATATCAACTTAGAAAAAATCCACAATTTTTTTCAAAAACTTTGTTTTTGAAATATAATTTCTCAAAAACTATTCACTTAAACAACTTGATTTTGAAAACCCAATAAGAAAATGGAAATTTTTGCTCAAAAAAAAAAGACTAAAGCACATTCCTGTGTGCACTTTCGTTTATTTTTAATATTTTTGTGTGAATTTAAAGTCAATTTTTTAGAAATTGGCCCCTTGAGCTACGGTTTTTTCCTTTGAATTTACCCAACAATCATGCCCTAAAATATTTTTGACGAATTATCTTAGACCGTGTATGGTGTATAATCATTTATTTTATTTTATTTTATTTTATTTTATTTTATTTTATTTTATTTTATTTTATTTTATTTTATTTTATTTTATTTTATTTTATTTTATTTTATTTTATTTTATTTTATTTTATTTTATTTTATTTTATTTTATTATATTTTATTTTATTTTATTTTATTTTATTTTATTTTATTTTATTTTATTTTATATATTCAAGAACTCAGATGGCATTTTTTTCACCACAAACTATTAAAGGAGTTGGGTCTTGTGTGTAAATGGAAAGTCACACACAAGTGCAGTGCATGCTGCGCATTATACATCAATTTATATTGAATAATTTTGAATGAACAACAACAACATGTGTGTGTTACCACCAAGTTTATAGGCTGGAGTTATAGCTATTTCACGAGAGCCACCTCGATCATCAGACTCCTTTAGTGGTGCTTAGTCTGGTTATGTTCATATTAATTGAAAAACTCTTTGCCGTCATATGGGAGCGAACCATGAACCTTGCGATTCAGAGGCCGATGTCCTACACACCGCGCCACTGAAGCCACATGGTTAGCTCTATCCCAATGCAGGTTTCGTTGTTTATCAATTGCAACAGCGACTAGCATTTTTATTAACACACACAAGCTTGTTATTGTTCAGTCGGTTTCTTTCTTTTTTTCTCCATGCACCGATTCGTATTAAAGGAGTTATTTTAGCGAATTTTAATATCGAATAACATGTTTCTAAACTTTTTCATTGGACAATAACTTCCATGTCTACATACAAATTTTAAAATCCTAAGCCTCTTGACCAAAAATCAAGTACGTGCGACACAATCGTGCATTTTTTTTTTAAATTAGGACTTCGAAATTTGGACCGTTATTTTTCTTGAAATGCAACACGAATTGTGAATTCGAAGCCTTACTGCAAATTCATAGCCCTTGTGAGCACATATTGACTGGATTGTAATTGAAATTCAAAGAAGCGTTTGGCGAACATAAAAATTAAAAAAGTTTGTACTTTTTTATGCCAATTTCTTCCAATAATGACCTTATCCTAAATTCTAAACGATCGCTTCCCTCAATTTCAATAACTAACAATCAACAGAGTGCAAATATATCCGTGAAACTTTTATTTGATATTGAGACATCTACAATCAACATTTCTAAAATCGGAATACAGCGATTCTTTGACAACAACAAAAATATATTCTCCAATTTGAGAACTTTGGGTAAACCCAATTCTCCATATGGAGGGTTACCAAAAGTTGTATCTCGAATATGTTCCCATTCAAATGCAATGATATCAAAGTTCTTATACAACCGCACGGATGGCTTAACTGCATTTGCTGGAAGGCAACTTCATCAAAAACCACTGAACCGATATGTTAAAACGAAAAACTGTTCTTCTCTCCTTTGAACCTTTCGTTTTCAGAATATCCTTATCTTTATATATTTTTTTTGTTGGTTAGCTTTGGGCTTTCTTCGCTTCGTCATTCTTGCTTTTTTTACATTTCGAGGTTTACAACAAAAAACTGACAATATGTCTACAAAAATTTCGAAAAGAAACTTCCTTCTCTAAAAAAAAAAATATGCACTGCAGCATAGTGCACTGTGCACATCTCCTTTTTACCAAGGATACAATACAAATTATACGTGGCTAGTACTTTTCAATTTCAAACAAGACCGTCATCTGGCGGCTGATATACGGAACATACATTCAATTGTTATGCTTGGCTAGGAGGGGGAGAGGACTATAGAAGGACATCTCTTTTCCACCCCCATGAACGCAGTGAGTCCTTTTTATTTCATGATATTTACGACTTTTGTATAAAAGTCGAACTTTATACATTAAATCGAAGCGCATTGCTTGTGGGAATAATAATGATACAGCAATGTGTTTCGGTCTTCGTGTGATCCTACCTCCTGAGCTATTGGGAAAAAGTTGTAATGAAATTTCATTTGGGCCAATTTCAGCAAACGGAAAAAAAGAGTGTTCTCGCAGTCGCAGTCGCAGTCAAGCCCGCCTGACAGGGTTTATTACATAATTAATTGGGTGAGGATTCTTTCCTTTCATTTTTTGTTTGTCCTTTCTTTTGTCCTTTTTCATTGTCGTCTCACAGTCGTTGCCGTCGTTTTTTCGTTGTTTCTGTAATGTGAAAAGTTTTAAAATTGTTTTTTAATGGCAGGAGAAGGAGATTACTTAAAACTGAATGCAATTGTTTCTTGAAAGTTGTTTCATGAAATAAATTCGTGTGGAAAAAAGAGATGAACAAAAAAAAAGTTAAAATAAACTCACGATGATGATGATGATGGCGGCGGGCGGTATGGTGGAGTGGGAAGAAGGGAATGCAGGGCCAACCATGGATGGTAAATTAAGAAAACTTTTTTACGGATTGATGTAATGAGATTGTGATAAATTTTGTGAGTGTTTATAAGTTGTTTTATTGTCAAGCTGTTGCTTTTGACGGATCAAACTTGAATGTAATTTTAACTGTTGTAATCATGTCAAAAAGTCTGGAATTGTATTATAAGTATAATAAAGTTAAAGCCTCCAGGAGTTGAATGTCCTTTTCTGTGTATATATCCCTCTGCTACGTGATCAAATATATGAGATGTAATAAATGTTTTTTTTTTTTATAACTTTTTGTGACTTTTATATAAAACAAATGAGTTTTTGTAAAACTTCTGTGGGGGAAATTTTATGTGGCCTATGAAGTGGTTCATTTATTGAGAGTAAGATCTTAGGTGATTTGCTTCAATTATTTGAGAGCGTAAAAGTTGTGAAGACTTAATCATAAAAGTTTTGAGACTGGGCAGCAAAAGAAATAAAAATAATATTATCGTTAATAAAATAACTTTGGCCTTGTGTGAGTGCCTATGACTATATGTGACTGAATTGAGCGGCCTTTTAAAATGGAGGGTAGAAGGAAGCACTGACCACCCTGCCAGGACAGGACATGTTTTTAGAACCTTATTTACTTAAGGTGGCGCTACAGTCCGGGGTGAACCAGGGCCTCAACCGACAAGTTTCTTTCAGCTGGATCGGTTTCTAGCTAGCTGTCTATTCTTCTCCAATTCAAATCAATGCAAACTGGGCCAAAAATCACCCAAAGAACTTACCTTTCCAATCAGCCTTGAGCGTTTTCCTCCACCCTTAATAATATATTGATGCCTCTGCACCATACATCAGGACCGGGATGATAAGTGTCTTATACAGGGACTCTTTAGTTAGCTCATCAATTGCCTTTTTAGCCCAAAAACACAGCGATTGGCAAGAGTAATTCTTTGTTTGATCTCAGCACTGGTATCTTTCGCTGAGTTGATAGGGAGCCGAGTAGAGAAAGTCTCTGACCACCTCAAAACTATAGCTGTCAATAGTGACGTTCTGTCTGAGGCGTTTGTTGTTGGCTGTCCTTTCTTGTTGACAGCATATTTTTGGTCTTACCTTCATGCAGCGTTAAACTCATATTCTTGTCTTCCTCCTTAATACTCACGAAAGCACCACTGACACTACGCTTTGTTCCTCCGAAGATGTTCATATCGTCGACTTAAGCGAGTAATTGGACTGACTTTTGAAAAATTGTGCCTATGATGTTAACTTAAGAGTTTTGTACTATTCTTTCGAGAGCGAGATTCATCCTTTTCTATAGTTCCTTAACCATCGACGAAACGATAAAAACTTTTAGTTAATCTTTAATTTATTTATTATTTTGAGAAGGTGTGTCTTTCAAGTCCAAGCCTTCGATCAAAGATAAAAGGATAATCTTTAATTTATTTATTATTTTGAGAAGGTGTGTCTTTCAAGTCCAAGCCTTCGATCAAAGATAAAAGGATATCCGGCAACTCACCGCTTTTTCTCTACTCACAAAAATGTACTTTGAATGAATCCTCACTCTCAGAGCATTAACAAAACAATTTACCAAACAGCAAAATTATTTAGGACAAAGTTTGTATATCACAGAATGCATTTTGAATATAGCATAACATTTAGTTGCCCTTGCTCTCAAGTCTCATAAAAATGTATCCACTATTACCTAACCATTGAATGCAAAACAAACGGGCAAACACATTTCCAAACTTCTAACTAAAATTAAACATGAAAAACTGTCTCATTCATTCCATATGGACCATTCACTTTTCCCGTGTGACAACAAATTTTACAATTTTATTAAAATACTTAAATTCATCATCTCTGGGACAGCGACATTCAGTCTAATAATTCCGACAATGTGTTTAAACGAGCGAAGTGGGAGTGTGGTGGACTGGACACAAATATCCACAAGGTCACCTAACTTGATGGACTTAAATTCCATGCAAACATTTATTCCGTCGCGTGGGCTCTCATTGCCATTCCCATTTTGGAAAACTAACATTGCACTTGGGCCTCATTTGGGAGCCAGCAGCTCCACTTTAATGTGACACACTCACTTTCATTTCCATATGCCAAGCCCTCACGTTGGTCGAGGGCAAGGCACCAGGCACCAGGCAGAGGTAGAGCAGACTGCATCAGCAGCGCATTCCCGTGGCATACAGGTGGAATGTGACCAAACCACCTCCTTTGAAATTACGTGATTGTGCTGCTAGTGTTGGGCTCTGCTTAGCTGCTGACGCAGAAGTCGAATGAGGATAATGTGTAGTGGGGTAGCTATAAATTTGCATCACTCTCAACACCACATCCCCCTCTATGCTTAAAGTTCAGATAAGTTAGAAACTGACGTTACATGTCACTCGTTGAACACCTCCTTTATAGAAGGTGCACTTAGATAAAAGTGCATATACGAGACATTGCACAAAAATAGTGTTGCCAAGTTGCTTTTATTTTTAAATAAGTTTTCTTATTCGTTTGATAACAGGTGCTTTTCAAAAATTGTCTTCCAGATAGAGAGATAAATTTTAAAGGGATGATAACAACGCAAAGTACTATTGGTACGTTATCTGAAGGGATCTAATTTTTACTGAAACATAAGTTAGTCGAGGAGTCTTCAGCTCAATTAATGACATTTCGTCAAGATGATTGAAAAAAGATAATTGATAACAAGATCGTAAAAATAATAGAAAAAAAATAATGGCGGATACAAAATGGCGATCTAAGTTATTACATAATTTTAAAAGTGTTATATTTTGAAAATTAATCAAAGCTTTTAATCTAAACCAGCAAAGCAATGATGGAAAAGTTTCTCTTTCTGCATATATTGGTAATTCCTTAGAAAAAAATTAAAATATTTAACTACGCTCACCTAAAAGGGATACTTGCCAAATTTTGGTGTTTAATTCAACTTCATTTGCGTAAATTCCTAAGTAGCTTTATACCCAAATCGCTTGCAGGAAACCCACATACTGTATCAATAATTGGGCGCCACTTTTCGGATGTCAGTAGTCAAGTTATGAGCTTAAGATGCTATTGTTGTAGAATAAAAAGAAACTTAATACCCCTGTTCCTAAGTTAGCTCCAAGCAGTTTCAGACCGCCAGATTAAGTGCGGACCAGTACAATTTTTCACTTGTGGAACGGGTTCGCTCGCACTAGATCTAGCAGTCTGAAAATGTTAGAAACTTGGCAAGGAACACAGCTACTAACGCACCCTTAAGTATTGTATTATCAACTTTAGCAAACGCCTTGCTTTTTAAAAAATTTCACCATGGTAACACTTTGCTTTATATTCATGCTTTAAGAACCAACTTTAAGAAGAAGAACTGTAAAATGTGAGCACAGAGTAGCTCCTCGCTTAGATGAAGATGGAGTGCACGGGCAATTAAATTCGAAGACCAATTGCTTAACATCTGTGTAGACGACCATGGTTCTTCCGTTTTATCCGCACTTTTGTCCAAAGTCAGCTCTTAGCTTCAGCTCTAGACCGCCGCAGACTCTCTTCCATCTTCCGCGTACTTCTCTCATGTTTCGATGTTCGAGTTCAAGCATTTATAGTTACTATTTCTGTTATAGTTCGCAGTGGTGGTTCGCGTTCGTCTGTTGGTCGCCATCGCCATTAATGATGACCACTGGCTGCCATGTTGCCTATGGCGGTTTGTGTTTATATTATATCCAAGAATGGATTTATATTTATTTTGCCTCGAATGGTCGTAAAAATCTATCCACGCTCCGATTTTTAATTGCAGCCTCCTCTCTCTGTGTTGTGTTTGAACTGTTTTACCGGCTATGTATGGCTTTTCAGATTGATGTTTTTCTGTTTCGTTATTTTTTTTATTAACTTTTTGTTTGCATCCACCAGTGTTTCTCGTGTAATTCGATATAAAACTATTTGTTTATAACTTTCTTAATAGGCTTGGGTGGATATGTATGAATGTGTGTGTGAACTGTGATGTTTCCCAGAAAACGACTCCTTTCCATCTCTGATGCAGCAAAAATTACTTGATTACTATTATATAGACTCTAGAGCAGTCATAAGTGAGTTGATTTTACAGACTCAGTGGCGCAGCGGATGGACTGCGGTAGACATTTTTTGTTTTTGTTTCATTTGTATCTCTTTTTTTTGTGTTGCTTTTGTTTGGGGCTTGGGCAAGGATAATATAGGGATTTTGGTACTTGATGCTTGGGGTATCGGGTAGGGTATATGAAGGTATTCTATAGACTATAGGTTATGAGGGTTTGTAATTGTAGCTATTCGCAATGCGATAAATATTGGAAAATTGTTGGTGGCAACAATTATTATTGAAAATTGTAGTTGTAATACTTTATTGAAAGGTGTATTCCTAATGAGGGACATTAAATTCCGTTTTTTCGTCTGCTCTTTTATAATATTATAGCAGAGAATTTCAAACGGGAACTTGATATCTTCAAAACAAGAAGAAACTGATTTTTGAAAATAAATGTTTAAAATTGCAAGGATTTCTTGGCCACCATCTTTTCTCTCAGACTTAAAGAATCAGTTTATAAAATATATGGAGTCAAATTTGGGGAAGTCCTGGGAAGGGAAACACATGCGTCAATTTCTTCTTTCTATATGCTTCAGACTTTTCTGCGGCCCGTTACAAGTTATTGCGATGTTTCCCCCATTTTTTGTTTTGTTCGACTTTACTCCTTGGTACAATGTTGTATATAAATCACCTACTCAAATCAAAATTTGTGTATATTTGAATATTAAATTGCTTCGTTTGTACAAACAAGCCAAAAAAACAAGAAATATTAAAACTACATAGTACCTATTATCAGGCATTAAAATCTTAATATAAACATATTTAAGAATTATTGTTTTCAAAATCTACGCAGTACGAGCAGCTAGAATCTACAATATTTTAATTGGAACTTAAAGACAAACATAATCAACTACACATAATTATTATTTATTGGATAGTAAAACAAGATCATAAATAATTTTAATTGTTTTGTTTTACTATACAAAGGAGAATGGGCATTTTTGGGCGTTAGCGGCCATTAATGAAATTAGTGTCAAATGAAAGGTTTGCTACTCAGGAACAACTTTCACTATGGACGTTACATTGCATTTCATTTAGGAAAGAAGATATTTCAATGTTCATATAATGCAATTGCATTGAGCAATATTGCATAGTGATTATATTTTTAGTGGGTGTAATGCTTAATTCTAACTTCATAACGTCTACTGACACTGTATTAGTGTGATTAACGGGGTTTCAGAATATCCCAAGTACGGATTACGGGTTTAAACAGACCCAGTACCTACGTATTTCAACAACTTTGTAATTTTTTTTAAACATACATATTATTTTACTCAGGATTTTTTAATATTGTGAGGATTGTAATATTATAGTTTTATGGTAAATGTTCTTATTAATGATGTTATATGGCAATTTTTATATACAAAATATTCTTGAGACTGCCTAGATTTCTTGTTCCACGTTCTTTTTCTAGCTTTGAATTGGTCAGAAGCCAGAAACTTGGTAAGACTTTATTAAAGTCATAGAATAGAAATGCATTTTTTTCGGTTTTTATAAGTACACCACAAGGCAAAAATTTCTGCACGGTGATTGTAGGACTAGAACACATCCAAAAATAACAAAATCATTCTTGGTCGCTCACGCCCATGTTTCATACAAATTTGCCCATTCTCCTTTCAATTCTATACAAAGATGTTGATTTAATTTGATATTTTAAATTAAAATTTGTTTTATTTGAATTTGTTTTTTTTTTGTAAAGGTTGTAAGCCAAAGAGCAGGGTACCTACTTTTTTTCAATTTTGTAGTGAACTTATTTTTTTGATAGAATATGATCAGGAATTCCACCCGAATGTAAATCCAAGTTGGCGGGACGGATGGGACGCGACCGTTAGCCACTATTACGTTTTATCAAATATCTCGTGAATCTTGCATCGCATGACAAAAACAGTATTTTTTGAAAGGTTATATGGGTGATTCCGTCCCAGCTGTGATTCATTGTGTCCAGTGCTTTTTTTTTGTTATTTAATGTAAAATGTTAATTTATATTTTTGGTTTGAATTGTGTAAATGGCTATTTTCTACAATCCACATTCGACATCATGACCAAATATGCTTAGCTACTTCTTCCACACAGTAGCGTAGCTAGATGGGCGAGGGCCCTGGGGCAGAAAATAAAATGGGGCCCCTTAACAGAAATTGGTTTAGTTTTTGATTAACAAAAAAATGAGAAGTTTTAGAAGTTAGGTAATGTAATGACCTTCAACTGACTCCAGTATCTCGACTATTTCTCAGATATTATAGTGCATTTATCCGTGGCGGTCGTGAAGAACCAGGTAACTCAAACCTTAAAAAAAATAGAAGGTCGGGCTCTATGTTTAATATCATTCACAAAATCTAACTAATGTCAAAACAAGTGCTCATCATGTATTGTGCAATATTTTTGGAAAGTATTAGAAGGGTAAAATTTAGATAAATATTGATAAATATTTATTTTAAAATTTTAAAATAAATAAAAATTCACTTCTGGTATCTCGACTTACTTGGTTCTTCACGACCGCCATGGATATAATAGAAGAAATAAAATTTAAAAAGACGGGTTCAACACACGACCTACACAAAAAATCTCAACTTTTTTGAGAAATTGCCTTTTTTGGGCCACAATATTAATCTGTTCTGGTTTTGTTATTTGTATGTGTTGTGCGTGTATATATGTAGGTGGCTTAAGGAAGCAAAAATAAAGGTCGATTGCAGTTTTAAAGCCGTTATTTTTTATGAAAAATTACTGGATTTTAGATTTTGTTGTTCTTAAAAACCTTAAAGTTACAAAAAAAAATAGGTATTGAATCCCCTCTCCTATGACTTTTCCCCTTTCTATCCCTTTTTTACAAAACATCGATTTTTTTTATTCCTTTTGATTTCAGTGACAAACAAAATTACAACAAACAAATTTCAACATTTCTGGTCATAGGTCAAACTATTTGCCGTTAGTATCAAACAAATAAGAGGTTGGGATAAGTTTTAAAAAGCTGCTTTTTTATGTTTTAACCTCAAAAAATTAATCAAAGGAATGAACTTTTTTATATTGAGCGAAATGTCAGAATTGAGTCCGCAGCTCACTCATTGGATTTTGTAATAGGGGTGAATATTAATGAAATGTTTTCTGTCCGAAAAAAAAATGAAATCATTTCCAAATAATCTGCTAGAAAAATCAATCTTGGGCGTATAACAGAGTACCAGAAGTAAAGTCCAAACGGCATTGTGCGTTTATGATCCCAGGAGTCAGTTTTTCAGGATTTTTTAGTTTTGCATCGCGTGAAAAGATTTGTAAAAACGATATAACGAAATACTCCCATTTCTTCTTGTTGAACTTCTCACCAAATGGCAACAATGCAAAATCCTTACTAGAAGCTGACATTTGAGAACAATATCAAAAATCAAAAACCTGAAAATTAAATTTTTGTTGTCAAAACTGAAAATCCTTTTCGTTTTAATTTGAAATGTGACTGATTTTAAAGATTTTAATTCAGTATGAACCGCGACGGATCGATTTAAAGTGAAATTCAAAATATTAGGATGGAAACTCATAGCAGTTAGGCATCTTCTAGATAAAAGCTTTAACAGCCACTTGGACCGGCCGCGGCAGATAGACTATCCAGGATTTTATCTGTAAAATATTACTGTCCGAGATATTTGAATTCAAAAGTTGAAATTTATCGGGCGAAAAATTTCCGGATAGGCTTTCCACGACTTTATCCACAAGTCTTGAAACTGACCCATAAAATCGAAAATAAACTGAGCCAAGACTGTCTTAAAAATAAGAACTTTTATTTTTTCTTTGAAAAATTGTTTCTGCCAGTCTTTGGGGCCCCCAAACCTTCGGGGCCCTGGGGCGCCGCCCCAGTTTGCCCCTTGGTAGCTACGCCGCTGCTTCCACATACCACATGGCTTTGAAAAGTGTAGTAAAAATGTCAGTATCGTGGCATGTCCGTTCCTTGTTTTCCAATTAAATCTCCTTGTTTCGTATGAAATACTTCATCGAATAGAAATGTTGTTCTTAGAAAAGTTTGAGTGCAATACTTGCTTGATAAAATTATGCAAAAATTAAGTCAAAATACTTATTGCTGAATAAAATAATCATGAATGAATTTTGTCCGAGGATTTACTTTTATTTTTGAATTCAAAAGATTTCTCGCTGAACCGCCATTTTGTTTTAGTTTCAAGACGTTTGTATGGTGGTTTTCTAAAAGAGGCACTATTTATGTACCTATAGATAACAACAATGGTTTCATTTTTTTAACGTTGTTATGAGTGATATGTTTTTATTCGACGAAAGTATGTCACAAATTAATTTGTCAGTTCCGTGGTAGTACTTTTTAAACATTTTATAACATGTTTTTGGTTGATTATCAGAATTTTTGTATTCCATTTAACGACTGTATGTTAAAATTGTCCTGGAAATTATTTTTCTCATTAGCATAGAGAATTAGCTCTTATAAATTGCCTAAATGTCAGGACCGTGTTACCGTGAACTTTAATTAAATTATTTCTTGCAATAATATTTACTTTCTACCAATTTTCTTTATTTAAACGGTAGCAATACCTCTAAGGAACCAAATAAAAACTTCTTCGTGCAATAAAAACCGAAGAAGAATACTACTAAAACGAAAAAGTTATACATATTTAAAGAAAAAAAGGAAAGTAGAAATGTCAAGAGGTCTAAGTATAACAGTTAATCAAAATCTCAACAAAAATATGGTCAAAAAGACAGAAAATAAAATTCAAATACATTATCATCTATTCCACTTTTAGTTCATTTCGCCATATTTTTTGTTCCTTAAAAGTTGTAGCAAAATGCACTTCCTGATTCGATACTCTGACTTAATGAAGCCACAAAAACGAAACAAAAATGGTTTCCAATAAGTTGGCAGAGAAACACCCATATTGTGGTTTTTGGTCATTCCCCTTAGGAAGATTTTTAATGCCCTTTTAAACTAAAACCTCGTTTTTTGGCCGATTTCACGAAAGGCTTTTAATTATTTAAAAAGCCTTTTAGCCTTTAAATGATTTTTTTGGTTTCACCAAATGCTTTTATATTTAAGGCCATGTGCCAATTGCGTTAAAATTCTGGTTAAATTTGATCCCAGTTAAATGTTATCCCTTTTTATAGGGGTGAGTAAAATTTAAGGTTTTTGCTGTGTCAATTGGATTAAATGGGATTTTTTTTCACTTCCCATTAGTTTTGTTGTTGCATTTTTCTCAGTAATGATAGTTCGCAAACATATCAGTTTGCAAAATGAATGAATCATCTGAAAAAGTATTTTCAAAAAATTTTATTGATTCTTTTACATTATCAAGGATTTATCTCAAGTTATTCAAACTTCTTCTTGAGTGCATACTTAAATTTACTGTAAGGACTTTGTCTATGTTTCTTAATCCTTTCATTTAATTTTAGTTTTTTTTTTCATTTTTCATCTTTCCCGATAGGATTCATGACTTCTTGATAGCAAAATAAAATATTTATCTACATTTATCTCCCTCAGGAGTTTTTTTATAAGGGTTTACAACAACACAAACAAATCGGGATTGCTTAAGATACGCAGCCGAACGCGCCAATAGACATGTCAAAAAATAACCACCGACTAAAATTTTAACGAGCTCCTGAGCAGGTTAAATTTTGAAGTCTATATTCACCTCGGTAATGCCAAAATTTAGCCATGGGATCAAATTTAACCAGGATTTTAACGCAATTGGCACACGGCCTAAGAAGATTTTAAATGCCCTTGTAAACTAAAAGCTCGTTTTTGTCTCATTAAATTTTAAAAGTCTTTTTTGTTAAGACATTCCATTCAACAACAGCTGATATTTTGCTGTCAGAATAATTGTCTCTTATCCATAATGCTTTTTTCACTTTTTCTCATAGACTTCGCATGTGCGAGGGAAACAACCTCATTTTTTGAGTCCAGGGATGTGAGCAAAATCAGTCAAATTAAAATATCCCAAAAATATCCCTTTTCTACATTGGTGAAACGGAAAAATTTTAAATGTCTGATAAAATTTAAAAGGAGTTTAGATAAAAGTATTTTAAGTGTTTGTTTATAAAATTGACCATTTGTCTCATTAAAATTTGAAAGTCTTTTTTTTTTCAAGCCATTCCAGTCAACAACAGCTGATATTTTGCTGTCAGAATAATTGTTCCTCATTCATAATGCTTTTTCACTTATTCTCATATACTTCGCATGTGCGAGGGAAACAACCTCTTTTTTTGAATCCAGGGATGTGAACAAACTCAGTCAAATTTAAATATCCCTAAAATATCCCTTTTCTACATTGGTGAAACAGAAAAATTTTAAATGTCTGATAAAATGTAGAAGGAGTTTAGATAAAATTAATTTAAGTGTTTTTTTATGAAATTGACCATAAGTGAAATTTATACATAAGCAGTCATATTTATTAGATTTTCTTAGAACACGCTTGGGCAGTTGTCCAGCTAGTCAATGCCTAAATAGTTTAGGCAACTTGTTATTTATAAACGCATTCCAACAATTGCCCAAATGTGACCTCATTTATTCACTGACATGCCTGTATTTATTCATTTTTGAATGAATTAATGAATTTTAGCACGCTTTGGGGCACGTTCAACAAGCTTTTCATTCATTTCAAAACTAGAAAATTAGAAAACCAGAAATATTTTCCCACCTTATTCATTAAACGTGTCTTCTTTAAAATGAGATTTGGGGAACCAATTTCTGTGGCTAAGTTAGCCAATCGGTGCTAAGTGTTTATAAATAACGTTTTAGAGTTGGACAGGTGTCTAAAGTTAGACATCACTTAGAATGGGTTTATAAATACCACTGAAGATCTTTTAAAGGGATGACTAAGGCTTGTTTCACACATATTCGGTTTCATTTAGTTCGGTCTGTATTCGGTTCATTTTCGGTCGGACCTGATAAATGTGAACCAATGAAAACGGCAAGACTAAAAATCTAATAGAAACCGAATAGCACCGAACGTCCCCTCGACACGAATCGGTTTCATTCGGTTTCGAAACTGCTAGTGTTCGGGTCTAGGGCACACAAACTTATCGTAGCGTTCACACAGTTCTATAAGATTTTTGTTTTATGTTTTTATTTGGAATTGACAACTAGAGCTGACGTTTGTTGACATTTTTGGAATTAAAAATTGATATATGAATAAAAATCTTAAGGAACCGTATATGTGTGAAAATACAAAACTGAATAGAGACTGATCCGAATGAAACCGAATATTAGTAACACAAGCCTAAGGAACAAAAATTAGCAACAAAATTTTGGCATATTTTGCAAAAGCCATTTTCCTCAGATTAGAGATGGTGACCAAAGTTAAAAAGCTGTACGGTCGAAAACTTGGTCAAAGACTCCTTATACCGTCCTCTTTAAACGAGTTTAAAATAAATATTAAACTTTTTGTTTTTATAGTTCAAAAACGCTCATAAATGAGTTGACTGAAATACAATGTCACTATCCTTTTTTTCGGATTAAGTCGAAAAATATCAATCGTAGAGAAAAATTGATTATGACCAAAGTTGTAGGTAATAAAATTTTGAATAACTTTTATCAGGGGCATTTTTAGTCAAAGGTTGAAAATAGGCAAGTTATTAAACAAAAACTCATTTTTCTAAAATCCAAGATGGTGGCCAACGCAATAGGAGGTCGAAAACTTATTTGCAGACTCTTTATGAACCCTCCTAACGAATAAAATAAAAAATACCCCTATCTAATTTTTTGCATCTCAAAGGTACATTCCGACTGAGCTAAAACAGTAGATATCGGAAGAAACAAATCAACTCATTCAAATCCACAACTATGGCACTATGGGTAGGGAAGATTGAATTTTTGTGGTAAATTACTGGTAAATCGATTTGGGGCAGAAATAAAAGCAAATGGTAACGGAATTTATTAAATTGATTTTTAAATTTAAAATTCAAATATATTCCTCGGGTATAATATACATACATATCACTATGATGATCTACTGATTTAATATCAGATCCCCGAAATCTTTTTGTGTAACAAGCTTAAGAACAGGAAATCAAGTGTCGAAACTCTGCTAGAGAACTCACAATCACGGCTTGGTGACACAAATATTTTCTCTAAATATTTCTCATTTTGTTTTGCAGAAATTCACTATGCATATGTACGAACATGATAAATTACAGCATCTCAAAACTCTTAAATTTGCTTACCCCTGTTACCACCAAAATATTTTAGTCTGCATGATTCGTGTTTATTTTTCCTCGAATAGGTTACCAAAAACTTCTCACTTTAAGATTATCCACAAGAATAACATTTATGTTTATTTACCAAATTTTCCTTCCCTGACAAGCCATGCACCATCCAATCTTCAACTCTATAAAGGAAATATCTTCCCCCAGTGTGGGAGGCACATCATATTATCGTCTATAGAACTAGATACCTACTCCAGATAAACACAAAAACATGCACTTCGTCGGCCCACATCTGTTGAAAGGTATAAGAAGATTGTTAGCCCAAGCCCAGCCACTTTACCCCCATGAAAGTATATCATTCTGTACTTCATCTTCCATATGCATATTTTGGTATACCGCACATTTTCTAAATACAAAATTCTCTAGACTTTGGGAAGAACTGTTAAAAGATTTTCATATATAAAAGGCCCATCCACGTCGTATATAGAGAGTTGGGGTTTTGTAAAACTTTATGGTCATCTGTTTAGTGGAGCTTTACACTATCATCATAAAAAAAATATTTACAACAACAACTTCGACGAATGAGGTGAGGAATTCGTTGTGTGTGTTGGCGTTGTTGGTTGTAACTGAAGCTGAAGAGGATTTTGTGGCATCAGCGAGTGTGGTCGTTGTCGCACCACAAATAGACCCGCGTGAAGTAGAACTTTCATTGCACCTGGCAATAAAATTACAAAGTTTTTAAGTATTATTTTTTTTTCTAGGCCAAAATTGTCTGATGAGTGGAGAGTATGGTTATAGTTTAAACATGCGGTGGGAGTAAAGGAGTATTTGGACGTGATGTTTACATTTGAATGGGTGATGGAATGTTGATAGTTCCAAAGGGCCCATTAGGTGCTTATACATTGTCAGTGATGAGATGACGAAAAGATATGCCACCGATGGATTACTTTGTATTTTGATTAATTTTCAATTCATTTGTGTTGAAAGAAAAAGGGAAAATGATTAACTATATTTATGTTGATTAATTATTCTAAAAGACCACACAGGAAAATTCATACACAGGTGTCATCCGTTTTTTTTTTTTTGTTAAATAACCAATGGTATTTATGATTTTCAGGTGGGTGGTGTATATTCTTGGACTTTTTTTCTTGAACTTTCTTAAAACTTTTCATAAATACTGGATATCTTAATTTATCTTTTATAGGGCTGGCCACGATACCAGACAAGTCTCGGTATCGTTTGGTATCGGTATCAGAAACCATACCGAGACTAAACCAGCTTCAAAACACCCAAAACGATACCGAGACCATACCGAACCTTAAGTACCGAAATTTACCAAGACTCTCGGTGGTATCGTTTGGTATCGGGATAAAAAATGGATTTTTGAATATTAGTATTAAGTAATAACTTTTTGTTCTTGGTGTTTCGAAAACGGCTCTAACGATTTGCATGATATTCTCAAAGTTACTTATTTTTAGCTAGAGGAAGGCTAAGGAAGCGATTTTAGTTAAATGCACCCACTGCCTCGCCTATATTTAATTATATCTTGGTTTCTCGGGAAATGCTTATACGATTGAGATGAAATTTTCATAATTTTCGTAAACGGCTTGTAAGCGATTTGGAAGAAATATTAGGAGTTATAGTTCTTATTAAAACTGAAAGCGACCGAGAACGATACCGATACCGATACCAAACTTAGTCATACGAGATCGGACCGACACCGAGACGATACCGACATTTTTCAATTTAAACGATACCGAGACGATACCGATAAAAGTCTCGTTTGGTTTGGTATCGTGGCCAGCCCTAATCTTTTAACACATTCCCTTAGCTTTCCAATTATGGAAAACGTTTTAGAAAAGCAGGTCCTGAAAATGGTTTGCAAACTCAAAAAAGAAAGAAGTTCCATCTTCAAGATTCAAATTCAAGATCGATATTCCTTCCACTTCCACAAAAAAACAAAAAAAAACAAAATGGGACTAAGACGAGTCGTTACTTGAGTTCTCTACACTTTTACACTTGTTTGCATCTTTTGTGCAGCTTATGTGTTACTTACGTTTCTTTTTTTTTTCAATAAAAAACCGGAAAGGTGTTTGTTGAAAATTTTAAATATGTAATACGAAATGTATTAAGATTTATTAATTGCTCACATTCTTCTTGTAATTTTCTCTAAATTTTGGTCATACACTGCCCCTTTTTTTAATTTAACAAGCTCAATGTGCAAATAAAAAGATTTCTATTATTTGTTGGCATTAAAAAGGTGGCACATTCATACTTATAAAGAAATATATGTAAATGTATTAATAAAAGTAATTTTTCACTCTCATTATAAATAGATCGTAGGTGTGAACAATCTTGAACAACATCCCACTTTAAACAGCACCGGTATATTGTATACGTTTTCCATTCACAAAAAACTATTTCTTTTTTATCTTCTAGAAACAAAGATTCAGCAAATGTACCTTATATATGTATCTTAAATCTCATTCGATACAATAAAAAACATAGAACTTATATCCCACCTACCTTAATGACGAAAATGTAGACATACACACACACGCTATGTCGATCATGGAGAGATACGGTGATACACATCGACAGTTTCGTAAATACAAAAAAAAATGTCGAATAAAATTTAAAATAAACTGTCGCTATATATTTATCACAATAATGACGGCTCGTGGTTTTTTATTTCACGATCAAAAAAAAAAACAAGAGAATAGAAACCAATTGAAATCGAAACACATCGTGATCGGTGACGATATCCTCGCCTTTGACAAAATGATTGTGGCGGCGGCAGCAGCAGCATGCCGCCTCCACAGTTTTTCCAAAACGAATCCAAATTAAAATATAATTAATTTATTACACAGTTGGCCGGTGTTAATATGTCCCGCTTTCATTTATTTATCACTGTCGTTGGCCGGGCGCTTATAAGCAAGTCATATCGAACGATATTTTCAACAAAAAAAAATATAATTTTAAAAAAATCTTTGTATACAATAAATACACAAAAACTAAATAATCCCAACGTTTATAAAGAAAGGCTTTTTTATGTGTTTATTTGAAGGCCACATACGATGCGCTTAGATGGACGCATGGGAAAATAATTTTCTATTGCCGTTTGGTTTCTTCTAACTTTTTTTTGTTTTTGATGTGAATAGGTATAAGGAAGTAAGAAGGTTTTGGGTTACGCAGTTTTTTATAGTTGTCGTTTCAAACTTAACTTCCGTGAACGGAAGTCAAATTTGATTGAGAAAACGAAAACTAGTGGCATTTAAAGGATCGCTCCCTAAAACTTTTACATTCGGTGTACAACTGTATACATAAGTACTTACTAAAGGGTTTTCAAAAAGAACCCTTTTGAAATTGAAAAGTAACGTTCTGTAATTTTTGAAATTAAGTTCAATCAATGTCTTTGGGAATATCGTGCAAAATAGGACTTTTTGGATAAGAAAAAAATATATTTCATTCTCCTTTTCTTGATTAATTTAATTTTTTTCAGAACTTAGTGATTTTTGCCTTTGGAATGACGATCTTATGTAAGGTCGTTAAAATCTTCGCCGTAGCTTTGTTTTATGGTACGTACTCTGGGCGGAGGTTCAGTTTTGGATGAATTGGTCGCATAAATCAGGCTGAATTTGTATGTTGGGAACGAACTCCGGGATTTTATCTCGAATGCATTCCGGATGTTTGGCATTCAGCATTATGTCTATTCGAGATTTTGATATTCGGTATTTTGTCCATTACCGGGATTTTTTTCCATCCGGGATTTTGGCATTCGGGATTTTGGGTTTACGGGATTATGGCATTCGACACCACTCCTTAAACTGGCTGGATGGCGTTCGTTTTGCGGACTTTGATGACGTTATTGATTAGTAGTTTACTGGCATATAAACCTGTTATTTACGATAGCACCAAAGGAAGAAATTTAAAGGTGTTAAATCACTTGATATATACTGGTGGTCAACTCACGTCACCTACATATAGTACGAAGAACTTCCTTAAGGTGACCCTGGTTCGACCTGGGCGGTTCTCAACTGATCCTCTTCCACTTGCGTACTCTACATGTTACGCTATCCTATAAAGCTGCGCTGCTGTACCACGGGTTGGGTATTGGATTTAAGGACATTCCAGATGTGATTCAGCTTCCTAAGTAATTGGCTTTTCACTTTTTACTTGCGATATCATATAGGTACTTTAAGGCAAGTTTTGGATTCGTGCAAAAAAAAATTAGATAACAATCAATCAATCATAACATGAGAACAACAAAAAAGGGGAGGCACAGTTCTGTCTGTCTTTCTGTTCGTCTATAGGCTAAACGGTTCGATCGATTTTCTTCAAACTTGGTACATAATGGTTTTGGTGATTATGCCCACAGGTTTTTTTCACCTAGTTTTTAGAACTATAGAAATAACGAAAAATGGCTCCACAGCTTTTCTTAAAAAATTCAATAAATTAATTTAAGTAAAGGCTTCCTTTGGATGAAAAACCATTTTTCAAAAAATGGTTATTAATGGTTACCTCCCAAAGAACCATTTTTTGTTTATTTTCGATTTTATTCAAAACGGTAAAACTGATTTCATAAATTGTTTTTACACAGAAGCTTCTAAAAAATATAAATAGTTTTGAGTACCAAAATTAACAAAAAATAAAATATTTTTTGGAGTTTTATCATTGAATAAGAAATGTTTCAAATTTTTTTTTGAAAATCAAATATTTTGAAAACGACACAATTGATTTTTTTAAACTCGATACTTAAGAAAAAAATTTACATTTATGATAAAATAACGGTAAGTTAAAAACCGCAAGGGAAAATATTTTTTCTCAAAAATGACTCCTACGATTTTGATTAAACTTTTTCTATATTCTAAGATTAGTACGATCTACTACCAAAAATTATAAGATTTTACACTAAGCAACTACAAATATCATTATCAGCTTAACGGATTTAGATCCATTTTAAATATACAAATTTCAGATAAAATTAAATAATATTGCATATCAAAATTTTCGAAAAAAAAGTTTTTGAAATTATAATAAAAGTTTCAAATTTTTGTTTTGAAAATTCGATATCACAAAAACGGGTTGACAGTTATTCTTCTTTTAATTTGTTTTTATCTGCACATAAATATATACTTTAAATTTGCATTTCAAAATTCGTCCTTAAAAATGTTTTAAGAATTTTATATATAAAAAATTATTTTTTTAAAAAACCGCTCTAACGATTTTAAACTTTTTTTTCTATACAATCATATTCAATCAGGAATTAAGATGACATTCTTTTTACATCAGGATTGGGATGATAAGTGTCTTATAAATACGTGGACCGTCTGGTCACTCGTGGCATACACTGTGTGGTATTAAGGGGAGCGATACGATATCAAGCAAACCAAAATCTCGGATGACGAAGTCTCGAATTTTTTAGAAATTACGTATAACGTGAATGTCGCAGGATAGAAATCCTATTTTTCATAAACTCGTTATTACAAAATGTCGATTTTAATAATCTCGCATTTACATCTCGCACCGAAAAATTTCGTTAATTTATACCGAAATCTCGCAATTTAAAATCTCTCAAATCAGAATCTTACAGCAACGTAGCGCTCTGGGTTTCGCAGTGAAAAATAAAAATCCTGTAAATGGTAATAAATGAATAAAAAAAAAGTAAAAAAAAAATATTATTTTCAATATTTAATTTATTAACAATTATTTTAAGCAATTAAAAAATGTTACTAAGAACTTGGTAATTTTTAATTTCTTGAAAAATAAAAACAAAGTTTATATTTTTATTTTTGGTAAAGTAAAAAATTTAAGGAAGCGAAATGTGTTAGCAATACTTTGCGAGCATTCAATTTTTTGACATAATTGTGAAATATTTTGTTAAAATCATTTCCCAAATTTTATTTATGCCAAACACTACGATCAATGCAGTTTACGTATGATAGGTACAATACAACTGGATTACAATTTGTTGTTTACAACTCAATTAATAAAAAAAAGTTGGTATAGGCACTGGATTTACTTATATTGCTGATGGGATTTTGTTATTGTAAGATTATGAAAGGCAGGATTTTGTAATTGCAAGATTAAGTCATGCGAGATTTCGAATGTGAGATTTTAACTTGCGAGATTTCGAACACAAGCCAGTATTTAGTGCCATGCTATTGGAAGCACAAGTTGTCGGTATCCTTATTAATTGATATCCAATTAAAGACAAAAGAAAATGCTATCATTTTACCAATACTGACGGTTATCACAATGCCGAAATCCACACTTATTGAAAGATTCATTAGTTGAAAATTATGCGTAGGTATCACCTGTACCTACCCTGAATCCTCAGGGTGCACGGCGGCGGGTTGGAAGACCAAGAACAACATGGAAATCAACTGTCTTAGCGGAAGCAGAATCCCAGAGAAAGACGTGGCCACAGCTAAAGTACCTTGCAGCAGACCGTGAAGGATGGAGACGTTTTGTTGACGCCCTATGCCCCAGCCGGGGTTACAGGACACGATGATGATGATCACCTCTACAAATACCAAAAATTCAGGACCACTCAATCAATTTAAAACAATCTTTTTCTATAGTTTACCTACCACAAGAACTTGTTGCTATAAGACATCAATTTTCATTATGACGAAATCAAATTAAACTTAAAATAAATTTTAAAATCTAGAAAATCGTTTAACATACAACTTTAAAAATTTTGAGTTCATCGAAAGTCAATCAAGACTAATTGTGTCGGAAATCTTTACGAGTACCTAAAGCTATCAATACTAAATACTTTCAAAACGTGCAAAACAAAATGTTGATGCACAAAATGCATATTACATTTATTTACCAAATTAAATCGATGACAAATCTCACCTACCAAGTCACAAACACTCGACAAGTTTTAAATAAGGATAATTCAAGTCGATTATAGATAGATAAGCAATAAAATATTGAAAGCAACGGTTTAGTGTCAAGTCTTTTCCATTCCAAGCAATCCCATCCCAATCACCATTATCTATGTTCTAGCGTGTCTGCCACAGCCACCGTCGCCGCCGCCCGCCCAAGTGTAATTCAAGTCGTAAGTAGTGTCCAGAGGAATCCTTAGCTGGTCTCTCAATGGGGTGCTCTTCTCCAAAGATGGAAAACTATCTCCTATCCAATAAATATATTTCCTCGCACACACAACTAAACACCTGAATCTTTACTTCACTCTGGCCGGCTGGTTTGGATGTTGGATCGGACTGCTTTGTGCTCTTCGCCTCCCTCCCTCTCAAAATTAAGATGTCACCTGGAACTGGAACTTTAACACAATCCAAGTCCAAGATGCCACCCCAAAGGTCATTTAAATAGAAAAGCAGTTAAGGCAAACTACCTGCGGAGATTCAAATTGGAATTTCTATTCCTATTTGGGAAAAAGCAACAACACTATCCTAGAAGTGTTCATTCCCGCTCTGTCCGCTGGATACCACTCTCAAGAGCGCTGGTCGAAGATAATTATTATTATTGTTGTGCGGCTACAGTTCCATGGGTGGGCAGGTGACAACGCTTAAGCTGGTGAAATTAATGAAAGAACCCACACGATTTCCTTTGAGTGTCAGGTGAGACTCTTGTTTTAGAGAAGCTGGATTCCAAAAATGAGCAACCATCAATGCGTGTTGTTTTGTTTTGGTGGATTCAGGTTTGTTTTTGGTAAATCTTAGAATGATTATGTCATCTCCTCCAGCTTCGACCAGAAACAATATAATGATCGACATCTGTGCAAATGGTATTTGTGTTATTGTGATGGTGACGCGGTGGGAGGAGGAGGTGATGGCGTTTCTAAGCGGACTCCAAAGTGTCTATGGGCGATGATGATGGCGGTGAAAATTATTCGTGGGAGAAAGAAGCCACCACCACCACCGTGTGCGTCCCGTCGTCGCGTCGCCGCCAAAATCATCCAAAAAGACACGTAGTCGCAACATGACTTTCTTCGTTTGTATCTATATATTTTGAAATATGTACCTACAAGCAATAATTTATTTTTTTTTTTAATCTGAGTAACAAATTATATTGCCTTCGTTCTCGAGATATATAATTTTTTTATTTGAATTGTCTGTGAAAAATGAGATCGACAAAAAAAAACTCTGAGTGGTGAATTTGTATGTATGTGGACATCAGACAAGTCTGATGAGTGTGGGGGTGGTGGGAAAACCGCAAGTGTAGTCAACTTGGCTGGGGCGAGATTTATTGAATGGAGATTTATATGAATTTAATTGGTTTGTTGATATTTTTGGCTTTTTTCTGATGTTTTTTGTTCTTTCATCTTTTCAGACAGATGCATCGTGATGAGAAATTTATTGTTAAATATTGTGTTTGTATCTGACAGATACTGATTTTAAAATTTTTGAGAATGATGATATTTTTTTTTGTCGGTGAGAATGTCTCTCTTATTGTGGTGTGTCTCAATCACTTTTTTAATCGCTTAATGCAGTATTTTTAGCGGATGGGATTTTTTGAAGAAAATTTCATATATATTTTATTATTTTTTATAATTAATTATCAACAAGTTTTAAGAGTGTTGTCATTTGATGTTTGATTGATAATTTTATTATCTTGTTTTGATGCTGTAGAATGATTTTATTCATCAAATTTTAACATTTAAAACAAAATTAGAACTCAGTTAAATTTGTATTTAGTTAAAAATTAGTTTTAGGGTTTGTTTCACAATGTTTGAATAAAGTTCTGGGGGGTCATTCCGTATTTCGATTATCGCCAGACGATATCGTTTAGACGATAGTCTTGCTTTCCGTAACTTTGAAAATGACTATCGTCTTGGCGATCTCGTTTTGGCGATGAATTATTTGCTCTACGTAAGTCAATAATCGTCAAAACGCTATCGTCAAAACGATAGAGCTTAGACGATAGCTAAAGAGGTATCGTCTTGTAATTATTTGAGTGTTTTAAAAGTGATAAATGCTTTTTTGTTGATTTTTAACCATTGTTTTTACAATAATATGAAAACAAAACAATTATTGAATAATTACGGCATATACATAGGTACAAATGTACATAATATCAGTTCATGGTTTGAGTTTTCAGAAAAAAACTAATCATTCTTGCCCAATAATCGAATTAACAAAAAGTATCTGCCCAGTGATCAAAATTCGACCATTTATACCAAAATAATCGTTTATCCACACAGGCGCCTATGTCAACAGGGCTCTCATCGCGTAAGACGATGATCGTCTGACGGTGTCTTTTTCACGTTTAGTTAAACGCGATAGTTAAGGAATGCTTACTCTTTTTGGTTTTGAGAAAAAAGAAGTTAAGAAGAAAAAAAGCATATCTTTGCTAGATATATGTACATATGTATTTTATTCATTAATAAATAATTTTGATGCACATCATTAATTTGTTGACAATTTTGCAATTTTTAAATAACCAAAGAATTGGAAATCGTAGAGGATGAGAGAAGAGGCTATGTCAACCGTTAGGAACCCGCACCGTGATTAAAGGAATGGTCTTTTTTGTATTTTCATATTCGTTTTCAACACTTGTGCTTGTAGGCCAAAATCGTATTTTTAAAGGGACATTCTGATGACCAGCTGCTTTCAGGCCTTATTTCTTTAATGTTGCGCAACGTAAAGGATCAATTTATCCACGAACACAAACTTTAACGGACGATATTGCAATTAAATTTTTAAAATAAACTGACATTTCAAATGAAATTACAAGGATTTTTTGTTTTGACAGCAAAATTTAATTTTCAAATTCATTTCATTCATTCAAAAAAATAAACGATAGAAGAGACGATAGTGATTGAGTTACGTGAAGCAAATTATAGACGATATCGTTAAAGATAATCGTTTTGACTATTATCGTTTTAAAAATTACGGAATGACCCCCCTGATTAGATATCCGACACATAAATATTAGCACAGGGTAATAAGTCCACAGAAGAAAAATTTACAATTTTTGTCTTATGATTAAGTAATAAATTCATAAACAGTTTTTTATTTGTGAGCATATTACCCTTCCTCAGAATTAATGTTTCGAATAACTAATCAGAACTTTACTGAGAGAATGTGAAACAGGCCCTTAGAGTTGTATATATATTTATAAATAAATATAAATTGGGTGGGGAAACGGCTCTAGTGACTTGCAACTGTCAACCAAGCCTGTGTGCATGTTTGCAGGAATGTAGGGGACCTACAGATTTTTGAAAAGTCCAAACGGCTAGATGAGAAACACTTATTCATGACATGTCTTGGAGGATTTTCAGTTACAGTACCTCAATTTCAATTCAATTCAATTTTTGTTCTATTGAACATTTCTATTTACAACTAATTGGCTTAAACAATAATTTATAACTATAAGATACATTGATAAAAATTAAGATTTCGTTTGCACATATGTAAGTGGCCATTGATACATTGATTGAATCTAAAATACAAATAAGATCTATAATATATGTAAAAACTTTACATACAAGTCGGCTTGACTTTGTCGTCCTCGTGTTGTTCAGTTCCAGCTGTCCAGTGGCAGTTTATTTATTTAGGGTGGGGGTTTGTTTATTTATTTAGCCACGGTAGTGTGTTGATCCTGGGTCAGAGTAGAAAGGTACTGCTTTATCGTTGGTTGATGGTGAACTAAAATGGGAAGCTGTAACTGATGACTGGTCTCAGGAGGTGCTTATAGATTAGAACTTCTGTCTGTTGGCATAGCCCAGCTTTTTCTTCATCAGCGGGTAGAGGCAGTGGAAAGCAAAATTGGCTTTTTTCAAGGCAGTCCATGAATGTGGGTTGAATCTCAACAGCTCGTAGAAAGTAGTTGCCTAGGTATTTGGGACTGCGTTTGGCGGGTAATCTTGTTCCATCTGAGAGTGCTAGGGTGATGCTTTTTCAGCTTACAGCTGAGCGAACGCGTTTTGGTTTTCTGAAGCAGACAAGCTCCGATTTGGATGAGTTGATCTGGATACCCCATTTGGTGAAAAATTGGATTAGTTTGAGGATGTGTGCCTCGAATTCTCGGACAGCTATCAATGGAGAGAATTATGAGCAATATGTAAGTGAGTCATCAGCGAGGAGAAGGTTCTCACATTCACTTGAAATTGGTTTGTCACCCTTGGGCAACTCCAGCCCTGATGCTCTTCACTTTCAATTTGCAGTTCTCCAGTTGCACGAAAAAGTTCCTGGAAGAAAGAAAAGAAAAGAAAATATAATTTTGAATAGTGCTAAGGAAAAGCCTAGTATGTGGAGATTATGGATAAGGGCTTCAATCCATACACTGTCGTATGCTTTATTCTCGACATCCAATAAGCATCCGACAGTAACTTGTTTGTTGTTTAAAGCTGTGGTGATGTCATGATGAAACTTCAGGAGTGGATGCAGGGTGGATTGTTTTCGCAGAAACCGAACTGCATGTCTGGGATAATGTTTTTTTCACTGCAGAACTTCTTGAGCTTCCTGAGTATCAGCTCTTCCTTACTTAGATTGTTGAGGAGGAATACCGACCTGTAGTTTGTGATCATGTTCCTTTCACCTTTCTTGCGAATAGCAACGATTTTTCCGGTTTTCCACTTCTGGGAAAAGTGACTGTTGTTGATGCAGCTGTTGAATATGATGGCCAACAACACCATCGCCGTTTGTGGAAGCCTTTTTTGAACAAAGCTGGATACCCCATACGGTCCGGCTGATTTCTTTTGTTTGGAATTGCAAATTATCTCAGCTATCTCCTGTGGGGTGCTCAATTTTGGGCTGTCGACTGGATCACTTGCTGGATTGGTGGCGCTCAACATTGCTCTATCCAAATTGGACTTTATTGTTTGCTGGGTGTTTGCCCCAATCATTTTGCCAAGGAAGACTGGATCATCTGATGGACTTGGCATGAAGCTTCTTTCGAAATGGGAAGCGAAGGTTTCAACTTCCTAAATCGTTGTTGATTCTCCATTGTTGGAGATGAACGTCTCAGGCATTGGTGGTTTTTGACCGATTAGTCTGTTGATGTTCTTGAAGGCGTGAGGTCCAGTTTTGATTGACTGCTGTCTCTTCTGGAGCTGGTAGTTGTTGTGGCGTTGGAAAGAACTCCGCATCAAAATGTTGACACACTGAAGTTCACTCCACACTGTTTGGTATTTCCTATTAGTTGTGTTGAGATCTCGCTGTTGGATCCTTCGAAGGCGTTTGCTATAAGTCGTTGTCTGTGGGCATATAGGTTTTGGATTGGAGAAGGTGCTGATATCTATGCGTTTGCAACAGCCAGTTCCAGACAGCCAATGACTGTGTCAAAATTCAATATTGTCCATATTCCTGTTTTCGGGTAAAAGCGTTATGGTGTCTTCAACGTCTCTTTTAAGTCTGCGTTCCTGTAAACATCATGTGAAGTTTTTCACTTCTTCTGTCAATAGGAAGGTGGGTTGATGGAGTTTCATGCAGTGAGACAGTTTGACTTTGCTCACAATTTTGCTTATTACAGTTTAACTATTTCATTTTTCAATAAAGTTTCTCCCTCCATATAAAGCTAAAGTAGCAAAATTTCTGAAGGATTGCTTAAAAGGATACAAAGCTAAGCCAATTTGAAAAAAAGTGTCTCACTATTCGAACTCGTCCCCTACATATTATTATTATTATTATTATTTATTCACATCTACGATTATACATCTACAGATCTTGATATGCTTAAAACTATATTATACAATACATATACAAGGGATTATAAAAGACTTAAGGCTATTTTTAATTCTGATTTGAAAACTTCACGAGGCATAGTTAAATCGAAATTATCATCATATATAAAGTTAAATATTTTACTACAACTTGATATTGGATCACGTGAACCATAGGAGGTACTATGAGGAGGTTCCCATAAAAACGGTCTAGATCTAAGCGACCTCTGAGGCGCATAAAAATTTAAATGAAACAATAAATTCCCACAGTCAATGGTAGAACAAAAAATGTCACGAATGAACATGACGCTGTACATTTTACGTCTAGTTTCTAAAGATTGTAAACCTAACAATAAACATTTCGAGACATATGAATGACGTTCATTACGATCATTACCAAAAAACCGACGAAGAGCGAAGCGCAAAAAATTTTTTTGAACTTTTTCAATTCTATTGATGCTTTTAGAAGTAAAAGGGTTCCATACAATGCAACAATATTCCAACATTGGTCGAACCAGGGAACAATACAAAGCCTTAAGAGTGTACGGATCCTTATACTCCAGGGAATTTCTCTTTAAAAAGCCAAGCGTTGAGCTAGCTCTCGATACTAGCCAGTTTATATGAAGCTCAAAAGACAGTTTACCGTCAAAAATCACACCTAGGTCATTAAACTCATTAACCACAAATAGAGACTTTTTTGAGAAGGTGTATGAAGGGATTATATGAAAAAGAGTTCTATTAAAAAGCATACATGCACACTTATCTATGTTGAGCTGTAGATCATTTAAAGAGCACCATTTTGAAAAATTATCTAAATCATTTTGAAAAAGAAAACAGTCTTGCAGATTGGATACCACGGCATAGAACTTAATATCATCTGCGAACATTAAGCAATGACAAAATCTAAGAATATTAGGTAAGTCATTGACAAGGAGTAAGAAAAGGATAGGGCCCAAATGACTTCCCTCAGGAACACCTGAGCTTACCACTATCACTTTTGAAAAAATTTCACCAATAGACACAAGCTGCTTTCGCCCATATAGGTATGATTTTAACCACTTAAGGATGCAACCAAAAAAACCAAGGGAATTAAGTTTTTTAAGTAAAACAGCAAAGTTGACTCTACTAAATGCCTTTACAAAATCAGTGTAAACTACATGAACCTGTTTATGCTGTTCAAGAGAGTTAATACAAAAGTTAGTGAATTCTACTAAATTAGTGCAAGTTGATCTGCCCTTCAAGAAACCATGCTGGCAATCAGTAATCCTACAGCTAATTTCCTTTGTGAGTCTATCGTTCACAAGTTTATCTAAGATCTTAGGTATAACTGAAAGCTTTGAAATTGGTCTGTAGTTTGAGATATTATCTTTCTTACCATTTTTAAAGACATCATCTGAACAAAAAATGCCAATTCTAAAAATTTTTCTATGAGACGATGATGGTTGTGGTATTATTTATTGATAATAACACGCGGTTCCCTCACATTTTGAGGTTAGAGGATACGGCGATTTTAATAAATTCAATTCAATATTGAAATATTTTCAAAAAAAAAGTTTATCCTTATAAAATTTTCGACCCTACTATATAAGGTAGGTGCGAGTAATAAGGCCTGTCGGCTAATAAGGCCTAAGTTTCGAAAAAGCAACTTTAAATAGTAGTAGACACTAACGGCCAGCCTACTATGTAGCTAACGCTCATAAATTACTCATCAGACTTGTTGCTACGTGTCTGCTCGTTCATAGACATCAGTGTTGTGTTATTTATTGTGAGAGGTGATTGTGCAGTTTAAATAATCATATTTAATCGTAAGTATTTTTTGTAAAATTACACTTATGCTTTTAAATTTGCACTTTAGTTTTACATTATTTCCTGTTTTGTTTACTTTTTATGTTTAAAAATGTATAACAGTTTAAATAATGTTTTTTTTTAAATTTTTCTTTACAAATGGTGTAGGGGGTTATTAAGGCCTACCAAATTAAATGGTAGGCCTTGTTACCCTCCCTTTTTTTGTATCAAAATTTGTCTGTTTTAAAATTTGTTTGAGTGTTTTTCAAAATTTAGGATATATTGAAAAGTAATTAGAAATTTTTTTATTTGATTTATTGTCTTTTTAGTAACATAAACTACAATGTCTCCCAAACGAGCTATGTGGTGTGAAAATGACTTGGTGTCGGCTGTCCGAGCAGTGCAAAGAGGGATGCTTAGCACCTATAGAGCTGCTGAGAGGTATAAAGTTCCCAGAAGAAACATCAGAAATCATCTTCATACTGGCAGTTTGAAAAAAGCTCTAGGTCGAAAATCCATACTCAGTGACATGCAGGAAGCTAATCTTGGATTGAGCATATAACTCCAAAGAGACCTTCTGCACCGTTTTACCGCATGGTTTATGGCATTTCTAGTTCGGACGATGATGAAGATAATGTTCCACTCGCACAAATACAAAAAATATGATTTAATGAGCTAATGCCTACACCAGCTTAAAATACTGAGAAAACACCCACAACTATCAGAAGAAAAGCCATTAATTACAGAGGAATTCCAGTCACCAAAGACCTGTTCGACAAGGTTAAAAATACAATAAAAAAGACCGTAACCCCCCAAGGTACAAGTGGTGGAAAAGAAAAAAACCAGGTGAGTTGGTACTGTCACGGTTGTGAGGTAAGCAAAATGCGGCTTATCAGCGGATGCTAAAACAAATTTTTGAGTGTCCTGATGGCTGTTAAAAAAATATTTAATGTCTTATTTTAAAGAGTTTAAGCAATATTAATGTGTTGACATTTTTTTTGATCTAAATTACCAAATTTATGATTTTTTTTAATTTTTTAAGTACATATGTTTAAGACTTAGGCCTTATTACCCGCCCATGGTATAATAAGGCCTATTGACAAGGTTTTTAAAAAAGATGAATTTTGTTTTTGTTGAAGGCAGAAGTTGCCATGTTTTTTTATTTTTGTAAAGAAATGTACATGTTAGGTTAACCAACAATAAAATTTATTGATTCTCATAAATAGCTTTTGTTTTATTTCAAATCTCCCTTAGCTAGGCCTTATTACCCGCACCTACCTTATATATGGACTTTACATAGTTCTGGCGTAAGGGACCCCCAATCGGATGGATCAATAAATTTTGTTTGAGACCAAATTTAGAGAACTGGTTGACGTAACACTTTTCGGTTTAACTTCGATTTTGTAAAAAGTAAATATGAATGCACTTTAGTACCTATATCTACTTATAAATGCCACAAGTGAAAATGGATTTCAAAAGAGTTTTCCCTTAAGTCTCTGCTAGATTCAATAAAATGTCCATATTCTAACGAGAAAATAAATATTTTTCTATGAATCTTTCTTAAATCTATAAATCCCTCAGCAGCTTCAGGTTATACAATTCACAGAATCCAAATGTCACAAGATATACCATATATCAAAATTCAACACATACATACATATACGAAGGCACAATAACATTGTCCTTTACGTTATATTTGCAAAACGAAAAGAATAAACTCTTAGAAATAACTTTTCACTTTAAATTTCGTTGCATAGTTGGATTTTGCATTTTTACAACACCATCGGGGTACGTGATCATATTTAGTAGGAATGTGGTGTGGCATGATAGCAACTGCAAAATATTGTATTCTTATATCGAAGGAGAGTATAAAAACCACATTCAAAACTAAATTTGTACACTCTTTACTTTTTATTTTCTCACTATAGAGGTTGGTTCGACACGCCCGTCCCACCCGAGGAAAAATGTGCATAACCAAAATGCTGCAAAAGAATCTATTGTCATCATCCATCTACCCATATCGCCATATCAGATATTCATACAACATAATGCAAAACTTTCCAAGAAGATGTTTGAACCTTTTTCTTGTGTTGCATAAACTTTTTGCCACTGCATGACCGACACACTTTGCTTGAGTTCCTACATATCTACTCATAACATTTTGAATAATTAAATAGAATTTATTTATTTTTATATTTTTTTTTTTTTTGTATTTAAGGAAGGTGGTTAGTAGCATGTTCCTACGAGTATGTATGTATATTAAAAGAAAGAGAAATCACTTTTGCAACCCATATGAGTTGCGCATAAGGCGAGGACCAACGCGGGCTTGGAATTATTACCACGTTAAAAAACGGCTGTAATGTGCTGATAAAATGATTGTGGAAGAATGGTAGAGATGTTACTCACCTTTTTCACTTAGAGACAGTTATAGCTTTCACTACATACGAATGTATATCAATCATTTACAGTACTTAATCATTATTTCTTATTTTGGAAGATAAGAATGAATATGGTTTCTACGAACCCAGAATCAGAAATGTGTGGAACTTAAAGGTCCAAAAATGTGGTGCAAACAATGTTGCTAAATTACTTATATGTGATTTTTATGTGCTCCTCAGGTAGCAAGCATTGTGTTTAGGAAAAATGCCATGAATGAAGAATATTCTAAGCTTTAAATGTGCAAAAAAGTTTCTATATGATATGGAAAGATAACTACTTATGTATGTCCACAACCATAAAGATATTATTTGACGCTAATAGGACTATTAATAAAATATTAAATGATTCCCGCCATCCCTGATCCAAATCCTTTTTACCTACGCTCTTGCTAACCGCACAATACACAACAGATATTTACTGAATGAGATTTTTTATTAAAATTAAATCCAAACAAGACACAGTCTCTAACGTGAAACAAATTACAATCCAATTAGCACTCATTGGTTTGCTAAATGTTATCCGTGTAAATTTCATTAAATTAAATTGCTACTACCTACCTAATGTCCTTTGTTTTTATTTCAATTTAGGACGATGAACTCCCTTTTAAACACTCTTTCTTAATGACTTTCAGGGAACACTCGTTGAAGTTTTTGTCATACCAAACTGTCCACGTCCATCACCTGAAGAGAACATTATCTTAACAATTATAGTCGGTTTCTTAACTATTTGATATTATAATTTATTAACATTTCTAAAGTTTTTCCTTTTCATTTACTATGTGAAAAGGGCTTAAATGTATATTTTACTTATTGCGTGTGCAATTCAATTCTAGTTAGATTCATTAAAAATTATCATTTCAAAGCGATTTCGTTGTCCCGACCAACCGACCGACGACATACCCGGAGACGGTGTTAATTGCAGTTTATTATGTATTGCATCATTATTTTTGTGTATAAATGCAGTCTACCTACATTCTTATTCTGCAACAGTGCCCTTTTAGAACAAAAACACGCAAGGCTTAACATTAAAGCAATTGTTTTAGGTTCTATAGCAGCTAGCAGGTACCTATCAAGCGCCCAGTGATGCCAATTCAACAGAAAAATGTTTTATGGATTGTTATTATATAGTACCAATAGGTATTTTTTCATAAATAGAAATATAATAAATTTGAGAACTTGCTTTGGAGTTGGCATAAGTGTTTATGTGCATACATTTTTGGTAGCACTTAAAACCATTTGATTAACACGTTTAACTTGATTTCGATTATTCCTGTTTGTTAGTCTATTCAGTACTATTTTTCAAACAATTTTTCAGATAACTTCCAGATAAGCTATTTATTTTGGAACGACTCCAAAAATGTGTACCAGTGATTCCAGATGAGATTTCTAGAATCCCACCGGATTCCAAAAAAATCCCACATGGACTGATAACGTTACATTTTTACTTGTTTTTTGCCTATAACTCGGAAAATAACTATGCAAAGCCAACTTTTTTCATAATGCATATGATAGGGACCTGTAAGACTCACACTTCGTGCAAACAAAGTTTTTTGATATCTTTTATATTTTCCGAAATACGGCCTTTCAAAGTGGCTGATAACGTTACATAATTTTGGAAGTGAAATGTAACGTTATCAGCCAATTTGAAAGTCCGTATTTCGAAAACTATAAAATTTATCAAAAAATGTTGTGTGAACAGAATGTAAGGAGTACTTAGCCCTATCATACGCATACGAAAAATGTCAAGCTTTGAGTAGCTGTTTTTGGAGTTATGAGCGAAAACCTTGTAGAAATGTCACTTTATCAAACCATAGCTTTGACCATATACGATTTTATTTTCAACTCTGAAATCAGATCCAAAAGCGTTTTTTTCTTCTTTTCAGGGCATGAACCATTGTGGTAACAATCGGAAAGGCCGTTAAATGAAGTTCAAGTTAAATCTTGATATTAAATTTTTTATTTTATTTTCAAAAAAAGTCGCTGTTTAGGTATACTAAATCAACTTTTTATTATTAAAACTCCACATTAGAGATTCCAAAAACTGAGGATTTTGACGTTTGTGAATGAAAAAAAGAGCAATATATTGCTATTTGTTAAATAATTCTTTTGAGTATTTTCAGAAATGCTTCAAGTGCTTCAACGCTCTTTTCAGTACCAGCACCAAGCAATCATTATATGAAAAATTCTACCTTTTACCGGGAAATACACATACCTGTTATAATAAGGGTATTCATGCAACGTTGTAAGTTTACAAATTGTGTAAAATGATAAGTTTACGCAAAAGTTTGCATGAACGACCTTTTTATTAATTTGGTTAAATGCTGTGTAATTGAATCAGCTGTTCGTTAAACGTCAAATATTTGGGCGCGTTCGGCTTGGGTCGAGGAGTTGGTTTTACAGATAATGCATTATGGTCTGTTTATTTGCATGTGTGTGCACAAAATAGATACGTGTAGTAAGTACTCTTGTTAATTCAATTATATTTGTTTTGCATTGAAATAAATACATCGATGCCATTCATTTTGCTGGAATCTCAATACCATTTCAACTCAACTCAAGTGACAAAAAACCTGGACCTCTCGATCCTGCTTGTCAACGTAGTAATTTTTAAATAGAGAACCTCTCCCGAACCAACGTGAAGTCGGAAACTCGGAATGATAAAACAAAATGTAAAGCTAGAACTATTAAGGCTTTCTCAAACCAATGCGAAATATTTGGAACGACAGCGAAACTTCTGCCTGTCAAAATCAATGGGTTAAAAACCCACGAAAAGTTGCTTTCCAAACAGTCCAAAGAAGAAGTGAGGAATATTCCATTTAAGTAAAATGAATCATCCCTCTCTTTTTTTTCATTCTAACTTCACCAAATGTCAGTTTCACTCCCGTGAGATGAGTATGGTTCTCATGTATTCGCTCATTTTCAACCGACCACTTCAGTAAACTATCAACAATTATTATAGTTCTACCTTAATATAGGTACATGAAAATAGTCGCGTTGTAAGGTAGAAAAATATTAGTCGCAAGCTCACGGCAGTGGTCGGATGAAAATCAGCGAATACAAACAAATCATATGTCACGCCCATAATGTACTTTTCTTCATTTTCGTTAACTTTTGCTTTCAGAAGTGAATAGAGTGCCCCCGAGTACACTTCACGGAAGCGAAACTGAAATTTGTTGATGTAGGAACGAAGAAAAGAGAAAAAGTTAAGTATGGCTTTGTTCTGATTTTGACAGTTCAGAAAGATACTTCGCATTGACTAATGACATGTTTCTTACAGCTTCCAACTATTAAGAATCTTCCAAACCAGTACGAATCATTCGTTGACCACAACAAAAACAATATTAACAACACGTTGTTGTAAATGAAAACAACACGTTCGTCGTCGTCAACGAAAGATTCGCATTGGCTTCGGTGAGAATTTATAGTTCTACCTTAATAATTTACGAAAAGAAGCTTTCCTAAAGGCTCTCCCAAACCAACACGAAATTAAAGTGAATGATTTCAATACTAAAAAACAACAATTAACTGTCTTTTTTAATGCTTCGCCATAATTTCGCGTTGGTTGGGCAGAGCCTTTAATCGTTGAGTAAATGTAGACCTTCTAATTATTTTTTTTTTTGTGTAAACTACGTTTTAATTCACAACTTTTATCGCCAACTAATTGCAATGCAACAACTACAGAACACATTCAGAGCTTTTTTGGTTCTCCGAGATATCATTTATATCATGTTTCTAAACATGTCTAATTCTAAAAGTCACAAACACGCCTAATTCAATCTCTAAAAGTCACAATGACGTTTGGATAAGTTTAACCAAATATTTGGTTAATTTTCCGCAGCTAAATCCTTGGATAAAATTAACCAAATTGTGTAAGCCATTTCCCATACAAAATTTGACAGTTCATTAACCAAAAGATAAAATTAACCAAATCGTAAACTTATCTAGTGTTTTACGCAGTTGCATGAATACCCCTAATAAAAAGTTATTTTCTGCAGACATCATTATGACTTCATTAAAAATGTGAGCTCACCCGAAAATAACTGTCAGCTCACTCATATTTAATCCTAGCTACGGCCGTGAATGAAAGCTTAAAGTTTCTTAAGGTCACGCACGCTCTTTGGTGTTGGTTCGGATGTAAACAGATCCGAAAGATCACTAATTGTTCAGCCATAGATTTTTTTAAAAAATTTTAAACTTCGTTAAAAAAAAAAACTAGCACCTCTATTGGGTCATTTAAAATAAAAGCATGCTGCTTGAAAGATCACTTAGCGGCTATAAAAGGCAAGCTACTTTCAATCACTCTTCGATTTTAAGATTTTTTAATGTTCTTTTAATTTTCTCAAGGTCATTGGGATTTTTGGTACCTCATTTGTGTGAGTGATACTCTCAAAAAAAATGATGCCACCTAAAGGCCACATCAGCATCGTGATAAAATGTCAACATTTTTAAGTAATTTGTAAGTCATAGGCTTTTTTCAATAATTTATAAAGTTTTTCTTCAAGTTAGGAAGTAGGCAGGTATAGTAAATTGCGGTTACGGTAATAATAATTTTTCCTCAAAAAAAGAAGACTATTAAAATATTTTGCCTCCATAAATCCCACTATGAATATTTTCCCACCATTTTTACCACCAAATAGATTTTTTCCAACCATTTTGGTTGGATAAACCGCCAATTTGGGAGCACCCAATAAACAAAATAAACCTGAAGCGTGATATCTCATCAAAATGGATTGCGTACAAAATCTCGCAAACTTAAATCTTGCATTCGAAATCTCGCATAACAAAATATCGCAATTACAAAATCCCGTTTTTTTCAATCTCGAAATTACACAATCCCGCTTTTTGTAATCTCGCAATAACGAAATCTCGCGCAAGATTTTATTTGGCGAGATTTTAATTTGCGAAATTTCAATTTGCGAGATTTTGATTGAAATTTACGAGGTTTTTCGATGCGAGATTTTGTTATTGCGAGATAATGAAAAACAAAATTATTAATTTGAAGATTTCGCTATTCGTACCGCTCGCCATCAAAATTCATTGCATCATCAAATTGACTGCGAAGTTTCAAACAAACAAGAGAAACTAAAGATGTTATTTCAATATTCCATAATAGAGAACTTTAAAGGTGCATATCAAAAAAAATTTCCAATATCGGCACATATTTAAATCGAAAAATGTAGGGCACATGTACGTTTTTAGTTAAAAACGTAAGGGAAATTATTTAACAATTTAAGACCGTTTTAAAAACGTGGATTAATAACATTTTTCAACTTAAATTAATTATTTTTTCAAATTGACGAAGATTGTGAAGCTTCCTATACTTCTGTATTTCAATTGATCCCTGGAAACTTCCATCTTCCTTAAAAAGTTCTGCATTTGAAAACAATTCTAATAAAAATACATCATTAATTTAATACCAAGTTTATTTGATACAAAGTTGTGTAAACTAAAGAAGAATTTCCGTTTCCCAATCAAGTGAGCTAGCATTTCTTTTGAAATTTGCACACCCAAGCTGCATGTTTATATAAATCCACATAGTAGTACTCCCATTATAAACAGAACCAAGACAGGCTAGACTAGATGATATTAACTGTACCAAGTAGGTACCTCCAATTTCTTACGGCAAAACAAAATTTGATCAAAATCTTTGGCAAAACACTGCAAAATTATCGTTCATTAAGAACTCATGCATCTTTCTATAGTGATCGTTTTTCATTGAGCAAAGTATGCCCATTCAAGCCCCTTGGAAGTACATAAAGTCTTGATCCATTTACATCCATTCTAGTTCCGCACACAGGACTAGGATATGATAGTGTTCTTAATAAATTAATTTTGTGTGTGCATTGCGCTGGCTGCCTCAATGTTTATGCATTTTCACTAGAAAGCGCGTGAAGCATTGTTGGACATGAAAATTTCAAATCTTTTATGGGAGCGATTCATCTGCATCATCCACGGAGGGATCTTAGTTTGGTTTTCCGACAAAATAACAAAAAAAAAATCAGAACAAAACAAAACAACACACAAACGAAAAAATAAAGATCCCGCTCCAAATAATAATAAACATTATGGTCCACCAGACACAACATAGTATAGGTATACGCAGACACACGTTGCGTTGTTGCTGCAAATGATGGTGAAACCAGAGCGAACGAATAAATGTTGTTCTCTGCGCAGCTTGCGCGTGCGATCGCACGGATCGAAATGATATGCGAGAAGTGATTCTAATTTAAGACGCTATAAAACCTGTAAGGAACATGGTGCATCACATTTTTATAGACTCTTTTATTTTTTTCAAAATGATAGGTTTATTAGGTGTATTTGCGGTGTAGAATCATTTGAACACGAAAGTTGTTATTCGGCTATAATTTAATAAGAAAATCGATCATAACAAAACGAGAGAATGATGATATTCTGAATCATATAGCTAAGTGTTTAAGCTTATAGATATTGGAGAGGACCATATTTGTTTAAAAAAGAAAATGTGAGGACTTGTATTTTTTTAGCACAGAAATTATCGATGGATTTTCTTATGATTAACATTCAAATCAAAAATGTTGTAAGAATGAATTTTAAAATTTTATTTTTTAATTTTAAATGGTTTTTAAACTTGAAAAGTCAGAAGTAAAATTTTTCCTCTAACATAATTTCGCCTAGAAATCGATTCTGCTAGAAATTCTTATTTTAAGTACCAACTAAGGGGTCGACCACCTGCTGGTTTCTTTTTAAAAATTCTACAATTGAAAAACTTGCTCAAGTTTCTTTATTGAAATCAACCTACTGATGTTTATTCACGGTCTACCCACCTACGCTGGCGTCCTATAGGGCGATCTAGATAACTTATTTTTTAAATACATTTTCGATTTTTTCGACTTTTTTAAGTGCCACACAAAAAACCATACTAAACATCTGTTTCACGTAAAGTAAGCATTGGCTTTTCTATGACAAGCTGTGGATTTTCCAAGTCCCAATACCAACGACAGTTCTGTGTTTGTTTATTAAGCCGCTGAAATTAATTTGAGGCCCAAACAAAGAAGCAATAACGAAACGAGTTCTGATTTTGCTTCAATTTATTAGTCACTTGGATCTTTGTAAGGGAATAATGTGAGATTTTTATTGAAAAATATCGTCAGGCTAGTGTGACTTACATATCTCAAGAATTTTAAACACATATCGAGATTTTGTGACTACAAATTGATTGCCGTTACATTTTTCAAAATTGATGCATTTCTACGGCGCATGGTGACGATCCAAAAATTTTCAAAGCTTTTTTGTCGGCACTTCCTGTTTTTTTTACCATAACTTTTTTATTACGGTAAATAAAAAAATGGTGTTTTGAGATTTTGTTATGACCAATCGATTGCATTTTTCAAAATCGATTTAGTTTTACGGTACTGGTGACAGTCCAATAATGTCCACAGTTTAATTTTGTTCTACTTTTTCATCATAACTTTTTTACTAAAAATGTCGTATCGAGCTAAAATCCCAAATATTTCAGTAACATTTAGCTTTTAAGCTGCTTCGAACTAATAACGGGTGATTTTTTAGCTGGTTTGGTTTTGGCAACACTGGTTTTGACAGCTGACGTGTGTTTAGTACCTTGTGTCACTGTCAAACAGCTTCAGTTTGGTTTGCAATTTAACCATGGATCGTCTTACAAATGAACAATGAAACAACAACAAATGAATGAAAGCTGGCCGAGGATCCGCTTTTTTATCGAAAAATTGTGTTCAGCGATGAGGCTCATTTTTGGTTGAATGGGTACGTAAATAAGCATAATTGCCACATTTGGAGTGAAGATCAGCCAGAAGCATTGCAACAGCTACCAATGCATCCCGAAAAAGCCACTGTTTGGTGCGGTTTATGGGCTGGCGGCATTATTGGGCCATATTTCTTCAAAGATGATGCGAATCGCAGCGTTACTGTCAATGGTGAACGCTACCGAGCGATGATAACAAACTTTTTTTTGCCCGAAATGGAAGTTCTTGACTTGCATGATATGTGGTTTCAACAAGACGGTGCCACATGCCACACAGCACGCGAAACAATGGCGCAATTGCGAGGCGAGTTTGGTGAACAGTTAATTTCACGTTTCGGGCCGGTCAATTGGCCGCCTAGATCGTGCGATTTGACACCATTAGATTATTTTTTGTGGGGGTATGTCAAGGCTAATGTCTATAGGGACAAGCCCGCTTCGATTGACGCACTGGAAGCCAACATCCATGCATTCATTCGTGAGATACCGGCCGATTTGTGTGAAAGAGTATGCCAAAATTGGACTCAGCGGATGGGCTACCTGAGACGCAGCCGTGGTCAACATTTGCATGAAATTATCTTTAAACATTAAATTGCAAGGTTCAAACTATCGATTCAAATAAATATTTCATTCATTTTTTCGAATTTTTTGTGTTTTTTTTTTTAAAAAGTTCTAAACCTCTTAAAAAATCACCCGTTATAAATATTTGCAAAGAAATACCGTCCAAAAATGGCTTATACTTATAGGATAGGATAGCCAGGCTTGAAATCCTTACAAAAAATATTAATTTTTTGATCATTAATAAGGAATAGTCTTATAAAGGGTCCGCCAAATAACGTTTTTTTTTGAAAATGGTACTACTACATGGAGTGAAGGCTGTGTGGCACGTAGCGCCGTCCTGTTGAAACCAAATGTTTCCAATATCCTCCTCTGTAACGGCCACTCGAAGAAAAATGGCCCAATTATGCCTCTGGACCGAAATCCGCACCAAACAGTGACTCGTTTTGGGTGTATCGGCTTTTCAATGGCGGGCGGGTTTTCTGTGCCCCAAATGCGACAATTTTGCTTGCTTACATACCCGCCAAGATCAAAATGAGCTTCATCTGAAAAGATGATTTTTTTGGCAAAATCGGCATCTTCTCTAAGTCGATCGCAGGCCCACTTAGCGAAGCAGCCATTTGAATGAAATTATTTTTCATTATTAAGCCTAGTTAACAGTTCCCGTGCGCAAAAAAAAAATCTATGCAAATATTCTCGCATGTCAATTGTTTGCATGATTGGTTTACAGTTTCATGCAAAAAAAACTATGCTGTCATGGAATATCGTGCAAAACAATGGACCGGCAATTGATTTGCATGCGAAAAAAAGTGTGGAGAATAAAATATTTTTTTTTTGATGGTCGGTTTATACTTCCGAAAAAAAAATATATTCACCTCAAGGTATCATTTGCATGCAAATGGTTTTCGCATCCAAAAATAATTATTTTCCACTTTAAGGCATATAGCTTGTCAATTAAGAGTAAATTAATGACTCAATGGGTGGTTTAGGCCAAAGCAAACGTTTTTCGCCTTGAATATTATTCAACTTGGTGCGCAGAATAGGCGGAAAATTGTTTTGAAAATTGTGATTTTTTTTCGCATCGGAACTGTAAACTATGCTTTAAGCCTAGTTTACAGTTCCCGTGTGCAAGAAAAAATCTACGCAAATATTCTCGCATGTCAGAAATAATTGAGGTGAAAGGCAAAATTAATTTTTGCATGATTAGTTTACAGTTTCATGCAAAAAAAAAAACATTGCTGTCATGGAATGTCATGCAAGACAATGGACCGGCAATTGTTTTGCATGCGAAAAAAGTGTGGCGAATAAAATATATTTTTTTGGATGGTCGGTTTACACTTCCAAAAAAAAAATTTTTTCACCCCACGGCTTTATTAGCATACAAATAGTTTTGCATCCAAAAATAATTATTTTCCATTTTAAGGCCTATAGTTTATTAATTAAAGGTAAATTAATGCCTCAATGGGTGGCTATGCCTAAGCATACGTTTTTTGGCTTGAATATTATTCAATTTGGTGCACAGAATAGCTCGAAAATCGTTTTGAAAACTATGCTTTAACCGAAAGGATTGTATTTTCAAAAAAAAAAGTTATTTGGCGGACCCTTTATAAGGCTATAGTGGCCATGTTGTTCAAAACAATATTTGTCAAATATGTTGTGAATTGGTCAGTAGTGTATGGGTGATTCACCATGGAAAGTTATGGTGTGGACCGTTGAATAATGTAGTAAAATCAAAGAAATTCTATTTTCAAAATTAGTGTTCCGTTCCAGAAACGTTCCGTGCAATAAATACAAAGCTCTCAGTTGAATTAAAAAATTTTGTTTAAGTTTAACATTAGTGGAGTTTAATTTTACGAAGTAGCTGTTTGAAAAATGCTCAAAAAAAGTACGGTAAGTAATTTTGGTAAGGATGTATCTACTCAGGTACTTTAAAAAAATAATTTTTGAAAAAGATTAAGAAAACTAACTTATGTGTTTGTGTATGTACCTACTTTTCCCTTATTAACATAAAACGTTCCAGACATAGATAGAGTATTCCTAAATGTCTGTCAACGAATTGACATCCTGTATTGCATTTTTAATTTCTCCAAAAATACCCGTATAGGTTTCGATTCAAATAACAGTAAATTTATTTACAAAAAATAAGTAAGCATGAGCAGATACAATAAAAAAGGGACTAACACCAAATTCTCTCTCAAAAAAAAAACGAAAACTCCATCTGCAGTAAGAAGAAAATTCCTTGAATTCAAATCGTGTGATGAATTTCAAATGGAATGTTCTCTATCTCTCATCTTTTCTGATCTGATGTTGGTATGTACGTACCTACAAAGTTACTTAACTTCTTCATGTTATTTGGCCAAAGGACACATTACTACATCAGATGTTAGGTATTCCTTTTTTTATTTTTATTTGACAACACAACTAAATGCAGCAACCACAAAAGCAATGCGGTGGGTTTGTTTGTAAGAATTTTTTTATTTTTTATTATTTAAAAAAAATAAATAAAATGCTCAAAATTCAGCAAAGTTTTTACCAACGAAATAATACAAAGGTGCATTGCAGTGTCGGAAAAACTATAAACGAAAAACGTTGCTATAGTGAATTGCGGTAATTTTGGTGTTAGTATAAATTATTGTTTAGGAGTTAGGTACATACTTACATAAAGTTTTGATGTTTTAGGAAAATTAAACTTAACAGAGCAAAGGGTTGTTGGGATAAGAGTTTTGAAATACGTTTTTGGAAAGAGTTTCAATAATGTAAACATTAGAATACATAAACATTAAATCAGTTTCAGCGGATTTTGGCGTTAGGTTCAACGAAGTTTCTAAAAAGTTCCAACACATTTTTGGTATAAGTACGTAGTCTCGGTTGTATCGTTTCAATTAGGAGAATATTTGAAATGGCCAAGTTGTTGGTAAATTCTACAAAATTCGAACGGAGGGAGGTCCAAGTTAAAATTCTACGAACGGACTTTTCATATTGGAGACTTTTTTTCAGGCCAGCTTTATTGCTGACATTAATGAGATATTAGCTGTGTTTCATGCCGAGTTTCAAACAGTTTCAGACCGCCAGATTTAATGCAAACCCGTTACACAAGTAAAAAATTGTACTGGTCCGCACTAGAAATGGCTAAATCTGGCGGTCTGAAACTGTTTCATTGTTCCAACCAGATGGAGTTACTGCTCAAACTGCTAAGCAAAGTTTTAGGCTCGCAATTAAAATCCAAATATTCGGGATCTTACTAACCTTCTCGTTCTTGATATTTAACGCAAAAACTTTAACTTAATTTGTTTAAAGTACTGTTAAGTTGAAGTAAAGATTAAATCGATGTTCCTAGCTTAATTTCAATATATGGAATAAAAACGGTTCGATTTCATTAATTCCCTGAGTCAATTTCATTGTAAAATATAAACAAACTCTTATTTTCATTTTGACTTCGATCTTCATCTCTTTCCGAATCGATTTGCATAAGAAGTTTAATCTTTTGTCTGATGTTTGAAAAAAAAAATACAATTTATATTATCTTCATCATCAATCGCTTAAGCGCATCACAACAAAAAGTTTTACCATGCCAGAAGAAGTAAAGGTATCACCACCACCAACCAGTACCATCAACATTTAAACAATCTTCTTTCTTATTCTTTTTTAATGCGGTGGCGGTTCATCACCATCAAACTTTTATCTGCGCTTGGCCCATTGTAAGGGTTTTGTTGATGCTTGCGCTCTGCTCTTCCATGATCGAAAAGGATCATCACAAAAGATTACAAAATTGAATTTTTGATTTTCTGGCATTCGTTATTGTGTGATGCACTGCGCAGAAAATATATAAAAAAACAAAGTTGCGTTCCAATTGCCTCTCAGTTAAAGATGCGCGACATTGATTTTGTGCAAGCGGCCATCCGTCGCGTAGTCGGGACGCGACGACTGACTGAGTTCAAACTTCGGTCGTTGAGACCGTTTGACTGCCAATGCCAACAAAACCAAGGACCATCACAAAGTCTTTGTTGAGGTTTTCAAATGTCTTTAGTCTTTGGCAGTATATAACTGCGCCAGTTGTCCATCAGAATTTTAAAACAAGAGATCAATCCATGAAAGTATCTTTCATCGCAGATCGAAAAGGCTTTGTTTGTGTATGTGTGTGTGCGTGTGCGTTTTGGTACAGATGCATCCACCCATATGGATAACGACCAACAGCCGAAAGGCGGCTAACGTCGAAAATGCTTGCAGAAGTGATCGTGCAGATCTTTAAGACAGCGACGGGTAGACAAGCTAACACGCAGAAGCTCTCTGATGGAGCTGGTGGATGTCCAGGCGCCGACTTACACCTGTCCTTTTGAATGAACTTTAAGGAATTTCGCCACACAATTGTCCATCTTTCAAGCCTTCGCTCGTCTCGCATCTTCTTCCAGGGTCCGTTGGTTGATGCTGCAGATCAATACAACGATCACTGATCAATATAAAATGTCCAACGACGTGGCACGGAATGGTAATGCCACCGCTATAGCCGATGGTGATTTTGTTGGCATGAGGAGTGTGAGTAGTGTCCCGTCTGTCTCTGCCACAATGTCCCCAGACCTTCAAGACAAAAATTATTACATATTATTTTTTTATTTTCGTCAACAAAAATAATCGAAAACCAAAATGAGAACAATTAAAAATTCTGCTTGCATTTCATTTGACTTCCGATCCGATGCATGTGGACAGGATCCGAATTGTTTTCTTTTCGTTTAATTTATTTTTGACTTGTTTTTGGAGTGCGCTCAGTTGTGCCGTGCCTTTGTGTGTCCATATTTGGATTCTCCTCCGATATTGCCTCGAACCTCAAACATTATCGTCTACCATCACGGCCACCTTTTTGTTGTATATGAATTGGATAATGCTGGTGGTGGTGGTGTTGTTAGTGTGGTGGCTTCATTATGAGCAGATATGATTCTTTTGGTTTTGATATATTTCGGCTGCGACGGACGGACCGAGGCGACGAGACAAACTAAAGAATGGTTTCTTCGTGGGTTTCTATGAATTGTGATTTAATATTCACAACCATTACGCTGAGCATAAATGTTTCCGATAATTTGATTTAGAGAACAAAAGAACAAATAAAACAACAACAAAAAACCTGGATCATTTTTATAATTTGTTGGTATTGTCTTTTATTTTTAGGTTTTTGATTTTTGTTTAATGGCTTATGAATGGTGGGCAGACAGTTGGATCATGGGAAGAATTTAATACTCTGGCGACAACGCAATGAGCTTTGTTTAGAACAAAAAATTGTTAAGTACTTACCTAGGTGATGTTTTCGATTGAGAAATGTTTCGATAATTAAAACGACGACGTTACAAAACTCTCAAAACACTATGAGCTCCTTTTTTTTATTTGTATTTAAGTAATTTAAATTGTACCTACTGTTTTTTTTGTAAGAATTTTTAATGTCTGTGAACATTTTGATTTTATTTTGTACCAGTTTCATTCCTTGAGAAATACAAATCTTTAGTGATGGGAACCATATCCAATAACATTTATATTCTATAGATTCTTTATCTTCCATAATTTCTATATGTTGATCATACTCAATACAGACGACTTTCTTCCATTTCTCTGATGAAACTTAAAATCTTATTTAAATATGTACATATGTTATTTTACAAAACGAATTCATGCATTCAACGCCGTTTCTAGCCCTCAGAGCACCTGGGAAAGGCTCAGAGAAGCCGCCTAATAATATATATCATGTTCCAAACCACTACCTACACATTTCAGTAGGTTTCGTACGAATGACCGGTAAAAAAAGTTGACTTAATTAGTTAAAATTTAGGTTTATATCGATTGCCTTGAACGTTTAAATCCTCCTTTTTTACTGATCTATTGATATTAATTTCGAGATTTTAAATCTCAACTAAAAGTGGGCTACCTCGAAAAAAGCGAGAAAAATACCGGCTTTTATTGACTTGTCAGTATTTTTTCCCAATACTTAGCACTTTTAAAAAAAATCGATTAAAATAGATATCTTAACATTTGACATTTGAACATTCGACTCTGTTTAAGACACACTTTAAACAATCGTTTAATTTGATTGCTGGCAATGCAAAGCAAGTTAAGCGTGCCTGTAAACAACGTTCCCAAAACCATGAATTAACCAAAATGTCGACTTTCGATGTCTGTGGACTTTTAAAATTTCGATTGTTGAATATTCTCGATTCATAAAATGTCGATGAATGTCAAAATTTTGGTGATATTTTGTCTATTTTTTGTTCAGTCGGTCATTTAACCAGTAGACATTTTTTGTCGAGATAATAAAAATCGAACTCATGGATTCGATAGTTATAAAGCCAAAATATCGTACTCAATCTATTTCGGTTGATCAATATAATAGCAATAATATTTTCTTTGTAATTTTCTATGAAATTTGGCAGGGTGGCGGCCCTTCAGTCATGGTAGGGCCTTTCACAGCAAGCAGCACGGCACGTTTCATGGACAGGAGCCAGGGGCATTTGCCCTTATGACCCGCCTCTAGTTCTAGACACTACCCTGCAAGCATTCATTCCTTACTTTTAATATTGGACTACCCCAAGAATCAATCTTTAGGCCTATATTGTTCAATTTCTTCACAAATTATTTGTCATCTTATGCGTCACGACGATCTCCGTCGACACATTGTACAGAAATTTTCCTATCGGGATGATTAATTTTTTGATTAGTCCATACGCATTGGGCTTTAATGAATCCGAAAAAAGCTCTCCAAATATCTGCAAATAAACCTCACCCTTTCTTTTAAATTTAGGCAAAATTGGATTGGGTACGAAATGCCGACTTTTAAAATATCGACTCCATAAGATCGACTTTTAAAATCTCGACAGAAAAAATCTCGACTGGTTAAAATACCAAGAGATCTAAATATAGACACACATTTGACCGACTTATTAAAATGTCGATTTTTCAAAATGTCGATTCTCAAAATGTCGACAGTGATCGAGATTTTAACAGTCAACATTTTAAAAGTCGACATTTTGAAAGTCGACATTTTGATCAGATCATAGTTTAGGGAATGATGTTTACAAGCGCGCGCTTGTAAACAACATTCCCTAAACGATGATCTGATCATTATAATCTAATATCGCATTTTCATAGTTCAATAAATCGCATTTTTTTGTTATTTAATTTGTATTGCCTATGTATTTTGACGTCTTAATTGCCTATTATTCAGGGTCTGTAATGTGTTTTAATATTAATACAATAATAAAACATCCAGAAAATGAGGCAGTTAAAATTTCGAAATATTAGGTATAATGCAGTTAGGCAACAAGAATGCGTTCTATTGAACTTTCTTGAAGCTAAACAAAAGGTAATATAAAATTAATAACTACCTAAATAAGTTAATTATTATTAGAATCAAATAAGATCTTGGGTCTTAAACAAAGTCTAAAATTTTCCACAGCATCAAAAAACTGTTAAGTTCCTTTTAAAAAATCAGGCAAGAATTTATGATTTTTGAGTTTATAGTTATTCCTCACAAGCATTTAAGGCAGAGCGTTGTTCTTTGGGTTACTTTCAAATGACCGACAGACAAAATATCGACAAGTCAAAATGTCGACTGGTTAAAATGTCGATTTATATTTTATATCGACTTTTCTCTATGGGAAAAATTTCGACAAGTCGATATTTTTCTCGACTTCTATCAGGGCAGTCGACTTTTTGTCAAATTGATATTTCAAACTGTCGACATTTTAATAAGTCGGTAAAAACAAAGTCGGTATTTTAACTTTCAAAAAAGTCGATAAAAGTCGACATTTTAACCAGTCGACATTTTTTTGTCGGTCATTCGTACGTAACCCGGCAAAATTGCATAAACTATGACACTAACACAAAGAATCTAAGTCCACTGTTCACCGATAGACTAGCGAAGACACTGCGGCTTTAAAGAAACACAAAGTTGGAACAACCATTTTCCAACTTTTCCTTTTCTTTGATGGTTTATTCTAACCTAAACATGTTTAATAAGTTACTGGATATACAACTCTTGTGAAGAGTTTGAGATCTTTAGAATTTAAACCTTCCCAGCTGATTAAATTCATCAAGTCGAGATTTTTTTTTGTACATGTTTATACTGAAAAAAAAACATTCCAATTCTTAAATACTTAAAGTTCATGGCCTTTTTATAGAATAGCTTTATGCTCATATGACCCATGCAAGGATTTTATTTCTAAACACATTATACACTTCATTCCTTAAGGGCTGTGTAACTTTGAACATTTCTATTCGTTCTGTCAATTCAAAAAAAAAAAGAAAACTCTGTTGCAAAATCTAAAATTTAATGAACCTACAAAAATGCAAGTTCCCTCCACTTGAACTGTTACTATTTATTTTTTCAACTCTATTCATCCTCTATAGATAGAGATGAAATAGTAGTATTTTCAGTCAATTTGTATTCATCAGTTAACAACTCAACTACCTATATGATGGCTTTAACCTTCCAAGTCGTTGAATCTAGGCATCCAATTAGAATACACCAATCTAATCCTCCCTTGACATCCACATCAAAGTGGGTATAGTATGTATCAATTTAAAAAACCCGTACCTATACACTATAGAGGATCTTTAATTGGCATGTCCTTGTACCTACCTTGTGAAAATATTTCCCTTTCGAGGCCGTGTAAAACAGATTAATTTTCTTTTATTTTTTTTTTTAATTCATTAAAATCAGAGCCAGTCAGAGAGCTTTTTTCCCTCTTAGAGTTGAATAAGCAATTCATGTAAGGTACATCCTTTATGGAATTCCTTTCAATTCAATATTTGAGTCTCTCTGCCTGTCTCTCGATTTTAGCTTTGTTCTTGATACACCGTTTCATTGACGTTATCAAAGGGCAGGATTTTTTCAGAATCACACTACAAATCTGCAACCTTCATCGCACACAAAGCATACCGAATAGAGAGCCCCTCTTTTGGTCTCTATATACCTCCCCAAGCCCCTATAGCTTTTCATGCAAACGACTTTATCCCCGGGATTTCCGCACCTGTGCCCCTATATCCGTTTGTCATGTGCACCCCAGATGCCACCCCACACAACCACCCGTATGACTGCAGCAGATCTCTACAGCAATGGATTTCCACTTTCTGTATTTTAAAATAGGTGGGTACACTCCTCGGTATACCTACTCATACACGTTCCGTGAAAAATGAAAAACGACAATAAACTGTACATGGCAGCCATAGGGGTTGTTTTTTTGGCAAAAGCGAAAAAAATCTTACTCCCCGACAAAAAATATGAGCTCCACGAGAGAAAAAGTTTAATAATAAAATTTCATTCACTGCTGTTGTCTGGCAACGACGCGAGTTGCCCACAAAAATCACGCCAAACTGGCGAAAAAAAAAGAAATAATGGTGAGATCCTGGAAAAGTCATAGCAAAACCTCATAACCGAAACAGCGACAAAAATGCTTCCATAAAACTGTCCTCTGTCATTGAAGTATTTCCCTCAAGAGTGCGCTGCCTCTGCTTCTGATGATGCTGTAGCTGTTTCTCGTAGTTAGGGTTTGGGTTACGTTACGTTTGTTAGCCCCTATTATTACTAACTTTTATTACTGTTTGATACCGTCACTCTCTCCTCTCATGATGCTTCTGTAGAGTGTACATTAAATGGAAATATGTACGTACAAAGTATGTACAAAAAAAACGAGAAGTACTAAAGCCAGTAAGCTATTGAAATTATATCAAAAATTGGATCAAAGCTGGTTGTGCATTCATTTCATTTGCTTGAATGATGGTGGGAAATTTCCAATAAAAAAAATTGGATGGAAAGATACAGAAAAAAAAATATGAATGCAGTTACGTTTTACTGTAGTAATAACTACCTATCTACCTAGATGTTTTTTTTTTGTGGAAATCCTTGCAACCAACAAATTTAAGGATCCTCGATCGACCTCCTTCCGTTTTTTGAAACTGCACAGCCATATTATTTTGTATTATACCCACATAGTACAAATGTAGGTAGGTACCTATGTGTGTGTGCATATCCTTGCTATTAAATTGAAGAGGATTTTTTTATGAATTGGTGGTGAAGTAAGTGAGCTTATGTTATTATACATTTTTCGTTAGCCTTGACCGAAATATTTTAGCAAAGGCTTTTTTTTTTAAGCGTTGATAGAACCATCAATGTCGATGAATATCTATTATTCTTTGATTTTTATGCGGATATGTTTCAATAACAATTCGTAAGACAGATTAAAGCTATTGAAAATCAAGCTTTAAGGCCCAGTATTTTTAACTTCTCATAAGGCAAGTACATATGTGTATTTGGTATTAACCAAATCTAAAATTACGATGATGGATCCTTGAAATAAATCCCCAATGAAATAACTCACCGAACTAAAATTGAAATTGAAAAAATTGAAATGAAAATTTTTTTGCATTTTCAAATATGTCCCCAAGTTTGAAGAAGCCCCCAAATAAAAAAAATAAATAAGTTCCAAGAGCCCAATTTTGGGGAATTGATTTTCATATGAAAAACTTCTCATCTCCATTCGAATTTTGGGGAGTTATTTCGTTTTTAGTTTGGGGAGTTATTTCATTAGGGAGTTACTTCACGGAGCCGAACAAGTCAGGTGACCTGTGTTAACTTGGCCCCAAAATTAATCCAGTTTTTGCTTTTTTTAGCTTAAAGATGACCATTTTAATGGCCACTTTTAGCAACCCATTAACTTTTTTGACAGCTCACAGTTTATGAAAAATTAGAGGCCCAAAGAGGGCTTTTTCAACAAATCTTTTTTTTTTCCCTAGACATTAATTTGTATATCTAATTTGTTCTTTTCCTTTGAAAACTTTGGGTGGTTATGAGTAGTCATTTAAACGGACATCTTTTACAAAATTATTAAAAAACGGATCATTTTTGAACCATGTTGACACAGCGGTCCTAGGTCTTAATCAAGCTAGAGCCTTACAGATTTACTTCAAATTTGGTACAATTTGGACCATTATTATTATTATTATATTAAAGCATCATGCATCATGATACAGACCATTTTTATCTAAGGCATGATGCTTTAAATAAAACTGGTCTTTACTAAAATACTGTTAAAGAAATCCATTGCCAAATTGTGTGCGCGTTGAAAGTTAATCAAGGTGTGTGTTGTTGATTGTTAGGTAGTGAACTATGCCCCTTTCAGCTTGAAAAGAGTTTTTGGAGCTAGAACAGCTGAAATAATTTTTTTTTTCAATGAAAAAGGAAAATAAAATCCATGGCATTCAAAATGTTTTTCAATATTCCCTTTATTTCCGAAAACACAGCTAACAAGTATATTTATCTTGACCAAAGTTTTGGTGGTGATAGTTCACTATTACAATGAACGACAAACACCTAAAATATCGGTCTTTGGAGGGAATCCGTCTAAGTTCTGAAAACAAAAGTTCTGAACGACTAAGCTCTGAATGACAAAGTTCTGACAAATATGTGAATGCTGAACAGTGCACTAAGGGGCATTTTACCTCAAAAACCGGACAAAATTGAGAAAATCAAAGTTGTTGTTTTATGTTTTTGAAGTGAGTTGAAGAAAATTTTATCAATGAATGTTAAAGACCATGGTGTATACTTAATTTCAACGTTTAATTAATTTGATTTCATCGACTAATATCTATGTTCTTGGGCAAACATTGATTCATCAAAAAGTCGAGAAGTTTATGTATTTTTTTTTACAGTTAAGTGTTTTTGTTATATTGCCGGGTGCTGTCGGGCTGTAGATTTACTTTTAAATAAAACTATAAGGTCTCAGTGTTTTGTACAGTCCAAAACATTTTCCACATATATCCTCCTTTTTGAGAAAAAAATTATTTAAAATTGCCGTTTTTTCCAAAGGTGTTATTTTTGAAAAATGTTTTGTTTTTATTATTCGAATTTATTCGAAAGTTTTTTGTATGCAATATGGCAAACCAAACCTTCAACCTTCGATAAAAAAAATTTATTTGATTATTACCTTTTTTTGTCAAAAATATAATAATAGTTTCACACATATCTATAAGCCCATAGGTAGCAAAAATTAAAAAAAAAAACAACAATTATTTATTTATGTTTTAAAAGATGGAAATACTTCAAAACGGTATATATTTAAGTTTCAGATGAAAATTAGGTCAATAAGACAAAAAAATAATTTTGACCAGTTTTTTCATGCAAATGCTCCTATGTGCAGTATGCTGACAAATCGATTACAAAATTGATGCATTTTTACGGCACTGGTGATAGTCCAAAAATGTTCAAAGTTTCTTTGTCGGCACTTTTTACTTTTTTCGTCATAACTTTTTTCATACGGTACAAAAAAAATAAAAAATGGTGTGTCGAGATTTTGTCATGACAATTTGATTGCCGTTTCAATTTTAGAAATCGATACACTTTTACGGTGCTGGTGACAGTCCAAAAATTATCTACGTTTTTTTTTTCTCGGCACTTCCTACTATTCTCATCATAACTTTTAAGTACAGTAAATGCAAAAAAAGAAACAGAAAAAGGCGTATCGAGATTTTATCGTGAAAAATCGATTGTCGTAAAATTTTTTAAAATCGAACCATTCTTACGCCACTGGTGACAGTCCAAAATATGATATTCAAATCGTCTGCAAGAGCTCAGGGTCATATAATATACAGCACCTATTATGCCTTTCGATTCGCCGAGTCGAACGTTCGAATGTGATTATTTGGCATTACCGTTTGCGACTCGCCACTTTATTAAGTTCGCCTTAAGTGGCTTAAATTTGAAATGTTTGTCTGTCACTAAATACCCCTAGCAAACGCTGGACTCTATCGTCGATGTCGAACTTTAATTCTTGGTGACTTTGAACAAAATCGCAGTTTTATTTTTGAAATATCGAATATTCGAGTTGAGACGAATAACATTCGACTCGGCGAATCGCAGGTCATAATAGCGGCCTACAAATGTTAAAGGGGGCCCATGTCCACTAAAACAATTTTTGTGAAAACAGTAAGGTACTTACTGCCAAACGGCAGTATCACAGCCAAAACATTTATATATTTTAAAATTATATTTAGGTACTTAAGCTTTGTCTTGCCATTTTTTAATAAAATTAACCTAAACCTAACCTAAATCTACAGGTATCAATTTTTTTATAGCTTTTTTTTTAATGGAGTGTAAAAATTTCGCATATGAGCGTCAAAGTACCAACTGAAAACCGATGGCAATGGGAATTTTACACTTCCTTAAAAATATTAGTTTTGTTTTCTTCCAATTTTTTCGAAGTCAATGTCTCAAAGAAATCCGCTGAAATTGAAATTAATATTTAACTGTGGATTTTTGGTCCGGAGGACTTATAACCCTGTGCCAAAATAATATATCGTCCGTATTTTCAAAACTTAGTTTTTTTCAGAACTTTGTCGTTCAGAAATTTAGAATTTTTTGTTTTCAGAATTTTACAATTTCGTTTTTGGAAAAGATAACTTTTGAACAACGTCGATCATGCGATTCTCTTCAAAAAGGTTCAAAAACTTTTTTTTATGACTGATCTAGTCTAAAAGATCACTATTTCAATTTGATAAGGTTTTGGGAAGCAGTGAGCTATGACAGCGTTACTGTGCTGACCTTAATTTTTGTGAGAAAAGGATCAAGGATGGTCAATTCGAATAATGCCTTTCTGTGAAATATAACTATTACATTTATCATTTATAAAAAGTGTACAAAAGTTTTGTTATTATCTAATATTAACGCTTCATTGTTAAGGATTAATTTTTCCGTGCATCAGTATTTATGACTAGACTGAATTTAAGCACACCGCACCGTCTGCACGGGCAGATCAAATAGTTTTTTTTAATGTCAAGGACATAACTCAAAGTAATTTCTTCCTTCTAATCGTATTAAAAATAAGGATGAAAATTCAAAATCACTTTAAAACTCATTCTCACATTTTTAAAATCTCTTTGCCGATTAGAAAATTCCAAAATAGTTAAAAAAAAACGAACATTAAATTATTCGACTTTTGCAGGTAGGATATTTTGTTTTATTCGTGATACCTAAACCTACCTAAATCTCTTGGAAGAAAAAATCACTTGCCGCAATGCCAACAAATCGGCACTAAAGCCCCTACTAATTATGCACTTAGCGCCGACCAATTAACGCAAGCAAACTTAATTTTCGCATCGCTCCTGTTCAATTCATCTTCAACCTTTTGCAGACATACCTAATAGCCAACCAAAACCATTTCGCATCCATGCGTACCTAATTCAGTGAATGTTCGCACCCTGATAGGAATCTAGAGAATAATGGCCAAAACAGAGAGATAAAATGAAGAGCCGGGTCGGGCATCTAAAAACAAAGACCAACAATAAATTCTATATCACCAAAACAAATATACGTACATTGAAATGGAAATAGAAAAGGTCGGTCAATTATTTATGACCAATTTGACCTTAGTGCAGCAAATATAAATCCTGCTGTTGTTCCTCCATAGCGAGAGTCTTATGGTCATCATTAATTCCATGGGAGTGTGCGGTTGCAAACAACAAGAACCCTACATAGCATAAGGAGCGAGAGCTAATATTAACAAGAAATATCTCACTTCACCATAGCCAAGGGCAGCACGGGCACAATCAGCTCAGACTAGGCGGGATGAGAGGTGTGTGCCTATTTACGGCTGAATTAATCCGTGCTCACCTTCCTACCTCTATTTTGGGAAGAATCATCTTCTTCTTTTTGGTCACCTTTTCAAGCAAGTAGAGTCTTCTTCTGGGAGAGGAACATATCCTGGGAAAATGAGTAGGTGTTGCCTATGTTGCATGTGCCTGCGCGCTGCGCATGCATCATGTATGCCACTGCCATACACACTACTAATGGCAATTTTTTGGCGCCATCAAGTATTCCCTGTGAAAAGGTACGGATCCGATCTGAGTGCTGTTGGTGATGCTGCTGACGATGATGATGACGATGAGGACGATGATAGCTGAGGCTGGAATACGCGAACTTCGTCCTAAAGGTAACCGTATCCCTATATTCATACATAGACGTGCACGAGTATAGTTGGGTATGTTGTGGGCAATAGGGCACGGTTGAAGCTGCATTCATCTATAACACTGTGATCTGATCTAGGATTGGGCTATACAAAGAGGGAAAAGTATTTAACACTGAGTTACATTATGCAGGATGATGATTCCTGGAACTGCAGGAGGCCCACGCGAATTATTTCGATTTTCGTATTATTTATTTTATTTATTTCTATTTGTTGTTTGTTATGGCTGAAATGATCAAGATCCATATTGGCATCGCCGCGCGCCGCCGCACAACAATTGTACAATGGACGGCTTAGACGTACGTACGTTACTTACCAATAAAAAGGGTTCCATGCTGTGTTAAAAATCTCATGATGCGTATAAATGCCAATCCTTAAATTCAAAGATTTAAAATAGACCATCATCAAGGAGAGTTGATATACAACATGCGAGTAATTGCGTTTGAAAGGAAGGTAAAGTTTGTGTGTGTGTATTTCCCTGTCCCTGTCTGTCTGTATGTCTATTTAGATTGTCTGGCAGGCTTTTTGTGTATGTCAGTCTGGGCTGCTGGTGAAATTAATTAGCTAGGCATGAAGCTTTGATGTAATTGATTGCCTCCTTAGTGAATTCCTTTACAAGAATGGGATGGGAAGCGCCACAACTAAAATTATGTGTGTTGAATTTAGCTTTTGAAAAAAATGATTTTGAAGAGGTAGGGTAGGCTCTTATAGTTTTGGGAGTTCTAGAGATGTGGTAAACAATTCTCGAACACAAATGCTGTTTAAAAAAATATAAAAACATGCTTTCACTCCAAGAACATTCCAAATAGGAAGTGTTTTTTAAATATTTTTGGATGTTTTCAAAGAGAACATAGAAAACTTTGAACGAGAAATTAGAAAATTCAATTAAATTTCATCGATAATTTCTTCAGTTTTTTAGTAAATTAAGAACGTACAATTTAGCCATTTTCAATCGCCCACATTTCTTTAAAGTCAAATTTTCAAAAAAGATTTCATATAAATTGGAAACTTAACTCAAAAATCCAACTGCAGATACACCTACTTTATTGAAAGAAAATATACTGATTCCTTGAAGTCATAGTAAATAATAATTTGGTTCCCCAGATATATGTACCTACTAAAAGCGATAATACCTTACCTGTTTTGTGCCTTTTTTGAAAAGCACGAGTCTAATCATCAATCCAATTTTTAAGTGTGATGCTTTGCGAACAGTTGGCTCTGGAAGAGCTTCAATTTTTTTGCGCATCCTTCGACTATACATTACATATTTCCTTGCACGCAACATAATTTCTCAAAAAAAAAAAAATCCGAACGAAAAACGGAAGAAAAAATCCGACACAGGGGTTAAATTAAAAAAAAAAAAACCTAACAGCAAAAGAAGAGAAGATGTGTGTGCATCTAGCACCTGTACCAAAACCACACCTGGTCGCATGTTAATTCATCTCTTTTCGCAAGTCAAGCACACATCCTTAATTCAGGTTCAACCACCGACCGACGCACGGACGGACGGTCTGCTTTCGGCATCCAAATATTATGGCCTCTGCTCTTTGCAGCACACAAAAACCGATAATTGATGCCTTGGACGATCAGGTATGATGAGATCGGCAGCGGGTCTCTGCAGCCGTTGCCGCTACAGCAGCCGCCACCGACCGACCGGTCGACGTCAGAATCTGTAAGACGATCCTATATCCCATGGCATCTCTCTCCTTGGTGAGTGTTTTGCATTTCCGAAATGATCACAAAATCTCTAATTGATGTTCCTGACCATGAATTGAATGATTCGGATACTTGGTTTGGTCAGCCAGAACCCAAAAGAAGATAAGATACAAAAAAAAACAGACTTGAACGAAATTTGCGTTTCAACTTTTTGTTAGCCTTTCCAGAATTCCAATCTTTTTGCTGAAGCTGATGTGGGCTTTTGGATATTGACGATACACAACACACATGATGGTCATTTTGATCGCTTAGTTTGGTCGAACTGGTCGATTAATGTCCAGCATCAGCAGCATCACATCAGCAACGGCAGCTACCACCAGGAGCTATAGGCAGACACCGCAAATAGACATTGATCGTCGATTGGCCTCAATCGATGTGGGATTATGATTAGACCGCTGCACGCAAGCCATCAAGCCGCATTGATTGGCGGTTGGGAGATCATCCCGCAGTGGCCTTATGATATGTTTGTTTGGTTGTCAATAGCAGGGATTAAGCCTTCTGGACAGAAAAAAAAAAAAATGTATCAAGTCCCCTGTGCACATATGTACGCATTTAGAATAACCCATCAATTAGCTTCTCTGATCCTTGGTCAATGAACCCGCCCTAAAAGGGTTTGATCACTGCGCACAGTGCACACAAAGTCAAAAAGAAAAGATATACTCGTATGGACATTCAATTAAATCGCGTTTCAAAAATATATTCCACGAACTGAGAGCACTAACTATTCATGAGGCTCTGAGGATATTATTTTTGTTGTCCTTCAATTAGGCGAATGTTTTATAGAGATTCATAATTTTGTCTGTGTTGAAAAATGACTCTCAGTGGTGAAGCTTTATGGTTACCAAAGGTTCTATTTTTATCTCTGACAAACATAAGAAAAAACAATCACCCCGATTACAGAGTCCGACGAATGAGCTGTGGAGGCAATCAGACTCAATTTTGAAAATTCGCTCATAGTAAAAATGTCAAAATTGAGTCTGATTCCCTCCGCAGCTCATTCGTCGGATTCTGTAATCGGGATGAAAAAGAATTTTAGGCTCAGTTTTAAAAACAAAAACTTAATTCTAAAGGGCCTTGGAGACGATCGAACATGGTGCGAGTGAACATATGGTTCGAGTACTATGTTCGAGTTGATTTTATTTGCCATTAAAGCCACTTTAAGTTTTTAAAAACTAAAGCTTTAGAGTTTTGAATATGTTATTTCAAAATTTCGGTACCCACTGTTTGCCGTATCGATAAAGATATTTCTGCTCCCAACTAACAATTTTCCCTCGGTAAGGTCCAATTTTTGAATTTCATGAAGTTACTACCTCTACAGGGCCTGTATTGAGGTTGTACATGAAAGTTTTGAATCTTCGAGGTTGTATTTTTGTCAACAGCTTCATATTAGCCTTTTAAAGCTGTACTTCCAAATTATTTACAAGCTTATATGTGTGCAGCTTCCTTAATATTTCAATAAGGCTTCTTTAAACTCATTTGTAGAAGCACGCGAAATAAAAGCAAAGAAAAAGCTTTCTTTAAGAAGCTCCATCAAAGAGTTTGTTGATGCCTGTTCACAAAAGCCTGAAACAAGCTGTTATTTTGTTTTGAGAAGCATTTATTTCGAAGAGATTGTCTCAGCGAAGTGATGTCAACTAATTTTGATAGTGTAAGTTCTCTGAATACAAGCTCGATACAAGAATGTTTTGATTATTTATCAGATGCATATGCAGGAAGCATTCTTTTCGATAAGTTGGTTTGAGAGAAGTGATGTCACTAAAATTTGTTTGTTTAGGTCCTGTGAACACAAGCTCGATACAAACATAATTTTGTGTACTGTCAGGTACATTCAGAACGAAGCATATTTTTCGATTTGGTGGTATCAGCGAAGTGCACAATCATTGTGTGTCAAAACAACTTAAAATAACATCAAAAAAATGTACTTTATGCTACATTTCCACTTAAGATAGTCAATGATTAAAATATCGTTCATCTGTAATTGTATTAAATTTTTTTTGAATCATAGGTTAAATTTTTGAATTTTTTGAAAATATTACCTCTAAAGGGTCTGTATTTAGGTTGAACATCGAAGTTTCTAATCTCTGAGGCTGTATTTTTGTCAACAGCTTCATTGAAACCTACTAGAGATGTACTTCCAAATTATAAACAAGCTTATAGATGTGCAGCTTCATTAATATTTCGCCAATAAAGCTTCCGCAAACACATTTGTAGAAGTACGCGAAATAAAAGCAAGGAAAAGCTTTCTTAAAGGAGCTCCATCAAAGAGTTTGCTGAAGCCTGCTCACAAAAGCCTGAAACAAACTGTTATTTTTGTTTGAGAAGCATTTATTTCGATGAGATTGTTTAAGCGAAATTATGTCAACTTATTTTGTTTCTAGTAATCCTGTGAACAAAAGTCCGATACAAGCATAATTGGTTTGTTGTGAGAGACGCATGCGCAGGAGGCAATGATTTCGATTAGTTTGTCTTAGCGAGTTATTTCAAAGTGAATCATGAAAGCGAAGATACATCTGAGGTTACCATTATACCTTTTCTAGTTCATCCGTTAAGAATTTCCACATCATTAATTGTGAATATTTTGGTAATTTATCCTAAATATTATTTTAAAAAAGATAGATTTGTAGCTTTGTCCAATGGAAGAAAATATTTTCAATATTATACGATCATTGACAAAATAAAAAAGATTATAAAATATAGCCTATATATATGTATATATGAAGTTGTAATTTGACCAAACCAAAAACTCGATGATCTCTTTTTATAAAATATTATGGGTATTCATGCAACAGCGTAAAGTCGTCGTAAACGTTGTAAAGTTTTAAACTTTAAGCTATCAAAGCACTATACGAAATAGTCTAACAATTATTGTCAAAATTATATTATGTCGTGAATCTCAACAGTTGAAAAACTGACTATGCCCATTTTTATGGCCCTTAAAGATGCAAAATAACAATTACATTATGTTCTTGAAGGTTATAATGGATAGGACTCATTGTATGGAGAATTAAATTTTTTTAACAGATACGAGTATTTTGATTCGTTGTTTCCCAAATCTAAACATTTGTTTTGAATGTTATTAGATAAGGCAAAAATTATACTTGCACTTTCATGTTTAGGAAATTAAATTTTCTATGAATTCTCTCATGTTCTCATTAATGAGAAATTATGGAGAAGAATTTATATAATATATTTTAAGACAATTTCCAAGCATAAACAAAAGTAACAACTCACTTCAAAGAAATGAGAATGGTCACCTTATGTTAAAGCTTGTTTATTAATCATGAGGAAGTCACACCGAAGTTCTTGGGAAGCTAATTTCTGTTTCAACTGGTTCCGATTTGATACCCTCTTAATACATAACACTATAGCACGATGCGTAAGGTACCTGACTCCCAATCAGCATATCCATGGTTCAAATCCCAGAAAATCCATCAAGTAAGTAAAATGTTTTTTCATCACATAAATATAATTGTAAACTAAGTTTCAGATAAAACGCTTACTTGGACAAACAAAATAAGAGAAAACAGATAGCTAAATAAAAAATATAAATTAATTTTTGATTTTATTTGCATAAGGCTTTCCCAAACCTTTTATAAAGTTCCGTGAGTGTTTAAAGATGTGTCAATTGCGGGCTGCATCTGCTTTCACAAAACTTCTTGATGCAAATAATAGCCTGTACTAAAAACTTGTAAATTACTTTTCTGGGAAAGTAAAAGCCTGCCGCATTTGTAATGTTTGAATATTTTTGTTTGTATAAGGCTTTCTAGATATATATTTGTTATCTCCAACCTACCTGTATATGACTGTTTGAAAGCCTTTTAAGCTTCTCAAGTGGGCCAAATCCACTTTTCTAAGGACTTATAGAAGCAAATTTGCTGCATAGGAAAAAGCTTCGATAGACCCTAACAGAAGTTAAATTGTTAGTTGGGCTGCCGCCTTACTTCCTAACCCCAAAAAATATTAAGTTTCCCTAGTATAAAGGTATTTTCTTCTGTACAGGGATTCGGACATTCAACAGGGTGGTAAAGGAATACAATCTTTTGTGAATACAATCTGTAAAAATCATTCATTGAATGCATTTAAACGATTACATTCATTGACTTAATTTTGGACTTTGATTTCAAATACATAATGCAATGCAATAAATGCAAGGAATGTAAAAGATTGCAAACAGTGCATCAATTCTTAAGCTAAAAGATGACATTCATTTAATATTGCTGTAAAATGAGCTGGGAAAAATATGATTGTCCCTGATCACACGTGAAGAAATTCATTCATTTTCTGCGATTTGTGATGGTGAGCGGGGTAACTTTCAGAAGAGGGAGGGGGATGAAATATTTAAAAATATTTGAAAATATTCGGTGTAGAAAACTGACGTTCTCTTTTGAGTTGCTTTTTCTATCCAATCCAACCAATCAAATCGTGTCTTTCATTATGAAAATACGAAAAACACAAAGAAGAGAACAAAATCTGCAGAATAATTTTCTTCACATCTGAACACTTTCGTTCTTCACGTGTAAGCAAGCACACTGAAATCTTTTTAATATCAAACTTATTAAAGATTCCATTCACTAAAGATTGCATTCCTTTACAAGACTGATTTATACATTTTCAAACAAACAATATAAAAACAAGTGAAAAAAGCTTTTTGATTTACTTTTTGAAAGCTTGCTTATAGTAGTGCTTCACAGCATACCTTTTAAGAGCAAGAATTTTCAAAAAAGCTGTGTATATTTGTGTGGTCACCATAAAATTCGCTTATACCTGTCCCTTAACTCTCTTGTTCTTAATATAATCATCGGGATTGGAAAACAAAACCCATATAAAATACTTCACATAAAAAAGTGACGACATCCCGCGATGCCTACAGCAAAGAGGTCTTCATTAAATCCCTAACATGGAAACGTACAAATCGAATGACGTTTGAGTGAATATGTCAGCGGTTACATTCGTTGGCCATTGAGATCAGATGCCACACAGAAGAGCACCGTAAAACATCCAGATCCACAGAGTCCCTATGCAACAATTCCAATCCCACTTAATCTGAAAGCGAACAACTTCATTGTGATATCCCCCAGAGATGGAGCGCGGCGGAATGCATTTTTATTGAACACTGATTGACGCAGATCCTTTCGGTTTTCATTTTCAAGAAAATAAGAGCGAGAGCGGATTTGAGTAATGACCTATCCAAGTCGCAGTCTCGCAGTCTTATCGCAGCTGGAATGCCAAAATTGACCAAATTCCAGGCGCATCAGACTCAATGCGGTGTGGTCCTTTTGTGTTTAAGTTAAGGTTGCTACATACGTACAATGATCCGTTCTTTGATTTAATTTTTTTTTTTTTTTTTTTTTTGTTCTGTAAACGAATTCGTTTCATTATTGTCGCTGTGGTCGTCGTCGGTGGGTTGGTTGATAATGATGTTATACGGCTGGTGGCGGCTGATGACCGCTCGAGATGCTTATGCCAAGACCCCTGGGGACATTTGATCACTAAATAAATGGTATTCCCTTGGGAGAGGGTATTCAATTTCAGGAGTTTCTTCGAAGAAATGAGTTCTATAATAGGAACGAGTATACAGGGATCGCCGCTTCTGATTGAAATATCCAACCAAAGATTCAGTTTTGCCTTTCGAATTGAATAGTATTATACCTATTGACTTTTTTTAACCTTAAAAGTGTACAACAGTGGTCGTATCAGAAAACAAACATTGGGGTCTTTAATTGTCATTTTACTTAGAAATAAAAATCAAAGGATTAGTCTTAAAACCAAACTAATTGATACCCATATTATCTCAATTTTGGATTTTTGACGTTTGTTGAATTTTGAAGAAAATGTCCTCAAGTATGGATCGATATACGCTCGCACAATGTTTTGAAATAGCAAAAATTCATAAATGGTGTGAGTATCTCGAAATAGTTTTGTAAGGGCTGGTATGCCCGTGCGCAGGGGAGCGGGAGGGGTTTGGGGCTTCTAACACCCCCTCCATTGGGATAGTAAGTCTGAGGATTTTTTTTTAAAGCTAATATTGCATTCTTTTATTTGCTCTTTTAAATCAAGTTGTTGTCAAGCTCAAATCCAAGTTTTCGACCATCAACCATTTGCAGGGTTTCCGCCATCTTGATTTAAAGAGTGAACTCGGTTTTGGCTATTTTCTAAACGGGGGAATGTATAGAGATGTTTTTTTTCTATATTCGATAGATTATGCAATTACAAGAAAATCGTGTGTGTAATGAAAAATTTGGAAAAATAAAGGAATGGAGATAATGAACGTTTAAAAGTCAAAAGCGGGCAAGTAATAATTTGCAATAAATCAGTATGATACTTGATACTTGTTGTTGGAAATTTATATATTTTTTTAGGAAAGGTAAGAAAAAGTTCTTATTCCCATGATTGAGGAATTTTTGATTGATGTTAGTTTTTGTGGCAGAATTTGTTTGAAAATCGAAATTTTTCGAGATCAATTTTTCAAGTTCATATTTGATTTTTATATTTTTAACTCATGGGCTTGAAAATCGGAGATCATTAGAAATTATGTGGACTATCAATCTCTATTTTTGATCAATCGATTAATCACATAATAATGAGTGCAAGAAGTCAATTTTAAGTTTTATTTTTAGATAGCAGCTTTATAAGAGTAAGGTGCGAGCATGTATTAATTAGGGTTCTCAAATATATAAATGTTATTTTGCCGTGCCGTCCTAAAAACAGAAACTATCTATCCGAGGTAGGTACTGCCTCTTGCGAGGAACTGACAAATCCTTCAAGAGTATACCTGTCATGAAAAAGTGCTTCTCTTTTAGCTGTTCGGACTCGGCAAAAAACTGTAGGTCCCCTCCATTCCTGCCAATAACACGCACACAGGAATGGTTGTGAGTTGTAAGTCACTAGGCCCTGGTTCTTCACGAGCTGTTGCGCCACCCAATTTATTTTATTTATTTTAAATGTTATTTTACTTATAAGATATGTGATTATTCTTGTTCTGCAAGGTTCCACCATCATGAGTGAAAGAGTAAATTCAGCAATAGCAACTAACAACGGAGTCTTGCAATTGATTCAAAACAAGAAAATTATAGGAAGGTACAATTTTGCTTGCAATATTTTAAATGTGATGCTGCGTTTGATTTGGTAGCATTTCAGGTGTTACAGTAAGTAGACAACTGTTTGGACAAAAAAATATTAAGAAAAAAACTGTAAGTTATAACGGTTCTTAAAGAAATTTTAGTAGAAAATTTTTACGTAGCACTGAACAAATATTGAATTAAAAAATATTGGAGCCCCATTTTTGGTTACAGCTCTTTAAATGCACAAAACATGCATGAAAAAGTACCACATAACAAATTTGTAGAACTTATTATTCTTGTCAGAAATGCACTTGTATTTTTTACAATAAAATTTAAAATACGGATTTTATTTGCGAAAAACGAGTTCACACCTAAATTGAAGATAGTGGCAACCCTGTTTTGGATGGATGGTAAAAAAAAAATTGGATTTAAGCTTTCCACCCCGTCCCACCAACACATTCGGGACACATCCCTGAACATATTCCATCAAGAATATCAGTTATTAATTGCATTATGATATGAACCTTTTTTTTGCTCTGGCTCCTGTGCTAACTTTTTCCGAAACGTATTCCCCGAAAAAAAGGAATTTTTTATTTTATTTTGAGCAATCTTCTTATGAGTTTACGAATAAGTGAAGCTCAAGTCAATAGCCCTACCTAAATACAAGTATGGGCCCTGAGTAATAGATCCGAATCTAGCCTAACGTCGATTTTAACAAAAAATCCGTAGAAATAAAACAAAAATTTCACTTCTAAATGCTTAGATTAGATCATTTTAAATTTAGCTTGAGGTGTTTCTAAACATTAAGAAGTGAAATTTGTATTTTCTTTCTTCGGATTTTTTTTTTTAAGTCGACTTTAGACTAGATTCGGATCTATTACTCAGGTCAATAAAGCATAATTTACAGTTCCCTTGCGAAAAAAAGATCAAAATATTCAAAACAATTTCCACCTAGTTTGTGCACGAAATGTATAACACTAATATGCGAAAACACGACGCAATCAGCCTTATTATGAGTTTCACGTGATAAACACTCTGCCCGGAAAAATTGAAATTTCACTTTTCGCCTATTGTGTGTTTCACCCGAAAAATGAAAATTCGCCTTTTTGTGAGTACTCATTTCGGGTGAAATATATCGTAATTGAGATATTAAATTATCACTTCTTTTTCGAACCAAAGATAAACAGGTGGTATTGGTGCCCTTTGTGCAAGTTTTTTGTTTATATTAGGCCAAGAGAAGTTCGGGCGAAACTCATAATAGCTTTAAAAATTCCGGGGGAACAAAAATTTTTCGGGTGAAACTCATAATAAGGCTGAATATTTCATCAAAGCAATCACCATTATTTGACGGGAGAGCTCAGGCGATCATTCAGCATTATACATATAAATAAAAATAGCACCACTTTTCAAAAAAATTGCGTATTTCGAACGATTTAAAAGAAACATATTGTTGGAACACCCTGTACTTCCAGGCGGCGCCGTGACATAAGGCCAAGTGACATAAGGCCAAATTTTAAGAGTTGGCCTAGTGTCGCTTTTACAAAGTGACATAAGGCCAATTTGGCCTTGTGTCACTTTTAATATTAGCGTACCTGTGATTTTTTTCATTTTTCATTGAAAAATTTCATTAAATCCAGTTTCTTCAAATGCATAAGAATCTTTGCATACTCCCAAATTTGCACCCACCCCAAATCTTATCGTGAGCCCAAGCAGGGGGGTTGCAGGGGGGCAGCATGCCCCCCCTATCCATACCTCACTGTTTATTTGAACATTTTTATATGTATTTCACAAACCACATAAAGGAGAGGAGGTTTTATTAGGTTTGTGAAATTTAAAAATTCGCAATAAACAGTGAGGTATGTATGTTTCTTTTCCAAAAATTACTGTTTTTTTTTACAAAACATTTTACGTTTGGCAGTCACAAACAAATTTGGCCTTATGTGATGTCACTTTGTAAAAGCGACATAAGTTCAACTCTTAAAACTTGGCATTGTCGCTTTTGGAAAGTGACTTAAGGTCAAACTTTTAAATTTTGCCTTATGTCACGGCACCCTTCCAGGCAATATTATTTTATCAATACTATTTTTTGTATAAAAAATAATAACACTTTTTAACACTTCACTTTTTTCATGCGTTCTTCTTTACTATGTCATTATATTAATTAATTAACCGTTACATTACATCTTCAAAGCAAACGCAAGGCCACGTTTAAGCCTTAAACCACCGAGCAATTTCGAGCGATCGAGTCTAGCGTGTTATTTGCTCACAACTCCTTAATAACTTCATTAATCGTACTTTACGTCATGAGCTTACCTGATTCTAACTTCCAACCGAATATCACCGCTAAACAGTGTGAATAAGAAATCTTCAACTTCCTGAAAAGAAAAAATTACTTCCCAAATAAACCAGCAAATAAAATAAAATCTATTGGAAACTTAAAAGGAAAAAACTTCAAATTGATTTTTTTAATAATTTAGTTTTTTTATTGAATTTTTTTATATTTTTTTTTATTATTTTGATATTTTTTTGTAACATATACTATTTTTTGGCAGTGTTTTCATCTCTTTTTTTTTGACAATAACTTTGTTTTGTTTTTATAATTGTTTTGCATCAGCGACAGTTGTTGTTGTTGTTTTTTGCAACGAAAAAGGGGTAATTTTTACATTGACGATTATACATGTTGTTTTAATTTCGTTGATTTTGCAGAACAAAAATTATATTGGTATTTTGAGTGGACATATGTTTTATAAAGTTTTCATTTTTTTTGCTGAATCTAATTTCACATTTACATATAAATTTATTATTTTATTTCTTTGGTTTTTTTTATTTTTTTTTTCTATTTCATTAATATTTTTTTACATTTAAAAACAAAAAACAAACAAAAAAAAGAAACGGAAGATATTCGTTGTATTCTTCTTTCTTCCATCTTCAATTGAAAGTGTACAACTATTATTTTCTTTTTTTCAATTAACAAAACAAAATATATATAATATTAATAATAATAATAAAAAAATAACAAATAAATAATGTTAATAATAATAATAATACTCTTTTGTGTTTCTTTTTCCGTCAAGCCTTTTGAAGAGTCAGTTTGAGTCAGTGTGTTGGTTTGTTTAAACAAAAAAAAAATATATAGTAGGATATTTGGCGGCTTTTTATATATAAATTAATTATCTTTTCATTTTTCTTTTTTAATTTTTATAATTTATTAACAACCTTAAACTTATTAGATATTTCTTTTTAATGATATTTATTTCACTAGTTTTATATTGTTTTATTTTTTACTTTAATTATAATAATATTGAATTGTCGACTAGTTTTAAGTTATATTTTTTTTTCTTTATTTAGCTTGCTTGCGAAGAATTAAGGATTCAATAGTTTATTTTCTTGTCTATTTTTGATTTAAGTCAATAATTCATCAGCTTTATGAGCTGAACAAGAAAAATTTTCTTTTTTGTTTGTTTAATTCAAATAAAAAGAGAGTAAGTGACTTTTTAACTGCAGTAAACTATAAGTCTACACAGGAAAAATCACCACACTGCGGGTTTCGTGTGATTTTGCGCATTCGAAAAAGAAGAGACGAAGAGAGGAGGAGTAGGAGGAAATTATATTATTTCACTTCTTTGTTTTTTTCTTTTTACACACTTTTCTTTTTTAATGTATATTTACACAAATATTTTCTATCTTTATTTTTGGATTTGATTTTTTTTTTATTTTTGTTACTAACTTACGTTTTTATTTTTCATATTTCTTTATACAAATCAGTCTTTGGTAATATCACAACAGTTTGTTTCACGTTTTGGGATCAATTTCATAAATTATTATTATTAATTGAGAATAATATATATAAGATACTTAAACTTAATGAAAAAAAAAATATATAACATGTATTCATATTTAAATAAAATAAAGAAAAAAAAAAACAATAAAATATATTTATATTTTTTAATTTAATATATAGGAAAAACATTAATATAGTAGTTTTTGCGAGTGTTTTTCTTTGTTAATTGGTTAAAGAATGAGAAAAAAATCTTCTCTCGAGAGACAGAATAAATAAAAAAAATAAGAAAAACTTAAAAATTGGTATACTTCAGGAAATAAAACCAAAAAAAAAAAAGTAAGGAATTCTTAATAAACAAACATTAAAATAATTTAATTATACAAAGTTTTTTTAAATAATAATTAATATTAATTAATTTTTTATTTTACGAAACACCCAAATCATGAAGCAAATGTTGTCTCATTACTTCACCCTCTTCTTCGAGTATTTGCGCAGTCACTGTATTTATTAGATTGAATACAATCGCGAATATTGTAAATGCTGTATAAACACCTAACGCTAACCACCACATAAGATTCTCATGGGTTTTATGTTCGAAATTTTTTAATACTAATAAACCTATTGTTAGACCAGCTAATGCTCCTGTTATATGTGCTATGTATGATACAGCGGGAGCTTTATTTGGCTCATTTACGTACTGGGAATAAAGTGCATAGCCCACGTCACATGATACTGCAATGAAAAAAATGGGAAAAAATAATGGTTAGTTGACATCATAGTGAAAAGTTAAAAAATAAATAAAATATAAATATCAAAAGAAAAGGAACTAATTTTGAATGAATTTTCTTATTCTTAATAATGAATAATATTTTTATAATTTAATTTTAATTAATTATTTCTTTAAATTATGATAATTTTGAAAAGTTTATTTGTTTTACTATTTGTTTATTTTAAGTTAATACAAATAAACCAGCCTCAAAAGATCGCAAATTGTAGGCTAAAAATTATTTTAATTTTCATTTTTTTTTAAATTATGTTCCGATTTGAGGGATCAACAATTATCGGTTAAAAATTCTTCGTTATCTACTCTAAAACGGAAGTGTAGTTTTTTTAATAAAATGAAATACATAGTACCAAACCAAATATTCCACTGCCCACTGCAGAATGTAGAAGTCCTATTGAATTGGTCCTTACTTATGTGTTAAAAATTGTTTTCGTTCGGAAATATCTGGCCTTCCACCACAAAATTTGCGTAAAATAACGATTTAATTTCAAACAAACGCAATTAATACCGAAAATGCTACTAAATTCCCTCATGCGTTTCTGAGAGAATGGTCACACTGGCCACTTTTCAAGATAAAGCTCGGAATCGACCATTTAACTCATTAAACTTTTTACTCAAAATTAAATTTCTTATCGGAATGCACGGTTTAAAAAATTATTCAAAATTTCTTTGCAGCAAGAGTTAACAAAATCAGCAAAAAAAAATATTCGAAAAATTTAGTTTTTCTATGTTTTTGAATCAAGTTTTGATTTTCTTTAAAAAGTTCCTCTTCGAATTATTTTATATTTTCTTTATTATTAAAATAAGCAATTAAATTAAATTTAATACAAAAAAAGTCGTAACTTACCAAATATAAGCACCGATGCCAACTTGGACACAGCATATCTCATTTCGCCAAAGTTTAGCAATAAATTCGCTAAACTTGCTGCCAATAGCGCATAAACTCCACCACTAGCACCAACTAAATACACCTCCGATTCAACAACACTCGTACCCAACGAACCGGCAAACACACCTGCCAAATAGATGCACGCAATCCGTGCCGAACCATGCACCGTTTCCAGTGGCAGCCCGAATAGCATTTGCACCACAACATTGAAGCCCAAATGAAACCAATTCGCATGCAACACCATATACGATACGAAACGCCATATCTCCTGACGACGATCCGGTCGATAGATAAGCACCGAATCCTGTGATATTGGACTATTTTGTTCGGGTTGGAAATCTACTGTCATGTAGTCATAGAGAAAGACACCAATCTGCAATAAAAATAAGGAAAAGAAAAAAAAAACACATTAAACATTTATAAATACAAACACATCCCATTCCCATCATGAGAAGGCAAAGAGGCTTTAATAAATCTTTTAAAATGCCAAGACGAGTTTCCATTACACAAGGGTGTGTTCGCAATGTCTGCTGGATGTCTCCCCAATGTCTTGATGGACAAAACAGGGCAGCACAGAGATGAAAGGAATCAGAGAGAGGATATGAGGCCCCAGAGCCCAGAGCCGCAGACAACACAGTGATGGGTTGCAAGTTGTGGGTAGATAACTCACTTATATTGGGTGTTCATTTTGCAATTCTCTTCATTGTTCCTTTGAAAGGAGAGGAGAAAAAAGACCAAGAAGAGTCTTGTGTCTTTGGCAAGCCCTTAGGTGCCAGAACGAAGCAAATTTAATCAATCTAATGCGGAAAATTCTACCCTCAGTTTTCTGTAAGGCAATTTTGTGTCTCACTCCCATATAAATTGATTGGGAATAAAACAATAGGGTGGGCGATACGGGGAGGAGGTGGGGGTTATTGTGTCTCCAGAGGTCTTTTTCTCCCTCTCCTTAAATGTTTTTCAACCGACCTTCTATTAATAGGTTTGTTTTCTCCATCTTCGCTGCATAAAAATAAAACACGCATTGTAGCAAATAAAAAAGGGGGTTTATTTGTGACATATATGTAAGTACACACACAAGCCCCCTCCTATTAAAGCCACCCACCCACCACTCACTATAAAGCCAAACCAAAACCCACTAGATCATTCTCCGAAACAAGTTGAAAGTTTTCAAATTGTTTTTGTGCTGTGGTTTTGTTTTCCAAGTCATAAGTGTGAGACTTTATCGATGCCAGACAGATTCTTCGACTATAGGGGTTGTTGGTTGGTTACTACAAGTAAAATGGGGGTTTCCTGGTTAAGTATACAGGGCTTAGGTTGCATGGATTGATAGTTTATTGCCCTTTCTTCATAAAACTTTTATTGTAATGAATGACTTGGCGTCTTGTGTGTTGGAGAATAAGAAATTGTTATTTGTCTGTGACGACATCGAGTCTCCCTCTCTCTTTAAAGGAGACCAAACTTTAAGGGTTGAATAATATTATAATGTAGCAATGTAGGTATAGCTATAGTTGAAGGCATAAGCAATCTTACATCAGTATTTAGTTATTTATGTATACTTGAATATATTTTGTCAAGAGAAAGACAATTTTCTTTACATATTTATGTGTCACATTACTTTAGGAAACTAAGCAATCAATATTAAATTGAATATAATAGGTCCAATTAAGAAGCCTTGTGGTACTTCAATAATTTAATTCATTAGAATGGGATTGAAATTCACAAACAAATGGTTTCTATGTACCACCACACAATTAATTTGCTTTTATCTAAATTTTGGGTATAGTGGGAGGGGGTTTAACTCTATAAGTAGAGTAGAGGGTGCATATTTGAATCATGGTAAAAGGAAAAACTGGGTCAGTTCCAAATACTATGTGTTCCTACATATATGCATATTTAAAAATTAAAAAGAAGAATATGTAGGTTATCTTGCAAAGTAAAGACGTTGACTTTGATTTAAAAGTACGATCCTAGATGACAGCCCTGTGGCACCCCTACAAAGTTGGTCAAAATTCATGTGTACTTGCAGTTTTTGGCTTTTAAATTGATTTTGTATTTATTCTAATTAAAAAAAAATAAGAAACTTACCTCAAGTAGCGATATCAATATCACGAATAATGGCGGCGGACAGCACCTATCATAATCGGCAAGATATTTTTTATCCTCTTCCGTACTATAGGTAATTGCATTTTCCACATAGGTGCTGTCATCTGATGGTATATCTATAACAGTAGATCGATGATATTGCTGATGCTCTTCTTGTTCCTGCTCCTGTTGCTGTTCGTCTTCTTCGTCTTGATCTTGATCTAGTGGTCTAGTGGGTTCCTGTTGAACCATACTTGGTAACATTAGTAGGTTCTTTTTTGATTTCTTTTTGATGTAGTTGTTTTTTTGCAGGTGAAATTATATCACTCTGCAATTTTAGTCTTTTGACAGATATTCGATATCATCGAATTAAATTAAGAAAGCAAGTAGAAGGAGAGGAAGTATTTTTCTCTTGCAATTGCTTCGCTTTGCCCCAACATGGATTCCGTAAAATGAAGAAGAAGAATAAGCCTACATCAATTATTTGCAAAATTCAGAAAATGCTGTTGTCAGTCAATTTGACTTGGGATTTCCTTTATTTTTCTTTGCTTTTTTTTTGTAAATTCTGCCAGACGCCAGAGCACTCCTTTTTTAGCAGCTAAAATTTAGTGTCGCGGATGTCGCTGTCGAGTAATTAGACATCGATGTTTGCTTGCTTTGAAATCTGAACACACACGAACGCACAGCTTTATATACGAAGAGACAGACAGACAGAATCTGCAATGAGAAAACGAAAAATTCCAAAATTAGAAAATGCAGTCCAAGGTTAATTTCAACAGAAAATCGAAAATTTATTTGTTTTTCTTTTTATAAAATGTTCTTGGTGTTGGCAGCAACAGAAGTAAAAATAGACAAGAAAAGAAGGAACAAAATAAATGTACGCCACTTTAATGGCAGACACTCCAAGGTACCTTCTCTCTGTACCTACCACAGAATACAGAGAAAATGTCATCCGAGTTGGCAGTGAAAAGAGAAAAAAAGGATACGAAAAAATAGAAGAATGCAACAAAATTTTCTTCGCCTTGACGCCACCATTCATCATGAGAATGAATGAAATAAAGCTAGTTTTTTTTGCTGGTTATTTCTGCTTGTTTGGCAGTGGCAGCCTCATTATGTACCCATTCTCCTACCCCCACCACCCCCTATCCCACTTAACCCAACCTTTGGTATTCTTACACAGAATTTTCACAAAATTTTCCAAAGCCAACACAATAAAAAAATGTAGGTATAGAAAGGACGAAGAAAAGAAAAATTGCCGCAGAATTTTCCTCCTTTTTCTTTTTGTCGTGTCGGTCGGGACATTTGCCAACCCGACATAGAGTCTCCTCTCTTACAAAGTTTGAAAATGAGCGTATATCCTTTTTGGACAAACTATACAACTGTACAAAGATAATGTTGAAAAGAAAAAAAACTGAGTAAGTGGAATGTGTTTTCACACACACACACAACATACACACCCTTCACCCCCACTGAAAGTTCTCCCCCTTTGGAAAACTATTTTCATGTCTAGACCTTGGCTATGCGCGATGGCTTGTTTTTTCTTTGATTTTCGTTTTTATATCCATTTTATTACCCTTCCTACTCTGTTTTTTTTCAACCCTTTTTCAAAAACAAACTTCTTCGTGGTTTTCATTTTGCTTCTTTTTACGTTTTTTTGGCAAACAGGAAACGGGCAAGCACACACCTTGGCAAAGTGCAAAAAACTGTTTAAGGGTGGAAACGTGAAGTTTGCAATTTAAATAATAAAAAAGGATCTGTCAGATACACAAACATATGGCCAAGGTATACAAGTATGTAGGTAGGTAGATATAATCTAGATACACATCATCATCAATTAACCTCCTGCTAGTCGACAACGACGACGACCATGGCAACGACGACGAAGGAGCAAAAACAACAACAAAACGACCAAAGGAGAAGGAGCAAACAAATAAACAAATGAGTATTTCTTTACAACAACAACAAAAGGAGCAAACTGGATGGAATGGAGTGGGCTTTGTTGGTGGCATAAGTCGTCGTCCATGGTGATCTATGTCAGCTTGATGATGGTGGCAATAATGATAAAGTTTCCATCTATACAGCTACCAGAGCGCCGCACACACCCCAAATGTCGACGACAGCAGCAATAGAAATTATAAATAAAAAATAATCGAAAACAGATTGACCAAGGGATGGGAGGTTGAGGCTTTTAAAAAAAAGGACACCTATTGGACGACAACGGACACAGACAGACGGACGCTTTTTTTTGTTGTTGGTTTGTCATAAGCCCCTCATTTTCATGTTTAAGGGTTAAACTTCATACCTACTGCATATACCTAGTTGGTGGTTTGTGTACAACCATCATTCGTGTGGGCATAATGCACCTGTGTATATTTAAGGGTAGCAAATGAGTTTTTGATGTGTGCTTTATGCACACGAAAGAGGGCTTCATACTTGGATGTTTGTAACTATATGAGCAAAAGGATACATTTTTGACAGGTGCACTTTTTTAAAGGATTTATTTTTAACTTGACTCTCAGACTAACCTAACCACGACAAGCTGACGTTTTCATATGTTTTCATATACCGACATGGGGTTGAAACCTGCTTAATAATTTTTGATAAGCTAAATGGAGTTTTTTTTTTCGGAAGACGAAATGAGAAAAGTCATGCGATATAAGTTACTTTTCAGGTTAGGCCATACTACTCCGATTTACCTATATTTTTGTATGTTTGATGCAAAGGAATGAATATATGTAATTTTAAATTAATACAATTTTGTCTCTAAAACTGGAGCTTTTTGATGACTCTCTGTCCCCTTTACAAAGACCCCAGCTTCTAAAATTAAATAGTAAGGTATTCAGAGTTCAGTAACCAAACGCAAATGAACTTAAATGCAATTGAAACAAAAAACTTCGATCCATCAACAGAGTCCTTGAAAATAAATACAAAAAAATCCCAAATCTGCCAGACTTGTCACAGCCCATTTAGCACGCGGTGTTAATAAATCCCTCCAAGTCAATCGTTTATTCTGAAATAAATGAATTTCCTTCCAAATTGTTTATTTTTTTTTCGTCGTTTTTTTTTGTTCGACTCTCCCCCCCAAAATAGTTGACACTTATCAACGCTTTTTTCCATTTCTTCCATGTTATTCCCTTAAAAAAACAAAGTATTCCCGTATCTTCTTGCTTTTTATATATCGACTCGACTGTCTGTTTTTATGTCTACCGCGCGATGTTTTTTTTATATTGTTATTATGTTACACGACCGCAGGGGAAGAGAACGTCGAACCACCATCGTTTGGGTATTAAAAATGAAAAGATCAAGGAGCTTGGGGAAGAGTGGAAGAAGAAGAAAAAACGATGAACAAATCTCATAAACAAAATTCGTCTGCCTCAATGTAGGTATAGGCAAGCAAAGACACAGGCACCTTATACAGCGTGAAGCTTTGCATTTTTTCGTCTGCAATTTAGACGGAGACAGATGAAATGGGAAAATAAACACAAAAATATTGTTACAAAATTCTATTTTATCTTTCTTAGATTTTTCTGTTTTATTTTCAAATATTTTAGCCAATAAAATAAATTGTAACAAAAAAATAAATAAAATGTGATATTTTATGTTTTTTTTCAAATTTTCTTCTGTGTGATACATTTCCCTCCTTTAAATTCCCTAAAAGAAAACGAGGAATTGTCTTTGACAAGAGAAGAATTACCCAAGAAATAAGACTAATATTGAAATTAACCGTCGAGACATCTGTTACCAATGTCATTTTCAGTTACAAAAAAGTTACAGAAAAGAAGACGAAAAAATATTATGTATCACAAAGAGACCACCAAAAAGAAGCAGAATAAAAAAAAAACTGTATCATTCGATCAGAGGAAAATCTTATGTATGCTGTATGATGATAAGGGTAGATTCAATAGCAAAAGCTTTGACAGCTTGTTTGTTGTGGGGGGCGGAATAACAGCACAACTATACTTTCTTACATCCTACGACGATAAAATATGTCGCGGGAATTGTTAGAATAAAAATGAAGATAAAACAAAACAAAAACCAAGGAACTGACATTAGCATAAATCATTTTTGCTAAAGCCCTTTAGCATAATCGATGAATGGGTGGCGGCAGCATGGCATGGTATGGCTTGGTGTAGTAGATGCTTAAATAATTATTAAAGACTAACACATGTGGTAAAGGCGATACTATGTATATGTGTATGAACACACTGTAGAAACGAAGAATACGAAAAAGAAACCTACTTTACTTGGCGCCACAGCTGGCAATGGAATTTATACATTTTTTAAATTCAATTTGATTCGTTCGCTGTACTAGCTGAGGGAGCCAACCAATAGGATAAATTTTGATTGAAGAGAAAGCTTAAGTGGAACGAGCAAGGATTTTGCAGAGGTACATACCCCCAGGATAGTCGGAAGTCCCATGAACAAACACTCAAGACTCAACCCATCACTGAATTTCAGTCAGGATTTCAATCTGTTTATCTTATAATAGCTTTGATTTTTTTTATAAATGTAGGTGGCCATCCATGTGGCCGCGGTTTGAGTGAAAATGATAAATATTCATAGAAAAATATCGTCGTAAATTAAGAATTATGATATCTATGTAAATTGCTTAACTCCATTCATTCCATGGTGTGAAGTGAAAAATATGGGGTGAAAAGATTGTGGAACGCATTCATTTTTCATCTCACTTTCATGGGCTGCGAATATCGCACTGCGAATAGTCCCCAATTATGGCATTTCTTTCACATGAGGTTAAAGGTCGCCGAAAGACGCGAAAAGTTATAAAAAATAAACCAGTAAAATGGGTGCTAAAAACATTTGATGTGAAATTGAGGCGAATTTTTCATTCACAGCTGTGTGGAATGCGTTTTGATGTTGTGGAATTCGAATTACTATTAGACAGTTTGCAGAAAATATCTTGTTGGTCGCGTAAAAATTATAAAAATGCTTAATTTAACACTAAATGTATGTCTTTTTTCTTTTTAAAATTGTAGATAGGATCATTTATGCACTTTGTCGAAAAATTAAAACAAGAAATTGTTGATATTTGCGCTTGGAATTGCCTAAACAAATTCATTCGCATATCGCATTCGCAGGTCGCAACTCATGTGAAAAGCACTTAATTTTATTAATTATGTTCAAAACCTGTTATTTTCTTGAAATGTATGAAGTGAAAAATAAATACGATCCACAATTTTTTCATTCTATTTTTCCCGAAAACAAAAAGAGACAAAAACTTCAGTAATTTCCATAATCAACTGGAGTTTGATTTCTTTGTGTTTGGGGAAAAAAGTGAAATGAAGGTATTGTGGAACGTGTTCATTTTGTATTTCATTTTGTCTACCTAATCAATTTTATGTTTCGAAATAAAAGGTATATATAGGCATGGAATTTGTATTCATTTTTACTAGCATTTTTTGCGTAAATTTAAACTATTTTGCTTAATTAATGAGTTCAACTACAAGAGCTAATAGGGACTAAAAATTACGATATGAAAACAATGTATAGGTACCTACCTACTTTTTCTCACATTTTTACCATCATTAAAATCAAACTTGTCTAGCCATTTTGTTAAAAAGCATACCGCGTGACAGAATTACATGATTTTGCTTTAAAATTTCTCGACAGATATTAAAAATTTACAAAATAGAAATAATAAATTATAAATTAAAAGAAGGAGAAGCAAAAAACCAAAAACAAGAACAATCATTGTTTCACACATAAAATTATTATTATTTCTTCTTGAATGTGCGTGAATGCTTTCTCACGGGATTTGCTTTCGCTATTACACATTTTACTGTCTACATGCTTTCAAGTCATAACTATTTTTACTCTTCTTCTTGTTGTAGTTTTTTTATGATCATAAATATGAACAATGTTAAGGCTGTAGTTTTTTGTTGTTGTAGTTGTTAAATTGCATCTTATTATGAACTCTAGACTTTTAGGAGCCACACACGAAAAAAAAAGGGGAAACTCTTCACGCTTTTCTTTGAATGAAAGCCTTAAGAAGAACAACACATGACGAAACAACATCAGAAACAGCCAGCAAAACTATACACCAACGAGAAAAAAAAACGAAACTAAGATAGAAACTTTGTATGTATGTCGGTACAACAATTCGTTGCGGGTCAGTAATTACAAGTTTTTTTTATAGGTACATATTTTCTTTTGTATCTTCATGAGCTTCTTTGCGTTGCTACTACGTGATAGATAATGCACCATCGAGAGAAGGTTATTTCTTCTTTTTTTTTTGCAAATGTATCTAAGAAATATGAATAGTGAAAAAAAAATGAGCGCATTCATCCAATGCGAATTTTAGAGCGAACAAATCAAAAACTTGACGCTTTCTTCTTTTTTTCTGGTGTATTATTGTTGTAAGAATAAAGTGCTTAAGCTCAATTTAGGAAGGTAAGCAAATGACAACAGACGTCGTGTCGCATTGAGATGAGTATGATTTTCTTTTTAAATGGCATCTTCCTGACCAATTTAAAATCGGAACAGTAAAGAGAAACGTTCATGTCATTCTAATTGAGGGAATTTAAAATTGTGATTCAGATAGTCATTAAAAACATTTAGAGAAAGAGACTAGGTAATAATCTGAAAAAAATCTTGGCAGGTTTTTGACCAGGAAAATCTCATAACGGTCATGATTTTGTATAGGTACCTATTCTGACTTAAAACTATTTTAGGCCAAACTGCTTATTTGAAGAAACATATTTCGAACCAAAATTCGACGCGAAATTTACATTATTAGTACCTACATTCGTAAGCATATTTTAGGAGCATATTTTTTGAATCTCAAACATTTCACGAAAGCGCATAAGTACCTTAGTTTTTTTATCTTCATACCGGCAATAAGTTTTTAGATCAAATCTATAAAATACGATCGACAGTTTATAGAACCATTTTTAAATAAGAGAAGACTGGCTACAGAAATGATCCTGTAAAGTCGTCTTCACAGGATCATTGTTAGTCACACTAAAGAGGTTGGCCGCATTCCTTAATTGTGGTTATCAATGATAGATAATCACATTCCCAGTGGCCCCAAGTGGTATTTACAATGATCGTAGGTAACTAGAACCATTTTTTTTTTTTATTGATGAGTAATTTTCGTTTCTCATACCTATAGAAAAACTTCCTACATCTTCCCCACAGCTCATTTCATCGAAAACAATAATTCCCATCAAAAGATCAAACAACTAATCGTAAATCGATTATCAATTTATAGTTATAGTATGTACCTACCCATCTACTACGAATTTTATTGGCTTCCAATGTCAATTTAATCGCGATAATCATTCAAGATAAGCCGTTCACATTACAGTTTGCACAGCTAAATAGAAGTTGAAGAAAACAAAAAGTATCTCACCTTGATGATAATGATTCTAACGTTCCACTTGATCTGCCGAGGTCGTCCTCGGCTGTCGGTATCTCTAAGACTTATCAAAACTGCACTTGATCGCACCAAACATAATGAGATCTTGTTATGAAATGCAATTTATGCTGAGTATGTGAGAATGATTAAGAAAATGCAAAAAAAAATAGGTACCCCTAACAAGAAAAGAATTTGAAATAAAAAAAAAAAACTCAGAACTTCTCCTCTCTCTCTATGATGAGAACCAATTTAAATTGTGCTTTTTTTTTTCTTTTTTTTTGCGGATTTTTTATTATTACATCAGAAATTTAAAAATAACAGATCGTAACATCTCGTTGTGTGATGCTGCTGATGATCTTCGCTCACATTTCTGTTCAACATTTCTATGTATGGAAAGTGTACTTCAAGCGTTGAATATAATTTCAATTAAATTATCATCATTCTTTTGACAAAAAGTTTGAATGAAGAACAATAAAATGCCATAAACAAGAAGGAGGAAGACAACGATACCTATACTGACAAAAGATACAAAAACGAAACGAAAAAACAAGATCTAAAATGGCATCTGGATGCCCACGCTTTTCGATTTGATTTGGGAGAACCTCAACCCCTACACAATTCTTCAATGAAAAATGTTGTTTAACTGTTACTATGTTACCAACTTATAATTATGATTTCATATGCTGGCGCAGAGATGGCTTTATATGACACACCTTGGGCGGTGCGCTATTGCAACATTGGAGGTCTCTTCTTGAAGCCCATGTCTTCATTCTTGCTTATAGGTACCTACATATCTCAGTTTGTAGCACACGAATGTTGATCACCTGCCCGGGCTCTACTATAGCAACACAAGACCGACTACAATGCCCTCAAGACCCGGGATGGAACACATTTTCGCGTAATGTTCTTATTAGTTTTTTTTTTTGTAAATGTACTTTATGGTTGTTCCGTTTTTTATTTCCGTGTGAATTTCCGCTTTTCAATTCCCTCACCTCACAAAGTCCATCATAACATATTCAGTCAATGGCATGGCAGGCATGGCACTGTCTGTGGTAAGTTGTTGTAAAGTATGTGCTACCTGCTTGACTACCTAAATGTATCTTGCCACCTTTTGCTCAACTTCCTCCTCATGGCCATATTCTTACAATATATTCTTCCATATAAAACTAACTATCCATTCATCCGTAACATGAGTAGACTTCTAATGGGGTGTGCATGATGAGCAAATGCGTTGCTGCTCGCAGGCAACTATAGCCACTTTATTCACTCCATGTCTAATAATCACAATAAAAAAATATAAAGAAAAATTTTGTATGATTAAATGTATCGCGCTGTCTGTAAAGTAGTACTATCTTCATCGTCATCGTGGGGATAGCTTTATTAAATTAACAGTTAACTCAATCAATGGCAATTTGTGTACAGATCTTTTGTTTCTCTTGAATTTATATGAAAGACTACATAGAGATACATAGATACATTTTTGCATTTTTTTTTTAAATTATTTTATTTTAAATTTTATGCAAAATGAAGAATAAAATAAATATATGCTCACAACGAAAACGAAAGGATGAAATATTTTTTTTTTTCGTTTTAACAAAAGAATTTCAATGATGACAGTGAGAGTGTAGATAGATAGTGGAAGGTAAGGAACTATGAAATGAGAAGAAGAATAGAGAAAGAAAATTTGTCAGTGCCTTTGGGGAAATAGAAATATAATTTTCACTATAGTGAGGAATTTTTTTTTTTTTTTTTTTGATAGAAGTTATTAGGTATGCATTTTTTCTTTTTAGTAAATATTTGCATACCTTTATAAATTTTTGCACCTGGGAAAAGAATCTTTGTAGGTACCTAGATGAGTAACGAAGATGATGTAGGTAAGGTAGGTACACCTGTTGTTGTGAAATTTTGACAACTACCTATTTTATAATGAGAAGGAATCATCATTAATGAATGACAAATTTTGATAAAATGCTTATTATGTATTTCCTTAATTTTTTTTAACTTTTAAATTGTACGGGATGTACCACATACATACATGCAACATACCAATGTACGTATGTATAAATGTAGATACCTACGTTCTACCAATAGTGCACGTAGTTAACCTAGAACCTACATATGTAAGTTCCAGTGAAAAATTATGAAGGTAGGTAGGTACCTATATCTACAAAGGTATTTATAGACAAAAATGTCAAACTTTCCTCATATCTTTTGTACCTATTATCTAATTAAGGAAACATTCGAAATTTTCAGCATTTTAATTCAAACGTTAAAGAGTTTTGACGCTTCGTCTTTGAAACAAAAACAACAATGCATTGGCACTCAAATGGACTTAAAAAAAGATATGGGCGTGTCAGTGCTGAATATTCTTGGTGATCATTTCTCATGCTGTCTTTTATCATGCCTCAAAATCGGTTGAATTGTTTAGATTTTATTGCTTCAGACTGTTCCTTAATATGAAAAAAAGATGTTTAAAAACACCCAAAAAGTGGGATGGCAGATACCTACATGCTTTTGCCAGTTTAGGTGACTACCTATATCACCTTATTCAAAAAGTAGGCGTGGCAGGAGGTGGAAATTTATTGTGATGATTTCTTTAGTAAATTGTTTATCTTAACTGAAAGTTTTACAAAATCGGTTGAGTGGTTCAGATTTTATTGAATTTTGACGCCTTTTCCATACAACCGAAACCACTGTGCAATGCTAGTCGGTAGGTACCTATCTACCTACTTTGCTGGAATAAGGTAACTGGATATGTACATACCTACCTATTGTCAGTTATTGGTTAATGAAGAATTTGTTTATTTCTCCAGCTAGGTAGGTAGGTACCTACCTACTTATTTTTTTGATGTCTTTTGCCTCAATTTTTCAAAATAAAGCTCTGCTCAAAATATGGACCCTTAATTTATACAATTCAAGTTAAAATTTCTAATGAACTCAACTCCATAAATGCGTTTTAACTTTTAACTTGAATTATATTGAGTCGCTTCGCTTAAACAGACGAATATTTTTTTTAATTTTCTTCATTCTAGGTACATAGGTACCTACCTAGGTATTACTTAATTATTACATGCATACATTTGAATTTAACCAAACGATCTGTATGATACACAGTGCTTATCATCCACCATAAATGTACAAGGGTTGACTAAGAAGACAAGAATTGAAAATAACTCAAACAATAAGTATAGGTATTGAGTCAGATGCATTTTGCTTAGTTTTGGTAGTTGGAATCAGTTAATCATTAAGATGAGTTCATATACCCTTCTTGAATAAGTGTTTTTCGATTATTAACCAATTACGACTCTTATTATTCATTCACTGAAATTCGAATTAACGAAAAATAAATTATGGGACGCTTTTATGGCCAAAAATAACTATGTACATACAACCTAGTAGGACACATAATTTGTCATAAAGATTTACAAATTGAAGCACAAACTGGTAGGTAATTAAATTCTTTTCTATTTACCTAAGAAAAATCTGATTCACCTACTACCTAGGTTCATCAAGGTCGATACCGACCAAGGTAGTTGTTTTCGGATCTAGCTGCGCGAAGAATTTGTAAGTTTATTAATTTATCAACGCATTTAAGGTCTTAATTCAAGTAAGAACCTTTTAAAATGTGGTGATTCGAACAGATTCAAATGAGATAAGGTAGGTACGTAGGTACCTACCCTTTGTATGTACGTATGTACATAAATTTGAATGGGGAAAAATTACGTTCCACCGGCTTACCCTTCCCGCAAGACCCAAGAAAATTAATCACTGTTAAAAGCAATTTACGTGATAAGATGTAATAAAATAAAACAAAAAATAGTGGTGACGAAATACGGATACATAAACAGCTCGTCATATGTATTTGTACATTATGAAAAATTATCCAAACTTTGTAGATATGCACCTACCCACCTAATCTTTTTTGCAGACGTCTTATTTTGTGAAGCAAAACCCCGGTAAGTAGGTACCTAACTACTTATACCGGCAATAAGACAACACTTAGGTTTTGAGTCACATAGGTAAGTAAATAGGTAGGTAATTACCTAATCTAACAACTTTTATATTCGTGGCCACCCCTTGGGACTTTCCAAAAATAAAACACCAACTACAACACAAATTCTCAAAAATCGCACTATCATAAAAACGCAAAATTTGCCTAGAAGAAACCACAACGAAAAGAAACGAAAAAAAAATGTAAAAAATTCCCCACTAGCCACTAGGTCACCCTTTGTTTTCTACATATCATCGCACTCGTGGAGCGGGAGCGGCTAGTAAAAAAGTCGCCATGCGACACCGAATTTGTTGTGCCAACATAATTGCACACACACACACATACAAACACCAGAGGCACAGACCCACCAGACCAAACATTTTCCTTATTTATTTTTCATTTTTTCTTGTATAAAAAATAAAAATACACCTCGACCATAAGAACAACAACACCTGCCCAATTGATTGTAGAAAGGAATACCTAACAACCAGCCGTCTGTCAGTTAGAGTCGGTTTCTTTTCGGTCTTTCCGTTTTTAATTCCCGTTGTCAGTTGGTATGGTGCATATTATCATTAATAAAATTTTATAATAAGTGTACTGTGGTGTGTGTATTAAAGTCATAGTGACTAAACTCTTAAGAAAAAAACTCAAGGAAAGGACATTGTTGTTGTTGGGTTTTACAACAAAAACAGACGAAATAAGAGAACTTACTCACCTTTATAGCAAAATTATAACTGCAAAATCAATTCATTCACGCAAATGCATTGATATTTCGTTTTCCGATATGAATTATTGTAGTAATATTGTAGTTGAGAGAGAAAATCCGTTAGAATTTTGTTACACACAAAAATAATGCTGCACTCCCCGAAAAAAACCCGAATGAGTACAAAAAAAAAATAAACACTATTTGACGTTTCGGCCAACAATGTAGTGTAAAATAATTGAAGAGTAATCCAAAAATATTTTGTCACTTATTTTATCTTTTTGATATTTCTTCCACCTTACACTTGTTTCTTTTTTTTTTTTTGAAAATTTTTCGAATTTTCTTATAAATTTTCACTTAAGAACTTTTCTTATTCGATTAAAAAAAACACAAAATTTTTAGCGATTGGAATGAGAATTTTTTTTTTCTTAACAATTTTTTTTTGATTTGTTAATGAAATATCCTTTTTTTTGGTCGAGAAATAAATTAAAAACACGGCTTATAAATTTTATATCCTTGCTCTGCAACGAACCGTTCGCAACTGAATGAGACTTGCTATCGAACGAATAGTTTTATAGAAAACACCTCCTCCGGCAGGCGATTCTTTTGCTTCTGGCACCGCACCGACACTCGCATTGACAGCAGAGCAGAAGCAGAGGCAGACAGTTTAGCTTGTCGTCGTCCGTCGTTCACATTCACAGTATTGTCTGCATTTTTCGTCGATGTTGGTTTTCTGTCGGTTCAGGTTCGGACTCGGTCTCGTTTTGGGTTTCGATTTTGTTCGAACGAACCAACACCACAATTTGTGCCATTGCCTTTGCCATCGGCAAAATTTCTTATCTTCTTTTCGAGTAATCAAGGTATTTTAAAGAGAGTGCGCAATGCATTCGATAGAAGAAATATGAAAATGTGTTGGGGAATTATGTTTGATTGGGTAGGTGGAAAGAGTTTGATTTCGCTCTTTGATAAATTACTCTCTTTTTAAATCTAAAAATCATTGGAAAAAAATTGTAAATGACATGAGTCATTCTAATTTTTCATGTTACCTATATTATTTTATTTTTGTTACATTTATTTATTTCATTCACCTTCCACCTTGTTTGAGCTCGACCCGACTCTGGGTTTCGGTACACGAGCCCTCGAGGTTTTCTGCCTGCCTGTAGGTTTTGTTGTTGTTATTTGCATATGGATTTTAGTTTATGTAGGTACCTACACACATTGCGTTGGAAACTAGTGCTTACTCTTTTCGGGTGATTGCGAAGGGAAAGGAAAACATCTGTAAGAAAAAGAAAAAATGTATGTAAATAAAAAAAAAAAAAAACGATGAATGGAAAAATTGGAAAGATTATGTGCAAAAAATTAAGTTATCTTAATTAAGAGAAAATAATACTCTAATAATCTATCGACCTAGGTACACAACTCTTCGTCTTGTGATGTTCTTTTTTTATTATTTGCATAACTTTACTCTCATTTGATGATTTAATTCGGTTTATTTAAGTAATTTTACGAAATAGCGTAGCGGATTCCTACCTTATTATTATTGGATCCTAAAAAAATTCCAACTTAAATCAATCACAGCTTTCTAATTTGTAGAGTGCATATCAAAATATTTAATAAATTTTGCGTTGATTAATTAAAGCGTATAGGTAGGTATACCTAACTACCTTCCTATCACCCTAAGTTTAATTATTTAAAATTGGGTTTTAATAACAAATTAAAAACTAGGTATATAATGTATGCACATAGTTGTAAGGACCTAATTATGGGCACCCAAAAAACTTTAATTAATGGCACTCTTTTTAGTGGTAAAAATAAGTGGATGATTGCTATGATAAAAGTAGTTAGGGTAGTGGCACCTGTTACCGAACATCCCCAGTTACCGAACAATTTTTAAAAAAATTGCTATATTTTCGATACTTTCTCGTTTTTTCCTGTGAAAACTTCACAGACATATGTGACCATACTCTCTTTACTCTAAGGTAAAGTATCTCACCAATACAAATGTATGTTAATCAAGCAAAATTGTCAGTTTGGTGTTCGGTTTGTTTGGATTCGATCGTCCCATGTTTTGTAGCCAAATAAAATTAAAAAAAGAGTTCAAGAAAAGTTGTTTGAAAGAAAAACTATTCACGTAAGTACTTTTATCAGTGTTTTTAATTACATTAGTGTATTATTTTATTGTTATTTTAAAAGTTTTATCCCAAAAAAGTGAAATTATCGTGTGTTTTTTGACTGTTCGACAATAGGAAACCAAAGTTTACCGAGTTTCCTTACTCGAACACGTGTGTTCGGTAATAGGAAACTGTAACTAATTTGTTTTATACTTTTTTACTACCAAAATTCATCGCAAAATGAATCTTTTATATTTTAGTGTGTCGTAAGCAGTGAAAAAGAGAAAAAATCCTATTTTCGAACACCTTTTTCTTTGGTGTTCGATAACAGGAAACTAAGAGTTTTAAGGTATCCTTTTTTCGAACACTAAATTTTAAATGTCTTTTCGTTTAACAGATGAACAAAAATGGCACCCCACAAGCAAAAATACACAGCACCCTCGTTAGACGAAGCTTTTAGAGAGATTAGGAATAGGTATATGGGTATTCGAGCAGCTAGTAGGGCATTTGGAGTCCATATTACAACTCTGCATGAGAAAATTAAACGTAGATCTGTAGATAGAATGCAAAAACCTGGCCCAGCAAGCTTGTTAGCCGAAGCGGAGGAGGGTAAAATACCCTCTAACGAGGGTGCTGTGTATTTTTGCTTGTGGGGTACCATTTTTGTTCATCTGTTAAACGAAAAGACATTTAAAATTTAGTGTTCGAATTGTCAAATATTGTCAAATATTGCCAAATGTGGGTTTCCACAAAAACCCAATGAATTCCTCGATGTCGTCCAAAAAATAATAAAAGACGAAAAGAGAAAGACTCCTTTCAGAAATGATAGACCAGGAAAAAAATGGTACTAGGTACAGCTTTCTGAGACGACACAAGATTCATTAACCTTACGAAACCCCGAGACCATAACAAAAGCAGAGCTGTTGTAAAAGAAGAGGCATTAAGAAAATGGTTTAGAGAACTGGAAACACATTTGACGGAGCAAAATTGTCGGGACATCTTGGATGATGCAACACAAATTTTTAACGGAGATGAGACTTCATTCAGTCTGGCACCTAAGACAGAAAATGTCATTGGTCCAAGAGGATACCGCAACTTGTTTCAAATTAAATTTTCTAACGACAAAGAAAATATAACAGTTCTTCTGGTTTTTAATGCTAGTGGTGAAACTATAGTACCATCGAAAGTACCATCGAAAATCGTCAATAGTATGCCGGAGAATGGGTCGTTGGTCACTCAGAAACTGGGTGGTTGCGGACGGAAACATTTTTTGAATACGTTGCGAACCACTTTTCAAATTGGCTCAATCAGCAGCAAATTAAAATGCCAGTGCTTCTTTTAGCTGACGAACACAAGTCTCACATATCTATGCACTTAAGCGAATTCTGCTCAAATAACCAGACCCTCTCACCTAATACAACGCATATAATGCAGCCTGCTGATGTGGGAGCCTTTAAAGTCCTCAAGAGTGACTACAAGAAAACTGTAAGAAAATGGAGCGTTTTACCAGAAAATCATGGTAAAACAGTAACCAAAACGAATTTTGCCAATAGTTAAAAATTGTGTTAGACAAGACTGATCGTTCCCCTGTGATAAAGAATGCATTCCGGAAGTGTGGCTTATTTCCGTTTATCCCCGAAGCCGTTGACTACACAAAATGCCTTCACAACAATTTAGAGAGAGTAAATGAAACCCAGAATCAAAGCACAGCCATAACTGCCAATGAGATGAAGACAACAAAGAAAGTTTTGTCATCTTTTGAAAAACAAATTATCGAAATAATTTTTTATTATTATTTTTACTTTTTATTTATTACCTATTTACTTATTTTTTATAAAAAAAACTACAAGTTCCTACCTATAAGAACAAAATAAGCTAAAATATCTTTAGATAGATAGATTTAATAATTATAAAATTAGCTATAAGTATCTATTTAATATATAATCAAATTAATTTTAATTTTAAAAAACTGCTAACGGATTTCTTACTTTATGTTCAATATGATATTAATTACGAAGTACCTAGTTGCTACATACCACCTATTAACTCTTTGAAAAGATGATAATGTACAGTAGACGCTCGATTTAGTGAATCTCGAAATTGTGAACTATCCACAATAGTGAACACACAAAATTTTACATAAAAACGTATTTTGTATAAAAATGTCACGCAAGCATTTTACATAGATTGAGAGCTCTGAGGAATTGTTTATGTTTTTTGTTTAAACCTGAGTGAAAACTTTGTTTAATGCTTAATTCAAATTAAAAACATTCAAAACGGAATGTGCATTTGGGGTCAAATCTACCTTTAGAAAGCCTTAGAAAATCCCCCCTCGAAAAAGTGAATAATCTCGAAACAATGAACAGGTCTGGTTTTTATTACTTCAGTATATCGAGCGTCTACTGTATTGTGATTTTTATTTTTATTTTGTTTGCCAATGAACTACCTATTATTTTTATGTTTTTCTATTCTAAATAAAAAAGTAAAAAGTACTCAAATTTTGCCTTAAAAATGATTTTTGTTCGAATAACGACGTTTTGATTTCAGTGTTCGAAAACAGGAAACTCTTGTTCGGCTTCAGGAAACAAGTGTTCGATAATAGGCAAAAATGGTTGATTTCAATTTAATCTCATTTCATATTTTAATGATAATTTTTATGAGAAAAACTACTATCAGCCATGAAAATATTTGAGATTTTCTCTCAGAATAAATTTATATTACAATTCTAAACCCGATCAAAGTATTTTTTACAACATGTTTTTTCTTCAAAGTCCGTAAACTGTTCGGTAACCGGTGCCACGACCCTACACTTATAGCCAGTGCCAATAATTCATGCTTCATTGGACTAGGTATTCAATAAACAATAGCAAATAGCCTCCTACTCTCCAGAGTAAAAACTAATTTTTGAAACAGAACCAGATAAAGGGCAGGATCCATGTTGTTTTGGCAATTTACGTAAATGTCAAAAATGGATCCGGATCAGATCTTTTCCACAATAAAATGCGGCTATTTTAATGAAAGCAATAAGTTAACATCAACAAATTTATCCAGAAAAATTGAAAACCAATAAACCCTTAACCAAAATACCCCAAATTTCCCCAATTTTTGTCGCATATCCTTTTTTTAAAGAAGAAAATCGAAAAAAAAATGTCTTCAAACCAAAGATACAGAAATTTCAGGAATACCTATGTGTAAGTTGCAAATAAAAAATAATTGACTTAATCGAACTACTGGTTATTGAGACAATGGGTGGAATGCGAAACGCTTTATCTCAGTCTCATATCTCATTTCTTAGAGCTATTGCTAGCGTTCACATGCAAAATTAACTTGAGATAAATCTTTCAGAAAAGAGATCTCTTTCAATTAAGAGATCTTTCTCATTCGAGATATATTTCCATATGCAAAAAAAAAGCCAAATCTCATTTAAATGAGATAAGGCTATCAAAATGTTGAGACTGGAACTTTTAGCTGTCTCGGGAATTACAGTGTAACTTGATCTTCTACAGCCTTAGCCACTCAAGCGATTTTCTTCTAATTTTCGAATTAAAGTTTGTAATTAAAGCCTAGTTTACAGTTCCCGTGCGCAAAAAAAATCAATGCAAATATTCTCGCATGTCAAAAATAATTGAGGTGAAATGTAAAATAAATTGTTTGCATGATTGGTTTACAGTTTCATGCAACAAAAAAAACTATGCTGTCATGGCATGTCATGCAAAACAATGGACCGGCAATTGATTTGCATGCGAAAAAAAGTGTGGTGAATAAAATATATTTTTTTTTTGATGGTCGGTTTATACTTCCAAAAAAAAAAATATTCACCTCAAGGCATTATTTGCATGCAAATGGTTTTCGCATCCAAAAATAATAATTTTCCATTTTTAGGCCTATAGTTTGTCAATTAAGGGTAGATTAATGACTCAATAGGTGGTTTAGGCCAAGGCAAACGTTTTTCGCCTTCAATATTATTCAACTTGGTGCGCAGAATAGGTGGAAAATCGTTTTGAAAATTTTGATTTTTTTTTCGCATCGGAACTGTAAACTATGCTTAAAGTGGTAATTCTCTAGAGGAGAAATTCATTCTTTTAAGCTACAAAAATAACAGTACTTGCCATACAACCGTTAGAGAAAAGTTACTTTATCTCAAAAACGGCCCCAACGGTCTTGATACAAAAATTAGGGAATTACTGTAAGAAAGTTTTACTTTTTCATAATCTCTTTTTTTTACAAGAAACTGTTATTAACGGTGCATGAAGTAGGTATAACCTTTTATATTTTCGATTTTCTCATAAAAGGCCCAACTGATTTCAATACAAAATTTTAATACAAAAGCTTTTTTAAAATGCTCTTAGTATGGCACATCAAAATTTTGAAAAAAAATTAATTTTTTAAGCCAAGTATACCTACAGTTCTTTTGAGTAAAAAAAATTCTTCAAGGTGATAAAAAAAAATATTTTCCACAAAGAAAAAATGTCCGTGGTGTAAATTTTTTTTATTCGCCGTCAGTTTACACTTTCGAAAAAAAAATCTCAATGAGACTGATCCATGGAAAAACAAACACAAATACCAAACGCAATTTTTTTTTCGGAAAAACAATGTCAGTGACATTGTTTTGTATGAAAAAAAATCGTGGTGAATATAAAATTTGTTTTCTTTGGGTAGTTCACAGTTCGATAAAAAAATTTAAACGTCAAAAAAATTTTTTCTCGCAAAAAGCGCTCCCATAAGAAATACATGTAGTTTTTTTTCGTCAAGGAACTGTATACTTAGCTCTACATATAAAAAAAATAAAAATGTCAGTTTTAATGTAAATCAATTAATACTCAAAAATGACATAGGTACGACTTTTTTTAAACGTAAACAAGGTTTTATATAAAAATACTTTTTTTACAATTATTCATATCTCATCAAGTTATCAAATTACTTTTTTTTTAGCTCTAAGCCATTTTACAATTAAAAAGCGATTCTAATGATTTTTTTCTATAATTAATTTCACATGGTTTTAGTTTATTTACATATGTCACACTTATTTATAGCTTGATTTTAATATACATACATAAATTATTTTCTTTGAAATTTGTGGTAGTTTTTTCAAATATCTTTCATATTCTGATTTCGAAATTAGAACTTATATTTTCCTTATATTTCTACCCTCAACTTTTTTCGGAGGAGCTTTCTTTTTCACTGCTTTCACTTGATGAAGAAGATTTTTCCACTGAATGTTTTTTTTTTAATTTGAGACTGAGATTATGATATGAGACACGTTTTTTGCATACCAAATTTAGATTTGTCTCATTGTAAATGCTCAATCTCTTTATCTATAGCTCATTCCTAGAGCTCAGTCTCATGAGACTGAGTTAGTTCTTTTCGCATTCCACCCAATAACAATCTCACAACCAATTAAAAAAGAAAATTCAAAAATCTTCAAACTATCTATGCCTATAAATAGTCTTAAATTAAATTTTGTGGTAGGTACCATTTTCTCAAAAAGTAGGTATGCGACCGATATGCATAAATTAATATGATTGGAAAGCCATAATCACGGGGAGTGTGCGAATCACAAAATTTAACGCTGTTGGTTCATTTTAGGAAATTACCTTTTTATACCGTCGATCACTGTGCTCATTCAAAAATAATTAGCTTCTGAGTGGTGTCGAGTTTCGACACAAGTGGGTTGAGATTAGTTTACATAGATTGGTTTATTTATAAAAAGAAATTTGTTTGTTACAACAAGTAAAACCACTTTTAAAAATTTAGGGATATTGTTAGTACTTTGATGAAAATGAAACCACTTTCTTAGCTATTTGATATGATTATCCTCAGTTTACCCTATTGTAAAATGCAATGTCGAAAAAAGACCATTTTTCTGGATAAACACAAACACTTCAAAGAAGTACCTACCCACCACATCGTAAGCCTGACCGTGACCGTGGGGGTAATAGGTACCAACCTACGTATTTACAATTTCCTTTTTTTCTTATTTTCTTAAAGCTTACTAAAAGTAGGTAGGTAGGTACTTGCATCCAGTTTAAAAAATTTCTTATTCCACCAACTTTAAGTGAGCTCTACTCCATATATTGCGTTTCGCCCAGGTACAACAGTTGGGCTCATCAGTTAGATGCTGTTGTACCCTTCTAAGACGCAAATTTTGGTCGATGTTTACCGACTCATATAGAAATCACAGCATGAGTAGAGCTCACTTAAACTTCTTTATTTGAACTTAATTCATTCGCTCCACTAAACCAGAAGAATATTATTTTTAATTTTCTTTAAAATCATAATTATTCCACCAACTATATCTCATACCAATTTAATGAGTCAAAGTGCAGTTAGTAATATTAATTTTGCGAAAAATCTCTGAAAGTCTCAGAAAATCATGTGCATAAAATTTGTCTGACTGGAGTCAGTTATGTTTCATCGTGATTAATGAGTAAGATTAAAAAAAATATGCAAACGTATTAAGTTTAAGTCACAATAAATTACAAATTATGAATGACTAGCCAACCCCAACAAGTTTACAAGCATAGCTAAGAAATTCACCGGTATCTCGGAAGTTGGGAACTGCATTCCGCGATACTTGATACACCTAGCTACCAACCTTCCAACACATAACATAAACATTTCCGATCTAACAGCGAAATTATATTTGTGCAACCAACCTACAATGTGGCTATTTCCCAAATTCGTATCAAACTCATACCTGTTTCGTATAATATCAAATATAATAAAAAGAGAAGCGTTTAATCGATAAAAAGAGCAGAAGACACACTTCATTTAAACAATTTAAAGAGATTAGCTGAACGAGAGTTTAAAGAGAATTTGTCCCAAAAAAGAGAATTATTATATGATTTGATTAGGCATTAACATTACTCATACATTAGTAATTATTGTTAGTAGACTTAAGTTTTTATTTCCTAACCTCTTAAATATTTCTCTTAAATTAAAAATATTCGTTTCTCTTTATTCATATAAAAATAAAACATTCCGTAGGATAATAATTTGGTTAACGAAACAAATAAACCCACGTTCCATCAATAACAGCAGCCCTCTCTTTAGAGGTCGAGGGGCCGGCCTGGCACGGGCAACGATCATAAAACCATACAAATAAACCTCAAGCCTCAACCAAGGTTTGGCGTGATCTTCCAATCAGTTCAGTGGGTTTCGGATTTGTTTTTTTTTGTATACCTACCTACCTACCTGGGAATTTGGGTTTAAGGAGAATTTAAAAAAAATGGGGAATAAAGGTTGAAGCTGAGCATTGGACCTATGTGGGTTGGCTATTGAGACTTATCTTTACTTTATCGGTTTCTTTTTAAATCTGTTTTGTTCAGAATGTGAACCTATGGGAGAATTATAAAAAAAAAACGTCCAATGGCCATAGAGATTGTAGGTTTGGTTAGGTATGTTGGTATAGTACCTATAGTGCAAAGTATTAACAATAATAGTACATTATCTATGTATGTAGGTATTTACATATATCTTTTAAACTAGGTAGGTACCTATGTGCATTAATACCTAACTATCTGACTCCGAAAATTCTGTAGCTATTTAGATGCCAAATAGGTACCAATACAGTGCTTTTTTGTTCGACATGACATTCAGCCTTGGGTTAAATTTAAAATTTTATCCTGAGGCCAACTTGGAACTAGATCCAAGGCCTAGCATCTCGATAGGGACGGGGGGGCGGTGCACCAACAAAATGTCACACATAATAAAGCAACTGAATTCTAATTGACATTAAAGTTGATTAAATGGATTGTCATATTTATAAAATACAAAAATCTCAATCGTCTACTCTTCATAATTTAAAACACGGGTAGGCTTAACAAATTCTATTCTACTTCTGTTCAAGTGCAAATTAATATTATTTCAAACCAGAAAATAACCATAACATTGTTTGATTATTGATTCGTAGGACAGAAAAACATAATGCTTTGGCCGCTATTTTGGAAGAGGTGTAAAAGTGTTTTTCTCAGCTAGATACCTACCTTAAATGAATTTTTCATTTAGTTTTGTAGGAAAGAACATTCCTTAAATCATTTGCTTACAAACATCTTTGACATCTCTTTATTAATTCCTAAGAAAATATTGCCAAAAAAAAGTCGAATTTCCCCCTAACTCGAATTTTCTCGCCATAATTTTAAATTCCCCTCAATTTTCCATACAAAAACCATCCTCTAAGTCAAACTCCCTCTAAAACGAAATTCCCTCCAACTCGAATATATTCTTTCGATTCTTGGCCGATTTTCAGTAGGTACCTTTAAGCCGAATTTTTCTTTTGTAAACAAAAAATACAATCAACAAAAAAAATGTAACTCTCTCGCAACTTGTATTCTAATAAACATTAAGCACATACCTACACTCTATTCTTCTGTTAATGTTAAATGGCAGGGAATAAACACAAAGTTAACAGTGCAAACAGGCAATTTTTTAACTTTGCTTAAACTTACGCTTTTACGTTAAGTTGGACAAAATAATAACATAAAATTTAACTTTTAAAGGGCATAATTTCTACATTAGTTGGTAATGCCTTCTACAAGAAGCTTCTTTTTATTTATTTTATCTTCTTTTTACATTCAATAAATACTTTTTAACAACAAAACATATTTTTCTCAACTCGAACTAATTTTGATTTCCCGTAACAATTCGACTTAGAAGGAGAGGACTGTACTTAAAAATGTTTTTAACCGTTCATATTGGCCCACATTGATCTGAGTAAAAAATAATTAGCATGATTCTAAACATGAACACTAAATCGTCTACATTTTTAAATTCAGCTTTTTTGTGCGTTCAACATACAGCTAAATATACTGCCGTCCTAAGAAAAAAAGGCGTAAACGCCAAAACTAAAAAATTGAGTTAGTGCCATATCTGGAATACTTAAACAGTGTCTTATTTTTTTGTGAAGCTTAAAAGTCATATTTCCAACTGCAAATGGCTTAAAATCACGAGTCGAAAGTCCATCTTTCTAAGCAATCAAAAAAATTACTGAAACTTGTGCACATCATAGTAAAATAATATCATTCTTTCAAGATTATTAAAATTGAAAGCCAGAGAAGCAAAAACATTGAAATGCATTCAAGTGCAAATGTTTTAAACATTTTTTTTTTTCATTTTTAAAAAAAATTAATTTTTCGATTTTGAACTGTTAAGACAAATGTTTTTTTTTTCTTATTTGACTATTTTCAGACAAAGAAAAAATCTAGAAAATAATGTTTTGTAAAAACGCCTGCAATTCCTATAGATTTTATGAGTTTGCAAAGACCGACAAAAATACTATTTAACCTGTCTGGAAAGCTATGAGCCGTGTTAAGTTTAAAAGCCTTAAATAGTCACAAACTTAAAACAGATCTGTGGTAGAGGTATAATATATGCAAAGAGTAGATATGGAGGGCTCACAGCTGTACCGAACCAAGTCCCAAAAAGTGAATTCGAAGATAATAAGTGGTTTAGTAAATAAACTGACCCAACTTAAATAAACTGCCATTAATTACTAAAATGGATATTTTACTCGTAATAAGGAAAATTCTACAGTTTATTCTCCATTATTATATTCTTATTTGGAGGGCTCACAGCTGTACCGAACCAAGTCATAAAAAAAAATGTTCCCAAAATTACTGCTATGCTCTGCACAAACCTTAACTCTTTTCATGTATGTAATAAACTAAGTCAGAAAGTGTTTAGTTCCTAAGTTAACGGCAAAAAAATCAAGTCAGTAACTTGCATTTTCAATTTCTTTCGAAGCAAAAACGAACCAAGTCAAAGATATTCAGTATTTGTATTTTTTTTTGCAGTGTTACAGCTAATGCCAATTTTTTCAGGAACGTGTCAGTGATGTATGCAGTGTTTGTAAGTTTTGAGGTAGAACCATTATCAGTGGCGTAACTAGGATTTTGTTCTGGGGGGTTTTTTTAGGTGCAAAAAAATATAAATAATAATTCATCAATAATTTATTTGAGGGCATGATTCTTGAGTGTATTCTAAGAAAAAATCGTATGGGGGAAAACTCTATTATTATAATTTGACAATTCTTTTCTCAGCAAGAATATCGACGATCTTTTTCACATGCTATACGATTGTTATAGGGTTTTCGTTTGGTAAACCGGAAGAGGTCTCCGGAACTCTCCGATCCAGAATGCCAAGCGATTGAGTTGCAACACTTTTTTTTTTGATTCTGAAGTTTGGGTTTTGTTGTATTTGTGCATTTGGTTGATGAAACGCTCAAACAGTTGTATCTCTGAATACCTCAATAACTAAAAGGAATTTCTCCATCTGGGGGTTTTAATTTGAGTAAACTCCTCACTTAAGAACAAATTCCAGAAAATTACATGAAGATTACGATAAAATGTCTAGGCTATTTGCTTTTCCGATTGTTTGCTTTTAACTTAGCATTTTAGCCAAATGCAAGATCACGATTCCAAATTTAAATAACGAAAAAATTATATTTCACTATTTTGACGTTTGAAATCTGCGTATGTGTGGGTGTTTCTGGTCTTGATTTCGTTTTCAAATCCAGAATCAATTTTCTCTTCTTTTAAGAAGAACAACTATAATCTTGTGCCAAACGAACGTTTGCAGAAGCATTCGGAGTGCTTCCGGACGACCAAACGAAAACGCTATTACTCACACTGACTTAATCAAATCAACCTGTGTATAATGTTCCAACAAAAAAATTTAAAAGAGCAAAGAGAAGCAGGGCGATAAATGAGTACGGGCTAGAGGCCAGCTATTAGGTACAATGTGGAAGAGCTTTTTTTTAAGTTTTTGATCAGGTAGTGTCATATTTGCAGCTATATTCTTTTAAAATTTGTATTCGGAACATTTTGTAAAAATAAGCTTTATATCAAATTTGTTTTTGTATAGTCTGGAGGGGGAAATTGCCCCCTTTTCCCACCCCGTAGTTACACCACTGACTATAATTATCGGAAATCGACTGAAGCTAATGTCAAAAACCAACAAAAATTAGCGACGACAAAAATGAAGAAATTGTGTATGTCTAATAAATGTTTTTTTTTTCCAAAATCAAATTCCATAATTTTATAATACTTCTTTTGAAATAAATGAATATATTGCTTTGTTACTTTTTTCAAAAACTATTCCTGTTTTTACTATCTTGAATGACAATTTTTCGAAATTTTTCGAGGCAACAATGAACCAAGTCACAATTTTTTTTGTCTTTGCAAATTTTTGTGAATATTTTTCAGCTCTAGCTTTTCCATTTTTAAATAAGAGGACAAATTGGAGAATAAACTTTAGAATTTTTTTTATTACGAGTCAAATATTCATTTTAGTAATTAATGGCAGTTTATTTAATAAACCTCTTATTATCTTCGAATTCACTTTTTGTGACTTGGTTCGGTACAGCTGTGAGCCCTCCATTTAAAAATGGAAAAGTTTGCAAAGAAAAAAAAAATGTGTGACTTGGTTCATTTTTGCCTCGAAAAATTGTCATTCAAGATAATAAAAACAGGAATAGGTTTTGAAAAAAGTAACAAAGCAATAAATTCATTTATTTCAAATGAAGTATTATAAAATTATGGATTTTTTTTGGAAATAAAAACTTTATTAGACTGAAATTTCGTCATTTTCATATTTTTCGCTACTTTTTGTTGGTTATTGACATTAGCTTCAGTGGATTTCCGGCAATTATAGTCAGTTGCGTAACTGATATAAAGCTTATTTTTACCAAATGTTCCGAATACGAATTTTTAAGGAATAGAGCTGCAAATATGACCTAATCATAAACTTTAAAAAAAACTCTCCCACATTGTACCTAAAAGCTATAGCCTCTAGCCTGTACTCATTAACCGCCCTGCTTTCCTTTGTTCCTTTAAATTTTTTTTGTTGGAATATTATACACAGGTTGATTAAGTCAGTGTGAGTAATAGCGTTTTCGTTTGGTTGTCCGGAAGCATTCCGAATGCTTCTGAAAACGTTCGTTTGGCACAAGATGACATTTCTTCGATTCTGGATTTGAAAAAGAAATCAAAACCAGAAGCACCCACACATACGCAAAATTCAAACGTCAAAATAATGAAATATAAATTTGTTCGTTATTTAAATTTTGAATCGTTATCTTGCATTTTGCTTAAATGCTAAATTAAAAGCAAACAATGGGAAAAGTGGATAGTGGATTTCATCCTCTGATTCATCGTATTCTTCATGTAATTTTCTCGAATTTGATCTTAAGTGTGGAGTTAACTCAAATTAAAACGTCCCAGGTGGAGAAATTCCTTTTAGTTATTGAGGTATTCAGAAAAACAGCAGTTTGAGCGTCGATGTTTACCGATTTACATTTATTTTAATTTAAGCCAGTGTACAACTTTAGAAGTCAATTAAAACAAACTTCTATTTTAAACAGGAATCGAATTGAAAAACTTTAATCAACTGATCTATGTTACTTTGTAGTTCAGTAAGACATAAGTTGAGCGCCAATCACTACGAAAACGCCCCAAAAATAATTCATATAAAACAGTAAATCTAAAAGGAAATTCCAAAAATAAATTAAAATATTTGTAAATGAGGCCGTGAGTACAAAAGTGGTGTAACCCATTTTTTGGAAAAATTGATACTTTTGTCTCCCAATTTTACATTTATTCATCAAAAGACATCTTAGCAAAGCAAACTTATTAATTCTTAAATATCTAAGCTTTCCAAAAATGTGACAAACTAAATGTTATTTGAGATCGAATAGAAACGAACAATATCAAATATACCCCTACTGACGTTGTTTAGATACTTTTGTAGTTCTCTTAGTGAAATATTATTTCTTTCTTCTTATAACTCTTAGGTGGTTAATAAATTAAAAAAACTCATTTTTGTTCTATAATTTTGGTGATCCCTAAACAATTTTTTTTACACAAAAATTGATACTGTGCCCCCCAGGAAAAATCCTGCGTACGCTACTTGTTCAGACTAACATTTCAGTCTCAACAACAACAGCCTTATGTTCTTAAACTATATGGTGAAAAAATATTATGCTGTCATTTAGGTAGGATTGGTTCGAGCAAATATATTTAATGAAGAGTTTTCAAAAGCTAGGATTGAATTTGTGGTTGCAGAAATGCTTAAGTTAATGACTGAGTTCATCAGAAGTAAGTTAAGAAGACACCAAAGACGTAACTCAAAAGACCCTATGCAAAATAGTACTTATCCTACTTACATTCATAAGACAATTAAGAACAAAATTTTTATTTAAAGCCTTATTCCTATTTTAAAAAGAACGAGTTTTTTCTATTAAAGGTACCTATATGTAGGTAGAAATAATACTTGGTACATACCTAGTAGGTACTTGCGTCAATTCTTATTAAAGTGCTATAAATTATGAAGAGGCTTTTGCATGAACTGCCTCTATGCTGGCCCAAGGGTGGAAAGGCATAGGTTATACTGAAAGCAAAAGCATTTTTTTTTTATTTTCATATCAAAAAAACTAGTAATTACCTAGAAATGATCAATGCAGAACAGGGACGAATATACAAAACAAAGATGGACAAGCAAAGAAAAACCCACAACGCAATACTATACACTAATGACCCAAATCAAAAGAACAAAGGATAATTGCACAACAACGAACGGGTCTCTCGGCTCTCCGATACGCATAACTACTTTGCGCTGCCATGCGATCGAAACCGACAATCACAATTTGTGCCACAAAAAAAAAAAAGACAAGCACAAATTCCAAATTATCAGAGAAAAGAGAGGCCTCGAATATGCCTTTATTTATGTACCACCATACACCTGGTCTAATTACGTTTGGTGTTGACTTCAATTTGAATTGCCCAGAAAATTCCTACTTATAGCTGGTCCTGAATGTCATTAGGATCCGTATTTATCTGCAGAGAATTCTATAACAAAAAACAAACAACAACCCTTTTCTATCGAAATCAAAATGTTTCCACAAAAACAAGCTCTTGAAGGGGTTGTAGTTTGTAGATATAGACGGTTGAAATAGGGAGAGTTCCCACGGTCTCCAGGGGATTGTCTGATTAGTCGTAATGCAACCCCTTTGTACCAATGTGTCTGGGCCACTGTCTGTGACCGTTCGGTGGGTAAGGTGAAATTGATATATATCTCTTCATCCCTTGATAAACGAGTGACAGTATTCAGATTGAATGGAAATTAAGGGTGGGCGAGGTTGAATGTGCAGTGTAGAGTATGGGTATAGGACGGAGCGTATTTCCAATTTTGGTGCAGTCTGAAGGTAATTCGAAGTTGCACAATACAATGTCGCGCATTCTGGCTCCACTCCAGGAACCCTGAGTTATGAGCAACCATAGAGCCAGACCGACACTAATCCTTTCGGTTGAGTGCAAAGGTTGTTCCATTGGCATTATGTGCTGAACCGACCCCCTGCCACCACACTGCGATTGCTAATTATTCCCTTTGCGTTCGCCTAGATGTTTTGCAACTCGTAATGTGAAACTGTCATGTGCCTTAACACTCTCCCTCTATTAGTGATTGGATTTTCTTCTTTTTTTTTTGTCATCATAACATAACCGACAACTTCAAAAATGTATGCAAGTAAGACCAGAAGGTAGAGACCAGTGCTGTCGACTGTGTATCTGTTTGTTTGCGCACTGTCCACATCGGCTAGCACTATTTGCTTTATATTTCGTATTCGTACAGAGGATTTTAATTGATTGCCAAGAGCAGACATTGGAAGTTTTGCTTATCTATAAAAGATTAAGCGGGTACCTATCTGCTATACAATGATTTTGGCTTTTCCAAATTACGTTATACCTAATAAGTATTTTAACGTTTTTAGAGCAATCATCTTATTTTTAGAATATTCACGTATCTTTATTTATTTCGTTAATGGCTTGACAAATTTTTCTTTCCAATTTTGCACACAACTAAAAACTGCAGGTGCATACCGAAATTGTACAAAAATGTTATTACAAACAAAAAATCTAAGAAATTATTACTTTTTCGGTATAAGATTGTTTTCTATTCCCATTTTGACAGCACTGATCCATATCTGTCACGTATATGAATGCAATGCTTAAAAAAAAGTTATGCCATGTCTATAGTTACTTACGGTAGAACGACTAGGAAGCCCCCGAAATGCATTATTTTGCATGTATGCCCAGAAATTGCCCTCTGGCTGGTAGTGATAAAAGTCACCAGGTTTTGGGGGTTGTGTTGCAAGTTGCAACTTACAGTGACGGTCATTATAGAGTGAGAGACAAGGGTTGGTTGGTAAATAAATCAGTTGACATAATCCAACGTCAGTGGTATTAGGATGCGGTCAGAACTACCTCCGGCATTTGTGTGTTGTCTTTTTTAAAGAAGTTGAAGTAGGTATTAAAGATTGGAGTAGGTAGGAATGCATTGGTATAGCTTTTGGCATCGAAAAATCGATTTTGAGTAGGAAGTCCAAGTATAGGTACCTTCTATGTGGAATACTGATCAACAAAAAGAAAAACGACAAAAAAACAACATAAAAACCCACGGAATAAAGTTTCATAGTCATTCCATTAATGGAAAACACACTGTTTCCAAACTGAATCCTCCACCCCAAAAACGAAGAATGACGTCTCTTCATCGTGGTAAAAGTTTTAGATAGTTCACTGCTTCTTCTGCTGCCCTAGCCCATACTGCATACACCCACTTTTTATTTTTATGAAAAGAAATATTCAGTATAGTTACGGTGACCATCCGTTCATTATAATAATGAACTGTTCTGTATTTGAAGATGTTGTTCATTATTAATTATTTTGTACACGAAAACATATAAATGTTCTGTATTTTATTCATTGTTCATTATTTGTTCTGTATTTCTGGGAACGTTAAGATTTAATGAAAGAAACTGATGATGCTGACGTGCCCTTAGTCAGTGAATGAAGAAATAATAAATCTAGTACAAATTTATTTTTCCATGCCGCCCTCTATCGCTTTTGGCATCATCTGTCATGTTCAAGTCAAACACTATTCATTTCATGAACACATCAGCTGTCTGTGAACTGTGTGTTGTCTGCGTCTACGCTGAAGAATTGAGATTTTTAAGTTTTATTTGAAATTATTTAAAAAAAAGCAATTCAATATTGAAAATTATTTTAGCTTACCCTGATGCCACTCAGGAGGAAGTGTGTATTTAATAAAGAATTGAAAAACCAGTACAAATTCTTGACCTAAGCTTTCAAGTTTTTTTTTATTTCTAAGTTTGTATGTAAAGCCTTATACGATGCTGATGCGAAACGAAATTTTTAGTTGTTCTCCTTTAAGACAACGAAATGCTTACGAAAACGAAGCGGAAAAGTATTCATTGACAGTTGCACAATTTCCAAAAATTAAAACAAATGCAAATGCAAACAAAATTACAAGCCGCCATCCTGTAATGAAAGATCCAACAAAAATAAACACGAAAAAAACACAAATTTCACTTTTTCGCACACAATTATGGTCTGGGAAATTAATTGTGTGCGAAAAAAGAGTGTAGACTTCTCCAAATAATCTGCTACAACTATCAATTTCGCTCATCAAACAGCGTACTGCAGAACGAAAAGTAGAACTAAATGTATAGTTTATGATTTCGTTGTCATTTTTGTATGAGATTTTTCGTTTCGCATCAGCAGCGTACTAAGCTTAAAGAAAAGACTGAATTGATTAGAGCTTTATAATATGTTTATTCTATTTTAAGTTGAGCCATTTTTCCTCAGAGGATACATTTATTATTGAATGGAATAAATGATTGAAGATTGAGTTGAATTTTGTTTTTTTTTTTCTTTTGTTCATTATTCAGCTTTCTAAAATATGGTCACCGTAAGTATAGTGCTCCGTTTTCCTATATAATATAGTGGGTAAATGTATAAAGATGGGAATGAGATGGCGGAAAAGTTTTAAGGAAATTGAAAATGTTCGTTTACCAATTAATGGATTAGGGGTTTCGATCTGAAGTGCAACTCGCAAAGGTGTCATGAAGTGTACTGAAGTTTGTATACTTCAACTCTTAAAGTTTGTTTAGGTTTATCTACTGTTTTTTTCGACTTTAGTTCTTAAAGCTTCCGGGCAGAGCTTGTTTTGCAAAAACAAAAATACTTATAAAAGATAATTTAAACTTTGTTGAAAAAATAGGTATTAAAAGCTTCGAGTTTAATGCCAATAGAGAAACGTATTTAGTTTTTGAATGGTTTGCTTAAGAACTTAAGGATATATTTGTTCAGTTTATATTTCATGAGCGCTCACTGAACTGACGGAGCAAAAATTTTTTTTACTTAGTTTTACAGCAAAACTGGGGAAATTCTCTGAGCCCTCAGAAATATAAAATGGACAGTTATAAATTTAATTGAAATTTGTATTCAAGTTGATTTGATTAAAAGAGGATTTTCGCATAATCCAAGCTAAGCTTTATTAATAACTTTACTCAAATTCAAGCTAGATTTCCAAAAAGTATGTAAATATGTACATATTTTGATATTAGACGGAGATTTTTTTCGAAAACATAACTGCGCTAGATGCACATTTACTCGTTGAACATAAATAAAGCGGGTTTTTTAGACGTGTGGATTTCAAGAAGAAATAAAACGTATATAATTTAATGTTATGTTACAAATTTTCGACCACCAACTTTCGACGCGAAATGGCGGATGGACTCATGGTCTTCTTCGAAACTCTGCTCCACAGCAGCAATAGCATCTTCGGTGCGCACTGTACGGCATGGCATCTCAGAGGATGCGCGTTATCCACTAGAGTAAACATGGTGCGAAACTGATCCATAGTTACCGACTTCGCTGGGCGATTATGTCGACCGAATATTGGATGCAGCGCGCGATACGCGAACCGAACCATTATTTTGGTAATAAATTTTCACGATTTGCAAACGTTGTTCAGGAGTAAGTCTATTCATTATGAAATGGCAAACCAAACTGAGTATACCATAAATCAAGTGACAGCTGTCAAAAAGACCAACTCCGAAAAATGTATTGCCAGATTGAAAACCACACGTCTAAAAAACACAATAAGGGTTTTCATGCAACGTCGTTTACAAATTTTGTTTGGTCAAATGCTGTGTAATTGAATCAGCTGTTCGATAAACTTCAAATATTAAACGTCAAAAACGTGACATGTTAGACATGTTCAGATTTCGAAGTTATTTTTAAATGAAGAGCCTCTCACAAACCAACGCGAAATCAAAGTCTCGGAACGATAAATAAATAATGCAAAGGTAGAACTATAACAGTAGCAAGCAGTTAGAAGATAAAGTCAAAAACCCACGAAAAGTGGCTTTCAAAACAATAAAAAGGAGAAGAGAGCTATACTCCTATTAAGTAAAATGAATCATCTCTCTCTTTTTTTCGTTCCTACTTCACCAAATGTCTGTTTCTCTTCCGTGGGGTGAGCTCTGGATCACTCCTCGAAAGTACCAAAACGCAATTATGGACGTGCCATATGACTTTCATGTATTCGCTCTTTTTCATGTGACCACTTCAGTGAGCTGTCGACTATAATAGTTCAACCACGACAATGCAAACGACAGCTTCCGTCTGTTAAGGATCTCCCAAGCCAATGTGAATCATTCGTTGACGACGACAAAAAGCAAAATAACAATAACATTGTTGTCAACGAAAATAACACGTTGTTGGTGTAGTTTCGTCGTCGTCAAAGAATAGGCGTGTTCAGGAAAATGAGATCTCAGAGGGCTCAGTGTCAAAAACTGAGCAAGCGAATACAATATTTTGTTTCCTCAGTTAGTTGACAGCAAAAATTTCTGAGGAATCCTGTTCGCGAGACTGAGATTGCTGAGGGCTCTGAGATCTCATTTTCCTGAACTCGCCAAATGATTCGCGTTGATTTGAGAGAGCCAAAAATTAGCTTTATAAATCATTGAGTAAATGTAAACGTCCTAACTATTTTTGTTTGTATAAACTACGTTTTAATTCATAATTATTCACCAACCAATCGCGATACGATAGTTACAGAACAATGTCAGAGATTTTTTTATTCTCTGCGATACCATATCATATTTCTGAACACGCCTAGTTCTAAAAGTCACAATGACATTTGGTTAAGTTTATCCAAATAAATTTGGTTATTTTTCCGCAGCAAAATCCTTAGTTAGTTTTAACCAAATTGTGTAAACCTTCCCATACAAAATTTGACAATTCATTAACCAAATGATAAACTTAACCAAATCGTAAACTTATCTAGTGTTTACGAAGTTGCATGAATACCCTTAAAAAATGGCGCCCGACAGCAAAAGTATTTCAGAAATAAATGTTGTATACTATGATTGGAGTCTCAGTTTATCAGAATTGTTTAGCCCCTAAGATGTTGTGTTTAAACACTTTTTCAGCAATTAGTAAAGATAGAGCCTTAATTAGGATATTACGAAACGATGCACATAGGTATTTAATAACTGGCCCTGGATATTAAATTAGGAGGAAATATTTTGTCAGCTTAAGCATTCCTCATTCGTGTAGGGTGGCTAAAGGAAGAATACGTATCTTTATTAAACGGTACGTCGAGCATGTACTTTGTACTTTGTTTTGGGCAGAAGTAAACCTCAAAAAATAATGCCCAGATCAGAATGGACTACTAAGTTCTTACATCCGTCAAACATGGTAAGAGTGTACCTGGTTGGTACCCAGCGGTACCCCCTATAACGGCAGAAAAAAGCTTATCTATGAAAAGGTGGTGGGTATCGATTTAAAACGCCTGGGCTTATTTCAAAATCTGCCGTAGTGCGAATATTTAGTCGATGGTGGACTTCCCTGGCCTAAAGCCACTGATATCGACCTATCAGGTTGTTGACGAATGGCTTCAGGCGTTCACAAAGTACGGCAGAGAAGATCTTGTAGGCGATATTAAGAAGACTAATGCCTCTGTAGTTGGTACAGTCCAGAGGATCGCCTTTCTTGAGGATCGGGCAAACAATGCTGAGGTTCCATTCATCGGGCATGCTTTCCTCCGACCATATTTTGTAGATGAGCTGGTGCATACTCCTAACCAATTCATCGCCAGCCGCTTTGAATTGCTCAGTCACAAGGTCATCAGATCCAGCTGCTTTATTGGACTTAAGTTTAGATTTAGCTATCTTTACTTCGTCGAGATTGGGTGGACGGAATTGTTGGCCTACGTGCGTGGTCCAGGCTAAATGGTGCAATCTGCATGGTAGTGGAATTCGGTTCATCATCGCCGTTATACAATTTGCAGAAATGATTTTTACATATCTTCAGCACCGACTGCGATTCTACAACGATGCTCCCGTGATCATCCTTGCAGACTTTAGTTCGGGCCTTGTAACCCTGGCAGGTTCCTTTTACTTTTTGGTAAAACTTCCGAGCCTCATTCCTGCAATACAAAAACCAATACTTTTTTGCATAAAATTGAAAATATGTAATAGTTTTAACATGAGATGTCCTAAGGCTAAACCGAGAAAAAGGCTCTGTTGCCCAGTTAAGAAAGTTATTTCTTCAATATTATCGTTTCTAAGACTGCAGTATAAGTAGTTCCAATCACCACCTGCTTGATGAACGTCCCCAGTGCAGGAGATTAAAGTCTCAAAAAAAAATAGTTATTAGTAGTCATTATTTTGATTTCTATGAACACCTATTTTAATAAAAGACCTAAAAACACACACCACTCAACCTAGAGAGATTTTAATTTAAAACATCACACATGGCATCTTCTCATATATCAGATATACGCCCAGTACCTCATTTAAAATACACAAGATGCACCTTTAATAATTTGCAATTCACTTTGAAAAAAAATGTCAATTGATTCAAAGACCATATGCTATATGCACCACACCCTCTCCACCCAAGATGTATTATGTATTTTTTTGTATTCAATCTCATTAACCATACATCATACATGACATGACACAAACTACAAATTTACCTTCCCCAATGCTATAATTATCCTATCGCGTTGTGTTTGCACAATAAATACGAATAATATTTCTGGAAGAACGCACGTTCCACAGAAGCCAACAATGAAAAAAGGACCACGCAAGCTGTTTTTTTTAACTAACCCCTTATTTCCGAAAAAATAAAAATCACAACATAAAATCAAACTCAAGGAAAAACAATCCAACTTTGATTTGCAAAGATCGTATCTGCCAGATAGTTGGAATAAAATCCGCTGAACACACGCCATCATCGCCACACATAACCGAGGTTTCTACTCGAGAGGCTCTAGTCCTTGTCAGGATATACTACCTACATATAAACAAGAAAAAAAAAAAAAACAAGAAACGACAACGATCCGCCAGTAAAAGTGGTGGATGATAAGGAGATGACGAAAGTGGAAATTTTTGCACATGCCGGATATGCAATCACTCGCTCCGTATCTTTGTCATCTCTATTTTTGCAAAGGTATTTTTTGCCTCCTCAATGACGGCCTTGGTATGACACGAGCGAGCATACGAATTGTTATCGTTTAGCCCATGACTCGTCTGCATCTCTGGGTTAACTTCTGGGCGATGGCGTACACCTTTCTTGTGATATATTCTTAAAACTAGCAGCATAAGAACACATTTATAGGGAAGCTTGGAGTGTGATGTGTAGCTGAAGCTGAAGCTGATGCATCATCATCATCTTTGATGATCGTCTCGAATTTCATCCTTTTGTTATTAGGGGTAGGTGTTTTTACGTCGTTATTTGTTGGCTCGTTGACAGGGTGTTTCGTGTTTCATAGCTATTGATTCAATCAAAAACAAAAAGGAGAACATTTTCACCGATGTCTCCTCTCATCATATGAGTCCTGAAAGCCTGATTACTCCATAAGAGGTAGAGCAAAACAAGTAGGTTCATAGGTTTGTTCCTTGGGTTCTTCGCACTGTTTCGGACTAAATGTCAAATTTTGACAAGGGGGAATAAAATTCTCTCAGAGGGGAGAAAAACTGTCAAAATGTGTGGAACGGCTTGGACACTAATTGGCACTAATTCGGACTTAACGTCAGACGACATACTCGGCTAATCATAAATATCAATCAAAGATAAAAATGCACTAAAAAACAGGGCTTTTTCTGTTTAAAATGTCCAAAAACTTTACCAAATGTCTCCTGAGGGACATTTTAAAAAAAATTGAGTACATTCACGGCGGTAAATCATAGATAATGCTTAAATCTCTTCTCTTTTTAAAAAATAACACTGAAATATACAAGTAATACTAAATTGCCAATAAGTACTACAGATGTTTTCTTTTTGCCAAACAGTTTTGCTAAGTGAAATAGTTTTATGAATATCATTTGATTATTTAAAAGAAAAACAAAATTAAAAAATATACATACTTATTAAAATAAAAATAAAAATAAAAATAAAAGTTGCACTTGGGCAACCCTTAATAAAGGTTTTTTTAATTTGAATGCAACATACGTCTAAATTACGTCAGCTTGGAATATTTGACAGCTAGTACAAAACAGCCTCCAGAAATTTTTTCCGGACCAAATCTGGTAAGGAGGGGAAATTTTTTACTCTTTCATGAGCCTCTCTTTGGTCCGAAACAGTACAAATTTTCAAGTGTGGAACGGGTCCGCACTAAATCTGGTGGTTTAAAACGGTGTGAAAGTCGGCAAGGAATAAACCTAATGCAATTTTTACAGAACTGATTTTCTGTATGGAATATTTTCAGGGGTGTCCTCCGAATGTAAAACCAAGTTGGCGGGACTGGGGAAAGTGAGCATCAGCCGCCATCTTGGAAAACATGTTTTATCAAATATCTCGTGAACCGTGCATCGTACGAATATAAAAGTAAAGTAAAGTTTTTTGAGAGCTAATATTTCAAAAAAAAAAAAAAAAAAAAAAAATTTTTTTTTTTTTAGAGCTAATATTTCATTTCATCGTAGTACCTCGTGGCTTGATGGTAAGTGCGTAGGACTGTCATGCCGAAGGTGTAGGTTCGATTCCCAGCCGTGCCACCTAAAAACAGAAATGTTTTATTCGAGGTACTGCCTCTTGCGAGGAACTGACAAATCCTCCAAGAGTATACTTGTCATGAAAAAGTGCTTCTCATTAAGCCGTTCGGACTCGGCAAAAAACTGTAGGTCCCCTCCATTCCTGCCAACAAACACGCACACAGGAATGGTTGTGAGTTGTAAGTCACTAGGCCCTGGTTCTCCACGAGCTGTTGCGCCACCTAATTTAATTTAATTTAATTTAATTTAATTTAATTTAATTTATTGCATTTCATCAAAAACGAACAGAAATAGATTCGTGACGATGTTTCAATTTCAACCGAATGTTTGGTGAAGTTTCACTAAAATAAAGCGGAATTCTTGCGGCACTCGGCTACCGATAAAAATGTCAAGCATGCTCTTAACATTCTCTGAGCCGAGCATACTCTGAGCGCTCTGAATTATTTTTGAAACATACGTGGACAGTTAGCTGTCACCATTTGACATTTCACAAGTGCCAAAAAACCTTAAATAAATTCTACTTTCAAGTGTTTGTGTTAACTCCAATCTGCCTAGTTATTTTATTCTGAGCTCATATAGCGCACTCTGAACACGCTAAGAACAAAAAAGAAACACATATTCGAAGCTCTGAGCACAAAAAAACACCCATTTTGCTTTGCTTTGACAACTCGAAGATGTTAAGTCTGCAGTTGATTGCCATTTTGAGGATTTCAACAATTCTTACTCTTAAGAGGGTTTCGAAGCGTTTGCACATACATACATAGGTGGATAAAATGTATTGAACTTAAAGGGGATTATGAAGAGAAATAAATTTTCATTGAAACTCCTATTAAGAAACTCTAATACCAAATAACCACGGTTTAGCTATCGAAGCAATAACTTCAACAATTAATTATATTATTAAAGAACACCCTGTTAAAACCAAGTTCTTTCGGGGTTGAAAACAATGTCTTCCAGCATTTTGGCTTGTTGACGATGGCCAAACGAGGGAAGAAGGCATAATGATTTCCTTGTAATGGAGTTCCTTCCTATTCTTTAGTATGTGTTTTTTTCGGGATTATATGCATAGTTTTGCATGTCATATTCCTTTTCCGTGGGCATTGCTTTACAATTTTTTGTTCGTTTTGGTTTCGTTTTATTATATAGAGTAGCGTACGTAATAACAAAAGAACGATACGTTTTGTGCAGATTGAAGGTAATTCAAGACGGGGCCAATTATTATTGTTCTAGGGTACAAAGTGAGTGCCAGCCAGAGTGGCAGATGACACGATAAATGTCGATGGCAATCACTTAATTTGGTAAACGAGATTATACGACCTAACATAAGAAGGCATATATTTAGCTATGGTTGGTATTGTTTACCAACCAAGATGAGATGATCGTTATCAAACTTGGCTTTTGTTTCATGGAGGATTTATACGAACATATATGTAGCCCCTACTCCAGTTCCGGAGAGTGGCTATGGCTACTGAAAACTGTTTTTAGACGGAAATATAATCTTTTACTAAGATGGAAACTGGGATTTGTTGAGTGGCACGCTTTTTAAATTAGAACGTGATTGATTTTAGCAAAGAGATTAGGTACCGCATGAAGGTTTTTCTTATAATGTAGATGGAACATAATGAGTTTTAACATATTCAAAGCGTGCGTCGTCATAGTTAAAACTGATGGACTAAATTTTATAACAAAAAAAAAATAAAGAAATGTTTAGTTACGGAACAAATGAAAAATTAAGAGAACACATCATTTGAAGATCGTTTTAGACTTTTTTTCAATCATCTTTTTAAACTTTAGTATTCAAAAAATTCTAAGAACTTCAATATTGTGCAAATAAAAGTTACTTATATACTCACCTGGAAGCTTCAAAGACCGAGTTGGTTTGGCACTGAAAACTTGGTCTCCCGAATGCCATAATCCCGAATTACAAAATCCCGAATGCCAAAATCCTAAATGGCTTAGTACTTTAGCCCTCAAAATGTACATTTTGGAATGTTTTGGAAGAATATTATTTATTTTCAATGAATAGTTGGTCAGCGATGTGTTTTTAAGAACAAGAGATATTACTCGTAAACGGAACAAGAACGGGATTGTGGCGTTCGGGGTTTTGTACCCTTCCCGAAAAATTGGAGGGGGGTGTAATTGCCCCCGTTCAGGGAGGAGGGGTAATTTTCTAAGAAGTTGACCCAAAATAGAAAAAAATTATTTAAAAACAACGGGGATGCTATAGCTTTTTTTAAAGTCAAAAATCCAAAAAAATAATTTTCAAACTTAAAATAAAAAAAAGGGTAAATTAAAAAAAAAATATGGTAAAGTTTTAAACTTCGTAAATCTGTCAAATTTTCCATTTCCACTTTTCAACGTTTACGACGACTTTACGCTGTTACATGAATACCCATAATATTTTTTTAAGTTTAAAAATAATTTTTTTTCAAAAACTATTTCCAATAAAAACTTGATTAAAAAAGAAGCACATTAGAGAGTGGATTTAAGAAAAGCTATAGCATGTATTGTAAGTGTTCCCGTTGTTTTTTAACAGTTTGTTTTTATTTTTAGAAGATTACACCTCCCGCCTGAAGGGGAGAAATAGACCCCCTCAAATAAAACTTTTTTTCTCGTCTGAATCTAATATATACCTACGCTCTGGTATTTTTGTGTGTGTTATAAGAATCCCCCTTACCCGATAATTAGTAACTTCAAGTTAAAGAAGGGAGACAAAGAGGGTAAAATAAATATCTTAAAAAAAAATAAGGAAATTGTTTCTCAATGTTTTGAATCGAATGAGGGCTATCCGAGACTATGTCCATGTCCAATTTAAGGACCTCCATAGTGTACAAGATTCCCCTAATGCCTGTCATTAGTACTGTAAATAGGAAGTACGAAAACTATTAGGGCCAGTTTGTTCACAGCAGGGTTACCAACAGATATATTTTGGCCCGCAGACCACGGGAATGCACTCTGATCTCCGGGTTAAGCTAAGATTTCTCCGGTTCTGCTACATTATTAGTTTGATGATAATTATTATATTTAGTGCAGGCTTTTTAACATATTTTTACTCGAAAAAGAGAAACAATTGTTAACGGCACTTTAACTATTGAAAATGGTGAAGGGGGCTACAAAGAATATAAAATAAATATATTTCCCAGTAGCGGAGTTAGATGGTGTTTTTTGGGGTGAAATAGGGGGGTAATTGTATTCTTGCGTTTCTCGGTCAAAGTTGACTCCAAAATGAAAAGTCTTCAATAGAAATGATGCTCAAGTGATTTAATAAAATAATCGCTTCATGATAATGTAGGAGGAGAAGAACGAAGTATATTTTTGAAAGCCTCTAAACTTTTCCGGAGTTGGAAACCCTTGTTTACAGTAAAATGGAGCTAATCCGCCAACATCAAATGCTTAATGACTTTGAAGATTTAAGGATTTGTTGACTAAAATATTGGTGATGCCATAATCATTGAATAAAAAAATCTTAAACAAAATCTTCACTAATTCCAGAAATAACAACCTACTAAAATTTTAACTTGCTGATCTCTTTCTATGTTACTCTTAAGAATTCATTGGATTTTTACTTCTTTAGATATGATTCGATATAGAAAGAAAATTCTGTTAAGTCTTCGAAAAATATTTATCTAGGAAAAGTTTTACTTAAAAAAAATATTTGGGATTCGTTTGAGAAAACGGGCCTTATATATTTTAAACTATATCAAGCTGAATGTTATGATCCTTGACACTTTGTACAATATTAAAAACATACAAAACTGCTATCTATACTTTTTGGCCTTTCCAAAGCCATTTGAAACCCCGTTGAACTTAAATAGAGCACAAAAAATATAAACTCAAATGAAGCGATTTCCTTTAAAAATAATCATCTTTTTCCAAACCAAAATCTATCTTATACAGGTACATACAGTGATTTCAAAAAGGTTGCTATTTTTGAATGAGTTGTTAGTCTAAATAAGATTTAAACTAAAATTATTTCAAATTCATTTTGTTCAATAGTTCGTAAGGATTTCATAGCGCCCCTATTTTTGGTTTTGAATAGCAAATTGTACAAAAACACATCGTTAAAATCTATCTAGAGATGGTTTGTATTCGATTTATCACAAACAAACGGCATCAAAAGGAATCAGATATCAAATTCGCATTCATTTCTTTGAAAGGATAAAAGATGAGACTTTGATATCAATTTGATTGAACCTTATTCCAGCATATAGACAGAGATACACAGTGATGATGGAATGTTGGTTGGTTGTTTGGTTGCCTTTAGAGAATTTATGTGGGTCGAGAGGCTTTATCTACTGGTTTTTGTGTGCACCTTAGTTGAAATAATGCTCTCAATCGTTTTTGAGAGCACCAATATGTTTTGGTTTTGTTATAGCAACTGTTTTTCCTTGAAGTTTTTTTTGTTTGTATTGAATTCTAAGGGAGAAACTCTGTTATATCCTTCAACATGTTTTTATTTCAGAACTCAAAAATGCATCGTGTGTAAGTGGTAAGGGTCGAGGCAAACTAAATTGTAAATAAAGTTGTTATGTACCTACAACAACGAAAAAAACAAGAAAATGCCATAGTAGCACGAGGGATAAAAATAATGAAATGAACTCAGCGGATAATTTTGTTGCATTAACCTCCTGCACCACGTCAACTTGTTCCGGTGTCAGATTACATCCATAACACCACACCATGCAGGCGTACGTGCTAGCACTTTGAGGGTCTATTATACGTGCTCGTATTAGTGTAAGGATGTGCAAGAGGATTTTAATAAAACGAGATAGTGAACGTATTTTTGGATATGCTTTATGATTTCATTTATAGTCCAATGAATTTATAATCTGACCGAACAACTTGAAAGGACTCCGATTTTTTTTCTGAGTGAGATCTTAAATCTGATTCTCCACACACCCTTAAGTATGTTTTTGTCTTTATTTAGATTAAAATGTACGGTGCATTTTTTTGGGAGGAATTATTTAGTCTTAAATATCTTTAATCGTTAAGTTCAAAGAGATTTAAAAGTCTACTGATCGAAGTAACATGGCCGCTGATTTTAGGACTGAAATGAAGAAAGAAAGAAATCGCGATGTACTATTCTCTGCCAAATTCTGTCTCATTACAAAATATTGGTTTGAATCTTAAACTAAATGGCAAAAACATAGAGAATTTCTTTAGTTGCCTCTACTAGCTTTAATGAAAATCTTTCTAGGGCCTCGTTAAAAACCTGGTGGGTACCTATAATAACCTCCTTAGGAAAATAATAAAGAAGAAAACTATTAGCTTGTAGGACTAAAACAAACAAAATAGTAAATCAAAACATTGAGGTGAGATGAAGCACTGAAAGTAAAGTTTACAATCAAAAACAGAATTGAAAAATGTGACATATAAAAGAACCGAAACAAATTTCCTTAATGTAAAAGAAATAATTTTAGCCAAGACTTCATTTTTGACTCTTAAAATTTATAAATCTACATATTTAGTCTTAGGCACATCCGTTTTCGTCATAAAATGTTGCATAACTTCATTAAAGGTGCGAGTTTGACCCTTTTTTAAATTGAATTCTTTATTGGGGTTAATTTCTATGAAACATTATAAAATAACCAATTGCACTTGTGAAGCTTCAGTTCTCTTCTGATACTATGTATCTTCATACATACATATTTATGCAAATTGTAGATTCATACACACATAATAATTTAAACAACTTATTGACTTGACTCTTTAAATTGGCCAAACATAATGCTCAGTTAAATAAATCGTAACTGTAACTATATTACTTCAGCAACAAGGGACACAATTTAAAATAATATTTTCCGAATAAATCAGATCCCATTCCCACCTTCGAGTGAAGTCAACAAAATCTCCCCATCATCAACTGTGGATCCCTAACCTGTTTCTGCGTCAGTGCCTATAATAATGTCCACCTCTATTCGAAAACCCTCTATAAGGGTAGAATTAATCCCCGAATTACAACACGGTTCCACCTCCCCAAAAAAAAATTAAATTACCACCAAAACCTGGTAATAAAACGGTTCACTTACCACCACATAATGCCCGGATAACTTCTTCCTCTCACTGTACCCTTTTTGTTGTTATAAAGACTACATCCCTTATACACAATTCATATTAAAATAACCCTATAATCCCGTATTTTCCCTTCTTATTCCAACCTCGACGACAGATTAAAGCGAATTACACGCCACAAGAGTCAGCGCGCACGTTAGAAAAAGGCTTAAATCTGTATGTTACCCTTGTACTTGTACCATGTTGCTTTTAAAAATTCAATCCGCAAAAAGGGACAATTTTTGGTATGGGTACAAAAACCCTGCATCTCTGGCTCGTTGGTTCTTAACAACTTAGACACTGGTATTTCCTTTCTTGACTTTTGTTTTCAATTCAATCTAGCTACCACACCATCAGCAGGAAAGAAAAAATAACAGAAATCTTTTCGCGTCCGGAATGGTGGCAGAATATAGGTACCGCAGGTCCACACCATGGCTATAAGGTCGGTCACCAAAGTATTACGTGCATTCCATGAAAACGTACAACTCTGGAAAACGTAAAGAGTATCTCAAGCGTAGAAAAGTCTACAATTTATGTGTGTGTAGATATCTTTACTCCAACTCCAGGTTGGTTGTTGGTTCCAGTAGTAGGCAGCAGGCTCCTATACTTCTGCTTGAATCCCAAATCCGACGCAGGCGGGCAGCACCTCTTGAAGTAGAGAGCATTCATATGTAAATTTTGAATGAATTGAATAATTTAAGCGAATACGTTGTTTCGCTTTTTAGAATAAATTCCCAAATAAGTGAACCAAATAGCGTTGAGGGTGGATGAGTGGGTCGTAAGGGCGCACCAAAACCATAGCTAGACTAGGCCAAACAGGGAAATAAATCGCATTTCAGGGCTGTTGAGTGTTTATGCAAGTTGATCTGCGAAGTTTTTGATATAAAACTTTTGTCTAAGGGTAGTTAGTTTCGTATATGTGTACCTTTTCTACAATCTACAAAATATATCTAAGTTTCAAATTGTTTTTCAAATATTTCACAAAACTCTGTAGGTACTACTAGATTTGAAATTTATATGAGGTTACATATTCGTAGGTAGCTACATATATAAAGGATGCAAGGAAAATTAAGATCAAAGCTGCAGGTGTTCTTCTTAAAATATTTTCCTTTTCCATATATACGTTTGGTGTAACTTTTTGTAATACACTTTGTTTCTTTTCTTTATTTTAATTGAAAGTTGTGAATTCGTTTGTTCTTGGTTTGGTTTCATTGTTCGACTGGGTTGAGATAAAAGACATTTTACAAAAGTTGTGAATATATCTTGTTGGAATAAATACATTTTATATTCATGAGTCTTCTTCAAAATAAATTTCAAGTAAAAACACCTTGAAAGAGGGTTGAATAAATTATGGTCTTGTTTGCAAGTCTCAATAATGGTTTCTCTATCTTTGTTTCATCTGTAATTTTCTACTGAAGTCTTTCGGTTTCAACCTTAAGTAAAGTTCTTAATGAATTGAGCTCTCAAATAAGAAAAAAGTACCCGTACCTACTTCTTACAAAACGTTGACAAGTCTTTTTTTTTTAAAGTGATGTAAGAATTTTTCAAAAGATTTAAAAAAAAACTTTTGATAGGAATTGCTGTCAAGATATTTTCAGTCTCAGGCCTCGTTTTAGCAGTACTGGATCAACTCTGAGTCGAACAAAAAATGTGACTCGATAGCTTATAGCTAAGGCTACTTCATACGTACTGGCTGATGGAACTGGTTCTTCATAGTCTGAAAGTTGGGTGGTTTCTTGCCCTTTACCTTGCTCTACATGATGCCCATCTACCAGCTGTTGAAAATGCTGATTAAATACAACTTCTGTTTCTTATGTTTCAATAGCTGGGCTTTCGCTATTTTTTTTTGGAGAGTCGGAAGTTTTGCTTGGATTTTTAAAAAAACCTCTGGGTGTTATTGCGATTACGATTCTATTTGAGCTGAAAGACTGCGTGCTCTTTATACGCAGTATCTTCTTCCTCTACTTTCTCCTGGCTTGATATACTCTTCTCTTGCTGCTCTTGTTTCATACTGCAGCATTTTTCATAAGATATCTTTAAACTTCTGTCATTTTTATCCAGTCTACCTATGTATGTATTCATCATCATACCACGAGTTTCTTTATCTATGGTGGCTTCTTGGCTACAGTTTTTCGGCTGCTTCTTTGATGATTTCCCACTACTATTTTAGTTAGCTATTAGTGTCTGTAATGGCATTCAAATGCACAGTGAAGAGTTTATCTCTCAGGTACTCTCTGTACAGTATAGACCTTGACAGCGCCAGGTGACCTAAGGTTTTCAAGATTGAATTTTTTCTTCTGGGCAGTTCGAAATTTTTCGAATTGGTAGTCCACCTCTGAGATTTGACGCAGCAAGAAAACATATTTAAGATATTGGATGCGTTTCTTGCGTCGATTACCATATGGTCAATTTGTTGGTAGTTTGGCTACCAGATTTCTGTGTTGTTCTTTAATCTTGAAAACCTAGTGTTTCATATCATCTTCTCCGTATAGTGAGCTGCTAAGTTGATTATATAGTTAGAAGTCATTACTTGATATCGATTCGTGGAGGTTAATTCACCTAAGGTGTCTCCTTTCCTTGGAAGTGACCTGTGAGGACGAGAAAAGTAATTTAGAATATAGAACATCCAAATGAAGCCTATTATTTGTTTCGATGTTTAATAACTTAATACTAAAGATCCGACCATTAGAACTGAAGTTATATGCTTCAAAAGGCAACCAGATTGCCTTTTTAGCAATAGTTTTCACAAAATAAAGTGCTCTTTTTACTGAACGTCACTATCGGTAAACGATCAAGCAGAGAATTGTTTCCATTTTTGATTGATTTCCTTCATTTCTCTGTGGTGATAATCTTGTGACAGCATTTCCGCATGGCCCAGGTTGTTTATGTTAACTCTCCATTTAAAGCCTATTGTCATAGTCAGGCCTATAGTACGCTGCTGAAGCGAAACGAAAATTCCTATACAAAAATGATATCGAAAATATAGTTCTACACTTCGTTCTGATGCAGTAGGTTATTTGACGAGCAAAAATAATAATTGTAGCAAATTATTTGGAGAACCATTAATTGGGTGCGGAAAAATGACATGACGAAAAATTTGATTCTGCTTTTCATTTTGCTATCCGCTGTTCAAAATCATTAATTGTAATAGAGTTTTTGAAAAAGTCTCCATGCTTTTTTCGCACAGAACTAAATCACGATGACCATTAATTGTGTGCGGAACTATTACATCTGAGTTTTTTCTCGTGTTTCTATTTGAAGTTTCGCTCAATTGAAACAAGGATTTGTATAATTTTTGGTATTAGTTTTTGCAATTGGTAAAACTCTCCATGAATATTTGTGAACTGCCTATTTGGAGACCACAGAGAAATTTCGTTTTTTGTTTTCAGCAACATACTAAGCTTAAACAACGTACTAAAACGACGAAAATTCTGCGCTATTAAATTTACTAAATTACCAACTCAATCGATCTATAAATAGGTACCTATATTTCAGCCAAAAACTAAAATTTCTTTTTGAAAAATTACCAACATTCCACATAACAGTAATTCCAATTAAATCATTCCTAAAAACGAACTCCTTGTAAAATGTTTTTAATTTTTCACTAAGATCCACCAATGATTCACATTTGGCCGGAAGTTAAAGATCATTTCCTAAAGTTACGTACTCCTCGCGTCAACTAGAACACGGTATCTCAAGAGTGCATCCTTAGTTTTTAACATGACAGCGCACGGGTGGTCGTAAATCAAAATATTCCGTAAATAATCACCTACATGTGTAAACATGTCAGCGCAGTTCACAGAGGCAAACACAAGCAGTGCAAGAAGTCATGCTCCATCACATTATTGTTAAGTATTACAGAGGTGAATAGTGCTCATATCCCGTGAGACCAATTAGCTTCGGAAACAATTTAAAAATTGAGCCCATCGAATGGCAGATGGTTCAATGTATGTATTTAAAAATATAGTATGTATAGAAAGGTTAAAAGACCAACATAAAACCATATACAAATTGAATTCATTTCAAATCACCATCTCTTTCGCATATTTATTCAAAGCATCCTTTTGAGATAATTTATTGAGCAAAAGGCAATCTGCCAGCCCGATATAGAATTATTAGCAAATGAAATGAATTGCCTAAGAGTTAAATGTTTGGCAATTAATCAACATAACAAATAAAATTACAGAGAAACCCAAAATGAAAATCTCTCAAACCAACGCACGTCCGTATCCACAAAACATCCCGCACATGATAGAACAGTTTACCCAACAATCAAACAGCCCATAAGTCCAAATCCGGACACGGAGCCAAAGACAGGGTAACCTGCTGAGCAAGGTTATACATATATTATATAGGGATTCATATATTGAATACAAGAAATTTCTGCAGATGCCCACCGAAAAGGATCGAAGGAAAATGAATAGATGTGCCAAAGAACGTGCCCGCAACAGAAACCGGTGGATACAGCTGATGATAACATCACAATGACACGCATTTCTGAGGAAAATTTTGCTACGAACATTAACAATGCACATTCTTAATCCTTTGTGGGATATTTTGTGAATGTAATTCGAACATTTTCCGACCGAATAAAATCGTTGTCCTGTCAAATGTACACGTATCCTGCGGGACAAGTGAAAATACGCATTGCAACGAATATTACAAAATACCAAGCGGCAAAAGGATCTCTACGATATCTGGAGAATTAATTCAATGACACGTGTGCTTATTGTTGTATTACAAGCGGGGAAGTCTGATAAATAGGCTCATCAAATGTTTTTCATCCACTGAGCTCTCGGTGGGTGATTTCTGTTCTTGCCAGAGTTTTGCGTTTTTTTTTGGAAAGAGGAACAGGAAAAGGAATAGTATTTTTTCTTTAAGGTGTTGCTCACTAACAAGTATTTTGAATCTTCAAGAATCGTCGGATTGAAAGTCGATTGGAAAATATATAAATTTTCTGATAGAGCCAGTGTAGCGTAGCAGTGTACCAAAACACATCCTTAATCGGACCCAAAAATCGGTTTCCTTTTTTTATATTGAGATGGGGAGGATTGAAAAGTGGAATTTAATATGGAACACATTTTGACAAATATCAACCTGCAATAACAATGGATGGTTTATCTTTGCTTAAGGTAGGTATATCCTTCCTTAAAGAGGCACAAAATAAGGATAGATATTTTGATCGCGCAAAAGGAGCACGTGAAAGCACACCACCGTTCATTTCAATTACATTTATGTATGTATAGATATTGCCGAAACATCTGTTCCATTCTAAGAGAATGTCTTTCTTTCTTTACTTTTTTTATTTTTCTTCCTGCCGAAAGGAACAAGGAAATATCGTTCTGCGGATATAAGAACAGTATTGAAAACAATATAGCAGAGGAATTTTATGTGTAGAACGCGTTCAGACGTGATTTCATATCCTAGATCAGGTGTACAGATTCTGAGGAAACCTATACAAGATCGGAGTCGCTATAGTTTATCACAAAAGATATGTATGTATGCAAGTATATTTGATGGAAGAGGAATTTGGTAGAAAATCTAAATGGTTGTATTGAGTATGCCTAGATGTAGAATTTTTGTATCAACAATTTGTTGGTAAGTTGTTGTTGTTGTCGATAGCCTAAATTCAATAAGTTTCATAATTCGCAAGCACCGACAAAATTTGGAAAATCTTCGTTAAAGTAGCGTTAATCGACCAAAATAGGGTGATTTCCCATTTCTCCGACTAAAATAAAATTGATTATTTGATCAAAAATAACTTGTTCTCAAACTTCTATATTCCAATAAACTTATTTGTTTTTTGTCTATTCCTTGTAGATTATAGGCTCTCCCAAACCGACGAAAAACATTCGCTGACGACTGTATTTGTTGTTATTTAACAATGTGTATCTTTCATATTTTGTATCGTTGCGAATGATTCGCTTTCATTTCGCATTGGTTTCGGGGAGCCTTATGTCTTAAAGTTCAGGTTGTCTTGAAAAAAATTAGATCTTATAGGTCACGGTATCTAACCTAGTTGCAAGAATTTTAGAGATGACATCAATAATTTGTGTTATCTTGCTTCATATTGATTTTAGTGATTTAGTGAGATGGGATCCCAGCCCCCAAACCATTCATTGGATGTACACAGCCATTAAGGCCTATCCTTATACGTACGCATGTTTGGTGTGGTGGCCAGCTTTGGAAAACGCAACCAATCTTAAAACCATGACTTAAATTAAGAGATTGGCGTGTATTGGCATAACTAGTGCCATAAGGACCGTTCCGACTGCAGCCCTAGAAATATTCCTTTCACTAGCTCCACTCGATTTATTTATGAAATAGATGCCAGCCAAAAGTGCTCTACGACTTAGAGACTGTAATATTTGGAAACTGGGCAACTGGGGACACAGAACCATAACGAACTTTACTGACATAGACGTTAAAACGGACTATATTTTACCGTACTTACACTGAGAAAAATATTAAACATATTCGTATTTAAATCAAACTCAAACACATATGATTTGGCAAGGAAGCGATTTCTATTTAATTTAAATAGAAACGTATTAACTCATCGTTGAAACGTTTTGAACATGATTTTGTTCAAATTAACTATGCTTTCTATTTAACATAAGGATATTTCTGTTTGTTCTAATTAACTTCATTTGATGTTGTTTCAAATAGAATCATATTAATTTTTTTGAATATATCCGTGTTTGAGTCAATTATGTTTTCTGTTTAAAACAAATGATTTCAATGTTAGTTTTTCCAAATATATGCTAGATCCTTTGAATTTAATACGAATGTATGCTATTTGTTATGATGGGAGCGTTTCCTTTAGCTATAATACATGCTACACACATACATATCGTGTCGGTTCAAAGTTAAAACTCACTTACTATACTCTATCCAACAAAAATTGTCAGTACAGGGAAGATAGGACATTTGCCTCTCAGTCTGGTTGCATTGGCTTGCATACATCTGTCTCAAGTTAAAGCTCTCATAGGGTTTCCATACTTTGAATTATAAATTGCCACAAATCGAAGAACAATGTGCATATGGTTACCATGGATACCAATTCAAACATATTAAAAAAAGATCAATTTGTCTTTTTTTTCCCACACCACACCCTTTAAAATGAATTTGATCACGTAACGCTTTTTTTTTCTTTAAGACTAAAATTGTACAAATTTTAACTGCATTTTATAGGTGCATTCAGAAATACAAACAAATAGTAAGAAGAC